>NC_069433.1:35047231-35060776 GCF_026875155.1 Cherax quadricarinatus | reverse complement strand
TCTTGTTGCTCTCGGGCAACCCATTTTTTTTTTAAATCCTGTTTTTCCTCAGAGGGGGGAAACCTATGTATTCTGTATGTTAGGTTAGTAGTGTGTATTCAGAGTGTGTGGGAGGGGGGGGTAGTGAAGGAACGGGCTAGTGGGAAAGGAGGGGGGAGGGGGTGGGGAGGGGGGGGAAAGGGGGGAGGGGGGGGTAAAAACGAGGGGGGGCAGGGTCGGGGAAGTAGTGAGATTTTGGGTGAGGGGGGGTGTATTGGAGCTAAAATTGTGTGTGTGAGGGTGTGTGTGGTGTGGTGTGTGTGTGTGTGTGGTGTTTTTGTGTGTGGGGTTGTGTAATTTTTTGGGGAAATTTTATGTGGGTTTATTATGTACAAAAGGGTAGGTGGCTTGTGCTTTAAATTAGAGTCTCAGGGTCCTTGGCGCCACAACTTCTTGTGATCTACCCCCAACCTCCGGACTTGACCGGGCAAGTACTTACATTTGGGTGGTGTGTTGTGGGGTGTGTTGTTGTGTTTGTGTGTGTGTTTGTGTGTGGGGGTGGGGGTGCTATGTGTGTGTGTGTGTGGTGTGGTTGTGTGTGTGTGTGTAGGTATGTGTGTGTATGTGTGTGTGTGTGAATGGTATGTATGTGGTGTGTGGTGTAATGTATTTTGTGTGTGTGGTTTGTGTATGTGTTGTATATATGTGGTGTTTTTTTGGTGTGTGTTACTCCCAAATTGTCTCCCTAATTGTGGTTGCAGGGTCGAGACTCAGCTCCGGGCCCCGCCTCTTCACGACGCTACTCGGTCCCTCTCCCTCTTCCTACTTTGCATACTCTTCTTAAAACTATTAGGTTTTTCCTGCCCCACATTCACTTCTAGCTATTCCACTTGCTGACAACTCTATGACTGAAAAAAATACTTCCAACGTCCCTGGACTCGTCTGAGTCTTCACTTCCATTGTGACCCCCCCTTTTTCCCTGTGTCCCCTCCTTTGGGAAAATCCTACCGTCCCCTTTGTCTATTCCCCGCATACCCTTTTAGTCGTTATCATGCTCCCCCCCGACCCATTTTGTCCTCCAGTGTCGTCAGTCCGATTTCCCTTAAACCTTTTCCCCCGTACGACATTCCCCCTTTAGCTCTGGGGGTAGCCTTGTTCAAACCTTGAACTTTCTCTAACTTCCCTGACGTGCTTGACCAGGGTGGGTTCCAATGGGCTCATACTCCAGTATGGGGCCAAATACACAGTTACAGGTTTTTTGAACGATTCCTTATTAAGGTATCGGAACGCTATTCTCAGGTTTGCCAGGCGCCCATATACTAAAGCGGTTATTTGGTTGATGTGTGCCTCCGGTGATGTGCTCGTGTTATGGTCACCCCAAGGTCTTTCTCTCCCTGAGTGAGGTCTGTAGTCTTTGTCCACCTAGCCTATACTCTGTCTGCGGTCTTCTTTGCCCCTCCCCAATCTTCATGACTTTGCATTTGGCTGGATTGAATTCGAGAAGCCAGTTACTGGACCACATGTCCAGCCTGTCCAGGTCTCTTTGCAGTCCTGCCTCATCCTCGTCCGATTTAATTCTTCTCATCAACTTCACGTCATCTGCGAACAGGGACACTTCAGATCTATTCCTTCCAACATGTCATTCACATATATCAAAAATAGCACTGGTCCTAGAACTGACCCTTGGGGGACCCCGCTCGTAACAGGCGCCCACTGTGATACCTCTTCACGTACCATGACTCTTTTCCCTGCCTCCCTTCAGGAAATTCCCTTATCCATTGCAGTGCCCTCCCTTTTACATGCGCCTGATCCTTCAGTTTCTGCACTAATCTCTTGTGGGGAACTGGGGTCAAAGGCCTTCCTGCAGTCTAGGAAAACGCAATCTACCCACCCCCTCCTCTCGTGTCTTACTTCTGTTACCTTGTCAAAAACTCCAGGAGGTTTGTGATACAAGATTTGCCTTCCATAAACCCCCATGCTGGTTTTTCATTTATAATCTTGTTCCTTTCCAGTGTTCGACCACCTCCTCCTGATAATCTTCTCCATGACTTTGCACACAATAACATGTCAGAGAGACAGGTCTGAAAGTTTAGTGCCTCGTTTCTGTGAGGACAAACTTTAGCTGCCCTTTCCATTTTCTCAGGTAGTTGCCCATTTCAAGGGATGTTTGAAGATTGTGGTTAGGGGCACGCACAGCATCTCTGCTCCTTCTCTAAGGACCCAGGGGGAAAATGTCCGGTCCCATCGCCTTTGGGGTGTAAAGGGTCACTTAAGAGCTTCTTCACCTCCTCCTCAGTTGTTCGTATGCCATCCAACACTTTTTGGGTATATTCCCTCTTGATTTTCCCTTCTGTGCTGTTTCTTCCCACAGCCCTTCCTGCCCTCTACTGTAAAAATTTCCTTAAATCTCCTGTTCAGCTCCTCACATACCTCCTGATCATTTCTTGTGAGTTCTCCACCTTCTGTCCTTAAATCTGATCACCTGGTCTTTGACTGTTGTCTTCCTCCTGATGTGGCTATACAACAGTTTCGGGTCAGCCCTTGATTCTCGATGCTATGTCATTTTTCCCATACTGTCGCTGGCCTCCCTCCTTACCTGTGCGTACTCATTTCCTGGCTCTGCGACTGATCTCCCTATTTTCGTGTGTTCTCTGCCTTCTGTACTTTTTCCATTCTCTATTGCACTTTGTTTTTGCCTCCTTTACACCGTGGGGGTAAACCTTGGGCTCGTTCTGGCTTCCCGTTGTTACTGTTGCCCTTGGGAATAAACCTTTCCACTGTCTCCTTGCATTTTGTTGTTACATGTTCCATCATTTCATTTACTGGCTTTCCTGCCAGTTCTCTGTCCCAATGGACCCCCCGCAGGAAGTTCTACAACCCTATGTAGCCCCCTCTTTTAATAGTCAGAATTTCCCATTCAATTTCCTGTTATTCTCCCCCACTTGCAGCTCTACTATGTATTAAAAAGCACAGAACCACGTGGTCGCTAGCTCCTAGGGACCCTCAACTTGATGTCCTCAATGTCTGAGCTGCCCAGGGTGAACACAAGGTCCAATCTTGCGGGTTTCATCCTCCCCTCTCACTCTGGTAGTGTCCTTAACATGTTGGTGCATGAGGTTTTCCAGCACCACGTCCAACATCCTGGCTCTCCATGTTTCGGGACCCCATGGGGCCCTCCGGGTTTTCCCAGTCAATCCCCTGTGATTGAAATCACCCATAACCACAACTTTGCTCGCTGGAGTGAGCTCTTCTGCCACCTCACAAGTGTGTCCACCATTGCTCTGTTGCTCTTTTCATATTCCTCTCTTGGCCTCCTGCAGTTCTGTGGTGGATTATACATCACTGCAATGACCACTTTGTGTTCCCCAGACTAAAGTGTACCTGCTATGTAGTCTCTTTCTCCCGTCCCCATCTATGCCTTCCATTTTTTTCGAATTTCCATCTGTTTTTTACGAGCAAGTAACCCCACCTCCCCCCCTGCCCCTTCTATCTTTCCTCATGATCTGGTATCCTGGTGGGAAGATTGCATCTGTTATTGTCTCCGTGAGTTTTGTTTCTGTAACTGCAAATGATGTCTGGGGACTTCTCTTTGATTCTTTCTAGCCATTCCTCATGTTTTTTCGTTAATTATCATTTGCGTTTGTGCACCAAACCTTCATCTTCTGTTCTAATACTGTAACTGTGGGGGCGGGGGGTGGGAACAGAGGATTGGTGTGTGATGGTTGGTTTGGATTTTTTCAGTTGCCTTGGGGGTTCGAGGCTGGAGTCCTTCTGCAGGTGTTTCTGGGGGGTGCGCTTGTCCTTCCATTTGATCCTGGGTTTATTCTGCTCTCCTTTTCATTTCCCTCCCATTTCTCATTTCGTTTTTTGAACTCTCTTTTTTCATTGTCTTCCTTTCGTCCTGTGTTTTGTCTCGATCGAGGTACACACTCCGGGAACTCCTGCTTGCCTCTCGGGCCGTGCTTTCTCCTGCAGGATCATGGTTCGGGTTGATTCTGCCTTGCAAAATTTCTTTGAGAGGCCGATTCCTTTTCTTTGTGAACCACCCGATTCCCGAAAATTTGCCCCCCTGGGTCATGTTCCCCCTCGCCTATCACCTTCATGATATCTTCAATCGCTTTTTTTCTCCTCCTGCTTTCTTTCATCATAAGTTTCACCTTTACTCGTCTAGCCCATAGACAAACACGGATCTCTCCCTTTCCACCTCCCACTGTGACTCCCATTGCATCCCTGATGTGTTTTTAGTTCCTTCCCGTGGAGTGTTCCTTCCTTCAGTCCCTTCCCTAGTTATGGCCCCATGCTTGTTGGTTTTGTCCTTCCTCCTCACCTGTTCCGCCCCCACAGTATGGTAAGGTCCTTGCAAAATGTCCTAGTTCCTTCAATGTTCTTCCAACCTCTCGTTCTGTCCTAGTGTGCTCCCTTCTTTGTTTTGGCCCTATGTGGTTTGACAGGGCCTCTGCATAAAGCTTAGTTTCCATGCTTCCTTCAGACCTGTTGTCTGTGTTTGATGTAGCCATTGCCGATACTACTTCTGTAATATCTTGTCTCTGTGGTGTTTCAGATGTCTCAGCTCCTCTTCTAATCTCTCTATCTTTATTTCTGCGCTGTGGCCTGTTGCTTCCACCTTCTGCATTCTGCTGCTAACCTCTCTTCCATCTTTCTTTCCAGATCATGTATGTGTGTGTGTGTGTGTGTGTGTGGTGTGTGTGTGTGTTTTGTGTGTGTTTTTATATATATATAAATAAAATATATATATATATATAAAATATATATATATGTGTGTTGTGTGTGTGTGTTGTGTGTTGTGTGTGTGTGTGTGTGTGTGTGTGTGGTGTGTGTGTGTGTGTTGTGGTTTTGTGTGTGTGTGTGTGTGTATGTGTGTGTGTGTGTGTGGTGTATTCGCCTAGTTAAATTTACCATTTTGTCCTATACAGGTGTGTGTGTGTACTGGTATGAGGGGGAGATACTGTTAATACATACCAGTAATTCTGGGTTATAAAAAGCGGAAATTGCTACTAGGGTCTAAAGCTTCTATGAGTGTCTGCCTTTGTGTGTGTGTGTGTGTGTATGAGGGAGGGATGGTTAGGGGGGGGGAGTAGGTGGTGTGTGTACTCACCTAATTGTACTCACCTAATTGTGGTTGCAGGGGTCGAGACTCAGCTCCTGGCCCCGCCCTCTTCACTGATCGCTACTGATCCTCTCTTTTCTCTGCTTCCTGAGCTTGTCATACCTCTTCTTAAAACTATGTATGGTTCCTGCCTCCACTACTTCACTTGCTAGGCTATTCCACTTGCTGACAACTCTATGACTGAAGAAAAACTTCCTAACGTCCCTGTGACTCGTCTGAGTCCCTTTAGCTTCCAGTTGTGACCCCTTGTCCCTGTGTCCCCTCTCTGGAACATCCAAACTCTGTCCACCTTGTCTATTCCCAGCAGTATCTTGTATGCGTTATCATGTCTCCCCTGACCCTTCTTCCTCCAGTGTCCCTCAGTCCGATTTCCCTTAACCTTTCCTCGTCGACATTCCCTTGCTCTGGGACAAACCTTGTTGCAAACCTTTGTAAATTTCTCTAACTTCTTGACGTCTTGACCAGGTGTGGGTTCCAGACTGGTGCTGCATACTCCAGTATGGGCCTAACTACACAGTTACATGTCTTGAACATCCCTTATTAAGGGTTTGGGCGCTATTTTCAGGTTTGCCAGGCGCCCGTATGTGCAGCGGTTATTTTGGTTTATGTGTGCCTCCGGGGAGTCTCGTGTTATGGTCACCCCCAAAGGGCTTTTTTTCCCCTATGAGGGCTGTATCTTTTTCCACCTAGCCTATACCCGTCGCGGTCTTCTTTGCCCCTCCCCAATCTTCATGACTTGCTTTGCGGGATTAATTCGAAAAGCCAGTTGTGGACCACATTCCAGCCTGTCCAGGTCTCTTTGCACCCCCGCCTCATCCTCGCCATTTAATTCTTCCACAACTTCACGTCACTGCGAACAGGGACATTTCAGAGCTATTCCTTTCTATCATGTCGTTCATATAAATCAAAAATAGCACTGGCCTAAACGCCCCTTTTGGGGCCCCGCTCGTAACGGGCCCCCACTGTGATATGACCCTTGGACCCCGCTCGTAACAGGCGCCCCTGTGATACCTCTTCACTACCATACCTTGCTGCCTCCCTGTCAGTTTTCCCTTATCCATTGCAGTGCCCTCCCTTTTACGTGCGCCTGATCCTCCAGCTTCTGCACTAATCTCTTGGGGGGAACTGTTCAAAGGCTTTCCTGCAGCCCTAGGAAAACGCAATCTACCCACCCCTCTCTCTCGTGTCTTACTTCTTTTTACCTTGTCAAAAAAACTCCAGGAGGTTTGTGAAAACAAGATTTGCCTTCCATGAACCCATGCTGGTTTTCTTTTAAAATTTCTTGTTCCTTCCAGGTGTTCGACCACCTCTCCTCCTGATAATCTTCTCCATGACTTTGCACACAATACATGTCAGAGACACAGGTCTGTACTTTAGTTCCTCGTTTCTGTTTCCTTTCTTAAAATGGGACTACTTTAAAGCTGTCTTTCCATTTCTCAGGTAGTTTCCCCCAGTTTAAAGGGGATGTGTTGAAGATTGTGGTTAGAGGCACGCACAGCATCTCTGCTCCTTCTCTAAGGACCCAGGGGAAGATGTTGTCCGGTCCCCATGGCCTTTGAGGTGTCAAGGTCACTTAAGAGCTTCTGTGTGTGTTGTTGGCGTGTGTGTGTTGTGTGTGTGTGGTGTGTGTGTGTGTGTGTGTGGCATGCAAAGATAAAAAACCCTTTTAAATTCGGCGCATGGACACACCCTCATTTACAGGCTAATCTCCCCCAACCAGCGAACCAGGTTGCTAAGATTGATGATGGGGCCCCATCGTTCAACTAGTGACCGGTTCTAGCCAATAAGAAGGTGGGATTGACAATCGCAGAGGTTATGTGGATAAACCCCTCTCCTGTCTGCCCTTGTCATTCCCACTCTAGAGCTGGTTGAAGCACGGTCTGCTATCTTGTGGCTTCTATTTCTGCCTTGCTTACCGTGGAGTGCACTATATTTATCACTGTACATAGTGTACATATTGCTGTTATAATTGGTGAAGGATAATATAAGTCTAAACTTTTTCTACTGTGTTTATTTGCTCCCATTACACCTGGGATAACAGGCCATTTGAAATCCTAGGTTGTAATAGTGTGTGTGTGTGTGTGTGTGTAATTGTGTCGAATTATGTGTGGGTTTATTATGTGTCTGAAAAGTTGGTGGCTTGTGCTTGGAGTGTAATGTGGATTCTCAGTGGTCGCTTGTGTCCACAACCTCTTGTGACTTGACTCCCACCCTCCTGGGACTTACGCTCACCTACTTACAGTGTTGCCTATGCCTGACCTGCCACCTGCCTTGTTCAATGGAATACCAATTGCTATTCCTTATTGAATACTTGAGTGCCTATTCTTTATCTTTGGCGGTTAATTGGAACCTGAACCCCACACCCAAACAACCACTCATAGGTGGATACAGTACTTGTAGTGCAGCTGTTGCAGCCTGTAGATTGTCCAGCTCGATGTACGTCCTGGCGTAGATCCACCTCAATTTCTTCTCGTTAATAATGTACCCTGTTCACTGTATTTCTCTCACTGGTCACACGATTGTTTCACTTTATTATCTTTCTTGGGTGACACTTGACAACGTCGCCTTACCACCTTCACTAGCCTGCCCACTCTGCACCACAACGTTTTTATTTTCTAGATCACTTACAAAATTGTGGCTCTCCCCACACTTATGTGGCTCAGGCAGATTAAAAATCACTTCTAGGATTGTTCACTACCCTGACACACTTAGCAACCCTTGCAGAACACTTGGGTAGCCCTCAAAAACACTTATATTCCCGGAGCACGGAAGGCGTGACTCGCGCGCTCGCTGTCCCTACTGTGTGTCCTGAGACTGAATAAATACTGCCTAACATCACTGTGACAGCCGTGTCTTTATCTTGCAGCTGTGCCCCCGAGTACCTGTTTCCAGCCTCTCAAAAATCCTGTCCCTGTCTGCCCCATTACCTCTCTTAGAATTTTGTATATTATCATGTCTCCTCTGGTGCTTCTTTCCTCCAAGGTCGTTCGTTAGGTTTAATTTCTTTAGCGTTTCCTCGTAGTTCATAAACCTTCGCTCTGAGACTAGTCACGTTGCATACTCTTGGACTTTGTCCAGTTTCACAACATGCTTCCTCAGGTATGGATACCATACTGATGCTCTTTATTCCAAGAATAACCTGACGTGTGTGCTTCTGTGTTGCTGTGGCAGCTACTCAAGACGCTTGTCCTGTTATAACACTGCCAGTGCATCCTGCTTGAGGCAAATCCAGCCTGAGATGGCACCTTCAGTGTCAGTTCCATCAGTGTATTGACATTTTCGTCATTAACATATCATAGTAATGAGATGAACTCTATGTTACAATTAACGTGAGTGCCATCCTTCATAATTATACTGAGTGCCATCCTTCATAATTATCCTGAGTGCCATCCTTCATAATTATCGTGAGTGCCATCATTCATAATTATCCTGAGTGCCATCCTTCATAATTATCGTGAGTGCCATCCTTCATAATTATACTGAGTGCCATCCTTCATAATTATCCTGAGTGCCATCCTTCATAATTATCGTGAGTGCCATCCTTCATAATTATCCTGAGTGCCATCCTTCATAATTATCCTGAGTGCCATCCTTCATAATTATCCTGGGTCCCATCCTTCATAATTATCCTGAGTGCCATCCTTCATAATTATCGTGAGTGTCATCCTTCATAATTATCCTGAGTGCCATCTTGCATAATTATCCTGAGTGCCATCCTTCATAATTATCCTGGGTGCCATCCTTCATAATTATCCTGAGTGCCATCTTTCATAATTATCCTGAGTGCCATCTTTAATAATTATCCTGAGTGCCATCCTTCATAATTATCCTGGGTTCCATCCTTCATAATTATCCTAGGTGCCATCTTTCATAGTTATCCTGAGTGCCATCCTTCACAGTTATCATGAGGGCCATCCTTCATAATTATCGTGAGTGCCATCCTTCATAATTATCCTGAGTGCCATCCTTCATAATTATCCTGAGTGCCATCTTTCATAATTATCCTGAGTGCAATCCTTCATAATTATCCTGAGCGCCATCCTTCATAATTATCCTGGGTGCCATCCTTCATAATTATCCAGAGTGCCATCCTTCATAATTATCCTGAGTGCCATCTTTCATAATTATCCTGAGTGCCATCCTTCATAATTATCCTGAGTGCCATCTTTCATAATTATCCTGAGTGCCATCCTTCATAATTATCCTGAGTGCCATCTTTCATAATTATCCTGAGTGCCATCCTTCATAATTACCCTGAGTGCCATCTTTCATAATTATCCTGAGTGCCATACTTCATAATTATCCTGAGTGCCATCTTTCATAATTATCCTGAGTGCCATCCTTCATAATTATCCTGAGTGCCATCTTTCATAATTATCCTGAGTGCCATCCTTCATAATTATCCTGAGTGCCATCTTTCATAATTATCCTGAGTCCATCTTTCATAATTATCCCCGAGTGCCATCCTTTACAATTATCCTGAGTGCCATCCTTCATAATTATCCTGAGTGCCATCTTTCATAATTATCCTGATGCCATCCTTCAAATTATCCTGAGGTCCATCTTTCATAATTATCCTGAGTGCCATCCTTCATAATTATACTGATGCCATCTTTTAAAAATTATCCTGAGTGCCATCTTTTTATAATTATCCTGAGTGCCATCCTTCACAATTATCGTGGGTGCCATCTTTCATAATTATCCTGAGTGCCATCCTTCATAATTATCCTGGGTGCCATCCTTCATAATTATCCTGACTGCCATCTTTCATAATTATCCAGAGTGCCAAACCTTCATAAATTATCCTGAAATGCCATCTTTCATAATTATCCTGAGTGCCTTCTTTCATAATTTACCTGAGTGCCATCTTTTATAATTATCCTGAGTGCCATCTTTCATAATTAAACCCGAGTGCCATCCTTCATAATTATCCTGGGTGCCATCCTTCATAATTATCCTGAGTGCCATCTTTCATAATTATCCCGAGTGCCATCTTTCATAAATATCCTGAGCTCCCCTCCTTCACAATTTTCCTGATGCCATCCATCACAATTATCCTGAGTGCCACCTTTATAATTACCTGAGTGTCCCTCTTTCATAATTATCCTGAGTGCCATCCTTTTAAAAATTTTCCTGAGTGCCATCCCTTTTATAATTATCCTGAGTGCCATCCTTCATAATTATACTGAGTGCCATCTTTAATAATTATCCTGAGTGCCATCTTCATAATTATCCTGAGTGCCATCCTTCACAATTATCTGAGTGCCATCTTTCATAATTATCCTGAGGCCCTCCTTCATAATTATCCTAAATGCCAAACCCTTTATAATTATCCTGGGTGCCATCCCTTTTATAATTATCCTGAGTGCCATCTTTCATAATTATCCTGAGTGCCATCTTTCATAATTATCCTGAGTGCCATCTTTCATAATTATCCTGAGTGCCATCCTTCATAATTATCCTGGGTGCCATCTTTCATAATTATACAGAGTGCCATCCTTCATAATTAATCCTGATGCCATCTTTCATAATTATCCTGAGTGCCATCTTTCATAATTTTCCTGAGTGCCACTTTCAAATTATCCTAATGCCATCTTTCAAATTATCCTGAGTGCCATCCCTTCATAATCATCCTGGGTGCCATCCTTCATAATTATCCTGAGTGCCATCTTTCATAATTATCCCGAGTGCCATCTTTCATAAATATCCTGAGCGCCATCCTTCACAATTATCCTGAGTGCCATCCTTCATAATTATCCTAGTGCCAAACTTCACAATTATCCCCGAGTGCCATCCTTCATAATTATCCTGAGTGCCATCTTTCATGATTATCCGAGTGCCATCCTTTTATAATTATCCTGAGTGCCATCCTTCATAATATCCTGAGTGCCATCCTTCATAATTATCCTGAGGCCATCTTTCATAATTATCCTGAGTGCCATCTTTCATAATTATCCTGAGTGCCATCCTTTACAATTACTTGAGTGCCATCCTTCATAATTATCCTGGGTGCCATCCTTTTATAATTATCCTGAGTGCCATTTCATAATTATCCTGAGTGCCATCCATCACAAAATTTTCCTGAGTGCCATCCTTCATAATTATCCTGAGTGCCATCTTTCATAATTATCCCTGATGCCATCCTTCAAAATTATCCTGAGTGCCATCTTTCATAATTATCCGAGTGCCATCCTTCATAATTTTACTGAGTGCCATCTTTAATTATCCTGATGCCATCTTCATAATTATCCTGAGTGCCATCCTTCACAATTATCGTAGTGCCATCTTTCATAATTATCCTGAGTGTCATCCTTCATAATTATCCTAAGTGCCAACCTTCATAATTATCCTGGGGGCCATTTCCCTTTATAATTATCCTGAGTGCCATCTTTCATAATTATCCTGATGCCATCTTCATAATTATCCTGAGTGCCATCTTTCATAATTATCCTGAGTGCCATCCCTTTCATAATTATCCTGGGTGCCATCTTCATAATTTTCCTGAGTGCCATCTTTCATAATTTTCCTGAGTGGGCCCTTTTCATAATTATCCTGGGTGCCATCCTTCATAATTAATCCTGAGTGCCATCTTTCATAATTATCCCGATGCCATCTTTCATAAATACCTGAGCGCCATCCTTCACAATTATCCTGATGCCATCCTTCATAATTATCCTGAGTGCCATCCCTTTTACAATTATCCTGAGTGCCATCCTTCATAATTATCCTAGATGCCATCTTTCATGATTATCCTGAGTGCCATCCTTCATAATTATCCTGAGTGCCATCCTTTTATAATTATCCTGAGTGCCATCCTTCATAAATTTTCCTGAGTGCCATCTTTCATAATTATCCTGAGTGCCATCTTCATAATTAACCTGAGTGCCATCCTTCACAATTGTCCCTTGAGTGCCATCCTTCATAATTATCCTGGGTGCCATCCTTCATAATTATCCTGAGTGCCAAACTTTCAATAATTACCTGAGTGCCATCCTTTTAAATTATCCTGAGTGCCATCCTTCATAATTATCCTGAGTGCCATCCTTCATAATTATTCCCGGTGCCATCCTTCATAATTATCTGAGTGCCATCTTCATAATTATTCAGAGTGCCATCCTTCATAATTTATCCTAGAGTGCCATCTTTCATAATTATCCTGATGCCATCTTTCATAATTATCCTGGTGCCATGTTTCATAATTATCCCTGATGCCATCTTTCATAAATTTTCCTGATTGCCAACCTTCATAATTATCCTAGTGCCATCCTTCATAATTATCCTATGCCATCTTTTAAAAATTAACAGATGCCATCCTTCATAATTATCCTGAGTGCCATCTTTCATAATTATCCTGAGTGCCATCTTTCATAATTATCCAGAGTGCCATCCTTCATAATTATCCTGAGTGCCATCTTTCATAATTATCCTGAGTGCCATCTTTCAAAAATTATCCCTGATGCCATCTTTCATAATTATCCTGAGTGCCATCTTTCATAATTATCCTGAGTGCCATCCTTCACAATTATCGTGGGTGCCATCTTTCATAATTATCCTGAGTGCCAAACCTTCATAATTTATCCTGGGTGCCATCCTTCATAAAATTTTCCTGATGCCCCTCTTTCATAATTATCCAGAGTGCCATCCTTTATAATTATCCTGAGTGCCATCTTTTATAATTATCCTGAGTGCCATCTTTCATAATTTTTCCTGAATGCCCTCTTTCATAATTATCCTGAGTGCCAACCCATAATTTACCTGGGTGCCATCCTTCATAATTATCCTGATCCATCTTTTATAATTTTCCCAGTGGCCATCTTTCATAATATCCTGAGGGGCCATCCTTCACAATTATCCCAGTGCCATCCTCACAATTATCCTGAGTGCCATCCTTCATAAATTATCCTGAGTGCCAAAATTTCATAATTATCCGAGTGCCACCTTCATAATTTCCCGATGCCATCCCTTCATATTATCCTGAGTGCCATCCTTCATATTATACTGAGGCCATCTAATAATTACCTGAGTGCCATCCCTTCATAATTACCGAGTGCCTCCTTCACAATTATCCGTGAGTGCCATCTTTCATAATTATCCTGATGCCATCTTTCAATTATCCTGAGTGTCATCCTTCATAATTACCTAAATGCCATCCTTCATAATTATCCTGAGTGCCCTCTTCATTTAATTATCCCGAGTGCCACTTTCATATTTTCCCTTTAGTGCCATCTTCATAAATTTAAATCCTGACATTATTCTTTCCAGGGGTCAGCTGACATTATTCTTACCATGGGGTCACTGACATTATTTTTACCAGGGGGTCACTGACATTATTCTTACCCGGGGGAGTCAGCTGACATTTTTCTTACCAGGGGTCAAGCTGACATTATTCTTACCAGGGGTCAGCTGACATTATTCTTACCAGGGGTCAGCTGACATTA
>NC_069433.1:35038751-35041731 GCF_026875155.1 Cherax quadricarinatus | reverse complement strand
TAAGAAAAAGTTTCCACAAAAAGAAAAGGTGTTATACATGTGACTTAATCATCACAAAGTTATCATCACATTCTATGAATTCTGGAATGTGATGATAACTTTGGTCAACCTTCGACTTGGCTTCTAATCCAAAACTTCTCAGTCACTTTTATTTGGTACAATTTAAAATGTAAACTCACATCTTAGGGATACCTGGAGGGTGTTTCAGGGGTCAACGCCCCCGGGGCCAGGTCTGTGATCAGACCTCGTGGTGCACCAAAACCTGATCAACCAGGCTGTTACTGCTAGTCAGGTACTTCTCCAGCTCACTCTTGAAGACAGCCAAAATCTCGGAATTATTTAACATTCATCAGAGGGCGCCTCAACATGTTAATAATTGAAGATTTGAAGCCGATCGGATGACGCGTTCTAAAGCTACAAACGACTGGATAAACAAGAGAATTTAGATAACTACTGAAAGTTACCCATTGAGGATACCTAGTAATTAGTTTCTCCAAAAAATGTTGATAAACAGTAACTGAATGTGATTTAATTCCAGTTATTTAAGGTCACTAAGTATTTTGCAACTGATAGTATAAACAGAACATTAAATCTCTGAATAATGAATATATTATTATATGTAAGAATTTTAAGTAGCAATATTCTTATTTATTTATGATATATACCAGCTTGTGGTTTCTCGTATCTACAGTGTGTATACCTACAGGTGTACATAGTGTGTATACCTACTGGTGTACATAGTGTGTACACCTACAGGTGTACATAGTGTGTATACCTACAGGTGTACATAGTGTGTATACCTACAGGTGTACATAGTGTGTATACCTACAGGTGTACATAGTGTGTACACCCACTGGTGTATATAGTGTGTACACCCACTGGTGTACATAGTGTGTACACCCACTGGTGTACATAGTGTGTACACCCACTGGTGTACATAGTGTGTACACCCACTGGTGTACATAGTGTGTACACCCACTGGTGTACATAGTGTGTACACCCACTGGTGTACATAGAACGTGTACTCCCAGAAATGTACATATATCTGTTTAAACAATTTGGAGATGAACAGTAAAATGGCAGCTTCAATGACTCGAGTGAAGTCAAAATCTAGTAATGTAATAAACCCAGCATGCCCCCCCCCCCACTCCAAATACACAACTGTGTGGGGGAGCCTTTGTTTACGTGGCATCTTGTGGAAAACCTGTGGACTGGTGGAGGCCGGGTAAGATACCAACAGAATACCTCCATCAAATGACTTTATAACGAAGGTGTTTTGATGCTTCTAGTACGTTACAGATGGTACATAGCACTACTGCGACTTGTGTTGTTATTTTCATAATTTTTGTTATGACTGAATGTAAGTTTAAACAATCATTATTATTACTAAAGAGTGAGTGTGAACCATTGACTCGTAGCTCTAGGACAGCACTGATGCATATCTAGACTTCTTACTTCCCTTGGGGAAGAAAAAGAACTTTGTGATTGGTTACTTTTGGATGAATATTGAACAGAGGATATATTAACAATTTCGTGTGCCCATGAAATGCTGTAATTTGGACTAAAATAGTAATATTACGGTTCGAATTTGTTTTTGATAGACGCCAAGTTGGACGCTACCGGTTACAACATTCTGTATATAATACCGATACGTACGATTGATGAGATACATGTGAAAGGGCTAGGTATATTTATTTTAGAGTCACTCAAGACACTAAACACTACATACCTAAAACTAATACTATATTATTGAAGCGGCAATACGGAACCTTCCTCAAGCATCATAAAAACAAAACTAAGAAAATTTACGTGTTTACCACAAGTTATTTCACTAGAAGACAGATTAGGACAGATTACAACATATATGAATACTGGCAGGCTAGAAAATGAATGGGCTATTTGACAGTGAGGGACTAAATCGGTAGTCACAGTGAGTCAAAGGGACATAGGAATTTACCGTGTAAAGGTTTTGAGCCAAAAGAGTCCATAAGGAGAGGAGTTCGTGAAATCTAAATGCATCCACTCGCTCATAAGCAGATTAGTACAGCCCAAAAGGTACCAGAGTCCTTATATTAGTTGACCGATGGTTTAGATCAGCATTGTTTAACCTACTTTGGGTCGTGCCACATCGCAACTCCTCCTCATCTTCATGCCTTACCCTCATCCTTCCTTTCTTCCTTCATATAAAATTCTGACTGTAAAAAATTTATAGAAGTCGTGTATATTTAAATAGGGAAATTAAGAAACTAGCTTTTACTCTTAAGTTTATTATTTCTAGCTATTCAAAAGAATCTGTTTAAGAAGCAAATAACAAAACACATAACATATGAGGTTAGAACATATTTAGTGAGATATTTGACACTGTTTCTAAGCTACCAGGTTCCGAATACGTGGGCGCGAGCCAGGGAGAACACAGCGCAAGTCTTCAACGTTCACTTGTTTTTGTATGTGGCGTTGACAGCAAGCAGCGCAGAAAATGAAGCCTCAAAGAGGTACATGAAGCTAAATATCGTCAGTATCAGTAGAGCTTGACGTGAGACCAGAGAGTGAACATGAAGGTGTTTGACTCGGAGAGTGAACGTGAAGGTGTTTGACTCGGAGAGTGAACATGAAGGTGTTTGACTCGGAGAGTGAACATGAAGGTGTTTGACTCAGAACATCAACAGATAACCAGAGCCCTGAAGTCACACTCAGCTTCTTTATATTACATTAGGCTCTTGACGAATTTTCAGGCGTTGCGAGTGTCGTCCGAGGCAGGACAGTAGGTCGATATTGGCCATAAAGGCAGTGGAAGGCCTCGGTCAGGTGACCAAACGTTCCAGCCGCGGGGCATCATATGACTCAGACCTGCGTCAGGAAACACTTGTCGTATTTCCTGACAGACCTGACCAACCAAGCTATGAAGGTTCGAATGATGTATTGGACAAATAAAGTCATACCTGGAGTTAACCTGGAGAGGATTTTGGGGGTCAACGCCCCC
>NC_069433.1:35011251-35031251 GCF_026875155.1 Cherax quadricarinatus | reverse complement strand
ACCTCGACCGCGACAGAACACAAGAAGAAAGGACTACACTGAAAGAGAGGGTACAGAGACTGCAAGGAGGAACGAGAAGCAATGAAAATGAGCAGGACCCAGACACAGGAGGAAGGGCAAACACACCCCACAGAATCTCCCACCAAAAGACCCCACCCGCGACATTCCAACGCAACTGAGCAACCTATACTCCAACCCACTCACTGTTCTCTCTGCCACAACCCTCCATATCACAAACCTCACCCCAACAGCTGTCCCTTATGGGCATTCTGACCCCACCCCCATCAACACATACCCCACCTACACCACAGCCCCATATAGGCCCCCACAAGGCCCCCTCCCTCCCCCAACCAATATACTTGCTGACCACAATGATAGAAAAGAAACTAAAGGTTTGGTACACAAATGCGGATGGAATAATGAATAAACATGAGGAGTGGAATGAAAGAATCAGTGAAAAATCCCCAGACATCATAGCAGTCACAGAAACAAAACTCGCTGAGATAATAACAGACACAATCTTGCCAACAGGATATCAGATCCTGAGGAAAGATAGAAGGAGTAGAGGGGGAGGAGGGGTTGCACTGCTCATAAAAACACCAATGGGGATTTGAGAAATGGAAGGCATGGACATGATTGGAGAAAGAGACTACATTGTAGGTACAATTCAGTCCGGAGAACATAAAGTAGTCATTGGAGTGATGTATAACCCACCACAGAACTGCAGGAGGCCAAGAGAGGAGTACGAAGAAAACAACAGGGTGATGTGGACACACTGGCTGAGGTGGCAAGAAGAGCTCACTCGAGCAGAGCAAAGTTACTGGTAATGGGCGATTTCAACCACAGGGAGATCGACTGGGAAAACCTGGAGCCACATGGGGGGTCCCGAAACATGGAGAGCAAAGATGATGGATGTGGTACTTGAAAACCTCATGCATCAACATGTCAGGGACACAACCAGAGAGAGAGGGGAGGATGAGCCAGCAAGACTGGATCTTGTGTTCACCCTGAGCAGTTCAGACATCGAGGACATCACTTACGAGAGGCCCCTTGGAGCTAGCGATCATGTGGTTCTGAGTTTTGACTATATAGTAGAGTTACAAGTGGAGAAGGTAACAGGAACTGAAGGGGACAGGCCAAACTATAAAAGGGGGGACTACACAGGTATGAGAAAACTTCCTGCAGGAGGTTCAGTGGGACAGAGAAATGGTAGGAAAATCAGTAAACGAGATGATGGAATATGTGGCAACAAAGTGCAAGGAGGCAGAGGAAAGTTTTGTTCCCAAGGGAAACAGAAATAATAGGAAGACCAAGACGAGTCCTTGGTTACCCGAAGGTGTAGGGAGGCAAAAGCTAAGTGCAACAGAGAATGGAAAAGGTACAGGAGGCATAGGACCCAGGAAAACAAGGAGATTAGTAGAAGAGCCAGAAACGAGTATGCGGCAGATAAGGAGGGAGGCCCAGAGACAGTATGAAAACGACATAGCATCGAAAGTCAAATCTGACCCGAAACTGCTGTATAGCCACATTTAGGAAGAAGACAACAGTCAAGGACCAGGTGATAAGGCTGAGGAAAGAAGGTGGGGAACTCACAAGAAACGATCAAGAGGTATGTGAGGAGCTCAACACGAGATTTAAGGAAGTATTTACAGTAGAGACAGGAAGGACTCTGGGGGGACAGACCAGATGGGGACACCAACAAGGAATACACCAACAAGTGTTGGACGACATACTACAGATGAGGAGGAGGTGAAGAAACTGCTAAGGGACATCGATACCTCAAAGGCAATGGGACCGGACAACATCTCTCCATGGGTCCTTAGAGAGGGAGCAGATATGTTGTGCGTACCACTTACCACAATCTTCAACACATCCCTGGAAAACTGGGCAACTACCTGAGGTATGGAAGACAGCAAATGTAGTTCCCATTTTCAAAAAAGGAGACAGAAAAGAGGCACTAAACTATAGACCTGTGTCATTGACGTGTATAGTATGCAAAATTATGGAGAAGATTATCAGGAGGAGAGTGGTGGAGCACCTGGAAACGGAACAGGAGTATAAATGCCAACCAGCACGGATTCACGGAAGGCAAATCCTGTGTCACAAACCTTCTGGAGTTTTATGATAAAAAACAGAAGTAAGACAAGAGAGAGAGGGGTGGGTTGATTGCATCTTCTTGGACTGCAAGAATCCTTTGACACAGTTCCTCACAAGAGATTAGTGCAGAAGCTAGAGCATCAGGCGCATATAACAGGAAGGGCACTGCAATGGATCAGAGAATACCTGACAGGGAGGCAACAACGATCATGGTACGTAATGATGTATCACAGTGGGCACCTGTGACGAGTGGGGTCCCACGGGGTCGGTCCTAGGACCAGTGCTATTTTTGGTATATGTGAACGACATGACGGAAGGGTTAGACTCAGAAGTGTCCCTGTTTGCAGATGATGTGAAGTTAATGAGGAGAATTAAATCTGATGAGGACCAGGCAGGACTTCAAAGAGACCTGGACAGACTGGACACCTGGTCCAGCAAATGGCTTCTCGAATTTAATCCTGCCAAATGCAAAGTCATGAAGATAGGGGAAGGGCACAGAAGACCACAGACAGAGTATAAGCTAGGTGGCCAAAGACTGCAAACCTCACTCAAGGAGAAAGATCTTGGGGTGAGTATAACACCGAGCATGTCTCCGGAAGCACACATCAATCAGATAACTGCTGCAGCATATGGGCGCCTGGCAAACCTGAGAACAGCATTCCGACACCTTAGTAAGGAATCATTCAAGACACTGTACACCGTGTATGTCAGGCCCATACTGGAGTATGCAGCACCTGTTTGGAACCCGCACTTGATAAAGCACGTCAAGAAACTAGAGAAAGTACAAAGGTTTGCAACAAGGTTAGTTCCAGAGCTAAGGGGAATGTCCTATGAAGAAAGATTAAGGAAATCGGCCTGACGACACTGGAGGACAGGAGGGTCAGGGGAGACATGATAACGACATATAAAATACTGCGTGGAATAGACAAGGTGGACAAGGACAGGATGTTCCAGGGAGGGGACACAGAAACAAGAGGCCACAATTGGAAGTTGAAGACACAAATGAGTCAGAGAGATAGTAGGAAGTATTTCTTCAGTCATAGAGTTGTAAGGCAGTGGAATAGCCTAGAAAATGACGTAGTGGAGGCAGGAACCATACACAGTTTTAAGACGAGGTTTGATAAAGCTCATGGAGCGGGGAGAGAGAGGGTCTAGTAGCAACCGGTGAAGAGGCGGGGCCAGGAGCTAGGACTCGACCCCTGCAACCACAAATAGGTGAGTACACCTGGAAACCCTAGAGAGTCATGGGAGTCCCGAAACATTGACAGCCAAGATGATGGATGTGGTACTGGAACACCTCATGCATCAACACATCAGGGACACTACCAGAGAGAGACGGGATGATGAACCAGGAAGACTGGACCTTGTGTTCACCCTGAGCAGTTCAGACATTGATGACATCACATATGAGAGGCCCCTCGGAGCTAGTGATCACGTAGTTCTGAGTTTTGATTACATAGTAGAGTTACAGGTGGAGAGTGTAACAGGAGTCTAATGGGAAAAGCCAAACTATAAAAGGGGGGACTACACAGGTATGAGAAACTTCCTGCAGGAGTTTCAGTGGGACAGAGAACTGGTAGGAAAGTCAGTAAACGAAATGATGACATTGATGACATCACATATGAGAGGCCCCTCGGAGCTAGTTATCACGTAGTTCTGAGTTTTGATTACATAGTAGAGTTACAGGTGGAGAGGGTAACAAGAGTCTAATGGGAAAAGCCAAACTATAAAAGGGGGGACTACACAGGTATGAGAAACTTCCTGCAGGAGTTTCAGTGGGACAGAGAACTGGTAGGAAAGTCAGTAAACGAAATGATGGAATATGTAACAACAAAATGCAAGGAGGCAGAGGAAAGATTTGTTCCCAAGGGTAACAGAAACAATGGGAAGACCAAAGCGAGTCCTTGGTTTACCCGAAGGTGCAGGGAGGCAAAAACTAAGTCCATTAGAGAATGGAAGAGGTATAGAAGGCAAAGGACCCAGGAAAATAAGGAGATCAGTCGAAGAGCCAGAAACGAGTACGCACAGATAAGGAGGGAGGCCCAGCGACAGTACGAAAATGGCATAGCATCGAAAGTCAAATCTGACCCGAAACTGCTGTATAGCCACATTAGGAGAAAGATAACAGTCAAAGACCAGGTGATCAGGTTGAGGAAAGAAGGTGGGGAACTCACAAGAAACGATTAAGAGGTATGTGGGGGAGCTCATCACGAGATTTAAGGAAGTATTCACAGTGGAGACAGGATGGCCTCTGGAAGACAGGACAGAAGGGGACACCAACAGGTGCTGGATGACATACACACAACTGAGGAGGAGGTGAAGAAGCTACTAAGTGACCTTGATACCTCAAAGGCAATGGACCGGACCAACATCTTTCCAGTGGGGGTCTTAGAGAGGGAGCAGAAATGTTGTGTGTGCCATTAACCACAATCTTCAACACATCCTTGAAATTGGGCAACTACCCGAGGTATGGAAGACGGCAAATGTAGTTCCCATTTTTAAAAAAGGAGACAGAAAAAAGGCACTAAACTACAGACCTTTGTCACTGATGTGTATAGTAATGCAAAGTCATGGAGAAGATTATCAGGAGGAGAGTGGTGGAGCACCTGGAACTGAACAAGATTACAAACAACAACCTGCACGGATTCATAGAAGGCAAATCCTGTGTCACAAACCTTCTGGAGTTTTTATTACAAGGTTACAGAAGTAAGACACGGGAGAGAGGGGTGGGTTGATTGCATTTTCTTGGACTGTAAGAAGGTGTTCGACACAGCTCCTCACACGAAATTAGAGAAAATCCAAAGGTTTGCGACAAGGTTAGTTCCAGAGCTTAGGGGAATGTCCTACGAAGAAGGTTAAGAGAAATCGGCCTGACGACACTAGAGGACAGGAGGTTAGGGGAGACATGATAACAACATACAAAATACAGCGTGGAATAGACAAGGTGAACAGAGACAAAATGTTCCAGAGAGGGGAGACGCAGAAACGAGGGTTCAGTCTTGGAAGTTGAAGACCAGGTGAGTCACAGGGATGTTAGGAAGTATTTCTTCAGTCATAGAGTGGCCAGGAAGCAGAACAGTCTGGCGAGTGATGCAGTGGACGCAGGAACCATACATAGCTTGAAGACGAGGTATGATAAAGCTAAGGGAGCAGGGAGAGAGAGGACCTAGTAGCGTTCAGTGAAGAGGCGGGGCCAGGAGCTGAGTCTCAACCCCTGCAACCACAATTAGGTGAGCAATTAGGTGAGTACACACACACCCACACTACAAACCTCACTCAAGGAAAAGGATCTTGGGGTGAGTGTAACACCAGGCACATCTCCTGAGGCACACATCAACCAAATAACTGCTGCAGCATATGGGCGCCTAGCAAACCTCAGAACAGCATTCCGACATCTTAATAAGGAATCGTCCAGGACCCTGTACACTGTGTACGTTAAGCCCATATTGGAGTATGCGGCACCAGTTTGGAACCACACTTAGCTAAGCAAGTAAGGAAACTAAGAGAAAGTGCAAAGGTTTGCAACAAGACTAGTCCCAGTGCTAAGGGGCATGTCCTACGAGGAGAAGTTAAGGGAAATCTACTGACGACACTGGAGGACAGTACATATAGAGACATATTAAAATACTGAGAGGAATCGACAAGATGGACAGAGACAGATGTTCCAGAGTTGAGACACAGCAACAAGGGGTCACAGTTGGAAGCTGAAGACACAGATGACTCACAGGGATGTTAGGAAGTATTTCTTCAGTCACCAGAGTTATCAGGAAGTGGAATAGTTTGGGAAGTGATGTAGTGGAGGCAGGATCTATACATAGACTTTAAGAAGAGGTATGATAAAGCTCATGCAGCAGGAAGACTGACCTAGTAGCAACCAGTGAAGAGGCGGGGCCAGGAGCTATGAATCGACCCCTGCAACCACAATTAGGTGAATTAGGTGAGTACACACACACACACACACACACACACACACACACACACACACACACACACACACACAGGAGGTATGACTCGACCCCTGCAACCACAATTAGGTGAATTAGGAGAGTACTCACACACACAGCAGCTATGACTAGACCCTGCAACCACAATTAGGTGAGTACACACACACACCACAACTGCCGGAGGTGTGGAAGACAACAAATGCAGTAGCAACTTTTGAAAAGGGAAAGAGACAGGCAGAGTTAAACTACAAACCAATGTCACTGACGTGTATAATATGTAAAGTCATGGAGAAGATTATCAGAAGAAGAGTGGTGGAGCACTTTAGAAATGAACGGCCTCTTACATAACCAGTACGGCTTTAGAGATGGTCAGTGATGTCTTACAAATCTACTGGAGTTCTACGACAAGGTAACAGAAGTAAGGCAAAAAGAGAGAGAGAAGGATGGATAGATTGCATCGTCTTGGCTGTCGAAAGGCTTCAGACACAGAAACACATAATAGAGTGACATGGAAGCTAGAGGAGTAAGCAGGAATAACAAGGAAATCACTACACTGGTTCAAGACATAACTGCCAGGAAGGAAACAACGAGTGACGGTTAGTGAAGAGGTGTCGGAGTGGGAGCATGTGACAAGTGGGGTTCCACAAGGATCAGTACTAGAACCGGTGTTATTTCTTGAATATGTGAATGACAGAGTCAGAGGTATCACCGTTTGCAGATCATGTGAGACTAATGAGTAGAATACAAGCAGACGTGGACCAGGAAGGCTACATATAGATCTGGAGGCTACAGGTCAGGTTTGACAAGTGACTACAGGAGTTTAACCCCACCAGTGGAAAGCTAGGAAGTTTGGGAAAAGAAAAAAATGACCGCAGACGGAGTACAGGCTCGGGGGCGCAAAGGCTGTAAACGTTACTCAAGGATAAGGACCTTGGGGTGAGTATTGTACCGAGCATATCACCAAAGGTGAACATCAATTAAATAAGACACATATGCAACAGTTAGGTATCTTTATTTTGAAACGTTTCGCCTACACAGTAGGCTTCTTCAGTCGAGTACAGAAAAGTTGATAGAAGCAGAAGATACTTGAAGACGATGTAATCAGTCCATCACCCTTTGTTTCAGACAACGGAACAATGCTCTTCTCCAGACTGAGGGACTGACCACCTCAAAACTTTAAGGGTGATGGACTGATTAAAATCGTCTTCAAGTATCTTCTGCTTCTATCAACTTTTCTGTACTCGACTGAAGAAGCCTACTGTGTAGGCGAAACGTTTTCAAAATAAAGATACCTAACTGTTGCATATGTGTCTTACCTAACAATCTGTCGGTATTTTATACCATTTTAATGTTCATCAATTAAATAACTGCTGCAGCAAATGCACATCTGGCAAATTTAAGAATTATCTTTCAGACATGTAAGAAAGGAGTCATTCACGACAATGTACACCGGGTACTTCAGACCCATGTTGAGTATGTAGCATCAGTATGGAACCCACACTTGGTCAACCATGTCAAGAAATTGGAAGGAAAAATGAAAGGTTTGCAACGAGACTAGTCCCGGAGCTAAGGAAAATGTCAAGTTAGGAGAGGTTAAGGGAACTCAACATGATGATACTAGAGGAAAGATGGACTAGGGGTGATATGATAATTACGTACAAAATATTGAGAGGAATTGATAGGTTGGACAGGGACAGATTGTCTGAGAGAGGTTAGAGACATTTCTTCAGCCTTAAAGTTGTCAGGAAGCTTAACAATCTGGAGAGTGATGTAGTGGCAACCAGATCTGTACATAGTTTTAAGAAGGGGTACGATAAAGCTCTCTCGAGAGTGAACCTAGTAGTGGCCAGTGAAGAGGCAGGGACCAGGAGCTGTGACTCGACCCCTGTAGCCACATATAGGTAAGCACATACAAATTCTCTCTCACACACACACACACAACACCACACACACCAACACACACACACACCACACACACACACACACACACACAGATGAGTCAAAGGGATGTTAGAAAGTATTTCTTCAGTCACAGAGTAGTCAGGAAGTGGGATAGCCCAGCAAGTGAGGTAGTGGAGGCAGGAACCATACATAGCTTTAAGATGAGGTATGATAAAGCTCATGGAGCAGTAACACTCAATGAAGAGGCGGTGTCAGGACTGAGTCTCGACCCCTGCAACCACAATTAGATGAGTACACACACACGCACACACACACACACACACACACACACCACACACACACATACACACACACACACACACACACAACACACACACACACACACACACACAACACCACACACACACACACACACACACACACACACACACCACACACACACACACACACACAGAAGTATGGAAGACAAAGGACCCAAGAGAATAAGGAGAGCAGTCGCAGAGCCAGAAAAGAATATGCACAGGTGAAAAGGGAGGCCCAACGACAATACGAAAAAGACATAGCAGCGAAAGTCAGATCTGACCCGAAGCTGTTATACAGCCACATCAGGAGGAAAATAACAGTCAAGGACCAGGTAATCAGACTAAGGAAGGAAGGAGGAGAGAACAAGAAATGACCGTGAAGTATGTGAAGACCTCATCATGAGATTCAACGAAGTGTTCACAGAGGAGACAGAAGGGGCTCCAGAAAGACGGAGAGGTGGAGCACACCACCATGTGCTGGACACAGTACACACAACCGAGGAAGAAGTGAAGAGGCTTCTGAGTGAGCTAGATACCTCAAAGGCAATGGGGCCGGATAACATCTCTCCATGGGTCCTGAGAGGGAAACAGAGGCGTTATGTGTACCACTAACAACAATATTCAACACATCTATCGAAACAGGGAGATCACCTGAGGCATGGAAGACAGCAAATGTAGTCCCAATCTTTAAAAAAAAAGAGATAGACATGAATCACTAAACTACAGACCAGTGTCACTGACATGTATAGTATGCAAGGTCATGGAGAAAATTAATCAGGAGAAGAGTGATGAAATACCTAGAAAGGAATGATCTCATCAACAACAGCTAACATGGTTTCAGGGACGGGAAATCCTGTGTCACAAAACCTACTAGAGTTCTATGACAGGGTGACGGCAGTAAGACAAGAGAGAGAGGGGGTGGGTAGATTGCATTTTCTTGGACTTTAAGAAGGCGTTTGGCACAGTTCCACACAAGAGATTAATGAAAAACTGGAGGATCAGGCAGGGATAACAGGGAAGGCACCAGCGAGTCATGGTACGTGGTGAGGTGTCAGAGTGGGCACCTATGACGAGTGGAGCTCCACAGGGGTCAGTCATAGGACCGGTGCTGTTTCTGGTATTTGTGAACGACATGACGGAAGGAATAGACTCCGAAATGTGCCCTGTTTGCAGATGATGTGAAGTTGATGAGAAGAATTCAATCGGACGAGGACCAGGCAGAACTACAAAGGGATCTGGACAGGCTGCAGGCCTGGTCCAGCAATTGGCTCCTGGAGTTCAACCCCACCAAGTGCAAAGTCATGAAGATTAGGGAAGGGCAAAGAAGACCACAGACGGAGTAAAGTCTAGGGGGACAGAGACTACAAACTCACTCAAGGAAAAAAAATCTTCGGGTGAGTATAACACCAGGCACATCTCCTGAGGTGCACATCAACCAAATAACTGATACAGCACATGGGCACCTAGCAAACCTAAGAACAGCATTCCGACATCTTAATAAGGAATCGTTCAGGACCCTGTACACTGTGTACGTTAGGGTTTCGGGGGTCAACGCCCCCGCTGCTCGGTCTGAGACCAGGCCTTATGGAGGATCAGGGTCTGATCAACCAGGCTGTTACTACTGGCAGCACGCAGGTTGACGTACGAACCACAGCCCGGTTGGTCAGGTAATGACTTTAGGTGCCTGTCCAGTGCCTTCTTAAAGACAGCCAGGGGCCTATTGGTAATCCCCCTTATGTAGGTTGGGAGGCAGTTTAACAGTCTTGGACCCCTGACACTTATTGTGTTATCCCTCATTGTACTCGTTGCGCCCCTGCTTATCATCGGGGAAATGTTGCATCTCCTGCTAAGTCTTTTGCTTTAATAGGGAGTGATTTTCGTGTGCAAGTTTGGTACCAATCCCTCCAGGACCTTCCAAGTGTATATTATCATGTATCTCTCTCGCCTGCGTTCCAGGGAATACAAATCAAGGACCTTTTACACTCTCCAGGTCTGTAATATCGCCAGCCTTGAAGGAGGCCATTAGTATACAGCAGTTATCCAGCCTAGAGAGCAAAAGTGATTTGAGGAGAATCATCATGGGCTTGGCATCCCTAGTTTTGAAGGTTCTCATTATCCATCCTATCATTTTCCTAGCAGATGAGGTGGATACATTGTTGTGGTCTTTGAAGGTGAGGTCCTCTGACATTATCACCCCCAGGTCCTTCACATTACTTTTCCGCTCTATATCTTGGCCCCACTCAGCAGCTCTGTGACTCTTCGCCTTAGTCTGTATAGGGAGCATCTCTCTCTTTCTAGTTTACATCTTCTCTTTCTTTTTCATAATGGAATGTGTCTTGAGCAGATCTTAAGAACCACAGAATTCATTTTTTCAAGGCAAATGTTCGGATCCATGTTGTTTAGGATATCTTCCCAACTTGTGTCATTTAGGACATGGTTGACTTGATCCCATTGTATGTTTTTGTTATTGAAATTGAATTTTGTGAAGAGACCTTCATGACTGCTCACATTTTGCTGGTCAGGAGCCCTGTGCATACATGTCTGTACCTTGTTATGTTGTGATCTGAGTGAATTGTCTTTGATACAGTTGTACTACGTACCAGATCATCATTGTTAGTGGAGATGAGGTCCAGCGTATTTTCCAGTCTTGTAGGCTCTACTGTTTGCTGGTTTAAGGTGAATTTGGTGCAGAGATTTAACAGTTCGTGTGTGTGTAAATTTTCAACTGAGCTGCCTCCCGAGGTGATCTCTGCTAAAACATTGTTTACTATACTCCTCCATATTAGGTATCTCAAGTTGAAATCTCCTAGTAGTAAGATGTTTGGGGCAGGAGTTGGGAGATTTTCCAGACAGTGGTCAATTTTCTCAAGCTGCTCCTAGAATTACTGGGAAGTTGCATCTGGAGGCTTGTATACTACCACAATGACAAGGCTTTGATTTTCAATCTTTACCGCCAAAACTTCAACTACATCATTTAAGGTGTTTAGTAGTTCTGTGAAAATGAGCAACTGTGACATACAGGATAACCTCCCCCCCCTTGTTGCCTGTTTAGTCTGTCGCATCAGAATAGATTATAACCTAGGATCCATATTTCGTTGTCATAATGATCCTTTATGTGGGTTTCTGTGAATGCTGCAAACATTGCATTTGACTCGGTGAGCAGTCCCTTGATGTAAGGAATTTTGTTGTTTTTTTGACGGATTTAGACGCTGTACGTTTGTGGCTCCTCCTCAGGAAAATTAATGAATAGAAAAAGAAATAATAACAGACAAACATAAAAACTTTATTATTTAGAAAATATAAAATATAAAACACTTAAATATGAAATATTAATCCTACATTAAAGAAAATGAAAAATGAAAATATAAATAATAACTAATTCAACGCTAATATATATATAAAACTTGAGTGTCTGGTGTTGGTGACACGGCGTGTTGCTGAAATCATAGCCGTTGCCGATGATGGGGGGGGGGTCGCAGGTGTTGGTGACAACCCACCAGCTCGTTCTTCACAGATTTTATAGCCGTCAATAATCCGTCCAGATGACAGGAAAGCAGGTTTTCTCCACTGCTATGATGAGGGGTTATATCCTGCTACTTGCATACATAAACAGGTAAGTGGACAAAATTTGGGACGTCTCAGACGTTAGTCCATCTTCAATTCTACTCGTTGATTGGCAGTTGACCTCTCTGTCATTTCAAGCTGTAAAGAGTGACAGATTACCCACTGCTTAAGAATCACTCTCCATGATAAGTACAATACCAAAAAGATTTTGGTGATTATTAAAACATTTAACCTATCAAGACTAAAATTTGACTAAGTTATTATTGGTCAAAAGTGAAGCTTTCAACAATAAGTCCACTAAATATGATCAGGCTGTTGTACTTACAGTAGTGTTGGGAGCTGTGAGTCAAGTGATTTACTGTTTGACCGGAGCCCCACACGTCACCTTTCGGGGGGGGGGGGGAAGGGGGAAGGGAAGGGATAGCCGAGCAAGACTGACCCTACGTTAACAAGCAGCCGGCAATCAAACTATCACTTCGGGTTTGGGGGAAAAAGGGGGGGTGATATAGCGGGAGCTGGATTACCCTACCTTAACAAGTAGCCGGCAATGAAACTATTGTTACTATATACTCCCTCGCTACTCCTATCTATTGAACTTTTCTCTCACAGTTTGCAAAGACAAATGTCGTTATATTGGTGGAATTTAAGGGAGTTTTATTTGCTGACTTTATATCTGTTGTTCTGGGGTAGAGACCAATGTCCGTGCCTCTGCTCCAGAAGTGTTTTCAGTTGGTGTAGGATTATTGTCATTTCTTGCCAGTCTTTTTTTCCTCCTGGCCCTAAAAAACCTCTGTCTCTGGAGAGGTTGTGGCTCCTCTCTTTTGTTTCCTATAGTCTGGCTGGTATGTGGTCTTCGAGTCCCTGTAGGTGATGGGTCTGGCAGTGTGCCAGGCACATCACAACAATAGGATGTTACCCATACCAGTCTAATAACACCCAGGTACTACTCACTGTTAGGTGAGGAGAGGCAGCAGGTGTATGGAAACATGCCCAACGTTTCCGCCCGTACCAATGATCGAACCACTGACACTCAGTGTGTGACCTGACTGCGCTACCAACCGAGCCACGGGAAACCTACAACAAGTAAATGGACACAGGACAGTTGCCAGATATCTACAAGACAGATAATGTAGTCCCTATATTTAATAAAGAAGGTAGACAGGAAGCATTGATCTAGAGAGCAATTCACTGACGTGACAAACCATGCAGGGTAGTGGAGAAGACAATCAGGGGGAGAATGTTAGAGTACTTGAAGAGGTTCACAGATAGTGAATTCCATTTCAGTAACCTGCTGGAATTGTGTGATTAGAGAAAGAGAAGCGAGATACAGGAGAGAAGGATAGATGAAATGCATTCTCTTAAACTACAAAAAGGCGTTTGATACCATAACCCCACAATAAACTGAGACAAAAACTCGAGGCGCAGGAACGAATAACAAGAAAAAACTCACTGGATCAGAGTATCTTAGGGACAAAGACGCAAAAAGTATTTGTCCACGAAGAGACGTGAGAATGGGGCAGAGTAATATAGCATGAGTCAGTTCAAGAAGACAGCCAAAAGGTGCCTAATAAATATAGCGACAGAAAGGAAAAGAGAATAATTTTTTATTTTTTTTAGCTAACACACATGTAAATATAAATAACTAATCTTACCTTATTCTTAGTATATCTCCTTTATTGTATGATAAGAAGATATTATTTCCTTTATAGTATAATAACAAAGTATTAAAAGAACCCCAATGCAAATAAGACACTGATTTTATTGAGGTTATCGCAGGTTCTCTACACATAAATGTTGCTATGTATGATAATCTATGTAACTGTATTTGTGTGTACCTGATTAAACTTACTATTAATATCAATATTGTTTCTAACTAATATGACAAACATATCACATAGGACCGCGTCATGTGTGTCTCTGTTTACTGATGGAAAACTGAGGATGAGAATGAAAACAAATAAAGATAGGGAAATACTGCGAATGAATTTCGATAAACTACAAGACTGGTTAGATAATTTGTTGCTTAAGTTGAACCCAAAGTAAAGTTGGGATGTTTGTAAGTTTATTAAAGTATACACAAATACAGTTACATAGATTATCATACATAGCAGCATATGTGCACAGAACCTATGTATGTACGTGGATGTACGGATGTACGTGGATGTACGGATGTACGTGGATGTACGGATGTACGTGGATGTAGTAGGTATGATAAAAATAAGAAATGACTGTGAATATTATGAATGAAAGAAGCTGGGTGTCCTAGCTTTAAAACAAAGTTAAAGGGGGTACGAGAATTTGAGAGGGGAAAAATAAATGGGATTAGTCAGGTGTATCCGAGAAAGTGAAGAAGTAGCGGTTATGTTGAAGGATCAGTTATGCAAGGAAAAGACTGAATACAAATGCATAAATTCAAGGATTACGTGGATTTAATTAAGAGTGGGATAAGCAAAGTGAGTTATTTTAAATGTTTATACACCTGGAGAAAAAGAGAGAGTTTTGGGAGTTTTGAATAAAGTGAGAGAGAGTAATTGTTGTGGAAGACCTAAATAATAGAGCGGGAGAAAGTGTTGTAGAGAACGTAGTAGGTAAGTTTGGGGTGAATGGTAATGAAAGGTTCTAATTAAACTATGTATAGAAGCAGGTTTGATAAACCGTGATATATATTTTAAGAATACGATATAGGTTGTAATGACAACAGTTTGTTAGATCATGTATTAATAGATAACAAGTTGGTGATTAGACTTTGGAATGAGCATGTTTATAGAGAGGAAACAGATACATCAGATCATAATTTAGGGGGAATTACAGTGAGCATAAGAGGTAAATTGAGTACAAGAAGAATGTCATGGGTGAGTAAGAGAGAAGTGAAACATTATAAATTACGTAAAGATAGATAAGGTATAAGCAACTATTGGGATAAACGTTGGCTAGACAGAGTACAGATAATGAGGTTGAAGAGGCATGGGGTAGATTTATGAATGCAGTGTTAGAGTGTACAGCAAAGTTTGTGTATACAGGAGAGTGGTGGCAGGAGGGAAGAGGAGTGATGAAGTGACTGGACGAGGCGGAGTGGGAGGCATGAGAGAAAAAATTAGCAGTAATGAAGTAATTAGCAGTAATGGAAGTAATGAACAAAGCAGAAGTGATATATGAAAGGAGGAATATACTGAGAGCAACAGAAGGAGGTGTTCAAAGAGTGGTGAGGGAGTGCACAACGACAACATATAATAGTCAGGGTGAGGTTTTATCAACACGTTTTGCTGAGAATAAGAAAAAAAAAACTTTGGAGTTAAGAAAACCTAGGGAACAAATGCATTTAACAGTTACAAAAGAAAAAACAACAGAGAAGAGGTATTAGATGGGGGAGGTGGAGGTATTGCGAACATGGAAGGGATACTCTGAGGAGTTATTCAGTGCTGATGAAGAGAAGGAAGCTATGATCTCATGCACTGAGCAGGGAGGTATATCATTTAAGAGTGAGGAAGAGCCGGAAGTGAGTGTAGGGGAGGTGCGTGATGCCGTGGCTAGAATGAAAGGGGGTAAGGCAGCTGGGATAAATGAGATCAAACCGGAAAGGTTAAAAACAGGTGGGGGATATAATTTTGGAGTGGTTCAATAAAGGTATGAAATGGGGAGGAACCATACATAATTATTCTACATAAGTAGAAAAGAGGAAAGAAGTGTGAAAGAATAATTGGAGAATAAGGATATTTATTATACTAAGTAAAGTGTATGGTAGACTTATTACTGAAAGAATTGAAGGGTGAGAGAGGGAGGAGAGAGAGAGAGAGAGAGAGAGAGAGAGATTGCAGAAGAACAAGGAGGTTTCAGGAAAGGTAGGGAGTGTGTAGACCAAGTGTTTACAGTGAAACATATAGGTGAACAGTATTTAGAAAAGGGTAAAAGGTTTTTGTGGCCTGTATGGATTTAGAAAAGGCATATGATATATATATTTATATATATATATATATATATATATATATATATATATATATATATATATATATATATATATATATATATATATATATATAATATTATATAATATATTTATATATATATATATATAATATTTATTTATTTATTATATATCACATGGTCCGTTCCCACAAGGCGGGCTGGCCCGAAACAAAGAAAAACTTTCACCATCATTCACTCAATCGGCTGTTCAGTTGCCAGAAGGTGCTTTCACTACATTTTTAAACTGCAACATTAACACCCCTCCTTCAGAGTGCAGGCACTGTACTTCCCATCTCCAGGACTCAAGTCCAGCCTGCCGGTTTACCTGAATCCCTTCATAAATGTTACTTGCTCACCTCCAACAGCACGTCAAGGTATTAAAACCATTTGTCTCCATTCACTCCTATCAAACACGCTCACGCATGCCCGCTGGAAGTCCAAGCCCCTCGCACACAAAACCCTCCTTACCCCCTCCCTCCAACCTTTCCTAGGCCGACCCCTACCCCGCCTTCCTTCCACTACAGACTGATACACTCTTGAAGTCATTCTGTTTCGCTCCATTCTCTCTACATGTCCGAACCACCTCAACAAACCCTTTCCCCAGCCCTCTGGACAACAGTTTTGGTAAAACCCGCACCTCCCCTAACTTCCAAACTACGAAATTCTCTGCATTATATTCACACCACACTTGCCCTCAGACAGACATCTCCACTGCCTCCAGCCTTCTCCTCGCTGCAACATTCATCAACCATGCTTCACACCCATATAAGGCGTTGGTAAAACTATACTCTCATACATTCCCCTCTTTCCCTCCAAGGACAAAGTTCTTTGTCTCCACAGACTCCTAAATGCACCACTCACTCTTTTTCCCTCATCAATTCTATGAATTCACCTCATCTTTCATAGACCCATCTGCTGACCTCCACTCCCAAATATCTGAATACTTCCCCCTCCTCCATACTCTCTCCCTCCAAACTGATATTCAATCTTTCATCACCTAATATATATATATATATATATATATATATATATATATATATATATATATATATATATAAAAATATATATGCCCTGCATATATATATATATATATATATATATATATATATATATATAATATATATATATATATATATATATATATATATAATATATTATATATATATATAAATATATATATATATATATATATATATATATTATATATATATATATATATATATATATATATATATATAAATAAATATTATAGTATATATATATATTTTATATATATATATATATATATATATATATAATGGTGGCGGTTTCGGGAGTCAACGCCCCCGCGGCCCGGTCCTCGACCAAGCCTTTTGGTGAATCAGGCCCCATTAACCAAGTGGCCGCCGAAACCGAAGCACAAAAGACAGGCCAGCTTTCGGTATGACTCTAGGTGTTTTGCCCAAAACCCCCTTTACTGGTAATCTCCTTATGTATTTGGGGAAGTTGAACAGTCTTAAAACCCTTGACACAAAAGTGTTACCCCTTAGTGTACTAGGGGCCCCCCTCTTTTCATTGCAGTGTGTTCTTCCCCTGCAGTCTTTTCTTTGTGGGGAGTGTTTTTTCTGTGAATTTTTGGGATATTCCCTTAGTTTCCAAGTGTTTTTTTAATGTTTTTGTCACCTGCATTCCGGGATATAAATCCAGGGATTTCAATGTTCCCAAAAATTTTTAAATGCTTTTTATACTTATACGTGCAGTGAAAGTTTCTTTTTAACCCCTCAACCCTTGTAATTTCGTTTGATTAAAGGGGGGCCGTTATTGTACGAAATTTTACCCTAAAAAGAACAAGCTATTTAAAGAGAACATACGGGCTTTGCATATCCTAGTTTTGAAAGGGTTTTATATCCCTCCCAACATTTTTCCCAAATAGGGAGATACATTTTTGTGATTTTGAAAATGCAGTTCTCTGACTTTCACTCCCAGGGCTTCACATTAGTTTTTCGCTCTATTGTTGGGTTGGGGTTTTTTTTTTCTTCAGTACAGTTTTAAATTTTCCCCGAAATTCCAAAAAAAGGGGTAAAGAAATTTTTTTCTTATTGAAATTCAAACAGTTTTCTGCGGCCCATTTTAAGATTGGTTGATGTCCCCTTTTGGGGATTTTCAGTATGAGGATGACAATGTCTGCAAATTTGGCTGTCATCCACAAAAAAGGCACGGTGCTTTGGGGTTTTTTATCCGTCTTTGTCAGTACGAGGATGGGAACAGGATGGGAGCGAGTACGTGCCCCGGGAAAAGAAACTTTCACTGCAGCCGCCTGACTTTGTTCTGTCACAATTCTCTTTGTGTTTTGTTTGTTTTGGAAATTATATATCCATTTACCAATTTTTTTCCTGTTATTCCCCTTTTTCATGCATTTTTTTTGGGGATATTTTACCTGGGCAATTTGCAAAGGCTTTTGCATAGTTGTGTATACACATCTGCTTTTGTTTCTTTCTAGAGCATCCAGTTAGTGGCAACTGAGGGGTCCCCTAACCACAATTTTCAAACATCCCTTGAAACTGGGCAACTACCAAAAAGTAGGAAGCATCAAAGTGCCCCCCCTTTTTTAAGAAAGGAGAGAGAAACGGGCACAAAAAATATAGACCAGTGTCCTGGCGTGTATAGTATGCAAAGTCGTGGAGAAATTATCGGGGAGTAGTGGGGGGGGACGGGAAGGGAACAGTTTTAAACGACAACCAGCAGGATTCATGGAAGAAAAACCCCGTGTCACAAACCTACTGGATTTTATGACAAGGAAAACAAAAGTAAAAAATGAGAGAGAGGGGTGGGTGATTCATTTTTTGGACTGCAAGAAGGCCTTTCGACACATTTCCTCACAAGAGTTTAGTGCAGAAGCTAGGGATCAGGTACGTATAAAGGAAGGGTACTGTTGGATCAGAGAATGCCTGACAGGGAGGCAACAAAAGCCATGGTACGGATGGGGTATCACATGGGCGCGTGACGAGTGGGGCTACGGGGGTCACTTCTAGGACCATACTATTTTTGATATAGTGAAGGGACATATCGAAGATTTTGAAGAAGTGTCCTTTTCCCGGGGACGATGTGAAGTTAACGAGGAGTATTAAGTCAGATAAAGGGTCGGAGGACTACAAAGAGACCTGGCGGCTGGGGCCTGCCGTAATGGGTCCTCGAATTTAACCCCCCAATTGCAAATCTGAATTTGGGGGGAAAGGGGAAAGACGACCCAAGACAGAGTATAGGCAGGGGGCCAAAGACGCAACCTAACTCAAAGAGAAAGATCTTGGGGTGACCCTAACACGGAATCCCTGAGAACATCAACCAGAAACTGATGCAGCATCGGGGCGCCTGGCAAACCTGAGAACAGCGTTTTCCCAAACCTTAGAAGGAAAGTTCAACCTGTTCACTGTCTTCAGGCCCTACGGAGTAAACGCCCTATTGGAAACCCCACCTGGTCAAGCACGTCAAGGTTAGTTCCAGATTTTAAGGGGGAAATTCCCATACAGAAAGGTTGAGGTAATCGGCCTGAACGAAGGAGGTGGACAGAGACAAGATGTTCCAGAGTTGGGGCATAGAAACAAGAGGTCACAATTGAAATGAAACTCGATGGTCAAAAGGGTGTTAGGAAGTTTTCTTTAGTCAAGGTTGTCAGGAAATGATAGTGTAGCAAGTGATGCAGTGGGGCAGGAAAAAATAATACCTGGGTTTACCCCGGAGAGATTTCGGGGGTCAAGCCCCCCCGGCCCGTCTGGCCAGGCCCCCGGTGGATCAGAGCCTGCAACCCGGTGTTGTGTGGCTGCAGCAAACCAACGTACGGCCCAGCCCCGGTGGTCAGAACCCCACTTTGGTTTCTTTTCCAGTGCCAGCTTGAAGACTTTCAGGGGTCTGTTTGGGAATCCCCTTTGTTTCTGGGAGGCGTTTTAAAAAGTCCGGGCCCCCGACCTTTTGTATGGTCCTTAACGTGATGACACCCCTGCTTTTTATTGTTTTGATAAAAGGTTTATAAAATCCATGGGGGGGGAGAGAAGGGACCCCGTACGTTCAGCAAAGGGCTGGGCCCGGAGCTGTCTCGACCCTGCAACCACAATTGGTGGGACAAATAGGTGAGTATATACACACACACAACACGTGTCCCTGGGTTTGTCCCCAGCAAGGGTGGAAACATTGGGGTGTTTCCTTACACCCCCTCCGGTATACTCAGGTTTAAAACCCTTCCCCCTTTTCCGTT
>NC_069433.1:34914523-35010751 GCF_026875155.1 Cherax quadricarinatus | reverse complement strand
CCACTAACTGGATGCTCTAGAAGAGAAACAAAATGCAGATGTAGTATACACAGACTATGCAAAAGCCTTTGACAAATGTGACCATGGTGAAATATCGCACAAAATGCATGATAAAGGAATAACAGGAAAAGTTGGTAAATGGATATATAACTTCCTAACAAACAAAACACAAAGAGTAATTGTGACAGAACAAAGTCAGAGCTGGCTACAGTGAAAAGCTCTCTTCCACGAGACACAGTACTCGCTTCCATCCTGTTCCTCATCCTCGTATCTGACATAGACAGTGATATAAGCCACAGCACCGTGTCCTTCTTTGTGGATGACAGCCAAATTTGCATGACATTGTCATCCATCGATGACTGCAAATCTCCAAGAGGACATCAACCAAATCTTTAAATGGGCCGCAGAAAACTGTGTGAAGTTCAATGAAGACAAATTTCAGTTACTCCGTTTTTGGAAATTCGAGGAAATTAAAACTGTACTGAAGTATAAAATAAATTCCAACCACACAATAGAGCGAAAAACTAATGTGAAGACCTGGGAGTGATAATGTCAGAGAACTGCACTTTCAAAGATCACAACAATGTATCTACCGCATATGTTAGGAAAATGATAGGATGGATAATGAGAACCTTCAAAACTAGAGATATCTGCAAAGCCCGTGATGATTCTCTTCAAATAGCTTGTTCTTTCTAGGCTGAAATATTGCTGTACAATAACGGCCCCTTTCAATGCAAGCGAAATTACAGAGCTTGAGGATATACAGAGAACTTTCACTGCACGTATAAGTATAATAAAGCATTTAAATTATTGGGAACAGTTGAAGTCCCTGGATTTATATTCCCTGGAATGCAGGTGACAAAGATACATGATAATATACACTTGGAAAGTCTAGAGGGAATAGTCCCAAATCTGCACACGAAAATCACTCCCCACGAAAGTAAAAGACTGCAGGAGATGCAACATCACTGCAATGAAAAGCAGGGGTGCCACTAGTACACTAAGGGATAACACATTAAGTGTCAAGGGTTCAAGACTGTTCAACTTCCTCTCAGAATACATAAGGGAGATTACCAGTAGAAGGAGTTGGACAAGCACCTAGAGTCAGTACCTGAAAGCTGGGCCGTGTCTCGTGCTTCGGTTTACGTGCGGCCAGCTTGGTTAATCAGACCCTGATTCACCACAAGGCTTGGTCGAGGACCAGGCCGCGGGGGCGTTGACTCCCGAAACCGCCACCATTATATATATATATTATATATATATATATATATATATATATATATATATATATTATATATATATGTATATATATATATATATATATATATATATATAATATATATATATATATATATATATATATATATATATATATATATATATATATATATATATATATATATATATATATATATATATCATATGCCTTTTCTAAATCCATACAGGCCACAAAAACCTCTTTAACCCTTTTCTAAATACTGTTCACCTATATGTTTCACTGTAAACACTTGGTCTACACACCCCCTACCTTTCCTGAAACCTCCTTGTTCTTCTGCAATCTCTCTCTCTCTCTCTCTCCTCTCTCTCTCCTCTCTCTCTCTCTCTCTCTCTCACCTTCAATTCTTTCAGTAATAAGTCTACCATACACTTTACTTAGTATAATAAATATCCTTATTCTCCAATTATGCTTTCACACTTCTTTCCTCTTTTCTACTTATGTAGAATAATTATGTATGGTTCCTCCCCATTTCATACCTTTATTGAACCACTCCAAAATTATATCCCCCACCTGTTTTTTAACCTTTCCGGTTTGATCTCATTTATCCCAGCTGCCTTACCCCCTTTCATTCTAGCCACGGCATCACGCACCTCCCCTACACTCACTTCCGGCTCTTCCTCACTCTTAAATGATATACCTCCCTGCTCAGTGCATGAGATCATAGCTTCCTTCTCTCCATCAGCACTGAATAACTCCTCAGAGTATCAATTCCATCTTCGCAATACCTCCACCTCCCCCATCTAATACCTCTTCTCTGTTGTTTTTTCTTTTGTAACTGTTAAATGCATTTGTTCCCTAGGTTTTCTTAACTCTAAAGTTTTTTTTTTCTTATTCTCAGCAAAACGTGTTGATAAAACCTCACCCTGACTATTATATGTTGTCGTTGTGCACTCCCTCACCACTCTTTGAACACCTCCTTCTGTTGCTCTCAGTATATTCCTCCTTTCATATATCACTTCTACTTTGTTCATTACTTCCATTACTGCTAATTACTTCATTACTGCTAATTTTTTCTCTCATGCCTCCCACTCCGCCTCGTCCAGTCACTTATCACTCCTCTTCCCTCCTGCCACCACTCTCCTGTATACACAAACTTTTGCTGTACACTCTAACACTGCATTCATAAATCTACCCCATGCCTCTTCAACCTCATTATCTGTACTCTGTCTAGCCAACGTTTATCCCAATAGTTGCTTATACCTTATCTATCTTTACGTAATTTATAATGTTTCACTTCTCTCTTACTCACCCATGACATTCTTCTTGTACTCAATTTACCTCTTATGCTCACTGTAATTCCCCCTAAATTATGATCTGATGTATCTGTTTCCTCTCTATAAACATGCTCATTCCAAAGTCTAATCACCAACTTGTTATCTATTAATACATGATCTAACAAACTGTTGTCATTACAACCTATATCGTATTCTTAAAATATATATCACGGTTTATCAAACCTGCTTCTATACATAGTTTAATTAGAACCTTTCATTACCATTCACCCCAAACTTACCTACTACGTTCTCTACAACACTTTCTCCCGCTCTATTATTTAGGTCTTCCACAACAATTACTCTCTCTCACTTTATTCAAAACTCCCAAAACTCTCTCTTTTTCTCCAGGTGTATAAACATTTAAAATAACTCACTTTGCTTATCCCACTCTTAATTAAATCCACGTAATCCTTGAATTTATGCATTTGTATTCAGTCTTTTCCTTGCATAACTGATCCTTCAACATAACCGCTACTTCTTCACTTTCTCGGATACACCTGACCTAATCCCATTTATTTTTCCCCTCTCAAATTCTCGTACCCCCTTTAACTTTGTTTTAAAGCTAGGACACCCAGCTTCTTTCATTCATAATATTCACAGTCATTTCTTATTTTTATCATACCTACTACATCCACGTACATCCGTACATCCACGTACATCCGTACATCCACGTACATCCGTACATCCACGTACATACATAGGTTCTGTGCACATATGCTGCTATGTATGATAATCTATGTAACTGTATTTGTGTATACTTTAATAAACTTACAAACATCCCAACTTTACTTTGGGTTCAACTTAAGCAACAAATTATCTAACCAGTCTTGTAGTTTATCGAAATTCATTCGCAGTATTTCCCTATCTTTATTTGTTTTCATTCTCATCCTCAGTTTTCCATCAGTAAACAGAGACACACATGACGCGGTCCTATGTGATATGTTTGTCATATTAGTTAGAAACAATATTGATATTAATAGTAAGTTTAATCAGGTACACACAAATACAGTTACATAGATTATCATACATAGCAACATTTATGTGTAGAGAACCTGCGATAACCTCAATAAAATCAGTGTCTTATTTGCATTGGGGTTCTTTTAATACTTTGTTATTATACTATAAAGGAAATAATATCTTCTTATCATACAATAAAGGAGATATACTAAGAATAAGGTAAGATTAGTTATTTATATTTACATGTGTGTTAGCTAAAAAAAATAAAAAATTATTCTCTTTCCTTTCTGTCGCTATATTTATTAGGCACCTTTTGGCTGTCTTCTTGAACTGACTCATGCTATATTACTCTGCCCCATTCTCACGTCTCTTCGTGGACAAATACTTTTTGCGTCTTTGTCCCTAAGATACTCTGATCCAGTGAGTTTTTTCTTGTTATTCGTTCCTGCGCCTCGAGTTTTTGTCTCAGTTTATTGTGGGGTTATGGTATCAAACGCCTTTTTGTAGTTTAAGAGAATGCATTTCATCTATCCTTCTCTCCTGTATCTCGCTTCTCTTTCTCTAATCACACAATTCCAGCAGGTTACTGAAATGGAATTCACTATCTGTGAACCTCTTCAAGTACTCTAACATTCTCCCCCTGATTGTCTTCTCCACTACCCTGGCATGGTTTGTCACGTCAGTGAATCTGCTCTCTAGATCAATGCTTCCTGTCTACCTTCTTTATTAAATATAGGGACTACATTATCTGTCTTGTAGATATCTGGCAACTGTCCTGTGTCCATTTACTTGTTGTAGGTTTCCCGTGGCTCGGTTGGTAGCGCAGTCAGGTCACACACTGAGTGTCAGTGGTTCGATCATTGGTACGGGCGGAAACGTTGGGCATGTTTCCATACACCTGCTGCCTCTCCTCACCTAACAGTGAGTAGTACCTGGGTGTTATTAGACTGGTATGGGTAACATCCTATTGTTGTGATGTGCCTGGCACACTGCCAGGCCCATCACCTACAGGGGACTCGAAGACACATACCAGCCAGACTATAGGAAACAAAAGAGAGGAGCCACAACCTCTCCAGAGACAGAGGTTTTTTAGGGCCAGGAGGAAAAAAAGACTGGCAAGAAATGACAATAATCCTACACCAACTGAAAACACTTCTGGAGCAGAGGCACGGACATTGGTCTCTACCCCAGAACAACAGATATTAAAGTCAGCAAATAAAACTCCCTTAAATTCCACCAATATAACGACATTTGTCTTTGCAAACTGTGAGAGAAAAGTTCAATAGATAGGAGTAGCGAGGGAGTATATAGTAACAATAGTTTCATTGCCGGCTACTTGTTAAGGTAGGGTAAGTCCAGCTCCCGCTATTCACCCCCCCTTTTTCCCCCACCCCGAAAGTGATAGTTTGATTGCCGGCTGCTTGTTAACGTAGGGTCAGTCTTGCTCCGGCTATCCCTTCCCTTCCCTCTTCCCCCCCCCCCGAAAGGTGACGTGTGGGGCTCCGGTCAAACAGTAAATCACTTGACTCACAGCTCCCAACACTACTGTAAGTACACGCCTGATCATATTTTAGTGGACTTATTGGTTGAAAGCTTCACTTTTGACCAATAATTAACTTAGTCATTTCAGTCTTGATAGGTTAAATGTTTTAATAATCACCACATCTTTTAGGTATTGTACTTATCATGGAGAGTGATTTCTTAAGCAGTGGGTAATCTGTCACTCTTTACAGCTTGAAATGACAGAGAGGGTCACCTGCCAATCAACGAGTAGAATTGAAGATGGACTAACGTTCTGAGACGTCCCAAATTCTGATCCACTTACCTGTTTATGTATGCAAGTAGCAGGATATAACCCCTCATCATAGCAGTGGAGAAAACCTGCTTTCCTGTCATCTGGACGGATTATTGACGGCTATAAAATCTGTGAAGAACGAGCTGGTGGGTTGTCACCAACACCTGCGACCCCCCCCCCATCATCGGCAACGGCTATGATTTCAGCAACACGCCGTGTCACCAACACCAGACACTCAAGTTTTATATATATATTAGCGTTGAATTAGTTATTATTTATATTTTTCATTTTTCATTTTCTTTAATGTAGGATTAATATTTCATATTTAAGTGTTTTATATTTTATATTTTCTAAATAATAAAGTTTTTATGTTTGTCTGTTATTATTTCTTTTTCTATTCATTAATTTTCCTGAGGAGGAGCCACAAACGTACAGCGTCTAAATCCGTCAAAAAAACAACAAAATTCCTTACATCAAGGGACTGCTCACCGAGTCAAATGCAATGTTTGCAGCATTCACAGAAACCCACATAAAGGATCATTATGACAACGAAATATGGATCCTAGGTTATAATCTATTCTGATGCGACAGACTAAACAGGCAACAAGGGGGGGGAGGTTATCCTGTATGTCACAGTTGCTCATTTTCACAGAACTACTAAACACCTTAAATGATGTAGTTGAAGTTTTGGCGGTAAAGATTGAAAATCAAAGCCTTGTCATTGTGGTAGTATACAAGCCTCCAGATGCAACTTCCCAGTAATTCTAGGAGCAGCTTGAGAAAATTGACCACTGTCTGGAAAATCTCCCAACTCCTGCCCCAAACATCTTACTACTAGGAGATTTCAACTTGAGATACCTAATATGGAGGAGTATAGTAAACAATGTTTTAGCAGAGATCACCTCGGGAGGCAGCTCAGTTGAAAATTTACACACACACGAACTGTTAAATCTCTGCACCAAATTCACCTTAAACCAGCAAACAGTAGAGCCTACAAGACTGGAAAATACGCTGGACCTCATCTCCACTAACAATGATGATCTGGTACGTAGTACAACTGTATCAAAGACAATTCACTCAGATCACAACATAACAGAGGTACAGACATGTATGCACAGGGCTCCTGACCAGCAAAATGTGAGCAGTCATGAAGGTCTCTTCACAAAATTCAATTTCAATAACAAAAACATACAATGGGATCAAGTCAACCATGTCCTAAATGACACAAGTTGGGAAGATATCCTAAACAACATGGATCCGAACATTTGCCTTGAAAAAATGAATTCTGTGGTTCTTAAGATCTGCTCAAGACACATTCCATTATGAAAAAGAAAGAGAAGATGTAAACTAGAAAGAGAGAGATGCTCCCTATACAGACTAAGGCGAAGAGTCACAGAGCTGCTGAGTGGGGCCAAGATATAGAGCGGAAAAGTAATGTGAAGGACCTGGGAGTGATAATGTCAGAGGACCTCACCTTCAAAGACCACAACAATGTATCCACCTCATCTGCTAGGAAAATGATAGGATGGATAATGAGAACCTTCAAAACTAGGGATGCCAAGCCCATGATGATTCTCCTCAAATCACTTTTGCTCTCTAGGCTGGAATACTGCTGTATACTAATGGCCTCCTTCAAGGCTGGCGATATTACAGACCTGGAGAGTGTAAAAGGTCCTTGATTTGTATTCCCTGGAACGCAGGCGAGAGAGATACATGATAATATACACTTGGAAGGTCCTGGAGGGATTGGTACCAAACTTGCACACGAAAATCACTCCCTATTAAAGCAAAAGACTTAGCAGGAGATGCAACATTTCCCCGATGATAAGCAGGGGCGCAACGAGTACAATGAGGGATAACACAATAAGTGTCAGGGGTCCAAGACTGTTAAACTGCCTCCCAACCTACATAAGGGGGATTACCAATAGGCCCCTGGCTGTCTTTAAGAAGGCACTGGACAGGCACCTAAAGTCATTACCTGACCAACCGGGCTGTGGTTCGTACGTCAACCTGCGTGCTGCCAGTAGTAACAGCCTGGTTGATCAGACCCTGATCCTCCATAAGGCCTGGTCTCAGACCGAGCAGCGGGGGCGTTGACCCCCGAAACCCTAACGTACACAGTGTACTGGGTCCTGAACGATTCCTTATTAAGATGTCGGAATGCTGTTCTTAGGTTTGCTAGGTGCCCATGTGCTGTATCAGTTATTTGGTTGATGTGCACCTCAGGAGATGTGCCTGGTGTTATACTCACCCGAAGATTTTTTTTCCTTGAGTGAGGTTTGTAGTCTCTGTCCCCCTAGACTTTACTCCGTCTGTGGTCTTCTTTGCCCTTCCCTAATCTTCATGACTTTGCACTTGGTGGGGTTGAACTCCAGGAGCCAATTGCTGGACCAGGCCTGCAGCCTGTCCAGATCCCTTTGTAGTTCTGCCTGGTCCTCGTCCGATTGAATTCTTCTCATCAACTTCACATCATCTGCAAACAGGGACACTTCGGAGTCTATTCCTTCCGTCATGTCGTTCACAAATACCAGAAACAGCACCGGTCCTATGACTGACCCCTGTGGAGCTCCACTCGTCATAGGTGCCCACTCTGACACCTCACCACGTACCATGACTCGCTGGTGCCTTCCCTGTTATCCCTGCCTGATCCTCCAGTTTTTTCATTAATCTCTTGTGTGGAACTGTGCCAAACGCCTTCTTAAAGTCCAAGAAAATGCAATCTACCCACCCCTCTCTCTCTCTTGTCTTACTGCCGTCACCCTGTCATAGAACTCTAGTAGGTTTGTGACACAGGATTTCCCGTCCCTGAAACCATGTTAGCTGTTGTTGATGAGATCATTCCTTTCTAGGTATTTCATCACTCTTCTCCTGATAATTTTCTCCATGACCTTGCATACTATACATGTCAGTGACACTGGTCTGTAGTTTAGTGATTCATGTCTATCTCTTTTTTTTTAAAGATTGGGACTACATTTGCTGTCTTCCATGCCTCAGGTGATCTCCCTGTTTCGATAGATGTGTTGAATATTGTTGTTAGTGGTACACATAACGCCTCTGTTTCCCTCTCAGGACCCATGGAGAGATGTTATCCGGCCCCATTGCCTTTGAGGTATCTAGCTCACTCAGAAGCCTCTTCACTTCTTCCTCGGTTGTGTGTACTGTGTCCAGCACATGGTGGTGTGCTCCACCTCTCCGTCTTTCTGGAGCCCCTTCTGTCTCCTCTGTGAACACTTCGTTGAATCTCATGATGAGGTCTTCACATACTTCACGGTCATTTCTTGTTCTCTCCTCCTTCCTTCCTTAGTCTGATTACCTGGTCCTTGACTGTTATTTTCCTCCTGATGTGGCTGTATAACAGCTTCGGGTCAGATCTGACTTTCGCTGCTATGTCTTTTTCGTATTGTCGTTGGGCCTCCCTTTTCACCTGTGCATATTCTTTTCTGGCTCTGCGACTGCTCTCCTTATTCTCTTGGGTCCTTTGTCTTCCATACTTCTGTGTGTGTGGTGTGTGTGTGTGTGTGTGTGTGTTGTGTGTGTGTGTGTGTGTGTGTGTGTGTGTGTGTGTGTGTGTGTGTGTGTTTGTGTGTGTGTGTGTGTGTGTGTATGTGTGTGTGGTGTGTGTTGTGTGTGTGTGTGTGTGTGCGTGTGTGTGTACTCATCTAATTGTGGTTGCAGGGGTCGAGACTCAGCTCCTGACCCCGCCTCTTCATTGAGTGTTACTGCTCCATGAGCTTTATCATACCTCATCTTAAAGCTATGTATGGTTCCTGCCTCCACTACCTCACTTGCTGGGCTATCCCACTTCCTGACTACTCTGTGACTGAAGAAATACTTTCTAACATCCCTTTGACTCATCTGTGTGTTGTGTGTGTGTGTGTGTGTGTGTGTGTGTGTGTGTGTGTGTGTGTGGTGTGTGAGAGAGAATTTGTATGTGCTTACCTATATGTGGCTACAGGGGTCGAGTCACAGCTCCTGGTCCCTGCCTCTTCACTGGCCACTACTAGGTTCACTCTCGAGAGAGCTTTATCGTACCCCTTCTTAAAACTATGTACAGATCTGGTTGCCACTACATCACTCTCCAGATTGTTAAGCTTCCTGACAACTTTAAGGCTGAAGAAATGTCTCTAACCTCTCTCAGACAATCTGTCCCTGTCCAACCTATCAATTCCTCTCAATATTTTGTACGTAATTATCATATCACCCCTAGTCCATCTTTCCTCTAGTATCATCATGTTGAGTTCCCTTAACCTCTCCTAACTTGACATTTTCCTTAGCTCCGGGACTAGTCTCGTTGCAAACCTTTCATTTTTCTCCAATTTCTTGACATGGTTGACCAAGTGTGGGTTCCATACTGATGCTACATACTCAACATGGGTCTGAAGTACCCGGTGTACATTGTCGTGAATGACTCCTTTCTTACATGTCTGAAAGATAATTCTTAAATTTGCCAGATGTGCATTTGCTGCAGCAGTTATTTAATTGATGAACATTAAAATGGTATAAAATACCGACAGATTGTTAGGTAAGACACATATGCAACAGTTAGGTATCTTTATTTTGAAACGTTTCGCCTACACAGTAGGCTTCTTCAGTCGAGTACAGAAAAGTTGATAGAAGCAGAAGATACTTGAAGACGATGTAATCAGTCCATCACCCTTAAAGTTTTGAGGTGGTCAGTCCCTCAGTCTGGAGAAGAGCATTGTTCCGTTGTCTGAAACAAAGGGTGATGGACTGATTACATCGTCTTCAAGTATCTTCTGCTTCTATCAACTTTTCTGTACTCGACTGAAGAAGCCTACTGTGTAGGCGAAACGTTTCAAAATAAAGATACCTAACTGTTGCATATGTGTCTTATTTAATTGATGTTCACCTTTGGTGATATGCTCGGTACAATACTCACCCCAAGGTCCTTATCCTTGAGTAACGTTTACAGCCTTTGCGCCCCCGAGCCTGTACTCCGTCTGCGGTCATTTTTTTCTTTTCCCAAACTTCCTAGCTTTCCACTTGGTGGGGTTAAACTCCTGTAGTCACTTGTCAAACCTGACCTGTAGCCTCCAGATCTATATGTAGCCTTTCCTGGTCCACGTCTGCTTGTATTCTACTCATTAGTCTCACATGATCTGCAAACGGTGATACCTCTGACTCTGTCATTCACATATTCAAGAAATAACACCGGTTCTAGTACTGATCCTTGTGGAACCCCACTTGTCACATGCTCCCACTCCGACACCTCTTCACTAACCGTCACTCGTTGTTTCCTTCCTGGCAGTTATGTCTTGAACCAGTGTAGTGATTTCCTTGTTATTCCTGCTTACTCCTCTAGCTTCCATGTCACTCTATTATGTGTTTCTGTGTCTGAAGCCTTTCGACAGCCCAAGACGATGCAATCTATCCATCCTTCTCTCTCTCTGTTGCCTTACTTCTGTTACCTTGTCGTAGAACTCCAGTAGATTTGTAAGACATCACTGACCATCTCTAAAGCCGTACTGGTTATGTAAGAGGCCGTTCATTTCTAAGTGCTCCACCACTCTTCTTCTGATAATCTTCTCCATGACTTTACATATTATACACGTCAGTGACATTGGTTTGTAGTTTAACTCTGCCTGTCTCTTTCCCTTTTCAAAAGTTGCTACTGCATTTGTTGTCTTCCACACCTCCGGCAGTTGTGGTGTGTGTGTACTCACCTAATTGTGGTTGCAGGGGTCTAGTCATAGCTGCTGTGTGTGTGAGTACTCTCCTAATTCACCTAATTGTGGTTGCAGGGGTCGAGTCATACCTCCTGTGTGTGTGTGTGTGTGTGTGTGTGTGTGTGTGTGTGTGTGTGTGTGTGTGTGTGTACTCACCTAATTCACCTAATTGTGGTTGCAGGGGTCGATTCATAGCTCCTGGCCCCGCCTCTTCACTGGTTGCTACTAGGTCAGTCTTCCTGCTGCATGAGCTTTATCATACCTCTTCTTAAAGCTATGTATAGATCCTGCCTCCACTACATCACTTCCCAAACTATTCCACTTCCTGATAACTCTGGTGACTGAAGAAATACTTCCTAACATCCCTGTGAGTCATCTGTGTCTTCAGCTTCCAACTGTGACCCCTTGTTGCTGTGTCTCAACTCTGGAACATTCTGTCTCTGTCCATCTTGTCGATTCCTCTCAGTATTTTATATGTCTCTATATGTACTGTCCTCCAGTGTCGTCAGGTAGATTTCCCTTAACTTCTCCTCGTAGGACATGCCCCTTAGCACTGGGACTAGTCTTGTTGCAAACCTTTGCACTTTCTCTAGTTTCCTTACTTGCTTAGCTAAGTGTGAGTTCCAAACTGGTGCCGCATACTCCAATATGGGCTTAACGTACACAGTGTACAGGGTCCTGGACGATTCCTTATTAAGATGTCGGAATGCTGTTCTGAGGTTTGCTAGGCGCCCATATGCTGCAGCAGTTATTTGGTTGATGTGTGCCTCAGGAGATGTGCCTGGTGTTACACTCACCCCAAGATCCTTTTCCTTGAGTGAGGTTTGTAGTGTGGGTGTGTGTGTACTCACCTAATTGCTCACCTAATTGTGGTTGCAGGGGTTGAGACTCAGCTCCTGGCCCCGCCTCTTCACTGAACGCTACTAGGTCCTCTCTCTCCCTGCTCCCTTAGCTTTATCATACCTCGTCTTCAAGCTATGTATGGTTCCTGCGTCCACTGCATCACTCGCCAGACTGTTCTGCTTCCTGGCCACTCTATGACTGAAGAAATACTTCCTAACATCCCTGTGACTCACCTGGGTCTTCAACTTCCAAGACTGAACCCTCGTTTCTGCGTCTCCCCTCTCTGGAACATCTTGTCTCTGTTCACCTTGTCTATTCCACGCTGTATTTTGTATGTTGTTATCATGTCTCCCCTAACCCTCCTGTCCTCTAGTGTCGTCAGGCCGATTTCTCTTAACCTTTCTTCGTAGGACATTCCCCTAAGCTCTGGAACTAACCTTGTCGCAAACCTTTGGATTTTCTCTAATTTCTTGTGAGGAGCTGTGTCGAACACCTTCTTACAGTCCAAGAAAATGCAATCAACCCACCCCTCTCTCCCGTGTCTTACTTCTGTAACCTTGTAATAAAACTCCAGAAGGTTTGTGACACAGGATTTGCCTTCTATGAATCCGTGCAGGTTGTTGTTTGTAATCTTGTTCAGTTCCAGGTGCTCCACCACTCTCCTCCTGATAATCTTCTCCATGACTTTGCATACTATACACATCAGTGACAAAGGTCTGTAGTTTAGTGCCTTTTTTCTGTCTCCTTTTTTAAAAATGGGAACTACATTTGCCGTCTTCCATACCTCGGGTAGTTGCCCAATTTCAAGGGATGTGTTGAAGATTGTGGTTAATGGCACACACAACATTTCTGCTCCCTCTCTAAGACCCCACTGGAAGATGTTGTCCGGTCCCATTGCCTTTGAGGTATCAAGGTCACTTAGTAGCTTCTTCACCTCCTCCTCAGTTGTGTGTATGTCATCCAGCACCTGTTGGTGTCCCCTTCTGTCCTGTCTTCCCAGAGGCCATCCTGTCTCCACTGTGAATACTTCCTTAAATCTCGTGATGAGCTCCTCACATACCTCTTAATCGTTTCTTGTGAGTTCCCCACCTTCTTTCCTCAACCTGATCACCTGGTCTTTGACTGTTATCTTTCTCCTAATGTGGCTATACAGCAGTTTCGGGTCAGATTTGACTTTCGATGCTATGCCATTTTCGTACTGTCGCTGGGCCTCCCTCCTTATCTGTGCGTACTCGTTTCTGGCTCTTCGACTGATCTCCTTATTTTCCTGGGTCCTTTGCCTTCTATACCTCTTCCATTCTCTAATGGACTTAGTTTTTGCCTCCCTGCACCTTCGGGTAAACCAAGGACTCGCTTTGGTCTTCCCATTGTTTCTGTTACCCTTGGGAACAAATCTTTCCTCTGCCTCCTTGCATTTTGTTGTTACATATTCCATCATTTCGTTTACTGACTTTCCTACCAGTTCTCTGTCCCACTGAAACTCCTGCAGGAAGTTTCTCATACCTGTGTAGTCCCCCCTTTTATAGTTTGGCTTTTCCCATTAGACTCTTGTTACCCTCTCCACCTGTAACTCTACTATGTAATCAAAACTCAGAACTACGTGATAACTAGCTCCGAGGGGCCTCTCATATGTGATGTCATCAATGTCATCATTTCGTTTACTGACTTTCCTACCAGTTCTCTGTCCCACTGAAACTCCTGCAGGAAGTTCTCATACCTGTGTAGTCCCCCCTTTTTATAGTTTGGCTTTTCCCATTAGACTCCTGTTACACTCTCCACCTGTAACTCTACTATGTAATCAAACTCAGAACACTTGATCACTAGCTTCCGAGGGCCTCTCATATGTGATTGTCATCAATGTCTGAACTGCTCAGGCGAACACAAGGTCCAGTCTTCCTGGTTCATCATCCCGTCCTCTCTCTTGATGTCCCTCCTGATGTGTTGATGCATGAGTGTTTCCCAGTACCACATCCATCAACTTGGCTGTCAATGTTTCGGGACTCCCATGAACTCCTAGGTTTTCAGGGTGTACTCACCTATTTGTTTTGCAGGGTCCGAGTCTAGCTCCTGGCCCGCCTCTTCACCGTTGCTACAAGCCCCTCTCTCTCCCCGCTCCATGACTTATCAAACCTCGTCTTAAAACTGTTATGTTTCCTGCCTCCACTACGTCTTTTCTAGGCTATTCAACTGCCTTACAACTCTATGACCTGAAGAAATACTTCCTAACTATCTCCTCTGCTCATTTGTGTCATCAAACTTCCAATTGTGGCCTCTTGTTTCTGTGTCCCCCTCCCTGGTAACATCCTGTCCCTTGTCCACCTTGTCTATTCCACGCAGTATTTTATATGTCGATATCATGTCTCCTCCCCTGACCCTCCTGCCTCAGTGTCGTCAGGCCGATTTCCCTTAATCTTTCTTCATAAGGGCCCATTCCCCATAGTCACTGGAACTAACCTTGTTTGCAAACCTTTGTACTTTCTCTAGTTTCTTGACGTGCTTTATCAAGTGCGGGTTCCAAACAGTGCTGCATACTCCAGTATGTGCCTGACATACAACGGTGTACAGGGGTGTCTTGAATGATCCTTACTAAGGTTCGGAAATGCGTTCTCAGGTTGCCAGCGGCCATATGCTTGCAGCAAGTTATCTGATTGATGTGTGCTCGGAGACATGCTCGGTGTTTAGACTCACCCCAAGATCTTTCTCCTTGATGGGTTTGCAGTCTTTGGCCACCTAAGCTTATACTCTGTCTGTGGTCTCTGTCCCTTCCCCAATCTTCATGACTTTGCATGGCAGGATTAAATTCGAGAAGCCATTTGCTGGACGCAGGTAGTCCAGTCCTGTCCAGGAGGTCTCTTTGAAGTCCTGCCTGGTCTCATCAATTTAATTCTCCCTCATTAAACTTCACATCATCTGCAAACAGTGACAACTTTCCTAGTCTAACCCTTCCCGTCATGTCGTTCACATATACCAAAAATAGCCACGGTCCTAGGACCGACCCGCTGTGGGACCCACTCGTCCACAGTGCCCACTGTGAAACATCAATACGAGTACCATGACTCGTTTTTTGCCTCCCTTCAGTGTATTCTCTGATTCCATTGCATGCCCTTCCTGTATATGCGCCTGATGCTCTAGCTTCTGCACTAATCACTTTTGTGGAACTGTGTCAAAGGCCTCTTGCGTCCAAGAAGAAGCAATCAACCCACCCCTCACTCTCTTGTGTCTTACATCAGTATTTTAATCATAAATCACCCAAAGGTTTGTGACACAGGATTTTGCCTTCCGAGAATCCTCTGGTTGGCATTTATACCCAGTTCCGTTCTCAGGTGCTCCACCGACTCTCCTCCTGATAATCTTCTCCATACTTTTTGCATAACTATACACTCAATGACATCAGTCTAATAAGTTTAGTGCCTCTTTTCTGTCTCCTTTTTTGAAAATGGGAACACATTTGCTGTCTTCCATACCTCAGTTAGTTTGCCCAGTTTCCAGGGATGTATGATGAAGATTGTGTGTAAGTGGTACGCACAACCTATCTGCTCCCTCTAAGACCCATGGAGATATGTTGTCCTTCCCATTGCCTTTGAGGTATCGATGACCCTTAAGCATTTCTTCACCTCTCTCCTCAACTGTATGTATGTCGTCCACCACTTGTTGGTGTATTCCCTTGTGGTGTCCCATCTGGTCTGTCCCCCCAGAGTCCTTCCTGTCTCTACGTAAATACTTCCTAAATTCTCTGTTTGAGCACCTCACATACCATCTTGATCTTTCTTGGTGAGTTCCCCCACCTTTCTTTTCCTCGAGCCTTATCACCTGTCCTTGACGGTTGTCCTTCTCTTCCTAATGTGGCTATACAGCATATTTCGGGTCAGATTTGACTTCGATGCTATGTCGTTGTTCATACTGTCTCAGCCTCCCTCCTTATCTGGCGCATACTCTTCTGGCTCTACTAACTAATCTCCTTGTTTTCCTGGTTCTCTAGCCGTCCTGAACCTTTTCATTCTCCGTTGCAACTTAGCTTTTGCCTCCCTACAAAAAAACACACTTCGGTAAACCAAGGACTCGTCTTGGTCTTCCTATTATTTCTTGTTTACCCTTGGGAACAAAACATTCCTCCTTCCTCCTTGCACTCTTGTTTTGTTGCCATCATATTCCATCATCTCGTTTACTGATTTTCCTACCTTTCTCAGTCCCCACTGAACCTCCTGCAGAAGTTTCCTACCTGTTGTAAGTCCGCCCTTTTATAGTTTGGCTCTGTCCCCATTCCATATATCCTGTATACCTTCTCCACTTGTAACTCTACTATTAGTCAAAACCAGAACCACATGATCGCAAGATTCCAAGGGGCCTCTCGTAAGTGATGTCCTCGATGTCTGAACGCTCAGGGGGAACACAAGATCCCAGTCTTGCTGGCTCATCCTCCCTCACTCTCTGGTTGTGTCCCTACATGTTGATGCATGAGGTTTTCAAGTACCGACTATCCATCATCTTTGCTCTCCATGTTTCGGTGACCCCCATGTGGGCTCCATGTTTTCCCATTCGATCCTCCCTGTGGTTGAAATCGTCCCATTCCAGTAACTTTGCTCTGCTCTCGAGTGAGCTACTACTTGCCCACCTCAGCCCAGTGTGTCCACCATCACCCTGTTGTTTTTCTCTACACCTCTCATTGCCTCCTGCAGTTCAGTGGGGTTATACATCACTCCAATGACAACTTTATGTTCTCCGGACTGAATTGACTACAATTTAGACTCTTCTCCATCATGTCCCAAAGAAAAAAAGAAAAAAAGATTGGAGGAGAAAAAAAGGTATGATAAAAAATGGCCCCTTCCATTTCTTCAAATCCCCATTTGGTTTTTATGAGCAGTGCAACCCCTCCCTCCCCCTCTACTCCTTCTAACTTTCCTCAGGATCTATATCCTGTTGGCAAGATTGTTTCCTGTATTATCTTCACTCAGGCGATTTTTGTTTCAGTGACTGCTAGAGTCTGGGGATTTTTCCAGATTCTTTCATCCACTCCTCATGTTTATTCATTATTCCAACCGCATTGTGTACAAACCTTTTGAGTTTCTTTTCTAATCATTGTGGTCATGCAAGTATAATGGGGTTGGGAGGAGAGCCTAGGAGGGGCCTATAAGGCTGTGGGTGGTAGGGGGTGGGGTAGTGTTGTGGGTGGTGGGTCAGATGCCCATATGAACAGCTGTTGGGTGAGGTTTGTGATATGGGTTGTGGTCAGAGAGAACAGTGAGTGGGTTGGAGTATAGTTTCTCATTGCGTTGGAATGGCGCGGTGGGGTCTTTTGGTGGGAGATTCTGTGGGGTGTGTTTGCCCTTCCTCCCTGTGTCTGGGTCCTGCTCCTTTTCATTGCTTCTCGTTCCTCCTTGCGTCTCTGTACCCTCTCTTTCAGTGTAGTGCCTTTCCTTCTTGTGTTTCGTCGCGGTCGAGTATACCACTCTCTGGTACCCCTCTTTGTCTCTCAGTCTTCTTTCTTCTTGCAGAATCTGAATTAGAACTGATTCTTCCTTGAAAGTACTCCTGACAGGCCGAATCCTTTCCACTCGCAAACCACAACCAAATTCTTTCTCTGAAATTTGTCACCTGGGTCATATTGCCCCTCCCACTAATTGTTTTCATGATGCCTCCAATCATTTTTTCCTCCTCCTGTTTTAATTTCTTCAAAGTTGGCCCCCTTGGCTTCTATGGAGCCCGTTACAACAAAAACTGAGGAACCTCGCCCTTACCTCCTCCCACAGAGTCCCATCAGCTTCCTCTGAGGCATTTTGTTTCCTTCCATTGACATTTCTTGCCTTCAGGTCCCTGTCATAACTGAAACATCCTAATTCTTAGTGGACAGTCTTTCCTGGCCAGCTGTCCCCCGAGCTACTGCCGTTGGCTAGTTAGAACCTCTGCATTATAAACAAACCTTCATTTTCTTCGTACCTGTCCGCATGATCTTAGTGTGCTCATCGTCTTTCCTGGCCCCACGAGGTCTGATAGGTCCTTCGTGTACGGCATGTCTCGTTGTTGCTTACCATCCCCTTTCTGCGCCGACTCTGATTTCCACATTGTTCTACAGACCTGTCGTTTGAGTCTCAGTGTGCTCGTCGTCTTCCCTGGCCCCACGTGGTCTGATAGGGCCTTCCTGTACGGCATGCTCCGTTGTTTGCTACCATCCCCTTGTTCTGGCGCCTGACTTTTGATTTCCATGATGTCACGTCTGAATTGTCATTTGTCTCTCTAATCTGTTTCAGGACTTGCAGTTTCTCTCTAAGCACTGTATCCTAGCTTCTTCCGCTGCTAAGGCCTGTACTTCCCACTTCCTGCACTCTTCAGCTATCCGCCCTCCAATTTCTTACCAAGTCTCTACTATCTTCTTCCCACTCTTCCTCTCCCTTTTTTGGAGCTCTAACTCCGACAGTCCTGTTCCTCTCCCTGTTCTTCTACTAACCAGATCTCTGGTTTCCGTCCTCTAAGGCCAAACCCATTTTTTTTTTTTTTTTTTTTTTTTTTTTTTTTTTTTTTTTTTTTTTTGTTTTTTTTTTTTTATTTTTTTTTATTTTTTTTTTTATTTTTTTTTTTTTTTTTTCTTTTTTGTTAGGGAGGGAGAGCTGAGAGGTGAGGGGGAGAGAGAGGGAGAGAGGAGAGGGAGGGGAAGAGGGAGAGGGGGAGAGAGTGGAGAGAGAGAGGAGATAGAGAGGGAGAGAGAGGGAGAGTAGAGGAGAGAGCGGAGGTAGAGAGAAGGGAGAGGGAAGAGAGAGAGGGAAGAGAGAGAGGAGAGGGAGAGTGAGGGAGAGAGAGAGAGGGAGAGTTGGGGGAGAGAGAGAAGGGAGAGAAAAGGGAGGGAGAGAGAGAGGATAGGAGGGAGAGAGAGAAGAGGGAGAGAGGAGAGGGGAGAGAAGGGAATAGAGAGGAGAGAGAGAGAGGGAGAGAGGGTAGGGGGATAGGAGGGAGAGAGGGAGAGAGAGAGGGAGAGAGAAGGAGGGAGAGAGAGAAGGAGGTAGAGGGAGGATGGAGAGCAAGAGAGAGAGAGTAGGGAGAGTGGGAGAGTAGAGAGAGAGGGAGAGAGGAGAGTGAGAGAAGTAGGTCGAGAGAAGGGAGAGAGAGAGGAGTATAGAGAGGGAGGAGAGAGGGAGAGAGAGAGAGGAAGAGATAGAGAGAGGGAGAGAGAGAGGAGGGAGAGAGAGGAGAGGGAGAGAGCTCTGCTTTTCGATCTCGTGGTCGCTCGCGTCGCTCTGGTTTCTTTGCGCCGTCCTTTCTCTCTCTCCTCTCGTCTCTCTCGCGCGCCGCGCTCTCTCTCCTCTCTCTCTCTCTTCGCGATCTCTCGCTCGCTCTCTCTCGTCTTCTTATCACTCTCTCTCTTCGCCTCTCTCGCGCGCTTTCTCTATCCTCTCTCCGCGCTCACAGCTGCTCTCTCTCTCTCTTTTCTCTCTCCCTCTCTCTGTGTCCCACGCTCTCGCTCTTCTTGTCTCTCTCTCTCTCTCGTTCTCTCTGCTCTCTCTCTCTCGATCCTCTTTCTCTTTGTGCTCATGTTCGCTCGCTGTCTCGCTTTGCGCGCTCTCTCTCTCTTCTCTCGTCGTCTCTCTCTCTCTCTCTCGTCTCGCTCTCTCTCTCTCTCTCTATCTTCTCTCCTCTTTTCTCTCGCTCTCGCTCTCCGGTCTCTCGTCTCTCTCGCTCTCTGCCTTCTCTCTCTCGTCTCTCTTTCTCTCTCTTAGCTCTCTTCGTCTTTCTCGCTGAGTGTCTCGTCTGTCGCTCTCTTGCTCTCTCTTCAGCTCTCTTTCTCTCTTTTTTCTTGCTCTTTCTCTTCTCATGCTCTCTCTTTCTCTCTCTTCTCTCTTTTTCTCTCTCTCCTCTCTCTCTCTCTCTCTCTCTCTTTTTCTCTCGTTCTGTCTTTTCTCTCTTGCTCTTCTTTCTCTCTCTTTCTCTCTTCTCTCTCTCTCTCATCTCTCTCTCTCTCTCTCGCTCCTCTACTCTCTCTCTCTCTCTCTCTCTCTCCTCTCTCTCTCTTCTCTCTCTCCCTCTCTCTGCTCTTTCTGCTCTCTCTCTTTCTCTCTCCTTTCTCTCTCTTTCTCTCGCTCTTCTCTGGCTTTCTCTCTGCTTTTCTCTCTTTTCTCTTCGTTTCTCTCTCTTTCTTCCTCTTCTCTTCTCTTTCTCTCTCTTTCTCTCTTCTGTTCTCTCTTTCTCTCTTTCTTCTCTCTCTCCTCTCTCTCTCTCTCTCTCTCTCTCTCTCCTCTCTTCTTCTCTCTCTTCTCTTTCTTTCTCTTGCTCCTCTCTCTCTCTTCTCTCTCTCTCTCACTCTCTCTCCTCTCTCTCTCTCTCTCTATCTATCGCTGTCTATCTATTCAGCTCTACTTTTTCTGTCTTTCTTACTCTTTCCTCCCCCGACTTTTCTAGCGTTACAGATTTTTGACAGTATTTATTTGCTTACCTCCAACCCCGTCACCTCATAGAACCACTCCACTCATATGAAACCTTGTTTACTTCTCCCCCGCACCCTTCCCCTCTATAAGGTTGTTGTAAAAGATATAGCTGCGCTGAACGAGATGAAGAAGGATATGGCCCGTCCGGATAAAACACAACCCCCACACCACCCCCTACAGAGAACACCGACAACCAACATCGCACCCCAACACACGTCGCTACGAAACTCCACTACAACCACCACGCTAATATAACCCCCGGACACCTACAAAACCCCCAACCCAAAATACAACCTGAAACCCCCAACCAAGCTTCACATTAGACCAGGACTATTGTGTTCCTAAAACATAATCACACGAAACTGTTTGTCAGGGCTGAGACCCATTAGTCCTGCACCCAACAAAATTTAACATCCTACTACTGCTATGTGTTTTGTTGTAAAGCATAAAACGCCCTGGAGCAGGATAAAGATAGCCCGCTACCAGTGTCCGTCCGGGCCGGGTTCTACCCCTCAACTTCCCCCCCCCACAGACAAGGAATTTGTCGTTCCCCCAAAGGGGGCCCACCAGCCCGATTAACGTGCTCGCTGTACGAGCCGTTGTATATGACTCGTACCCTCGCCCTTTCCCCCCTCTACTTCTTCGGCTAACTTATCCTTTCCCTTTGGGTCCTCAAACCACACTTTTCACTTTAACTGCCCACTTTTATAATTTTCACTCCCCCTTTTGGTAAGAACCCCACTTTTTTGGATGAACCCAAAGTTTTGGCGGCCTACTCCCTCAGCCTACGTCCCCACCCTGCTTTTAAAATTTTAGTTTCAAAAATATACCCCCTTTTTTGGCTAGCTTGTTTACGGGGTTTAACAACACCTTTTTTTTTGTTGGGGCGTTGGTGTGGTGTGTGGTGGGGGTGTGTGTGGGGGGTGGGGTGGGGTGGTGTGGTGGGGGGTGTTTGTGTGTGTTTGTTGTGGTTGTAGCTTGATATATGAAATCGGCGCGGAGCGGTGGTGGTGGGTGAGGTGCCGGTGGTCATGTGGAAGCAGGCGGGGGCAGAGGGCCGTGAGGAGAGAAGTGCCAGGGAGGGGAGAGAAGAGTGCCAGGGAGGGAGAGAGAGTGCCGGGGGAGGAGGTGGGAGAGTGGTGTCAGGGAGGGAGGGAGACAGGATGGTGCCGGTAGTGCCAGGCAAGAGTGCCTGGCACCGTCTCACATGCTCAGTGTCTTACCAAACTGTGTGTAGAGATCATTACACCCGCCCGCGCCCTCAGCGACCACCAAGGTACCTACACTCTCATCTCTGTCTACAACAGTAAGCAACCACATCCCCCTCCACCCTCCAAACCCGCCACTACACCACACACACACCACACACACACACCCACACCACACACCCACACACACACACACCACACACACACACACACACACACCACACACACACTCACACACACACACACACACACACCACACACACACACACACACCACATACACACCACACACACCACACAACACACACCCCCACACACCAATACCACCACCCACACACCACACACAACACACACACACACACACACCAAAACACACACCACACACACACACACAACACCACACACACCACACACACAACACACAACACACATCCACACACACACACAACACAACACACACACCACACACAACACACACCACACACACAACTGCAAATCATACACAACACACACACACACATCAAAACAAAACACCACACACACACACCAACCACAAACACACACACACACAACACAAACACACACCACACACACACACACAAACACACACACACAACACACACACACAACACACACACACACACACACACTCTACAGCAGGACTACATCTTCACCTCCCACTCAGTGTCGGGGCCAGGAGCTGTGACTCGACCCCTGGTAACCACATATAGGTGAGTACCTTGGCTTTCATCACACTCCACACTACAACCTGTCATTTATAAATGTAATCTCCATAGCCTCAATCGTCGTTGTTTACATCAATTTTCGTCAGCAACGGTTGAGTAAACTTCAGAATTCCACTGTGAAATTTGTTAAGACATATTACAGATGCGGGAATGTAATGTGTTGGTGCATCAACAGATTACATTCAGTAATCTGTTGGGGTAGCTACATCTCCAATACATTACATTCAGTAATATAGAGGAGTAGAGAAAGTAGATAAAGGATTTATCTCATTCTATACTCCTGTCACGGTTGTAGAACGTGTGATTAACGAGTGATTAAGGCTCTCATAAAAAAAATTATAAAATCGAAGACAAAAGTCCCGTTTCACGCCTGTCCCGTGACGCTTCAAAATAAAAAAAAAAAAAGATACCAGCGGCTTGAGGTCTCGTTCCAGTAATTTTCAACCTTAGTACAGCACCAGTTTGTTGCATCTTACAAAAGTTCGGAATCTCGTTCCAGGAGTCAGTCTGGATCCATCAGCTCAGAGCCCCCTTTCAGCAGTTTGCAATTTCGTTTAGTCAATTCAAATTATTCTAGCAATTTGAAGTCTTATTCTAGCAGTTTGTGGTCTTATTCTAGTATGTTCTGCGTTTTATCTAACAGATCAAAGTCTTACTCTAGCATATCAGTTTTATTCTAAAAGTCTGAAGTCTCGTTTTAGAAGTGCGAATCTCATCCCAGGAGTTTAAAAATTTCGTTCCTACAGTTTGAGGTCTCATTCCAGAAGTTTGAACGTTGATGTAGGTCCAGAATTCCGTTCCAGAACTCTGGAGTCCGATCCAGTAGTTTGTAACATCGGTCCAGCAGTTCGGAATCTTGTTCCAGCAGTCTGGAATCTTGCTCCAGCATCCTGGAGCTTGGTCCAGTATAATGGAGTCTTGTTCCAGCCATCTAGATTCTTGTTCCAACAATCTAAAGTCTTTTTCCCCGCAGAATAGACTCTTGTTCCAGCAGAATGGAGTCTTGTTCCAGCAGTCTGGGTCTTGTTCCAGCAGTCTAGAGTCTTGATCAACAGAATGGAGTCTTATTCCAGCAGCCTGGAGTCTTGTTCCAGCAGTCTGGGGTCTTGTTCCAGCAGTCTGGAATCTTGTTCCAGCAGTCGGAGTCTTGTATCCAGCAGTCTGAGGTCTTGTTCTAGCAGAATGGAGTCTTATTCCAGTAGTCTGGTGTCTTGTTCCAGCAGTCTGGGGTCTTGTTCCGCAGAATGGTGTCTTGTTTCCAGCAGAGTGGAGTCTTGTTCCAGCAGAATAGAGTCTTGTTCCAGCAGTCTGGGGTCTTTGTTTCCAGAAAGTCTAGAGTCTGATCAACAGAATGGAGTCTTATTCCAGCATCCTGGAGTCTTGTTCCAGCAGTCTGGGGTCTTGTTCCAGCAGTCTGGAATCTTGTTCCAGCAGTCTGGAGTCTTGTTCCAGCAGTCTGAGGTCTTGTTCTAGCAGAATGGAGTCTTATTCTAGTAGTCTGGTGTCTTGTTCCAGCAGTCTGGGGTCTTGTTCCAGCAGAATGGTGTCTTGTTCCAGCAGAGTGGAGTCTTGTTCCAGCAGAATAGATGTCTTGTTCCAGCAGTCTGGGTCTTGTTCCAGCATTCTAGAGTCTTGATCAACAGAATGGAGTCTTGTTCCAGCAGTCTGGAGTCTTGTTCCAGCAGTCTAGGGTCTTGTTCCAGCAGCCTGGGGTCTTGTTCCAACAGAATGGAGTTTTGTTCCAGCAGTCTGGAGTCTTGTTCCAGCAGAATCGAGTTTCTTCCAGCAGTCTGGAGTCTTGTTCCAGCAGAATGGAGCCTTGTTCCAGCAGAATGGAGCCTTGTTCCAGCAGATTGGAGTCTTGTTCCAGCAGAATGGAGCCTTGTTCCAGCAGATTGGAGTCTTGTTCCAGCAGAATGGAATCTTGTCCCAGCAGCTCTCTATTTTACGCTTCACTAATACATTTGCATTTGCCACTCGTACGTGTTGCTTTCGCCTGTTTCTGTAACATATTTCAGCTGTGTACATGATTGTTCTCATCTGTTTCTGGTAGCGAGGATTGAGCTGGTTAAGCACCGCTTGTTCTCATCTGTTTCTGGTAGCGAGGATTGAGCTGGTTAAGCACCGCTTGTTCTCATCTGTTTCTGGTAGCGAGGATTGAGCTGGTTAAGCACCGCTTGTTCTCATCTGTTTCTGGTAGCGAGGATTGAGCTGGTTAAGCACCGCTATACTAGCGGCTCTTAACCAGTAGGAGGGGAAGGGTTTCCTAACCACCATTAGTAATTTCCAGGGGAAGACACAAACCCAGAGCAAAAAGTAAGGAATGGATTTAACACGTGTTTGTTATACTAACTTCCCCCTTCAAGGCAGGCGAAATTGCTGACCTGGAGAATGTACAGAGAACTTTCACGGCACATATAAGTGCAATAAAGCACCTAATCTACTGGGAATGGTTGAAGTCCGTTGATCTGCAATCCCTGGAGCGCAGGCGAGAAAGATACATGATAATATACACTTGGAAAATCCTAGAGGGATTAGTATTAAACCTAAACATGAAAATCACTCCTGCGGAACCAAAAGACTCGGCAGGAGATGCAACATCCCACAATGAAAAGCAGTTGCGTCACGAGTACACTAAGAGACAACATAATAAGTGTCAGGGGCCCAAGATTGTTCAACTGCCTCCCAGCATACATAAGGGGGATTACCAATAGACTCTTGGCTGTCTTCAAGAATGCTCTGGACAGGCACCTAAAGTCAGTACCTGATCAGCCGGGCTGTGGTTCTAAGTCGGTTTACGTGCAGCCAGCAGTAACAGCCTGGTTGATCAGGCCCTGATCCAACACAAGGCCTGGTCTCAGGACCGAGCGCGGGGGCGTTGACCCCCAAAATCCTCTCCAGGTTAACTCCAGGTAGACTTTATTTGTCCAATACATCATTCGAACCTTCATAGCTTGGTTGGTCAGGTCTGTCAGGAAATACGACAAGTGTTTCCTGACGCAGGTCTGAGTCATATGATGCCCCGCGGCTGGAACGTTTGGTCACCTGACCGAGGCCTTCCACTGCCTTTATGGCCAATATCGACCTACTGTCCTGCCTCGGACGACACTCGCAACGCCTGAAAATTCGTCAAGAGCCTAATGTAATATAAAGAAGCTGAGTGTGACTTCAGGGCTCTGGTTATCTGTTGATGTTCTGAGTCAAACACCTTCATGTTCACTCTCCGAGTCAAACACCTTCATGTTCACTCTCCGAGTCAAACACCTTCACGTTCACTCTCCGAGTCAAACACCTTCATGTTCACTCTCTGGTCTCACGTCAAGCTCTACTGATACTGACGATATTTAGCTTCATGTACCTCTTTGAGGCTTCATTTTCTGCGCTGCTTGCTGTCAACGCCACATACAAAAACAAGTGAACGTTGAAGACTTGCGCTGTGTTCTCCCTGGCTCGCGCCCACGTATCGGAACCTGGTAGCTAGAACAGTGTCAAATATCTCACTAAATATGTTCTAACCTCATATGTTATGTGTTTTGTTATTTGCTTCTTAAACAGATTCTTTTGAATAGCTAGAAATAATAAACTTAAGAGTAAAAAGCTAGTTTCTTAATTTCCCTATTAAATATACACGACTTCTATAAATTTTTTACAGTCAGAATTTTATATGAAGGAAGAAAGGAAGGATGAGGGTAAGGCATGAAGATGAGGAGGAGTTGCGATGTGGCACGACCCAAAGTAGGTTAAACAATGCTGATCTAAACCATCGGTCAACTAATATAAGGACTCTGGTACCTTTTGGGCTGTACTAATCTGCTTATGAGCGAGTGGATGCATTTAGATTTCACGAACTCCTCTCCTTATGGACTCTTTTGGCTCAAAACCTTTACACGGTAAATTCCTATGTCCCTTTGACTCACTGTGACTACCGATTTAGTCCCTCACTGTCAAATAGCCCATTCATTTTCTAGCCTGCCAGTATTCATATATGTTGTAATCTGTCCTAATCTGTCTTCTAGTGAAATAACTTGTGGTAAACACGTAAATTTTCTTAGTTTTGTTTTTATGATGCTTGAGGAAGGTTCCGTATTGCCGCTTCAATAATATAGTATTAGTTTTAGGTATGTAGTGTTAGTGTCTTGAGTGACTCTAAAATAAATATACCTAGCCCTTTCACATGTATCTCATCAATCGTACGTATCGGTATTATATACAGAATGTTGTAACCGGTTAGCGTCCAACTTGGCGTCTATCAAAAACAAATTCGAACCGTAATATTACTATTTTAGTCCAATACAGCATTTCATGGGCACACGAAATTGTTAATATATCCTCTGTTCAATATTCATCCAAAAGAACCAATCACAAAGTTCTTTTTCTTCCCCAAGGGAAGTAAGAAGTCTAGATATGCATCAGTGCTGTCCTAGAGCTACGAGTCAATGGTTCACACTCACTCTTTAGTAATAATAATGATTGTTTAAACTTACATTCAGTCATAACAAAAATTATGAAAATAACAACACAAGTCGCAGTAGTGCTATGTACCATCTGTAACGTACTAGAAGCATCAAAACACCTTCGTTATAAAGTCATTTGATGGAGGTATTCTGTTGGTATCTTACCCGGCCTCCACCAGTCCACAGGTTTTCCACAAGATGCCACGTAAACAAAGGCTCCCCCACACAGTTGTGTATTTGGAGTGGGGGGGGGGGCATGCTGGGTTTATTACATTACTAGATTTTGACTTCACTCGAGTCATTGAAGCTGCATTTTACCTGTTCATCTCCAAATTGTTTAAACAGATATATGTACATTTCTGGGAGTACACGTTCTATGTACACCAGTGGGTGTACACACTATGTACACCAGTGGTGTACACACTATGTACACCAGTGGGTGTACACACTATGTACACCAGTGGGTGTACACACTATGTACACCAGTGGGTGTACACACTATGTACACCAGTGGGTGTACACCACTATATACACCAGTGGGTGTACACACTATGTTACACCTGTAGGTATACACACTATGTACACCTGTAGGTATACACACTATGTACACCTGTAGGTATACACACTATGTACACCTGTAGGTGTACACATTGTACACCAGTAGGTATACACACTATGTACACCTGTAGGTATACACACTGTAGATACGAGTAAACCACAAGCTGGTATATATCATAATAAATAAGAATATTGCTACTTAAAATTTTAACATATAATAATATATTCATTATTCAGAGATTTAATGTTCTGTTTATACTATCAGTTGCAAAATACTTAGTGACCTTAAATAACTGGAATTAAATCACATTCAGTTACTGTTTATCAACATTTTTTGGAGAAAACTAATTACTAGGTATCCTCAATGGGTAACTTTCAGTAGTTATCTAATTCTCTTGTTTATCCAGTCGTTTGTAGCTTTAGAACGCGTCATCCGATCGGCTCAAATCTTCAATTATTAACATGTTGAGGCGCCCTCTGATGAATGTTAAATAATTCCGAGATTTTGGCTGTCTTCAAGAGTGAGCTGGAGAAGTACCTGACTAGCAGTAACAGCCTGGTTGATCAGGTTTTGGTGCACCACGAGGTCTGATCACAGACCTGGCCCCGGGGGCGTTGACCCCTGAAACACCCTCCAGGTATCCCTAAGATGTGAGTTTACATTTTAAATTGTACCAAATAAAAGTGACTGAGAAGTTTTGGATTAGAAGCCAAGTCGAAGGTTGACCAAAGTTATCATCACATTCCAGAATTCATAGAATGTGATGATAACTTTGTGATGATTAAGTCACATGTATAACACCTGTCTTTCTTGTGGAAACTTTTCTCCTACACAGCAGGCTCCGTCGGTAGTTTTTACCATTTTTAACAAGATGACTCGTAAAACTATCTTGTTGGGTTCAAAACAATTAACACTAGTGTATCCTGCCTATAATAATAATAATAATACTAATAATAATATTTATTACAAGTGCATATACAAGGTATACAGTCCTAGCTGACATCAATAACATACTACTATACAGAAAGCCGCTTGTTATGTAGAGCATTTCAGGCAAATTACGTCAGTTTTGTCCCAATATGCGACCCACACCAGTCAACTAACACCCAGGTACCCATTTTACTGATGGGTGAACATAGACAGCAGGTGTCTTAAGGAAACAAGTCCCTAATGTTTTTTCCAGCTTTACCGGGGATCGAACCAAGAACCTCACTGTGTGAGTTGAGTGCGCTAACAATCGAGCTACGGGACACCTCATTGGAAAGATGCAACTTTAGTTTTGCTTGGGACTCCCAGCCTCAGAGAACACAATAAAGTTACCTCAGGGAAAATCTCGTGATTTCTTTTCGGATCTGTCCAGATATTTTCTTGCATTATCAGTCCCCCTAAATATGTATGCATTTTTTTTTTAATTTTTAGTTTAATGATACACGGGAACATTTGTTTACACATTAATGAGTACAGTTATGTTGAGGAAGTTATTTGCATGTGGAATTGCTAACTGCATTTAAAAGGTGTTGGAGCTCCTCTAGCACCTCCAACATCCACCAGGAACCCATGATGCAGGAGGCATTCTCTCTCTAGATGGGCACACTGAGGCACTGGAATTGAAAGGTGGCAACTAGAGGGTCTCTGGTAGCTTCGATGAGCTTGGAACCCAGCTCTCTGACGAAATCCATGGCATACTTTTCCCATGACTCAAGGATCTCCAGTCATGCAGGTATGAAGTGGTACTGGTGGGTCAATATTGAGTCTGTTATCTCTGTGATCAGGACACCAGCCTGCTGACCAGCACTGAATGGGATCCTGGCATCGACTAGTGTGAATGCACGAGGATAATCCCATACCAAAAGTGTACCGTTCTTCCAAGGATGTAATGTGACGCTGTCATGGTAGCTGGCAGGTGCATCCAGGCTGCTAGATTGTGCAGATATACGTGTACTCACTTCGAATAGCTGAAGCAAGGCAGAGTACCACTGCAGTGCAAAAGGTTTGCTGGTCAAGACGTGTGCCAGTAGCAGAGATGGAAAGTGATTAGGAGAAAGTCAACTGAGTGATGCACACTCACTGCTTAAATATAAGCTCTCCCACTTGCACAGTTTGCATCCTGTAATGTAGCTGCAGCAGCATTTTCCATGATAGCATTGTCTCAACTGGATTATTTGGTGGCCACAATTTCTCTTGATCTTGTTGTCTACACTGACAAGGTAGCCCATACACTGGCGACTCTAGTGTAGCTGCGATTATCAACCCCGGCAAAATTACAATAAATATATATGCAATATAACCACAGTGAAAACTAGCAATATTCAAAGCTCTTTCGACATTTCTCCCGTTATCAAAAACAGTCTAAACAGTAAAACAACAGCAGAATTAGAAAGCTGAAATGTGACCTAAAGTGTGACCCCACTATCCAATGTTTTGAGTTAATTTTAGTCAGGTCACAAGTCAAGTAAAATTTAAAACCGACATATCAGACAAAAGGGAATTTTGTCAACACAGTTTATAATCATCAACAATTACACTATTATAAATTAATTTAATTTATACAATCCTGAACTTATATTCATATTGCAGGCAGAATAATTTTTATATAAAAACTTAATACTATAATACTTTGTTTAACCATAGATCTGCTTGATGCAACTTTCTCATCCCTTTGAAAATAATCTACCTGGTTAAAATAATCTACCTGGTTAAAATAATCTACCTGGTTAAAATAACCTACCTGGTTAAAATAATCTACCTGGTTAAAATAACCTACCTGGTTAAAATAACCTACCTGGTTAAAATAATCTACCTGGTTAAAATAATCTACCTGGTTAAAATAATCTACCTGGTTAAAATAATCTACATGGTTAAAATAATCTACCTGGTTAAAATAACCTACCTGGTTAAAATAATCTACCTGGTTAAAATAATCTACCTGGTTAAAATAATCTACCTGGTTAAAATAATCTACCTGGTTAAAATAATCTACCTGGTTTAAATAATCTACATGGTTAAAATAATCTACCTGGTTAAAATAATCCACCTGGTTAAAATAATCTACCTGGTTAAAATAATCTACATGGTTAAAATAATCTACCTGGTTAAAATAATCTACCTGGCTAAAATAATCTACCTGGTTAAAATAATCTACATGGTTAAAATCATCTGCCAGGTTAAAATCATCTGCCAGGTTAAAATCATCTGCCAGGGTAAAATAATCTACCTGGTTAAAATCATCTGCCTGGTTAAAATCATCTGCCAGGTTAAAATAATCTACCTGGTTAAAATCATCTGCCAGGTTAAAATCATCTGCCTGGTTAAAATCATCTGCCTGGTTAAAATAATCTGCCTGGTTAAAATCATCTGCCTGGTTAAAATCAGCTGCCAGGTTAAAATCATCTGCCTGGTTAAAATCAGCTGCCAGGTTAAAATCATCTGCCTGGTTAAAATCAGCTGCCAGGTTAAAATCATCTGCCTGGTTAAAATCAGCTGCCAGGTTAAAATCATCTGCCTGGTTAAAATCAGCTGCCAGGTTAAAATCATCTGCCTGGTTAAAATCATCTGCCTGGTTAAAATCAGCTGCCAGGTTAAAATCATCTGCCTGGTTAAAATCAGCTGCCAGGTTAAAATCATCTGCCTGGTTAAAATCAGCTGCCAGGTTAAAATCATCTGCCTGGTTAAAATCAGCTGCCAGGTTAAAATCATCTGCCTGGTTAAAATCAGCTGCCAGGTTAAAATCATCTGCCTGGTTAAAATCATCTGCCTGGTTAAAATCATCTGCCTGGTTAAAATCAGCTGCCAGGTTAAAATCATCTGCCTGGTTAAAATCAGCTGCCAGGTTAAAATCATCTGCCTGGTTAAAATCATCTGCCTGGTTAAAATCAGCTGCCAGGTTAAAATCATCTGCCTGGTTAAAATCAGCTGCCAGGTTAAAATCATCTGCCTGGTTAAAATCAGCTGCCAGGTTAAAATCATCTGCCTGGTTAAAATCATCTGCCTGGTTAAAATCAGCTGCCAGGTTAAAATCATCTGCCTGGTTAAAATCAGCTGCCAGGTTAAAATCAGCTGCCAGGTTAAAATCATCTGCCAGGTTAAAATCAGCTGCCAGGTTAAAATCATCTGCCTGGTTAAAATCATCTGCCTGGTTAAAATCAGCTGCCAGGTTAAAATCATCTGCCTGGTTAAAATCAGCTGCCAGGTTAAAATCATCTGCCAGGTTAAAATCAGCTGCCAGGTTAAAATCATCTGCCAGGTTAAAATCATCTGCCTGGTTAAAATCATCTGCCTGGTTAAAATCATCTGCCTGGTTAAAATCATCTGCCTGGTTAAAATCATCTGCCAGGTTAAAATCATCTGCCAGGTTAAAATCATCTGCCTGGTTAAAATCATCTGCCAGGTTAAAATCATCTGCCTGGTTAAAATCATCTGCCAGGTTAAAATCATCTGCATGGTTAAAATCATCTGCCAGGTTAAAATCATCTGCCTGGTTAAAATCATCTGCCTGGTTAAAATCATCTGCCAGGTTAAAATCATCTGCCAGGTTAAAATCATCTGCCAGGTTAAAATCATCTGCCAGGTTAAAATCATCTGCCTGGTTAAAATCATCTGCCAGGTTAAAATCATCTGCCTGGTTAAAATCATCTGCCTGGTTAAAATCATCTGCCTGGTTAAAATCATCTGCCAGGTTAAAATCATCCGCCTGGTTAAAATCATCTGCCTGGTTAAAATCATCTGCCTGGTTAAAATCATCTGCCAGGTTAAAATCATCTGCCAGGTTAAAATCATCTGCCTGGTTAAAATCATCTGCCTGGTTAAAATCATCTGCCTGGTTAAAATCATCTGCCTGGTTAAAATCATCTGCCAGGTTAAAATCATCTGCCTGGTTAAAATCATCTGCCTGGTTAAAAATTCAATCTGCCTGGTTAAAATCATCTGCCTGGTTAAAATCATCTGCCAGGTTAAAATCATCTGCCTGGTTAAAATCATCTGCCAGGTTAAAATCATCTGCCAGGTTAAAATCATCTGCCAGGTTAAAATCATCTGCCTGGTTAAAATCATCTGCCTGGTTAAAATCATCTGCCTGGTTAAAATCATCTGCCTGGTTAAAATCATCTGCCAGGTTAAAATCATCTGCCTGGTTAAAATCATCTTCCAGGTTAAAATCATCTGCCTGGTTAAAATCATCTGCCAGGTTAAAATCATCTGCCTGGTTAAAATCATCTGCCAGGTTAAAATCATCTGCCTGGTTAAAATCATCTGCCAGGTTAAAATCATCTGCCAGGTTAAAATCATCTGCCAGGTTAAAATCATCTGCCAGGTTAAAATCATCTGCCAGGTTAAAATCATCTGCCAGGTTAAAATCATCTGCCAGGTTAAAATCATCTGCCTGGTTAAAATCAGCTGCCAGGTTAAAATCATCTGCCTGGTTAAAATCATCTGCCAGGTTAAAATCATCTGCCTGGTTAAAATCATCTGCCAGGTTAAAATCATCTGCCTGGTTAAAATCATCTGCCAGGTTAAAATCATCTGCCTGGTTAAAATCATCTGCCAGGTTAAAATCATCTGCCAGGTTAAAATCATCTGCCAGGTTAAAATCATCTGCCAGGTTAAAATCATCTGCCAGGTTAAAATCATCTGCCAGGTTAAAATCATCTGCCAGGTTAAAATCATCTGCCTGGTTAAAATAATCTGCCTGGTTAAAATCAGCTGCCAGGTTAAAATCATCTGCCTGGTTAAAATCATCTGCCAGGTTAAAATCATCTGCCAGGTTAAAATCATCTGCCTGGTTAAAATCATCTGCCTGGTTAAAATCATCTGCCAGGTTAAAATCATCTGCCAGGTTAAAATCAGCTGCCAGGTTAAAATCATCTGCCTGGTTAAAATCATCTGCCTGGTTAAAATCATCTGCCTGGTTAAAATCATCTGCCAGGTTAAAATCATCTGCCTGGTTAAAATCATCTGCCAGGTTAAAATCATCTGCCTGGTTAAAATCATCTGCCAGGTTAAAATCATCTGCCAGGTTAAAATCATCTGCCTGGTTAAAATCATCTGCCAGGTTAAAATCATCTGCCTGGTTAAAATCATCTGCCAGGTTAAAATCATCTGCCAGGTTAAAATCATCTGCCAGGTTAAAATCATCTGCCAGGTTAAAATCATCTGCCAGGTTAAAATCATCTGCCAGGTTAAAATCATCTCTGCCTGGTTAAAATCATCTGCCAGGTTAAAATCATCTGCCAGGTTAAAATCATCTGCCAGGTTAAAATCATCTGCCAGGTTAAAATCATCTGCCAGGTTAAAATCATCTGCCTGGTTAAAATCATCTGCCAGGTTAAAATCATCTGCCAGGTTAAAATCATCTGCCAGGTTAAAATCATCTGCTGGTTAAAATCATCTGCCAGGTTAAAATCATCTACCTGGTTAAAATCATCTGCCAGGTTAAAATCATCTGCCAGGTTAAAATCATCTGCCAGGTTAAAATCATCTGCCAGGTTAAAATCATCTGCCAGGTTAAAATCATCTGCCAGGTTAAAATCATCTGCCAGGTTAAAATCATCTGCCAGGTTAAAATCATCTGCCGGTTAAAATCATCTGCCAGGTTAAAATCATCTGCCAGGTTAAAATCATCTGCCTGGTTAAAATCATCTGCCAGGTTAAAATCATCTGCCAGGTTAAAATCATCTGCCAGGTTAAAATCATCTGCCTGGTTAAAATCTCTGACATGAACAAACAGAACACTAGACTTTTGTTCACTTATAATACTATACTCATGTTATTGTAATCTTTGTTCAATATTTTTTTCTAAAATAAAATTTATTGCATTTTGTACAAGGAATCTTGAATTTTTAAGTTGTTAAGTAGATAAGGTTTATCAGGGAAGTTATCATGATACGACATAACTCATGATACGACTCATACGACTCATGATACGACTCATGATACGACTCTTTATCCTCATCTTTGAACTCTGGGCTGTAAATGTGTAGAGTTCTCGAGAACATGGATAAGAACACAGAACATTTAACTCTGTTATGATGGGAAGAACATTAGTGTATATATATAAGCAGATCTTTCTTGATTTTCTGTATAATTATCCACTGTCTTACTTCTGGACGAATTTCTGGCTTCTGCCCCAGAATCCTCAATATTTTTTTCAAACTGCTTCAGCGCTTGTCTTCAGCTCCTCTAAGTTGCAGTGGTTGCAGGAGTTGAGTTTCAGCTCCTGGGCCCGCCTCTTTGTTGGTCACTACTAGGTACACTCTTCACTTTCAGAGTGTTATCATACTCTTCTTAAAACTATGTAAGGATCCTGCCTTTACCATTTCATTCTCCAGGTCATTCCACTTCCTGACAACTCTTAAGCTGAAGAAATACTTCCTAATATCCCTGTGACTTTTCTGGGTTTTTAACTCCAGCTCTGTTCTCGTGTTCTCGTTTCCCATCTCTTTAACAATCTGTCCCAATTCACCCTATCAATTCGTCTCAGTATTTTGTACATTGTTATCCTATCACCCCTGGTCCTTTTGTCCTCCAGTGTCATCAAGGTGAGTTTCCTTAACCTCTCCTCGTGGACATACCCTTTAGCTCCGGGATTAGTTTCGTTGCGAACCTCTACACTTTCTACAGTTCATGACGTGGTTGACCAGGTGTGGGTTACATAAGAACATAAGAAAGGAGGAACACTGCAGCAGGCCTGTTGGCCCATACTAGGCAGGTCCTTTACAATTCATCCCACTAACAAACATTTGACCAACCCAATTTTCAATGCCACCCAAGAAACAAGCTCCGATGTGCAAGTCCCACTCAAATCCAACCCCTCCCACTCATGTACTTATCCAACCTAAATTTGAAACTACCCAAAGTCCTAGCCTCAATAACCCAACTAGGTAGACTGTTCCACTCATCAACTACCCTATTTCCAAACCAATACTTTCCTATGTCCTTTCTAAATCTAAACTTATCTAATTTAAATCCATTACTGCGGGTTCTCTCTTGGAGAGATATCCTCAAGACCTTGTTAATATCCCCTTTATTAATACCTATCTTCCACTTATACACTTATCCAACCTAAATTTGAAACTACCCAAAGTCCTAGCCTCAATAACCCAACTAGGTAGACTGTTCCACTCATCAACTACCCTATTTCCAAACCAATACTTTCCTATGTCCTTTCTAAATCTAAACTTATCTAATTTAAATCCATTACTGAGGGTTCTCTCTTGGAGAGATATCCTCAAGACCCCGTTAATATCTTCCACTTATAGACTTCGATCATGTCTCCCCTCATTCTTCGTCTAACAAGTGAATGTAACTTAAGAGTCTTCAATCTTTCTTCATAAGGAAGATTTCTAATGCTATGTATTAATTTAGTCATCCTACACTGAATGTTTTCTAACGAAATTATGTCCATTCTGTAATATGGAGACCAGAACTGAGCTGCATAATCTAGGTGAGGCCTTACTAATGATGTATAAAGCTGTAGTATGACCTCTGGACTTCTGTTGCTTACACTTCTTGATATAAATCCCAGTAATCTATTTGCCTTATTACGTACGCTTAGGCATTGTTGTCTTGGTTTAAGGTTGCTGCTTACCATAACCCCCAAGTCCTTTTCGCAATCTGTATGGCTAAGTTCTACATTATTTAACTTATAAGTGCTAGGGTTATGGACACTCCCGAGCTTCAGAACCTTGCATTTATCTACATTGAACTGCATCTGCCACTTTTCTGACCAAGAGTAGAGTTTGTCTAAATCCTCCTGAAGTTCCTTAACATCTACGTTTGAATCAATTATCCTACCTATCTTCGTGTCATCGGTGAATTTGCTCATATCACTAGTAATTCCTTCATCAAGATCATTGATATATATTATAAACAACAACGGGCCCAAGACTGATCCCTGTGGAACGCCACTTGTTACTGATCCCCACTCGGATTTAACCCCATTTATGGACACTCTCTGCTTCCTGTCTGTGAGCCATGATTCGATCCACGAGAGCACCCTTCCCCCAATGCCATGAGCTGCTACTTTCTTCAACAGTCTTTGGTGCGGGACTTTATCAAATGCCTTACTAAAATCTAAGTAAATAATATCAAATTCTTTATCGTGGTCAACAGCCTCAAAAGCTTTACTGAAGAAAGTTAATAAATTAGTTAGACAAGACCGGCCTCTTGTGAATCCATGCTGAGTATCATTAATCAAGCTATGCTTATCGAGATGGCTTCTTATAATCTCAGCTATAATTGACTCTAGTAATTTGCCTACAATTGAGGTCAGGCTTATTGGGCGGTAATTTGACGGTAACGACTTGTCCCCTGTTTTAAAAATAGGAATTACATTAGCCATCTTCCACTACACCTGTTTGAAGAGATAAATTAAAAATATTAGTTAATGGATCACAGACTTCCATTTTGCATTCCTTTAGAACCCTTGAAAAAACCTCATCAGGACCCGGTGACTTATTTTGCTTCAGTCGGTCTATCTGCTTCACAACCGTTTCACTAGTGACTGTGATGTTACATAATTTATCTTCTTCTGGCCCACTATAAAAATTAATTACCGGAATATTGTTAGTGTCTTCCTGTGTAAAAACCGAGAGAAAATAATTATTTAAAATCGAGCACATTTCATTCCCTTTGTCAGTAAGATGCCCATAGTTTTTTTTAAGGGGACCTATCTTATCTCTGACTTTTGTTCTATATACCTGGAAAAAATTTTTTGGGTTAGTTTTAGAATCCCTAGCAACTTTAATTTCATAGTCCCTTTTAGCTTTTCTTATCCCCTTTTTAATGTCCCTCTTAAAGTCAATATACTGATTCATAAGATGACCATCGCCTCTTTTGATACGCCTATAAATTCCTTTCTTATGCCCTAGTAGATATTTCAGCCTATTATTCATCCATTTTGGGTCATTTCTATTTGATCTAATTTCTTTATAAGGGATAAACGTTCTTTGAGCAGCATGTATTGTGTTCAGAAAACTGTCATATTGATAGCTCTCTTCGTTACCCCAGTCAACAGATGATAAGTGTTCTCTAAGCCCATCGTAATCTGCTATGCAAAAATCTGGGACTGTTACTGAGTTATCCCTACTATCATACTTCCATTCAATGCTAAATGTAATTGATTTGTGGTCGCTAGAACCCAATTCCTCTAAAACTTCTAAATTATTAACAAGGGATTCATTGTTTGCCAGAACTAAGTCACTCAGGTTATTACCCCTTGTAGGTTCCGTCACAAACTGCTTCAAAAAACAATCCTGAACTACTTCTAAGAAGTCGTATGATTCTAAATTCCCAGTCAAGAAATTCCAATCAATATGACTAAAGTTAAAGTCTCCTAGAATTACTACATTATCGTGCCTTGTGGCCCTAACAATTTCCTCCCATAGTAGTCTCCCCTGGTCCCTATCTAAATTTGGGGGACGGTATATCACACCTAAAATTAATTTTTCATGCCCCTCTGAAAATTCTATCCAAACAGACTCTGTATGTGTTACTTCAGACTTAATACCCGTTTTTATGCAACAGTTCAAGCGATCTCGGACATACAATGCCACCCCACCCCCCTTTCCGACACTTCTATCTACTTGGAACAATTTAAAACCCTGAATGTGACATTCTGCAGGCATGTCCCGACTTTTTTAATTAAACCACGTCTCAGTAATGGCAAATACATCTATGTTACCTGCACTAGCAACTAGTCTCAACTCGTCCATCTTATTCCTAGCACTGCGACTATTTGTGTAATAAATATTTAAAGACCCTCCTCTCTCTTTATCCTTCCTGCTCCTTTCTGTTATTCCACTAAACCTATTACTGCCCTTGTCAATTAGTGCCACTGGCTTTCCAATATCCACCTCATTTTGCCTATTACTAGTTCTCCTAGTACTCATATTACTACCCTGCAACTTCACAGTTTTCCCGCAAAAACCCATACCACTAACTATGCCTAGTTTAAAGACCTAACAGCTCACTCCACTGTGTTGGCCAGTGCTCCCACCCCACACCTAGATAAGTGAACCTCATCCCTGGCATACATGTCATTTCTGCCATAGAAGAGGTCCCAGTTGTCAATGAATGTTACCGCATTTTCCTTACAGTATTTGTCCAGCCAGCAATTGATACCAATTGCTCTGGACAACCATTCATTTCCAACTCCTCTACTTGGCAAAATGCCACATATGACAGGTTTCCCACCCTTCCTCCTAATTATCTCTATTGCTGACCTATACCTGTTAATCAGGTCCTCACTCCTACGTCTGCCAACATCATTGCCTCCAGCACTGAGACAGATAATAGGATTGCTCCCATTACCTCTCATGATGTCATCCAGACGGCTAACAATATCCTTCATCCCAGCCCCAGGAAAACACACTCTCTGCCTCCTACTCCTATCCTTCAAGCAGAATGCCCTATCCATGTACTAATCTGGCTATCCCCAACAACAACAATGTTTTTTACCTTCCTTGGCGTCGTCCGTCGTGATGCTCCGAGTAGTCGACTCACATTCGCCAGGTAGCATTACACCACTTGTAGAATTCGTCAAGACGTTCTCGATGGTCTTCGTTGGGGTTTCTAGGAATGTCTCACTCACGTCTGCCAATGCTTCTTTGGTGCTCGTTGTGGCATTCCCAGTAGAACACTCACATTCGTCAGGTAGCACCGAGAATGGGTTGGAAGTTTCCACGGTAGTCTTCTGGTTTCTCGTTGTTTCTGCCTCTCCAACCGTTTTCTTGATCTTCAGCTTGGTTCCATGTTGCCCGGCCACTGACCAAGCTCCCCTCTTAACCTGGGGACTCACAACAGGAGGATTACTACGAATCCTCTTGTTCTCCTCCGTTAATCGCCGTATCTCCATCTTAGCAACTCTGAGCTCTTCTCTCAGCTGCTGGTAAAGTTGCCCAAGAGAGGGCATCCTGGTTCAGATTCACAGAGAGCACACAAACAGGTCTTCACCTACTGGTGTTGCATACTCCATTATGGGCCTGGTGTACATGGTATATATCATAGATTTGGCAGACGCACATTTGCTGTAGCAGTTATTTAGTTGATGTTCGCCTCAGGTGATATGTTCTGTACAATATTCATCCCAGGGTCCTTCTCTTTAATTGAGGTTTACATACTTTGCCCTCAGAGCCTGTACTCCGTCTAAAGTCAGCTTTGCCCTCATTCAAACTTTATAACTTTGCACTTGCTAAGTGAAACTCCAGTAACCACATGAGACACAAGATATATAACCTTGTCTGGATCCTTATGCAGCCTTTTCTGGTCCACATTTGCTTGTATTCTACTCGTTAGTTTCTCATCATCTGAGAACAGGGATTCCTCTGACTCTATCCCTTCAGTCATGTCATTCACTTTCGCAAGAAACAACACTGGCTATAATACTGATCCTTGTGGAACCCCACTCGTCACATAAACCCATTCTAACACGTCTTCACGGACCATCACTCATCGTTTCCTTCCTGTCAGGTATTGCCCGGTCCATTGTAGTCCTTTCCCTGTTATTCCTACATGCTTCTCTAGCTTTTTTACCAGCCTCTTGTGTGGTCCAGTGTCAAAGTCCCTCTTACAGGCCAAGAAAATACAATCTGCCCGTCCCTCTCTCTCCCTTGCCTTACTGTATGTGTATGTGTGGATCCTGTCTCTATTACATCACTCTCCAGACTATTCCACTTTCTGACAACTCTGACTGAAGAAATATTTCCTAACATCACTGTGACTCATCTGAGTTTTCAACTTCTAATTGTGACCCCTTGTTGCTGTGTCACATCTCTGAAACATCCTGTCTCAGTATTTTATATGCCGTTATCATGTCCCCCCTATCCCTCCTATCCTCCAGTGACGTCAGGTTGATTTCCCTTAACCTCTCCTCGTAAGTTATATCCTTATCTCCGGGACTAGTCTTGTTGCAAAGCTTTGCGCTTTCTCTAATTTCTTGAAGTGCTTGTTCAGGTGTGGGTTCCGTACTGGTGCTGCATACTCCAATATGGGCCTGACATACACAGTGTACAGTGTCTTGAATGACTCCTTACTTAGATGTTGAAACGCTGTTCTCAGGTTTGCCAGGCGCCCATATACTACAGCAGTTATTTGGTTGATGTGCGTCTCAGGAGAGGTGCTCGGTATTTTCCTCACCCCAAGATTATTTCCCTTAAGTGAGTTTTGCAGCCTTTGACCTCCTAGGCTGTACGCCATTTGCGATCTTCTTTGTCCTTCTCCAAACTTTGTGACTTTGCACTTACTGGGGTTATACTCCAGGAACCAATTGTCAGACCAGGCTTGAAGCCTGTCCAGATCTCCTTGTAGGCTTACCTGATCCTCGTCCACTTGTAGTCTCCTCAATAGCTTCACATCGTCTGCGAGCAGGGACACCTCTGAATCTATTCCTTCTGTCATGTCATTCACATGTACTAGAAACAGCATCGGACATAGGATTGACCCTTGTGGAACCCCGCTCGACACATTCACCGACTTTCACACCTAACACACATTGTTTCCTTCTGTCAGGTATTTCATGATCCACTGCAGTACTTTCCTTGATATTCCTGCAAGCTCATCTAGCTGTTCAACCAGTCTCTTCTATGGCACTGTATCAAAAGCCTTCTTACAGTCCAAGAAGATGCAATCTACCTATCCCTCTCTCTCCTGTTTTACTTCTGTTACCTTGTCGTAGAACTCCAATAGGTTTGTGATGCAGGATTTTCCTTCCCCGAAGCAATGCTGGTTGACATGTATGAGCTCATCGCTTTCTAGGTCCTCCACCACTCTTCTTTTCCATAACTTTACATACTATACATGTAAAGTATGTGTGTGTGTGTGTGTGCGTGTGTTAGAGTGCCACCTGTAGAGTGTGTTGCAAGTGTGTTAGAGTGCCACCTGTAGAGTGTGTTGCAAGTGTGTTGATGCTCCCTCGCCCCTGCTACGACCCTGCCTTGTGTCTATGATCATGTAACTTTACCCGTGTACGTTACCTGCTTCCCAACTCTTATTTACTGTAATACGTGCAGATTTTGACACACCTATAAAAAAAAAATTGACAGTAGGTAAAATGAAAGGGGGTAAGGCAGCCGGGATTGATGGGATAAAGATAGAAATGTTAAAAGCAGGTGGGGATATAGTTTTGGAGTGGTAGGTGCAATTATTTAATAAATGTATGGAAGAGGGTAAGGTACCTAGGGATTGGCAGAGAGCATGCATAGTTCCTTTGTATAAAGGCAAAGGGGACAAAAGAGAGTGCAAAAATCATAGGGGGATAAGTCTGTTGAGTATACCTGGTAAAGTGTATGGTAGAGTTATTATTGAAAAAATTAAGAGTAAGACGGAGAATAGGATAGCAGATGAACAAGGAGGCTTTAGGAAAGGTAGGGGGTGTGTGGACCAGGTGTTTACAGTGAAACATATAAGTGAACAGTATTTAGATAAGGCTAAAGAGGTCTTTGTAGCATTTATGGATTTGGAAAAGGCGTATAACAGGGTGGATAGGGGGGCAATGTGGCAGATGTTGCAGGTGTATGGTGTAGGAGGTAGGTTACTGAAAGCAGTGAAGAGTTTTTACGAGGATAGTGAGGCTCAAGTTAGAGTATGTAGGAAAGAGGGAAATTATTTCCCAGTAAAAGTAGGCCTTAGACAAGGATGTGTGATGTCACCGTGGTTGTTTAATATATTTATAGATGGGGTTGTAAGAGAAGTAAATGCGAGGGTCTTGGCAAGAGGCGTGGAGTTAAAAGATAAAGAATCACACATAAAGTGGGAGTTGTCACAGTTGCTCTTTGCTGATGACACTGTGCTCTTGGGAGATTCTGAAGAGAAGTTGCAGAGATTGGTGGATGAATTTGGTAGGGTGTACAAAAGAAGAAATTTAAAAGTGAATACAGGAAAGAGTAAGGTTATGAGGATAACAAAAAGATTAGGTGATAAAAGATTGGATATCAGATTGGAGGGAGAGAGTATGGAGGAGGTGAATGTATTCAGATATTTAAGAGTGGACGTGTCAGCGGATGGGTCTATGAAAGATGAGGTGAATCATAGAATTGATGAGGGGAAAAGGGTGAGTGGTGCACTTAGGAGTCTGTGGAGACAAAGAACTATGTCCTTGGAGGCAAAGAGGGGAATGTATGAGAGTATAGTTTTACCAACGCTCTTATACGGGTGTGAAGCATGGGTGATGAATGTTGCAGCGAGGAGAAGGCTGGAGGCAGTGGAGATGTCATGTCTGAGGGCAATGTGTGGTGTGAATATAATGCAGAGAATTCGTAGTTTGGAAAGTTAGGAGGAGGTGCGGGATTACCAAAACTGTTGTCCAGAGGGCTGAGGAAGGGTTGTTGAGGTGGTTCGGACATGTAGAGAGAATGGAGCGAAACAGAGTGACTTCAAGAGTGTATCAGTCTGTAGTGGAAGGAAGGCGGGGCAGGGGTCGTCCTAGGAAAGGTTGGAGGGAGGGGGTAAAGGAGGTTTGGTGTTCCAGGGGCTTGGACTTCCAGCACGCATGCGTGAGCGTGTTTGATAGGAGTGAATAGAGACAAATGTTTTTAATACTTGACGTGCTGTTGGAGTGTGAGCAAAGAACATTTATGAAGGATTCAGGAACGGGCAGGCCGGACTTGAGTCCGGATTGGAAGTACGTGCTGCACTAAAGGGTTATGTTCAGTTTAAACTTAGTGTAAAGCACCCTTCTGCATACATGATGGAGGTGAATGATGGTGAAAGTTTTTCTTTTTGGCCACCCTGCTTGGTGGGAATCGGCCAGTGTGATAATAAAAAAAAAAAAATGTTAGTGTGGGTTTAGAGATTGGTAGTGAGTAGCGATTTTCCAGGTAAATCTCGCCCCTTCCTCCCTTACCATCTTTTTCTGGTAATGAGGTACTTTGCAACAATTTGTATTTGTTTTCTGGAAACGTTTCGCACAGTGATTCTTCGTCAATAGACTGAGAGCTACTGCAGCATCAGTGTCTTGTCGTCACCTTGCCTTTAACACTTTTCGTCACCTTTGCCGTAACATGGTGTACTTGCCGTAACACTGTCGTCATCATGCGTAACACTGTGTCACCATGCGTAAACTGTCGTCCATGCCGTAACACTGTCGTCACCATGCCGTAACATGTCGTCACCATGCCGTAACTACTGTCAGTCACCATGCCGTACACTGTCGTCACCTATGCCGTAACACTGTCGTCACATGCCGTAACACTGTCGTCACCATGCCGTAACACTGTCGTCACCATGCCGTAACACTGTCGTCACCATGCCGTAACACTGTCGTCATCATGCCGTAACACTGTCGTCACCTTGCCGTAACACTGTCGTCACCATGCCGTAACACTGTCGTCATCATGCCGTAACACTGTCGTCACCATGCCGTAACACTGTCGTCACCTTGCTGTAACACTGTCGTCATCATGCCGTAACACTGTCGTCACCATGCCGTAACACTGTCGTCACCTTGCCGTAACACTGTCGTCACCATGCCGTAACACTGTCGTCACCATGCCGTAACACTGTCGTCACCATGCCGTAACACTGTCGTCACCATGCCGTAACACTGTCGTCACCATGCCGTAACACTGTCGTCACCATGCCGTAACACTGTCGTCACCATGCCGTAACACTGCCGTCACCATGCCGTAACACTGTCGTCACCTTGCCGTAACACTGTCGTCACCATGCCGTAACACTGTCGTCACCATGCCGTAACACTGTCGTCACCTTGCCGTAACACTGTCGTCACCATGCCGTAACACTGTCGTCACCATGCCGTAACACTGTCGTCACCTTGCCGTAACACTGTCGTCACCATGCCGTAACACTGTCGTCACCATGCCGTAACACTGTCGTCACCATGCCGTAACACTGTCGTCACCATGCCGTAACACTGTCGTCACCTTGCCGTAACACTGTCGTCACCATTGCCGTAACACTGTCGTCACCATGCCGTAACACTGTCGTCACCATGCCGTAACACTGTCGTCACCATGCCGTAACACTGTCGTCACCATGCCGTAACACTGTCGTCACCATGCCGTAACACTGTCGTCACCATGCCGTAACAATGCCGACACTATGCCGTAACACTCTGTCGTCACCATGCCGTAACACTGTCGTCACCATGCCGTAACACTGTCGTCACCATGCCGTAACACTGTCGTCACCTTGCCGTAACACTGTCGTCACCATGCCGTAACACTGTCGTCACCATGCCGTAATACTGTCGTCACCATGCCGTAACACTGTCGTCACCATGCCGTAACACTGTCGTCACCATGCCGTAACACTGTCGTCACCATGCCGTAACACTGTCGTCACCATGCCGTAACAATGCCGACACCATGCCGTAACACTCTGTCGTCACTACGTCGTAACACTTTTTTAAGTTACCAGTAATATTCCACTACTTCCCTCGATGTTACTGTCTTTTCCTGCCACGTTGCTTCTGTTATCATAACCATGACTACGCATGTTTTCCATTTGTCATGGAATTATTTGTAACTAATGACGCCTCTGGTGTCGGTCATACCAGCACTTATCAATCACTTTTTTCTTCCTTTTTATTTTTGGAAGGTTATAAATGACCATAATTTTTAAAGGGGTGGACCGGTAAGCCAGCGGAAGGCCTCGGTCAGATGACCAAAAGCTCCAAAGGCGGGTCATCATCTGACTAAGACCCGCGTCAGGAAACATTTGTCCTGTTTCCTGACGAACCTTACCTAACCTAACCTAACCTAACCTAACCTAACCTAACCTAACCTAACCTAACCTAACCTAACCTAACCAGCACTTAATGTGACCTGATCGACACAACCCACACAACGGTTACTCTTTAATCCTCGAGACATGATGAGAACATTAAAAGTGATACACTGCAGTAGGCCTACTTACCATGATGAAAAGTGATATACTGCAGTAGGCCTACTTACCATGATGAAAAGTGATACACTGCAGTAGGCCTACTTACCCCTGATGAAAAGGCACATGCAGCAGGTAGACAGCTTCTCGGCCTTGACGACGGGCTCCCTCAGCCAAAAAAAAAAAAAAGAAGAGGCATGTAGCCATACCCTTTTTTCTGAGTGAAGAAGGTAGCATAAATAAGGGATGGTAATAAGTTATGACTAAGTAGTAGTTTAGGGAGAAGTTGTTGAAAACTTTCTCTGTACCATGATACCATCATGGTGCTGCGGAACCTCTCGGTAATAAACCTACCTAAGTGATGCTCATGTGACTTATTCATCAACTTGTCGGTATTTTATACCATAATAATAATAATAATAATAATAATAATAATAATAATAATAATAATAATAATAATAATAATAATATCTTTATTTCTACACCCCTCAAGGAAAGTTCCTTGGTGCTAGTGAGGGGCTCTTGATCTAGGGAATTGGATCTGTGCTCCGGTTCCCTGAATTAAGCCTGAATACCTTCCACATCCCCCCACAGGCGCTGTATAATCCTACGGGTTTAGCGCTTCGCCCTTGATTATAATAATAATAATAATTATATATTTGTTACAAGTACATGTACAAGGTATACAGTTCTAGCCAGTTCTATGTCGTTTATGTAAATTGTGAACAACAAAGGGCCCAACACTGACCCCTGAGGAACACCGCTTGTGACGTGTCCCCATTCTGATTTCTCCCCAGTTATGCAAACACTCTTCTGTCTATTTGTCAGCCATGTCTCTACCCAGGAAAAAATTTCTCCTCCTATTCCGTGTGCCTTAAGTTTCCTCAATAGCCTCTGATGTGGAACACCATCGAAAGCCTTACTGAAGTCCATATACACAATATCATATTCATTACCATGATCTACCTCCTCAGACACCTTAGTGAAAAAAGTTAGTAAATTCGTAAGACAGGAACGCCTCTTTGTAAAATCGTGTTGTGATTCATTAATCAGTTTATGCCTATCAAGATGGTTACGAATTGCTTCGGCAATTATTAATTCCTGTACCTTTCTGGTGTTGTTATTCAGGTCATTCTGTACCTTTCTAATGTTCTTATCAGACCCTATTTAACGGCCTATTATAGTGTTCTCGGCAAGCTGATCCATGTTTTTGTACTGATCGTGAAAAACAAGGGTTCCAACACTGAATCCTGTAGAACACCACCTGTAATGGGACTCAATTCTGATTTCGTCTCATCTCACCTGTCAGTCACTCATGTTACCTGTCAGTCAATCATATTACCTGTCAGTCAATCCTGCATCAACCCAGGAGATAATTTCTCCTGGGTTGATGCATTACTTTCTCCCTCATTCTCCTATGTGGAACTTTTTCAAAAGCCTCACAGAAGTCAATATGCAAAATGTATTCTTTACCATGGTAACCTTTTTCACCTTAGTGACAAAGGTTACCATGGTAATGGTAATTTCTTTACGGCAATTTCGTAAAGGCAGTAATGTCGTAAGGCAAGAAGGTCCCTCTGTAAACAAATTCTGAGATTAATTGTCTAAAATCTATATTTCAAGATGGCTTAAGAGCATGAACAGTCAGTGATTCCATTAAGTTTACCATTACTGAGGCTAAACTGACTGATCCATATATAATTTAAAGCTAATGACCTATGCTAAAAGTTGGTTATCACAAATGCCATTTTTCGCTTGTATGGTATGATACCCGTTGTTGCTGATCTGTTAAAGAGATATCTGGTATGATACCCGTTGTTGCTGATCTGTTGAAGAGACATCTGGTATGATACCCGTTGTTGCTGATCTGTTGAAGAGACATCTGGTATGATACCCGTTGTTGCTGATCTGTTGAAGAGACATCTGGTATGATACCTCGTTGTTGCTGATCTGTTAAAGAGATATCTGGTATGATACCCGTTGTTGCTGATCTGTTGAAGAGACATCTGGTATGACACCCGTTGTTGCTGATCTGTTAAAGAGATATCTGGTATGATACCCGTTGTTGCTGATCTGTTGAAGAGACATCTGGTATGAACCTCGTTGTTGCTGATCTGTTAAAAGACTAACTAGTGGGTTGAGTAGTGTCTGCTCACATGCCTTCAATACCCGAAAACAGCTTTTCGAGGCCTATTGGCTGATCTAGTTTGGTTTCAATCAGCCTAGCTATCTTGGTACATGCAGTTACATTAAGTTTTATAACCTGCATGAACTGTATCACTGTAGACAACAAGAGCATTTCACCCCTCCGTGGAAGATGTGTTCATTTAATATCACATACCTGCAAGTCCCTCCCAAGAAGCTCATTGCTAGTAATCCCTTCCTTAAATCTCTTGTTAGAGCAACTGCTCAAGAAGAAATTTCTCACCTAGCTGGTAGTAATAAGTTATCACAAGTTATATACACTGATGGATCTAAACAGGAGTCTTCTGGCAGGGCTGCATCTGCTCTTGTTGCCACCTCCCTAGTTAAGAACGATAATAAACTTGTTGAGTTAGGCATAAGAATTAACAACTGGGCGTCTACACTGCAAACTGAATTGTTTGCCATCCTAATGGCGCTAAAGCTAACTTATGACACTGATAAGTATGTTTATGGAGCAACTTGCAATGTGAACAGACTGACTGATGTTGTAGTGGCCAGGCTTAGGCTTGGTTACAAGTACTTCTGGCAGTTTGGGAGACACACAGATGATGACCAGATCAAATGCAAAGTAACTTTTCAGCCCTATGGTCACTATCCTGAACACTATGTGCTTAATTGTGTACTTATTGAGGAATATAGAGACAATATAATAATCTATGTGACATGTCAAGATATCTTATTAATGAAAATAAGATACCAGATATATTAAGCAAATTTCCTAAATTTGCTTGTAACAGATAAGTGAACTGTAGTTATATAGACATAAATTCAAATGTATACCTGTTAACCTTTTTGGGGCCTAGTTCCTAGGCCTTTTGTGTATCAACATGCTCTTGCGCTGCCGTCTACAGGATGGATATGGGGTGCACAATAAACTAGCCACTTTGGTGTCAAAATCTAAATCTAAGTCTGGGCTCGTATCGCTAGTGACTTTAATATTGCTTAATGTTCTGACTTGTATAAATATTGATTCCTGGCATTTCATGGATGTCTTCTTGTGTAAAAACTCTCTCTGTGTTTAGTACACTCGCCGGTCTTGTCCCGGTCCGGGTCTTTTCCAGATGGTGACCCGGCGAGAAACCTTTGTGGTGCGGGGTTGGTCTCACCCAACTTGACCTCTCTGGGGCGGGGTTGGTCTCACGTAACTTGACCTCTCTGAGGCTGGGCTGGTCTCACACAACTTGACCTCTCTGGTGAGGGGCTGGTCTCACGTAACTTGACCTCTCTGGTGCGGGGTTGGTCTCACGCAACTTGACCTCTCTGGTGCGGGGTTTATCTCACGCAACTTGACCTATCTGGTGAGGGGTTGATCTCACGTAACTTGACCTCTCTGAGGCTGGGCTGGTTTCACACAACTTGACCTCCCTGGTGAGGGGCTGGTCTCAGGTAACTTGACCTCTCTATGACTAGAATGTTAGTTTCATCTTCTGTTGTGTGAAGTCAAATTCCTGGACACTGGAGAACTAAGTGTTCCTTACTGTATGCAAATTGTATTCATTGTTATCATCGTTGTCATCTTCTGAACGACACCTCCACTGCTGATTATCTCTGTGGATGATCTTCAGTCTGTGGACGATCTTCAGTCTGTGGATGATCTTCAGTCTGTGGACGATCTTCAGTCTGTGGACGATCTTCAGTCTGCGGACGATCTTCAGTCTGTGGACGATCTTCAGTCTGCGGACGACCTTCAGTCTGTGGACGATCTTCAGTCTGTGGACGATCTTCGGTCTGTGGACGATCTTCAGTCTGCGGTGATTGCTGAGAAACAACTGATTCCTTTCCAACACCGAGTAACTCTGATGACACTGCTAAATATGTCACTTTGTCTAACTTTTTGGGTTATTCTAGGTAAATAATTGCCCATATGTTTCTATGAAAGATGTCACAATAAACGCGTGATTGCAAATATAAAAAAAACTCAGTGAAAATAGGATAAACCACCTGAGAGCTCTCAGGTGCTTATACACATATCTTCACAAATCTTCAGAAGACTTTCTTTGGAAGTATCTGTGTAAGCACATGAAAGCGCTCGGGTGTTATATCTATTTTCACTGTGTTATTTTTACATATTTTACTACGTATGATAATTGGACTTATGTGTATCTGTACCTAAATAAACTTACTATCTATTGTCGGTATGTTCGCTACACCTGTGCTCAAGAGTTCTTCATCCCTCAGTGTTCTGTTGATATCAGAATATCCGATCACTATTTTTTCTACAAGCTCTTGAGATTTAGGACCATCAGCGTCAATAACAACTACCTATGTAACTGGGTTTCAGTGCAGCTGCGTTTTTCAGGAGTCTGAGCCCCATGACTGGTCTCATCAATGTAAGATCTGAGGTGATTGGGTTCAAGGTAGGAACATTCCTCCAGCATTCCACTCTCTTTCATATTTGGTTGCTTTAAATATCTTTAATATTTATGGGAGGAGCTGATTCACTCATTCGTCTCTACAAGTGAGACAGACTTAACACCCAGGTGTTGGGCAGATCTTCAGAGACACAAGTTAGAAGTCGAGTGTTGACTTTCTTCTCAACCTCAGGCACGAGTGTTCTAAATTCTTCAAAGTCAGTCCTACGGTGGTGAAGAATCTTTCTTCAGGATTAGTTCGTGACTCTGAGCATCCTTTCGTAAAAACCTTCTCGCTATTTTATGCATCACTGATCAATCATCACCTTCTCGCTATTTTAAGCATCGTTTGGTGATTCGGATCATCATCTCGTAAAACCCTTCTCGCCAAAGTGGCGCTGGGAGACATGGTTTACCAACAACATTGGCTATGATTCAACAGTTGTTGGATCTCTTCTTACGTAAATATTGAGCTGATGTAAACATCACCAACAGAAAAATACGTTCCACTGTCTGAAATTATAAATATAGTAGAGTATCTTATAGCTGCTAACTTTCTAAATAATCTTATTAGGATTTCAACTTCTGGATGAGTTACTCCAACAGTCGTAGACAAAAACAGATGCTTGCTTCAGTGGGAACTTTGTCTTCAGTTTTAGTTAAAATTATTGTCCAGTATAGCCGATTTCTCTTACCGCAAATATAGTATGGCATATTTTTTTTCGGTAGGATATAATGACCAGGATAGCGATATACTTGTCGCACAGTGTAACACGTAACACACTTGTCTTAATTGTTTCGCCTTACTCTGTCGTATCTGAGGTATCTAGTACCAGTGTTACGTGCAACACAGTGTATCTAGTAGGAGTGTTAGCTGCGATACAGTGTATCTAGTAGGAGTGTTACATGCAACACACTGTAACTAGCAGGAGTGTTAGCTGCAACACAGTTTATCTAGCAAGTGTTAGCTGCAACACAGTTTATCTAGCAAGTGTTAGCTGCAACACAGTTTATCTAGCAAGTGTTAGCTGCAACACAGTGTATCTAGTAGGAGTGTTACATTCAAAACAGTGTATCTAGCGGGTGTGTTAGCTGCAACACAGTGTATCTAGCGGGTGTGTTAGCTGCAACACAGTGTATCTAGCGGGTGTGTTAGCTGCAACACAGTGTATCTAGCGGGTGTGTTAGCTGCAACACAGTGTATCTAGCGGGTGTGTTAGCTGCAACACAGTGTATCTAGCGGGTGTGTGTTAGCTGCAACACAGTGTATCTAGCGGGTGTGTTAGCTGCAACACAGTGTATCTAGCGGGTGTGTTAGCTGCAACACAGTGTATCTAGCGGGTGTGTTAGCTGCAACACAGTGTATCTAGCGGTGTGTTTAGCTGCAACACAGTGTATCTAGCGGGTGTGTTAGCTGCAACACAGTGTATCTAGCGGGTGTGTTAGCTGCAACACAGTGTATCTAGCGGGTGTTAGCTGCAACACAGTGTATCTAGCGGGTGTGTTAGCTGCAACACAGTGTATCTCGGACGTCATCTTGTAACACCTTGTTGGTGGCATAATTAATGACTGATATTGTTACCCACTGTTCTCAGTGCATTTGTCTTGGATGACTTGTTTCCTTAGTCAAAAAAGGAATTGTAAATCTTCTTTGACATCCTATGACCTCCCCTGAGTCTAAGAAAAAGTGTACATGGAATTATGTACACTGAACACTAGAAGGTCTGTACAATGGCAGGACATAATAAACAAAATAATCCTCCCAAATGCATGATGGGAACAAACTCTGACTTTGTGTTATGGTCATTTATTTTAGCGTGATTTTTTATGGTTTTATTGCCTAAATTTAGAAGTAACATTTTAAGAATGAAACACATAAAAAAAGTAATTCATTAAAAATACCTGTCCCTCGTGTATTTTTATTCAAAAAATTTGGGCATTTTTGGGTATAAAACTTATTGTTAGAGGAACATTTGGCGCTCAGTACACGTCAGATCGACTTTAAACACACTGATGGAACCCCCAATGTTCCCACCGGGAAAATGCTCGAGTCCTAAAATACTGAGCGTAACACAGGCCCCAAGGCTAGTACATAGTGTTATCGGAGAGGTGCCCTGAAAAATAAGAAAAATGAATTGCAAGTTGTTCATTAAGTAGGGGTAACCCCCCAAGGTGCCCACCAACACCTGTGTGTGGGGAAAGTTTATTTGGGATAGTTCAGGAAATATTTGAGAAACTTTTCACCCAGTGAGTTTCTTGAGTCCCAATACAAAGAAGGTGTTAGAGGGGGGAAAAGTCGGTGGAAAGCCCCCCTTATACATCCTCATTTTATTTTTTCCCTGTGTTTTTCCTGATAAACGAAAGTAGAAAGGGAAAAATTTTACTTACCTACTTACACTTCATTACCTTTGTAAATTGTGATTCCCGTTACCTTGTAACTAGTTCGTTAAAAAACTTTGGGGTCCAGTCCCTGGACCCATTTGTACCTCTGTAATTTTCTGATACCACCCACAGGATGGGTTTGGTGGATACCCCCCACAGGATGGGTAGGTGTGATACCACCCCGGGATGGGTTGGTGTGATACCATCCACAGGAGGGGTTTTGGTGTGACTACCATCCACAGGATGGGTAGAGTGATACCATGCACGGATGGGTTGATTGCTCCATCCACAGGATGGGTATGATGTGACTCCATCCAAGGAGGGTATGATGTGACTACCACCACGGATGGGTATGATGTGACTCCCCCACAGGATGGGTTGATGTGATACCTCCACAGGATGGGTTGATGTGACTACCACCCCACAGGATGGGTATGATGTGATCCCACCCGGGATGGGTATTGTGTACCATCCACGGGGATGGGTATGATGTGATCCCCCCACGGATGGGTATGATGTACTCCTCCCAGGATGGGTTGATGTGATACCATCCCAATGGGTATGATGTGACCCCAACACAGGATGGGTATGTGGTACCCCCACAGGGAGGGTTTATAAGTATACCCCCACAGGATGGGATGATGTGATCCCACCCACAGGATGGGTAGATTTGACACCATCCACAGGGGGTAATTGACTACCCCACGGGGGGATGTTTTCTACCTCCACAGGATGGGTTGATGTGCTACACCACAGGATGGGTAGATGTGACTCCCACCCACATGAGGGGTATAATGTGTCCCATCCACGGATGGGTATAGTGACTATCACCACAGGAGGGTTGATGTATCCACCCCAGGATGGGATGTGTGACTACCACCCAGGATGGGTATGTTGTGACTACCACCCAACAGGATGGGATGATTGATACCGTACAGGATGGGTATGTGGATACCACCCACAGGATGGGTTGATGGATAACTCCACATGATGGGTATAATGGATACCATCCACAGGATGGGTATGATGTACTCCCCCCACGGTTGGGTAGATGTGACTACCCCCACAGGATGGGAAATGGGACTACCACCCACGGGATGGGTATGAGTGACTACCATCCACGGTGGGTATGTTGACTACCACCCCAGGAGGGGGTAATTTGACACCCCCACAGGATGGGCATGAGTGATACCACTCACAGGGTGGGTATGATGGTACCACCACAGGGGGGGTTGTTGTGACTCCCACTCCAAGAGGGTATGATGGGGACTAAACACCCACAGGATGGGTAGATGTGACTCCCACCCACGGAGGGGATGTGTGCATAAAAAAAACATATTAAACTAACAAAAAAACTCTGTGTTAGGACTAAAAAAAGTCAGCTGGGCGAAAACGTTTCCGTTAAAAAATATCCTGAGTACTAAATGTCTTTTTCTCGTGTCGTCTTTTCAAAACCCCATTTTCACATGTTAATGATACACAGTTGTGGTTTAGAGAATTTTTTTAAAGATGACTTTCCCCCACCACAAAAAACGAACCTAGGGGGAGCCCCAACAGGGGTTCCCAAGTAACACAAGGGTCAGAAGGAACCTCTGTAGAACGAAGTTGGTAATAAATTTTTAAAAAAATTTCAGCAACGCAATCAAAAGGGAAAAGCCCCAAATATTTGTCAGATAATGAACAGGAATCTCGTTGATGAGATGTAGGGGAAGCAACGTGGAGCTGGGGGCGCATCAATAAGCAGGCTAACAACAAGTGGAGTGGGGCAGACAACGCGGGTTAAAAACAACGGGAGGAGGGCAAAACAAGAGGTTAACAACAACTGGAGTGAGGCCCCGCATCAATAAGCGGCTAACAACACGTGGAGAGGGGGGCGCATCAACAAGCAGGTTAACAACAAGTGGGATGAGGCACATCAAAAGCAGGCTAACAACAAGTGGAGATTGGGCAGCATCATAAGCAGGCTAAACAAAACGGGGAAAGATGAGGCCCCCTAAATAAGCAGGCTAACAAAAAAGGGGAGATGAGGCGCATCAAAAGAGGCTAAAAAACAAGTGGGGTTGAGGAGATAAATAAGGGTAAAAACAACGTGGAATGAGGAGCATCAACAAAAGGTTAACAAAACGTGGAGATGAGCAGCATCAATAAGCAGGCTAACAAAAACGGGAGTGAGGCAGCATAAATTAAGCAGGCAACAACAACGTGGAGATGAGGCAGCATCAAAAAGCAGGTTAAAAAACGTGGAGATGGGGCAGCATCAATAAGCGGCTAAAACAACGTGGAGTAGGCAGCATCAATAAGCGGGCTAAAACAAGTGGAGATGAGGCGATCAATAAGAGGTAACAACAACGTGGAGATGAGGCAGATCAATAAGCGGCTAACAAAAACGGGGAGATGGGCACATCAATAAGAGGTAACAACAACGGGAGATGAGGCGCATAAAACAAGCGGGGTTAAAAAAACGTGGAGATGAGGCAGCATCAATAAGCAGGCTAACAACAACGTGGAGATGAGGCAGCATCAATAAGCAGGCTAACAACAACGTGGAGATGAGGCAGCATCAACAAGCAGGTTAACAACAAAGTGGAGATGAGGCAGCATCAATAAGCAGGCTAACAACAACGTGGAGTGGGGCAGCATCAATAAGGGGAAAACAAAAGTGGGATAGGCAGCATCAACAAGCGGTAAAACAAACGTGGGATGGGGCAGCTCAAAAAGCAGGCTAAAAACCCGTGGAGATGAGGCAGCTCAAAAAGCGGAAAAAAACGGGGAAAGGGGGGCAGCATCAAAAAGCAGGTTAACAACAACGGGACATGAAGGCAGCATCAATAAGCGGGCAACAACAAGTGGAGCTGAGGCAGCATCAATAACCCAGGCAACAACAACGTGGGATGAGGCACCAATAAGCGGGCAACAACAACGTGGAGATGGGGCGCATCAAAAGCAGGAACAACAACAACGTGGAGAGGGCGCATCAACAAGCGGGTTAACAACAACGTGGAGATGAGGCAGCATCAATAAGCAGGCTAACAACAACGTGGAGATGAGGCAGCATCAACAAGCAGGTTAACAACAACGTGGAGATGAGGCAGCATCAATAAGCAGGCTAACAACAACGTGGAGATGAGGCAGCATCAATAAGCAGGTTAACAACAACGTGGAGATGAGGCAGCATCAATAAGCAGGAAACAAAAACGTGGAGATGAGGCAGCATCAAAAGCGGCAAACAAAAAGTGGAGATGAGGCAGCATCAAAAGCAGGTAAAAAAAACGTGGAGATGAGCAGCATCAACAAGGGGTTAAAAACAACGTGGGAAAAAGGGCAGCATAAATAAGCAGGTAACAACAACGTGGAGATGGGCAGAAATCAAAAAGCGGGCTAACAACAACGTGGAGATGAGGCAGCATCAATAAGCAGGTTAACAACAACGTGGAGATGAGGCAGCATCAATAAGCAGGTTAACAACAACGTGGAGATGAGGCGGCATAAAAAAAAGCGGGTTTAAACAACAAGGGGAGATGAGGCAGCATCAACAAGCAGGTTAACAGCAACGTGGAGATGGGGGACATCAAAAAAGCAGGTTAAAAACAGGGGGGAGCTGAGCGCATCGCAAGCGGGTTAACAACAATGTGGAGATGGGCAGCCCCAAAAAGCAGGTTAACAACGCGTGAGTGAGACAGCATCGACAAGCAGGTTTAAACAGCAACATGGAGTGAGAAGCTCAAAAACCGGTTAACAACAACATGGAGCTGAGACAGCATAAAACAAGGGGTTAACACGACGGGGCGCATTTTTTTGTTGACACCCGACCATGGTGGAGCCATTTTGGAAGACGGGGGGGAATGCCATCCCCAAAAAAAACACTAGGGCAACGGCCTTGAACGTTGGCGCACAATGATGTCGGCGCATAATGTGTCACTGCGACGGAAGATCCCGGGATGATGTCACAAACTTCACCCGTCCCTTGGAAAACCAGGAGAGACAAAGGCCTCTGTTCTCAATTTAAATATGAAGACAATGATATGCAGGGAGAAGGGGCTGGCGGGTTTGGGGCAGAGGTAAAATATTTACTATAGCTCCTAGGATCCCAGTGGTAAAATAAAAAAAGTGGTGGAAAGTCTGGCAGTATGGCACCTGGCGGACTGGGGGGGTTATTTTTGGGCGGGGGGGGGGGTTTAGGGTTTAAAGTCGGGTTAAAGGGGGGCTGGCCAAAGCTTTAACATGCTGACTAGAGTAAAAAACCGTCCCCCGAGTGAAAAAGGGAGGTTCACCCCCCTAAAAGACTGCGTGGCTTGCCAAAGGTGCCCCCACTTCCTGGTCCACCCCCTCCCCCATTCCAACGGCTAAAAAAGGCAACAGAAATGATGATATAAACTTATACGGGTTTTCAAATAATTCCCCCCTTTTCAAAGCGTTATCACGAACTGCTCCAATCTTTGAAACACCTTGCCCAGGAGGGTGTGTCAACAATGATCGTCTTGCTGGGGGGTAGAGACGGTCCTGTTTCCCTGAGTTTACCTGGGAGAGTTCGGGGGTCAACCCCCCCCGGGGGCCGGTTGAGCCCAGGCCTCCGGGTGGTCAGACCCTGATAAACGGGTTCTGCGGGCTGCACGCAACCAACATAGAGCCCCCCGGGGCTGATCAGGAATGACTTTAGGTGCTTGTCCAGGCCAGCTTGAAGCTGCCGGGGGTTGTTGGTAACCCCCCTTATGTTGCGGGAGGCAGTTGAACAGTCTCGGCCCCTGACACTTATTGTATGGTTCTTAACGTGCTAGTGACACCCTGCTTTTCATTGGGGGGGATGGGCATGTCTGAAGTCTTTTGCTTTCGTAATGAGTGATTTTCGTTGCAAGTTCGGTATAGCCCCTCTGGGTTTTTCCGGGTGATATTTTCATGTTTTCCCCCCTGCGTTCCAGGGAATACGGGTTTGGAACCTCAAGCGCTCCCAATAATTGGGTGTTTTTCTCCTTTTATGCGCGCCGTGAAAAGTTCTCCGTAATTTTTTAGGTCGGCAATTTCACCTGCCTTAAAAGGGCTGTTAGTGTGCGCAATATTCCAGCCTAGATAGAACAAGTACCTGAAGAGTGTCATATGGGCTTGGCCTCCTAGTTTTAAAGGTTTCTTTTCCCTCCTGTTTTTTTTCTAGCGTGCGATTGATAAAATGTTTGGCCCTTAAAAGTGAGATCTCCGACATGATCACTCCCAGGTCTTTTGACGTTGGTGTTTCGCTCTATTTTGGGGCCCAAAGAATTTGTTTTTTTTTTGATGAAATTTAATTTCCTCTGTTTACCATATCTGAGAAATTGAAATTTCTATCGTTGACTTCTATTTTTTTCTGCAGCCAACGAAAGATTTGGTTGAGTCTCCTGGAGCTTTGCATGTTGCAATGGAAGACATGTCATGCAGTTCGGGTGTCATCTGCAAAGGGAAAGCACGGTGCTGTGGCTAAAATCCTTGTCTATGTCGGATATAAGGATGAGGAACAAGATGGGAGCGAGTACTGTGCCTTGTGGAACAGAGCTTTTCCCGAGCTGCCTCGGACTTTACTCGTTGCGACTACTCCTTGTTTGTATGAGGGAAAATTATAGATCCATCGCCCGATTTTTCCTGTTATTCCTTTAGCAGCTTTTGTGCGCTTTTACGCCAGGGCACATTGTCGAAGGCTTTTGAAAAAGTTGTTTATATTACATTGCTTTCCCTTTTTTGTTTCTAGTCATTTGGCCTTGTCGTAGTGGCATATTGAGCAGACAGGAGCGCCCCTGTTCAAAACCCATGTTGCCCGGGGTTTTGGTAATGATGGGTTTTAGATGCGTGGTGATTTTGCTTCTTAGGCCCCTTTCAAAGATTTTTATGATATGGGTTTTTTTAGTGTTTTGGTCTGATTCTTTGCTGTTGCTTTACTGCCCCCTTTGTGGAGTGGGGTATGTCTTTTTTTTTTGTAAGTGGGACGCCCCCCCGTGTCTGCCCCCTCCCCTTTGGATGGAAAAGGCTCGTGATGGGGCTTCTTGCATTTCTTGATGAACACAGATTTCCATGAGTCTGGCCCTGGGGCGATGCAGGGGCATGTCTTTTATCGCCTTTTCAAAGTCATTTGGCGTCAGGAAACATGGGAAATGGGCTTGTGTTTTTTAATTTTGTGGTCTCTCATAAAAAATTCTTTTTGATCTTCGACTCCACTGGTTAGCGGCTTGCTAAAAACTGAGTTTTTTGGGACTTGAGTAGCTCCTCTTTCCTTGCTGTCATTGTGTGGACCATCTTGTTTTAAATAGGGGCCCAAAATGGAAAGTTGTTTTCATTTTTGATTTGGCATAGGAGAAGAAAACTTTGGGTTTTTTCGATTTCTTTATGGCTTTTAGTTCTTCCCGCGATTCCTGCTCCTAAAGGATTTTTTAGCTTAAATTCGATGCTTGCTATTTTCAGCCAGTGTCTCCCTACGCATTTTAGATATATTGACCTCTTTTTTGCCGCTTGTTATTCTTTTCCGTCGCCTGTAAAGGGGGCGCCTGTCTCTTTCTGTTTTACATCTATCCCCCTTTTTTTTAGAGGAAATAAGCCTTGTGCATACATCGGTGCCCCGAGTTAATCTGTTTAGGCACAGTTGGGGGCTGTTTTGTTAGTATATCTTCCCCCTTATACGGTTTGGACTTGGTTTTTCTTGGCCCACTTTATTTTTTGTTTTGAAGTTGAATTTGGTGAATGTTCCCTGTGACAATCTATTATTCGGTCGGGGCTCCACCATACATGTCTGAACCTCAAATTTTTGTGATCTGGTATATTGTTTTTGATATGGGACATTTTTTTAGATATATCAGATCATCATCAGGTCTATTAAACACTCAACCAAATTTTAAAAAGGAAATTCATATAAATTTTTTTCGAGAAAAAAAACACTAACGCAAAGTAGAGGAGGCCCGTAGTGATGAGGCCCCGAGGATGAGGCCGTAGTGATGGAGGCCAGTAGTGATGGGCCGTAGTGATGGGCCAGTGTGATGAGAACAGCAGTGATGAGGCCGTAGTGAGGGACGTGTGATAGGACAGTAGTGTGGGGGTAGTGATGAGGCCGTAGTGATGGGCCAGTAGTGATGAAAGGGCCCTAGTGATGAGGGCCCGTATGATAGGCCAGTAGTGATGAGGCCCGTAGTGATGAGGCCGTATGTGAGGGATGTGATGAGAACAGCAGTGTAGGCCAGTAGTGTAGGGGGAGTAGTGTGGGACAGTAGTGATGAGGCCCGTTGTGAGGCCCGTAGTGATAGGCCCCAGTGTGGGCCGTAGTGATGGGAAAGGGGAGTGATGAGGCCATAGTGATGAGGCCGTATGATGAGGGCCCGTGTGATGGGCCGTAGTGATGAGGCCGAGTGATGAGGCCAGTAGTAGAGGCAGTAGTGATGAGGCCAGTATGATGAGGCCAGTAGTGATAGGCCAGTGTAATAGGCCCGTAGTGATGAGGCCCGTAGTGATGGGGTAGTTGAGGAAGTAGTGATGAGGCCGTAGTGGAGGCCATTTGTGATAGGCCCGTAGTGATGAGGCCTTTTGATGAGGAAAATAGTGATGAGGAAGTAGTGATGAGGACAGTAGTGAGAGGCCAGTGTGATGAGGCCTGATGATGAGGCCAAATATGATGAGGCCAGTATGATGAGGGGCAGTATGTGAGAACAGTTGATGAGGCAGTAGTGATGAGAACAGTGGTGAGGCCAGTAGTGTGAGGGCGTAGTGATGAGGGCCATTAGTGATGAGCCAGCAGTGATGAGGCCAGATGATGAGACGTGTAAAGATGACGTATGATGGGGCAAGGTGAGAGGCCGTAGTGATGGGCAAATAGTGATGAGGGCCGGGAGGTGAAACAGTAGTGTGAGGCCCGTAGTGATGAGGCCATTAGTGATGAGGGCCCCATGATGAACAGTAGTAATGTGCAGTAGTGATGAGGCAAGTGTGATAGGCCAGTAGTGATGAGGGAAGTAGTAAAAGGGGCCATATGTGGAACAGTAGTGATGGGCCCGGTGATAGAAAAGTAGGATGAGGACAGTGTGATGAGAACATAGTGTGAGAACAGTATGATGGGCCGTAGTGTGAGGAAGTAGGATAAGGCCCCGGTGATGAGGCCATTAGTGATGAGGGCCGCAGGATGAGGGCCATTTGGGGTGGCACATAGTAATGATGAAAGTAGTGTGAGGCAAGTAGTGATGGGCCAGTTGGTGAGGCGTGTGATGTGACATGTGATGGGAAGTAGGTGATAGGAAAAAGTGTGAGGCCCAAAAATGATGAGGACAGTAGTGGGTGAGGCCGAGTGATGGGCCAGTAGGATGAGGCCATTTGGATGAGGACAAAATGATGATAACAGTAGTGATGAGGACGGTAGGGGTGAGGCCGTGTGATAAGGCGTAGTGTGGGCCAGAGTGATAAAGGACAGTAGTGATGAGGCCAGTAGTGATGAGGCCGTAGTGATGAGGCCGTTTGATGGGACGTATGATGATGACAGTAGTGATGAGGACAGTAGTATGAGGCAAGTAGTGTGAGGGGGGTAGTGATGAGACAGTAGTGATGGGACAGCAGTGATGAGGCCAGTAGTGATGAGACCCGTGTGATGAGGGGCAGTAGTGATGAGCCCTAGTGTGAGACCATAGTGATGAGGCAGTAGGGTGAGGACAAAGTGATGAGGCAAATAGTGATTTAATGTAGTGTGAGGACAGTTGTGTGGGACGTGTGATGAGGACAGTGTGAGAGGCAATAGTGTGGGGACAGTAGAGATAACCAGTAGTGATGTGGACAGTGTGATGAGGGCAGTAGTGATGAGGACAGTAGGTGATGAGGACATAGGTGATGAGGCAGAGTGATGACGACAGTGGTGTGGGAAAAAGTTGTGCTGAGGCAGTAGGGGATGAAACGGTAGGATGAGGACAGAAGTGATGAGAACATAGGTGACGGGACAGTGTGATGAAAAACAGTAGGGGTTTGGAAAATAGGGTGAGGGCAGTAGTTTGAGGACGAGTGGTGAGGACAGTAGTGTTGAGGCAGTAGGTTGAGGAAATAGTGATGAGGACAGTAGGTTGTGGACGTAGTGATGGGACAGTAGTGATAAGGACAGAGGTGATGAGGACGTGTGATGAGGGCCAGTGTGAAAGGACAGTATGTTAGGCCAGTAATGATGATGTATAGTGATGAGGACAGTTGTGATGATGCAATATGATGAGGAAAATAGGTATGAGGACAATAGTGATAGGACAATGGTGATGAGGACAGTAGTGTGCGACAGTAGGGGATGGGACAGTAGTGTGGGACAAAGGTGATGAGGCAAAAGTGATGAGGACGGGTGATGAGGACAGTAGTGAGCGACAGTAGGTGATGGGACAGTAGTGATGAGGCAAAAAGGGTTGAAGACGGTAGTGATGGGACGTAGTGTTGAGGGGACATAGTGATGAGGGCAGATGATGATGAAGTAGTGTGTGGATAGTAGGTGAGAGGGCAGTAGTGATAGGACATAGGTGATGAGGACAGAGTGATGAGGACAGTTGGATAAGGAAGTAGTGTTAGGCAGTAAATGATGATGACGCAGTAATGAGGACAGTTGTGATGATGACGGGAGTCATGAGGGGAAATAGTGATGATGACAGTTGTGATGAGGACAGTGGTGGTGATAAAAAGTATGATGATGACAGTATGATGATGACAGTAAGGTGGGATAGTAGGTGTTTAGGCATAGTGATGAGGAAAAAAGTGAATAGGGAACTTTAGGTCATTCCTTCCTCATGTGTTCGCATTGAAAATAGCCTGGTCCTAGAACTGACCCTTTTGGGACCCCGCTCGTCACAGGCCCCACTGTGATACCTTTCAGTACCCTGATCGTTGTGCCCCCTGTCAGGGGTTTTCCCCCTCCAATTGCAGTGGTCCCCTGTTATATGCGGGCCCGATCCACCAGCTTTGCCACTAATTTTTGTGAGGAAATGTGTCAAAGGCCCCTTTCCCGCAGTCCAGGAAAATGCAATCAACCCCCCCCCTTCTGTGTCTTACTCCGTTCCTTTTCATAAAATCCCGGTTTGTGACACAGGATTTGCCTTCCCTGAATCCATGCGGTTTTCATTATAATTTGTTCTGTTCCAGGTGTTCCCCCACTCTCCTCCTGTAATCTTTTCCGAATTTGCTTTTATACGTAGGACAAGGTTGTAGTTTGTGTCTTTCTGTCTCCTTTCTTAAATAGGGGGTAAAATTTTCCCCTCTTATTCTCAGGTGTTGCCCAGTTTCAAAGGGGTGGTTTTAAAATTGTGGTTGGGGCCCCCAGAAACTCTGCCCTTTTCTAAAGGGCCCAGGGGGATGTTGTCCCGGGCCCCCTCGCCTTTGAGGTTCAAGGTCACTTAGAGCTTCTGAACTTTTTCCTCAGTTGTTCGTGTGTCACCAAACTTGTTGGGATATTCCCCTTATGTTCCCTTTTTGGCTGTCTTCCCAGGCCCTTCCTGTCTTATGTAAAACTTCCTTAAAACTCCTGCTTACTCCTCCAAACCTCCTATCATTTTTTGTGAGTTCTCCACCTTTTCCTCAGTCCCGATACCGGTCTTTGACGTTGTCTTCTCCCGATGTGGTATACAACGTTTTTTGGGTCAGTCTTGACTTTCGATGCTATGTTATTTTCATACGTCGCTGGGCCCCCTCCTTACCTGTGCATACTCGTTCCCGGCTCTGTGACTAATCTCCCTATTTTTTTTTGTTTCTCTCCCTTCGTACTTTTCCCTTTCATTGCACTTTTTTTTTGCCTCCCCTTTCACCGTCGGGTAAAAACCCGGGGCTCGTTTTTTCTTCCCATTGTTTCTGCCTCTTTCATTTTGTTGTTACATATTTAAAATTCTTTACTGGCTTTCCCGCCCCAAAAACCTGTCCCACGGAACCTCCGAGGAATTCCTCAAACCCATGTATCCCCACTTTTATAGTCTAGCTTTTCCCCTTCAATCCTGATAACTTTCCACTTGAAATTACTTAAAATTTAAAAACGAGCCCCGTGGTCACTAGCTCCCCGGGGGTCATATGGTGTCTCAATGTTGAACGACCAGAGTGAACACAAGGTCCAATCTTGCGGTTTATCCTCCCCTCTCACTTTTGGGAGTGTCCTTAACTTTGGTGCTGGGTTTTCCAGCACCACATCCAACTCTTTGGGTCCCATGTTTCGGGGCCCCCATGTGGGTCCAGGTTTTCCCGTGTGGTTGAAATCCCCCATAACAGCAAAATTGCTTGCTCGAGTGAGCCTTTTGTACCTCTGCAAATGTGTCCCCCATTTCTCTGTTGCTCTCTTCTTTTTCCTCTCTTGGCCTCCTGCAGTTCGGGGGATTTTACATCACTGCAGGGGACCACCCTTTTGCTCCCCCGATGAAATTACTACGTATCCCTTTTTCCCCGTCTCGTCTATGCCCCCATTTTCTCGGATTTTTAATCGTTTTTTTTACGAGGGTGAACCCCTCCTCCCCCTCTGCCCCCACTATTTTCCTCATGATTGATATGCTGGGGGGAAATTGATCGTTACTGTCTCAGGGGGTTTTTTTTTCTGTAATGTATGATGTCTGAGACTTCTCTTGATTTTTCTTGCCCCTCTCAATTTATTCGTTTTAAACATCCGCATTTGTGTACCAAACCCTTTAATTCTGTTTAATACTTAATGTGGTTGGGGGAAAACTGGGGTTGGGGGAAAACAGGAGCCCTGGGGGGGCTTGTGGGGGGTTTTTCCTGGGGGTATAGGAAGAGCCCCCATAGGGGGGTTTCATAGGGTAGGTTTCGTGGTGCGGGGGGGGGGAACAGAGGGGTTGGGGGTGATTGTTGGGTTTAGATTGTTCAGTTGCCTTGGGGTGCGTGGTTTGGGGTCCTTCGAGGTGTTTCTGGGGGGGGTGCTTGCCCCTTCCCCCTGTGCCTGGGTTTTTTGCTCTTCTTTGTCATTTCCCCCCATTCCCCCTTTTGTTTTTGCACTCTCTCTTTTAGTATCATCCTTTCCCTTGTGTTTTTGTCTCATCGAGGGACCACTCTTTTAAATCTGTTTGCCTCTCGCCCTGCTATCTCCTGCAGGTTATGGTTTTTGAGTTGATTATGCCCCTTTAAAAATTCTTTGAGAGGCATTTTCCTTCTCTTGTGAACCACCCGATTCTCCAAAAATTTGCCACCCGGGTCATGTCTCCCCGCCTTCACCTCATGATTCCTTTAATCGCTTTTTTTTCCCCTGTTTTTTTCAACATAGGTTTCCCCTTCACTTTCCCCTAGCCCATAGACAAAAAAAGTTTTTCCCTTTCCTTTCCCACTTGACTCCCATTGCCCTCCTTTGAGGTGTTTTAGTTCCCACCATGGAGTGTTCCCTTCCTTCAAACCCTTCCCTAGTGTGGGCCCCTAAGCTCATTTGGGTTTTTTCCTTCTGCCCCCCACCATTCCTGGCCCCCCACAAGTGTTGGTAAAGTCCCTGCATATGTCCTAGTTCCTTCAAGTTTCTGACCTCTCATACTTTCTAATGTGTCCCCCCTCTTTGTTTTGGGACTGTTGGGTGGACGGACCCTTTTATACAGTTTAGCTTCCATGCTCCCCCCAGCCCCTTTTTTGTGCTGATGTAAACATTGCGGTGTACTTCTGTATTTTTTTTTATCTCTAGATCCTAGGCTGTTTCAATTTTAGCTCCCTTTTTAATCTCTGATCTTGGTTCTGTACTGGGGGGCATTTGCTCCACATTTGCTCCTGCTTATCTTTCCCTTTCAAGCCCTCAGCCTCCTTCCCCCGTCTTCCCCCCTTTTTTGAGCTCTGCCTCCAACCTCCCTCCAGATTCGTCCGTCAGACCCTTGGCTCTCTTCCTAGTTCTTGGTTGCCCCCCTTTCCCCACGAAGGAAGGGGGGAGAAGATGGTTAGGGGGGGGGAATGATGGTAGGGGGAGGGGATGGATGGTTATGGGGGGGGGGGGTGGTTATTGGAGGGGGAAGATGGTTGGGGAGAGGGATAGATGGTCGGGGGGGGGGTTTTTGATGGTTGGGGGAGGGGGATGGAGGTTTTGGGGGGGGGGGGGGGAGGATGGTTATTGGAGGGGGGAGAGATGGTTGGGGGGGGGGGTAGGTGGCAGGGGGGGGGAAAGGTGGTTAGGGGGGGGGATTATGTGTATGTGTCAAGGTATTGTCAAATGTATGTGTGCTTGTGTATGTGTTTGTTTGTGTGGGGAGAGAGGGGTTGGGTTATGGGGGGAGGGGGGGGGGGGAGAGAAGGAGAGGGTGATGACCCTAGAAACCGGGGACTTTTAAAGGGTTTTGGGTGGTGTGTGTGTGGATGGGTTAGAAGGGGGGGGGAAGGTGGGGGGAAGAGAAGAGAAAAAATGAGGGGGTAGGTGACCGCCTTGATACCGGGGTGCCTTCAGGATGTGGTGTGTACCCTTTCACCTAATTGTTCTCACCCAATTGTGGTTGCAGGGGGCGAGACCCCCTGGCCCCGCCTCTTTACTGTCGCTACTAGGTCCCTCCCCTCTTGTTTCCTGGCTTTTTTTTTTCCTTTTCTTAAAACGTTTTGGGTTTCCTGCCCACACTTCCCTTTCCCTAGGCTTTTCCCACTTCCTGAGACTCTATGACGAAGAAATATTTCCCTAAGTCCCTGTGTCGCGGTTTTCAGCTTCCAGTTGTGCCCCTTGTTTCGTGCCCCTTTTGGGAAAAATTATGGGGGGGGGGGGGGGGTCCCCCTTGTCATTCCCCCAGTTCGTTATGCCTTTATGTTCCCCCCTGCCCCTTCTGTCCTCCAGTGTCGTCAGTAAAATTTCCCCTAAACCTTTCTCGTACGACTTTTCCCCCTGAGCTCTGGGAAGCCTTGTTGCAAACCCCTTTTGTACTTTCTCTAATTTCTTGACGTGCTTGACCAGGTGTGGGTTTCCAGACGGGTGCTGCATACCCAGTATGACCCAAACATACACAGTGTACAGTGTCTTGAACGTTTTCTTAAAGGGGTATCGGAAGTATTTAAGGTTTCCCAGGCGCCCGTATGCTGAAAAGGGTTTATTTGGGTTTGATGTGTGCCTCCGGTGACGTGCTCGGTGTTAGGTCCCCCCAAAGGTCTTTCCTGAGGGGGGTCTGGGGGTGTGTGGGGTATGTGTGTGTGTGTGTGGGGTTGTGTGTGGTGTGTGTTGTGTATGGGTGGGTGTGTGTGTGTGTTTTAGTTACCTTTTTTGTCCTAGGCACACGTCGAAGCCCTTGGCCGGGGTGTGTATCACCTATTTTGTACTCACTAGTTGAGGTTGCGGGGTCGAGTCCAAGCCTGGCCCCGCCTCTTCATGGTCGCTACTAGGTCACTCTCCCTAAACCCAGAGCTTTATCGTACCTCGTTTAAAAGCTTTGTGTGGTGTGTGGTGTGTGTGGTTGTGTGTTGTGTGTGTGTGTGGGTACCACCTATTTTTACCCCCTATTTTGGTTTGCGGGGGTTTCGAGTCACAGCTCCGGCCCCCCCGCCTCTTCGTGATTGCTAAGGTCCTCTCTTCCCTCCCCCCAGACTCTTCATACTCGCCTTAAAAATGTAGGGTTTTTCCGCCTTCCTACGCCCTTTCGGGCTACCCACGGCCTGATACTCTATGACGAAAAAAATATTCCTAACTCCCTTTGATTCATCCGAGTCTTCAAATCCAATTGTGCCCTCTTGTGTCTGTGTCCCTTCTCTGGAATCCCGTCTTTGTCCACCTTGCTATTCCGCGCAAATTTATTTTCGTTTCATGTCTCCCCTGCCCCCTTTAGTGTCGCCGGCCGTTTTCCCCTCAACCTTTTTCGTGGACAACCCCCGTATCTGGGACTAGTTTTTGCAAACCTTTGACTTTCTCTAATTTTTGACTGCTTGATGGGTGTGGATTCCAAACGGGCTGCAACCCCTATGGGCTGCGTAAAAGGTATGAAGAGTCTTAACGAATCCTTACTGAGGTATGGGCGCTATCCGTGGGTTTTGCAGGGCCCGTATCTGCGAAAGTTATCTGTTTGATGTGGCCCAGGAGATATGCTCGGTGTTAACCACCCCCCGATCTTTTTTTCCCTTTAGTGGGTTTTCATTCTTTGGCCATCTAAAAAATTTTGTGTCTGCGGTCTTCTTTTCCCTTCCCCAAACTTCATAAATTTTTCATTTGGCAGGGTTAAAAATTTAAGGAGCAGTTGTGGACCAGGGTTGTAGCTGTCCAGGTCTCTTTTTAGTCCCGCCCGATCCCATCGTTTTTTTTCTTCTCATTAACTTCCATCATCCCAAACAAGGACACTTCTGAGTCTTCCCCTTTCCCTTTTTCGTTACATAACCAAAAACAGCACAGGTCCTGGTGACCCCTGTGGAACCCCGCTTGTCACGGCGCCCACTCTGACCCTCGTCGGTACCATGATCGTTGTTTCCCCCCGTCGGTATTCTCTATCCATTGCAGTGCCTTTTCCCGTTATGTGTGCCGTCTCTACTTTTGGAGTAAACCCCTTGTGAGGAAATGTTCGAAGGCCTTCTTTCAGTCCAAAAAAAAAGCAGTCGATCCACCCCTCTCTCTCTTGTCTTACTTCTTTCACCTGTCATAAAACTCTAGAGGGTTTTTGCCCCAGGATTTTCCTTCCCTGAAAACAGTGCTGGTGCAAATTTTACCTTGTTTCTTCCAGGTGCCCCACCATTCCCCCTGTGATCTTTCCATGACCTGTACATAACCCTTAGTGTACAGGTCTTGTTTAATGCCCCTTTCTGTCTCCCTTTTTTTAAAAAATTTGGGTTACATTTGCCATTTTCCTACCTCAGGGATTGCCCAGTTTCAAATGATGTGTTGAAGTCTTTGTTAATGGCTCCACAATATCTCCCCCCGCTCCCCTCTTTAAGGACCCTGGAGAGATGTTGTCTGGTCCCCCCGCCTTTGAGGGTCAAGTTCGCATAGCAGCTTCTTCACCCCCTCCTTGGTTATTGTACCCCATCCGAGCTGGGGTGCCCCCCTGTTCTGATTTCCGGGTCCTACTGGTTTCCCCTGTAAATCCTTTTAAATCTTGTTTGATCCGACATTTCCCCCTGCTTTCTTGTGAATTCCCCCTCACCCTTCCCAGTCGATTTCCTGGCCCTTTTGGGTTTTTTTCCTCCTGATGTGGGTGTAAAAGCTTCGGGTCAGTCTTTCTTTTTATGCTATGTCTTTCATTTGTTTTTGACCCCCCTTTTTTATCTGTCATTTTTTCTTTTTGGGCCCTCTTCGGCTGATTTCTTTTTTTTCCCTGAGTTCTCTGTCTTCTTACCTTTTCCTTTCTCTAGTACCCCTTTTTTTTCCCTTTCCCTACACCTTTTGGGTAAACCCAAAGGGATCTTTTCTGTTTTTCCCCATTATTTCTTTTTTCCCTTGAGAAAAAACCCTTCCCTCTGCCCCCTTTGGCATTTTTTTTCCCACATAGCCCATCATTTTTTTGTAGGGTTTTTCCCTGTCATTTTCCCTTCCCACTAAATTGTCTTGAAGGGTTCCTAAATGCCTGAGTGGGTTCCCCTTTTGTATTTTTGGTTTTTCCCAGCCTATTCGGGCTATTCTCCCTCCCTTGGAGCTAAAAATTATGTAGTGAAGCACGAACCCATGAATCACTAGCTCCCGGGGGCTTTTCTAATTTTACCCTCGATGTCCTAACTACTCAAGGGGGGAATAAAAAGGTCCAGCCTTGCTGGTTCCCCCTCCCCTCTCTCTCTGGTAGTGTTTTTAAACCCTTTGTTGATGCAAGAGGTTTTCCAGTCCCCACATCATCATTTGGTTTTAAATTTTTTGGGGGCCCCCCAGGGGGCCCCCGGGTTTTCCCCATTCAACTCCTTGTGATTGAAATCCCCCAAAAACTAGTAACTTTGTTTCCCCCAAAATTTTGTCCCTCTCCTGGCCCCTGGGGTTGTGTGTCGATTTTGCTCGGGTTGCTTCATCGTTTTTTCTTTTGGGGCCCCCTGAGTTTGTGGTGGGTTGTACATTACTGAAATTATCCCTTATGCCCCTCAAAATGGTTTTGTTCCGTTTTCGCCCCGTGCCTTCCTTTTCCCTTCATGTTTCCAAAACCCCCACGGGTTTTTTAAATGGCTTTTGCAACCCCTACTCCCCCTCCCCTCCCTCTGTCTTTCCTGGGGGTTTTGATACCCGGATGGAAAGATTAAATCTGTTTTTTATTTGGTGAGTTTTGTTTCTGTGGGCCCTATAAATTTTGGGGGGTTTGTCTCTTGATTCTTTCGTGCCATCCTCTACTTGTTTTGTTATTCATCTGCTTTTTGTATACCAAAACCTTTCAATTTTTTCAAATTTTTGGGGTTTCTTGGGGGTATTTTTGGGGGGTTGGGGGAAGTGGGGGGGAACTGGTAAGGAACTTGGGTTGTTGTTTGTGGGGGTGGGTTTGAAATTGTAGTGGGGGGGGGCTTTGGATTTTGGCAGGGGTGTTTTGTTTTAGGGGTGTTTGGTTGCACGGGGTTGCCCTGGTTGGGAGGCTTCTTAGGAAGTTTTGAGGGGGGCTGTATTTGATCTTTTTGGGGTTGGGGAAATCCCCGGGTTCTTTCTTCTCCATCCCTCTCTTTCCCCCTTTCCCTTTTTTCCCTTCTCTCTCAGTTTCTCCCTTTCTTCTTGGGGTTTTTGTTGGGGGTCGAGATACACCTTTTGTTTTTGCGGGTTTTTTTTCCCTTAATCGTGTTTTTCCTTGCAGGATCCTGGCCCGGGGCGCTTTGCCTGAAGGTCGCTTTCATGGGGGTTTTTTTTTTACAAACCCCCTATTCTCCGAAAATTTTTTCCAGCGGGCATTTTTCTTCCCCTTTATTGTTTTCATGATGCTTTAAATTGTTTTTTTTCTCCTTGTTTTTTTGTTTAATTTTTTCCCCCTTAAAATTTCCCGGGAAAGCCCTACACAAAGATGCCTCACCCTTTTATTCTCCCCTGCTACCCCTTGTACCCCCTCATTTAATTTGGTTTCCCCCCACTGCAGCTTTCCTTTCTTCGGGTTTCACTGGCAAATTTGTACTTGGGTCAGTGGCCTACCCTTTTTTCCCTTTGGGGTTTTCCCTTGGGGCTCTGTTGTTGTTTGTTAGGGCTCCCTTAAGCTTAGTCTTTCATTATACAGTTCCTCTGATAAAAGCTTCTCCATGCTTTTGGGTGCCCTTTTTTTCCTACAGCCCCTTTATTTTTTGGCTAAAGGTAGCAGGCTCTTTTTGTCAACCCCAAAATGCTCTTTAGTTCTTTAGGCTGTTTTTTTTAAGTTTTTTCATTTTCCCCCTTCTAAACTTGTACCCTTACCCTCTGCTGGTTTGGCAGCACTCCCCCTTTTCCCGCTTTCCATATCTATCCTCTCTTCCATTCTCATGCTACTTCTTCTTGTTTCTTTTCCCAAACATGTTTCCCCTTTTTTGAGCTCTGCTGCCCAAAACTTCCCTTTTTTCTTCCTCCCCTGTCCCCTTTGGTTTTTTTTTGTTGGGTCTTTTGGCAACCCCATTTTTGTTTTATCCCGATTGTTCAGAGTGGGAAACCAAAGTAGTTCTTTTATGTTAGGTTTGTAGTGTGTGGTCAGAGTTTGGGGGGGGGAGGTTTTGTGAAGGGGAAATGTTTGGGTTTTGTGGGGGGGGTGGGGAGGGGGGGGAGGGGGGGTGAACGGGGGAGGGGAGGGTGAAAAAAAGGGAGGGGAAAGGGGGGGGGAAGTAGTGGATGTTGGTGAGGGGGGGGGGGGGTGTATGTGTGAGTTGGTATGTGTGTGTGAGTGTTTTGTTGTGTGGTGTGTGTGTGGGTGTTGGGGGGTGTGTGTGGGGTGTGTGTGTGTGTGTGTGTGGGGTGTGTGTGGTGTGTTTGTTTAAATTTTTTGGGAAATTTTGTGTGGGTTTATTATGTACTGAAAGGTAGGTGGCTTGTGCGTTGTAATGTAGTCTCAGTGGTCCTTGGCTGCCCACAACTTCTTGTGATCTGACCCCCAACCTCCTGGGACTTGACCGGCAAGTACTTACAGTGTGTGTGTAGTGTGTGTGTGTGTGTGTGTGTGTGTGTGTGTGTATGTGTGTGTGTGTGTGTGTGTGTGTGTGTGTGTATGTGTATGTGTGTGTATGTGTGTGTGTGTGTGAGTGTGTATGTATGTGTGTGTGTGTGTATGTATGTATGTGTGTGTGTGTGTTTGTGTATGTGTGTGTGTATATATGTGTGTGTTTGTGTGTGTTGTGTGTACTCACCTAATTGTGGTTGCAGGGGTCGAGACTCAGCTCCTGGCCCCGCCTCTTCACTGATCGCTACTGGGTCCTCTCTCTCTCTGCTTCCTGAGCTTTGTCATACCTCTTCTTAAAACTATGTATGGTTCCTGCCTCCACTACTTCACTTGCTAGGCTATTCCACTTGCTGACAACTCTATGACTGAAGAAATACTTCCTAACGTCCCTGTGACTCGTCTGAGTCTTCAGCTTCCAGTTGTGACCCCTTGTCCCTGTGTCCCTTCTCTGGAACATCCTATCTCTGTCCACTTTGTCTATTCCCCGCAGTATCTTGTATGTCGTTATCATGTCTCCCATGACCCTTCTGTCCTCCAGTGTCGTCAGTCCGATTTCCCTTAACCTTTCCTCGTACGACACTCCCTTGAGTGTCGTAATTATCCAGAGTGCCATCCTTCATAATTATACTGAGTGCCATCTTTCATAATTATCCTGAGTGCCATCTTTCATAATTATCCTGAGTGCCATCTTTCATAATTATCCTGAGTTCCATCTTACATAATTATCCTGAGTGCCATCCTTCACAATTATCGTGGGTGCCATCTTTCATAATTATCCTGAGTGCCATCCTTTATAATTATCCTGGGTGCCATCCTTTATAATTATCCTGGGTGCCATCCTTCATAATTATCCTGAGTGCCATCTTTCATAATTATCCAGAGTGCCATCCTTCATAATTATCCAGAGTGCCATCCTTCATAATTATCCTGAGTGCCATCTTTCATAATTATCCTGAGTGCCATCTTTCATAATTATCCTGAGTGCAATCTTTCATAATTATCCTGAATGCCATCTTTCATAATTATCCTGAGTGCCACCCTTCATAATTATCCTGGGTGCCATCCTTCATAATTATCCTGAGTGCCATCTTTCATAATTATCCCGAGTGCCATCTTTCATAAATATCCTGAGTGCCATCCTTCACAATTATCCTGAGTGCCATCCTTCACAATTATCCTGAGTGCCATCATTCATAATTGTCCTGAGTGCCATCTTTCAAAATTATCCTGAGTGCCATCCTTCATAATTATCCTGAGTGCCATCTTTCATAATTATCCTGAGTGCCATCCTTCATAATTATACTGAGTGCCATCTTTAATAATTATCCTGAGTGCCATCTTTCATAATTATCCTGAGTGCCATCCTTCACAATTATCGTGAGTGCCATCTTTCATAATTATCCTGAGTGCCATCTTTCATAATTATCCTGAGTGTCATCCTTCATAATTATCCTAAGTGCCATCCTTCATAATTATCCTGGGTGCCATCCTTCATAATTATCCTGAGTGCCATCTTTCATAATTATCTTGAGTGCCATCCTTCATAATTATCCTGACATTATTCTTACCAGGGGTCAGCTGACATTATTCTTACCATGGGGGTCAGCTGACATTATTCTTACCAGGGGGGTCAGCTGACATTATTCTTACCCGGGGGAGTCAGCTGACATTATTCTTACCAGGGGGTCAGCTGACATTATTCTTACCAGGGGTCAGCTGACATTATTCTTACCAGGGGTCAGCTGACATTATTCTTACCAGGGGGTCAGCTGACATTATTCTTACCAGGGGGCCAGCTGACATTATTCTTACCAGGGGTTCAGCTGACATTATTCTTACCAGGGGGGTCAGCTGACATTATTCTTACCAGGGGTCAGCTGAGATTATTCTTACCAGGGGGGTCAGTTGACATTATTCTTACCAGGGGGGTCAGCTGACATTATTCTTACCAGGTGGTCAGCTGACATTATTCTTACCAGGGGTCAGCTGACATTATTCTTACCAGGGGTCAGCTGACATTATTCTTACCAGGGGTCAGCTGACATTATTCTTACCAGTGGGGTCAGCTGACATTATTCTTACCAGGGTGGTCAGCTGACATTATTCTTACCAGGGGGGTCAGCTGACATTATTCTTGCCAGGTGGGTCAGCTGACATTATTCTTACCAGGGGGGTCAGCTGACATTATTCTTACCAGGGGGTCAGCTGACATTATTCTTACCAGTGGGTCAGCTGACATTATTCTTACCAGGGGGTCAGCTGACATTATTCTTACCAGGGGGTCAGCTGACATTATTCTTACCAGGGGGTCAGCTGACATTATTCTTACCAGGGGGTCAGCTGACATATTCTTACCAGGGGGTCAGCTGACATATTCTTACCAGGGGGTCAGCTACATTATTCTTACCAGGGGGGTCAGCTGACATTATTCTTACCAGGGGTCAGCTGACATTATTCTTACCAGGTGGGTCAGCTGACATTATTCTTACCAGGGGTCAGGTGACATTATTTTTACCAGGGGGGTCAGCTGACATTATTCTTACCAGGGGGCAGCTGACATTATTCTTACCAGGGGTCAGCTGACATTATTCTTACCAGGGGTCAGCTGACATTATTCTTACCAGTGGGGTCAGCTGACATTATTCTTACCAGGGGGGTCAGCTGACATTATTCTTACCAGGGGGGTCAGCTGACATTATTCTTACCAGGGGGGTCAGCTGACATTATTCTTACCAGGGGGGTCAGCTGACATTATTCTTACCAGGGGGTCAGCTGACATTATTCTTACCAGGGGTCAGCTGACATTATTCTTACCAGGGATCAGCTGACATTATTCTTACCAGTGGGGTCAGCTGACATTATTCTTACCATGGGGGTCAGCTGACATTATTCTTACCAGGGGGGTCAACTGACATTATTCTTACCAGGGGGGTCAGCTGACATTATTCTTACCAGGGGGTCAGCTGACATTTTTCTTACCAGGGGGTCAGCTGACATTATTCTTACCAGGGGGGTCAGCTGACATTATTCTTACCAGGGGGGTCAGCTGACATTATTCTTACCAGGGGGGTCAGCTGACATTATTCTTACCAGGGGGTCAGCTGACATTATTCTTACCAGGGGTCAGCTGACATTATTCTTACCAGTGGGGTCAGCTGACATTATTCTTACCATGGGGGTCAGCTGACATTATTCTTACCAGGGGGGTCAGCTGACATTATTCTTATCAGGGGGGTCAGCTGACATTATTCTTACCAGGGGGTCAGCTGACATTTTTCTTACCAGGGGGGTCAGCTGACATAATTCTTACCAGATGGGTCAGCTGACATTATTCTTACCAGGGGGGTCAGCTGACATTATTCTTACCAGGGGGGTCGGCTGACATTATTCTTACCTGGGGGTCAGCTGACATTATTCTTACCAGGGGGTCAGCTGACATTATTCTTACCAGGGGGTCAGCTGACATTATTCTTACCAGGGGGTCAGCTGACATTATTCTTACCAGGGGGACCAGCTGACATTATTCTTACCAGGGGGTCAGCTGACATTTTTCTTACCAGGGGGTCAGCTGACATTATTCTTACCATGGGGGTCAGCTGACATTATTCTTACCAGGGGTCAGCTGACATTATTCTTACCAGGGGGTCAGCTGACATTATTCTTACCAGGGGGTCAGCTGACATTATTCTTACCAGGGGGGCCAGCTGACATTATTCTTACCAGGGGGTCAGCTGACATTATTCTTACCAGGGGGTCAGCTGACATTATTCTTACCAGGGGGGTCAGCTGACATTATTCTTACCAGGGTCAGCTGACATTATTCTTACCAGGGGGGTCAGCTGACATTATTCTTACCAGGGGTCAGCTGACATTATTCTTACCAGGGGGGCCAGCTGACATTATTCTTACCAGGGGGTCAGCTGACATTATTCTTACCAGGGGGTCAGCTGACATTATTCTTACCAGGGGGGTCAGCTGACATTATTCTTACCAGGGGGTCAGCTGACATTATTCTTACCAGGGGGTCAGCTGACATTATTCTTACCAGGTGGTCAGCTGACATTATTCTTACCAGGGGGGTCAGCTGACATTATTCTTACCAGGGGTCAGCTGACATTATTCTTACCAGGGGGGTCAGCTGACATTATTCTTACCAGGGGTCAGCTGACATTATTCTTACCAGGGGGGCCAGCTGACATTATTCTTACCAGGGGGTCAGCTGACATTATTCTTACCAGGGGGTCAGCTGACATTATTCTTACCAGGGGGGTCAGCTGACATTATTCTTACCAGGGGGTCAGCTGACATTATTCTTACCAGGGGGTGTCAGCTGACATTATTCTTACCAGGGGTCAGCTGACATTATTCTTACCAGGGGGTCAGCTGACATTTTTCTTACCAGGGGGGTCAGCTGACATAATTCTTACCAGGGGGGTCAGCTGACATTATTCTTACCAGGGGGGTCAGCTGACATTATTCTTACCAGGGGGGTCGGCTGACATTATTCTTACCTGGGGGTCAGCTGACATTATTCTTACCAGGGGGTCAGCTGACATTATTCTTACCAGGGGGTCAGCTGACATTATTCTTACCAGGGGGTCAGCTGACATTATTCTTACCAGGGGGACCAGCTGACATTATTCTTACCAGGGGGTCAGCTGACATTTTTCTTACCAGGGGGTCAGCTGACATTATTCTTACCATGGGGGTCAGCTGACATTATTCTTACCAGGGGTCAGCTGACATTATTCTTACCAGGGGGTCAGCTGACATTATTCTTACCAGGGGGTCAGCTGACATTATTCTTACCAGGGGGGTCAGCTGACATTATTCTTACCAGGGGTCAGCTGACATTATTTTACCAGGGGGTCAGCTGACATTATTCTTACCAGGGGGGTCAGCTGACATTATTCTTACCAGGGGTCAGCTGACATTATTCTTACCAGGGGGGTCAGCTGACATTATTCTTACCAGGGGTCAGCTGACATTATTCTTACCAGGGGGGCCAGCTGACATTATTCTTACCAGGGGGTCAGCTGACATTATTCTTACCAGGGGGTCAGCTGACATTATTCTTACCAGGGGGTCAGCTGACATTATTCTTACCAGGGGGTCAGCTGACATTATTCTTACCAGGGGGTCAGCTGACATTATTCTTACCAGGGGGTCAGCTGACATTATTCTTACCAGGGGGTCAGCTGACATTATTCTTACCAGGGGGTCAGCTGACATTATTCTTACCAGGGGGTCAGCTGACATTATTCTTACCAGGGGGTCAGCTGACATTATTCTTACCAGGGGGTCAGCTGACATTATTCTTACCAGGGGGTCAGCTGCCATTATTCTTACCAGGGGGTCAGCTGACATTATTCTTACCAGGGGGTCAGCTGACATTATTCTTACCAGGGGGTCAGCTGACATTATTCTTACCAGGGGGTCAGCTGACATTAATCTTACCAGGGGGTCAGCTGACATTATTCTTACCAGGGGGTCAGCTGACATTATTCTTACCAGGGGGTCAGCTGACATTATTCTTACCAGGGGGTCAGCTGACATTATTCTTACCAGGGGGTCAGCTGACATTATTCTTAACAGGGGGTCAGCTGACATTATTCTTACCAGGGGTCAGCTGACATTATTCTTACCAGGGGATCAGCTGACATTATTCTTACCAGGGGGTCAGCTGACATTATTCTTACCAGGGGGTCAGCTGACATTAATCTTACCAGGGGGTCAGCTGACATTATCTTACCAGGGGGTCAGCTGACATTATTCTTACCAGGGGGTCAGCTGACATTAATCTTACCAGGGGGTCAGCTGACATTATTCTTACCAGGGGGTCAGCTGACATTATTCTTACCAGGGGGGTCAGCTGACATTATTCTTACCAGGGGGTCAGCTGACATTATTCTTACCAGGGGGTCAGCTGACATTATTCTTACCAGGGGGTCAGCTGACATTATTCTTACCAGGGGGTCAGCTGACATTATTCTTAACAGGGGGGTCAGCTGACATTATTCTTAACAGGGGGGTCAGCTGACATTATTCTTAACAGGGGGGTCAGCTGACATTAAATCTTTCACAACTTGATTCACACGTCAGCAAAATATCGTGACGTCAAGCACAATATAACAATATATAATCATGTGTCTTTCTCTCTCTCTCTCTCTCTCTCTCTCTCTCTCTCTCTCTCTCTACCTATTTAGGGCTGACACATTCCCAGTAATTTAAAGTCTTTATTGGTGGTATTTTGGTCGTAAATGATCTCTGTAACTACTGCAGATCTGATATCTCTCCTGACCTGAAAGTGGGCAGTTAATATTAAACAATAAGTGAGATAGAGCGAAAAGTGATTTGAAAAGTGTCACCATGAGGTCTGGTCACAGACCGGGCCGCGGGGGCGCTGACCCCCGAAAGCCTCTCCAGGTATACTCCAGGTATTGGCACTATTTCCCTTGTTTTCAAAGTTCTCATTAACCACGCCGTCATTTTCCTGGAATCAGTGATATTTGCCTTATTGTGTTCTTTGTAAGAAAGATTACCTGACATTATTACATCCAGATCTTTCACATATTTCTTTAGCTGTATTTGGTGATTTTCTTGCATTTTGTCTTCAGTGTCTCTCTTTCTTCAGATCTTCATACTTTCCATATCTAAGGAGTTGCAACTTATCATTATTGAATGTCATGTTATTCTAAACTGCCCATTGGAAGACTATTTTTTTTTTTGCAGTTGTTTCGTGTTCTCTATTGAGGCGATTTTTATGCTTATTTTAGTATCAGCTGTAAATAATAATAGGTAAGTGTAGCGATTGTTTTTATCTATAAGGATGAGAAACAGAAGAGACGCCAGGGCCGCCCCTTGTGGTACTGGCCGTTTTTACAAATGGTGGATTTTGCTCAGTTCACTACTGGTCGTTATGTCGGTATGATATGGTACCCCGTAGCCTGGTGGCTAAAGTTCTCGCCTCACATGGCGAAGGCCGGGTTCGATTCTCGGCGAGGGTAGAAACATTAGGCGTTTCTTTACACCGGTTGTCCATGTTCACCCATCAGTAATAATGGGTAACTGGGTGTTAGTGGACTGGTGTGGGTCGCATCCTGGGACAAAACTGACCTAATTTACCCGAAATGTTCAGCATAACAAGCGGCTTTGTATACAGTAGTATGTTATTGATGTTAACTAGGACTGTATACCTTGTACATGTACTTGTCTAGTGCTGTACCGCCTCGTTCACGTACAGGACTTGTATCTGCACTCTTTAAGACCTCTAGAATTTCTCGAATATCTAATCTTTTCCTCCAGAGACTGAGTGTTCGTGCTACTGGTATTTTGCGCTTTATAAATAAGAAATTCCACGAATCCGGTCCAGGAGCTGTATGAGCGGCCAGCTCTTCATTTTTTTATTCAAATTCTTCTGGATTTGTATTCACGTATATCAGTTATGAGATATGTGGTCTTCAGGGGGAAAAGTTGTGCATTCTCCGCTCTGCTTTCGAAAAATTAGATACTTTTACATCATTTGGGAATACTTTGTGTGCAGACGTATCGTCAATAAGTGGCTTCCTCAGTCCGGTACAGAGATGAAAGATGAGGAGTGTGAGGCAATCAGTCCCTCTCCCACCATTCATCACTGTAGTTGACTGAGGAAGCCACTTGCTGACGAAACATATCCACAATAGAAATTCCCAAATATTACCAAAGTGTTTCACTTACCATAGCACGGGCGGGGCTTGAACCCGAGGTAGAGAGTTACACTAACCCGTCGGTCTGGAGTTTTACGACTCTCTACCGCGGGTTCAAGCCCCGCCCGTGCTATGGCTTATTTGCAATCGTGTCATTATGATTTCGTGAGTCAGTTTTTAACCTTTCAACGTATCGGCTTTCTGAAGCATTTTTATCATACGCAGCTTCCGCATAATAGATTGTTGAGCAATGACTTACTTTCCTCTATTAGAATTTCACTTATTTCTTCATCATCAGTGTGTGAACCTCCTGTGATTAATGGTTCAGTTCTGTTTGTAGTTCTTAACTTGGATTTTGCATGATAGTAGGAATATTTTGAGTTTCTACTAATATCCTGGATATCTTTTCGCTCCTGTGTGCTTCTTCCGTCTGATGTTCTCACCTATATGTGGTTGTGGGGGTCGATTCACAGCTCCTATAAACCTAACAATGCAAACATTTTTAGCAGGAAATCTATTGTCAGTCCCTGTATCATTATGCATGTGGCTTGCTAAGAGTAAGTTACATTTTATTCGGCATGTGTCTCACGTCCATAATGGCTGCCCTCCCGACCAGCAAACCAGGTGCTAAGGGTGTAATGAGCGGGGCCCCTCGTTATGCTAGCACATTGGTTCAACCAGCCAACCACAAGGAAGCTCACCAAAGTTGTGAAGCGATGTTGGACACTTGTGAAGCAACTTTGGCAGACTAACTCCAAGTCTGGTAGAAGACCGTTCTTACTGTGTCTCTTGTTTGCAAACTGCCTCTCTTTACATATTCTTTGTAAATATTGTATATATAATTGCTTGCTGTTTGGAGAAGGAAATATATAAGCATTTACTCTTTGCTGCCTTTTGCTTGTTCCTGGTTTCTAACCTGGTTATCATGCTACAACCAGGTGTGCAGACCACAGTACTACACGTGTTTATAATAATGCACTTAAATGCGAGAAAATTCATGAATTCAGAGATAGCTCACAGATTTTCAAGAAATGTCAAAGTATTTTATATACGTTGGCATTATAACAGCCATTCTGCAAAAATACTATCTTGACTTGTGTTAAATAACTCATAATAAGTTATTTAAACTTATAAATTCGAACATTGAGTATTGTAAATAACTCTTAACCAAATATAAGCTACATCGTAGTGCTTTTGTGACTGGATTCATGTCTGCATAAGCACCTCATGACTACTGTTACCAATTTGCGGATCGGTAAATTGTGCATTATCACTCTGATTTGCATAGCTTTCAAGTCTGTGTCTTTGTAATCGCTTGACTACCGCCCACAGGACGGGCATGGGATAACTACAGCCCACAAAATGAGTTCGGGGTTGACTACCCCCGTACAGGAAGGATCTGGGGTTGACTACCACTCAAAGGGTTGGTGTGGGCTGCATAATTAAACCGTCAAGTTAACTAAACCAGCAGCTTCTGCACTGTGTCTACAAGCGAGTCTTTCCTGCTGGCATCTTCGTATCCCTTGTGTTGGTTCGTTCCGCTGACAACTTTGCTGCACTGTCTGGGTCTTGGTAAACACAGTGTTGTGTCTCTGTTCTCACACACAGCTGCTTCCTCCTCCAAGACTCTGTGTTGCTGTATGTTGTCGTGGTTATGTGTATGGTGTTGTGTGTACATGTATGTTGTGTGTATGTATGTTATGAGCTGCCGTATGTTGTCCTGTGTGACTCTATATTGTTTTGTGTGACTGTATGTTGCTGAGAGTTATATTGTGATCAGGTTCAACCTGGGTTGAACACTGATCCCACACTAATTATACTTTCCCACCCTGAAGCTTTATCTCTTATAGAGACTCTTTACCTGAAGGATACCCGGTCCAGAACAGGCCTTCAGGTGGATCAAGATGATCAACTAGGCTGTTACTAGTGGTTGCATGCAATCCGACGTAGGAACCACAGCGCGGCTGGTCAAGAACGTATTCGAGGAACTTGTATAAATCCCTTTTGAAGACAGCCAGAATTTTCTTGATAATTCCCCTGCTTTTTATCACAAGTACCGTCTGTCAAGTCTGTTGTTTTTATAGGGAGTGGCTTCGGGGCGCGGGTTTGGGACCAGTCCTTCCAGGCTTTTCCAGGTCTAAATTAAAAAGCATCTTTCTCGCCTACGTTCCTACAGTTCAAGAGACTTCAAGCGTTCCCAGTCGTTCAGAAATCTGAATGTATACTGGCAGTGAAAGTTCTTTGTACGTTTTGCAGTTCAGCAGTCTGATATTCCTTGAGAAAGGCCGTTAGTATACAGCAGTATTCCAGTCTGGAGAGAACAAGTGGCTTGAAGAGTATTTATTCAGTTATTCCTTACATCAATTATTGCATTTCGTTTTACCCAAGCTCGCCTTTACTATCTCCTAAGTAGCCTTCTATGTGGTGCCATATCAAAATCCTTTGTGCAGGTCTAGGGAAAGACAGTCCACTCATCCCTCCATTTACTGCCAGCGAAGAATTTATTACTACGATTATGTTTACATCTCAGCCACTTGACCTGACCTGACCTCAGGATACTTGTGTGCTTTAAAGGACGATAATTCGCTTGTTTCTTGTACTTGATAAAGCTGGTATAAACCTTGGTAGCTAATACCCACAAACTGGTTTAAAAAGACACGTAAGCAAACACTAGGACGGAAATATAAACACATATGCAGTATAATGTGATCCATTATTGACAACGTTTCGCCCACACAGTGGGCTTTTTCAAGTCACAAACAGATCTACCTGGGTTGGAAGGTACGCGAGTATTTATAGTCAGGTTCAGAATGTTGAGGTCAGGTGGAGAATGCTGCATCTGATGTACCGAGTGGGGTTATAGAGTCTGGTAGCTTGGAAGGGAGATTGGATAAGTTTGTGAGCAGATCTTCTGCAGTGTTCTTCCATTCCTATGTTCTTATGTGGGATAACGATGATGAAGTTTCTTGGCAAGTGGTTCAGCTATGTTATAGAAGCCGTTGTTCTGGTTGAAGTTGTTGGATATAGAGATAAGCAATGATTCCAGGATTCTTCAGTATTGAGTGTTGTCTTCTGTGGCGATAAGTCTTGAGTTTATGTAGTTGATTAAATGGTTGTGTGAATTACGGTGTTGTACACACGCATTTCTTGGATCGTCAGACCTGCTTGCGTGTTGGTGTTCTCTATAAGTTTATTCTCTATAAGGATTACAATGCTGAGTTTACAGAAATTTGGTTATTGTTTGGTTTACATGTAGAAAAATTGTGATTACAGAGTGTACCACTAGAACGCTTAGCATGGCTAGGCATTTCGGGCATACTTAGTTTTATTCTTAAATGTAAAATATTACAAATTATGAGGTAAGTTGGTATTATGGCTAAGTGACTAAATACTAGTTTATGAGTTTAGCAATGTGAATGCTTTTGTTTTGGCACAGTATATAGTTTCAGTATTGGAGTATCACAGGATTCATTATTTTAAGACTGAGATTAATATTTCTGTTTATGGTCAAATGAGTGAGCGAGTGTAAGTGTGAACCACCAGGTGGTATTTGTGTAGTTAGTTGACGGGGTGTATCAGGGAGATAAGATGTTTTCTAATGGTAGTTTTGAAGGTGATGAATGTGTCTGCAGTTCTAGAGTTCTCAGGTAGGGTATTCCAGATTTTAGGGCCTTTGACATACATTGAATTTTTGTAAAGGTTTAGTCGGACACGGGGAATGTCGTAGAGATGTTTGTGTCTGGTGTTATGCCTGTGGGTTCTGTCACAACTATCAAGAAAGCGTTTTAGGTCAAGGTTGATATTAGAGTTTAAGGCCCTGTAGATATAGATTGCACAGTAGTAAGTGTGGATGTACTGAACTGGGAGTAAGTTTAGATCTTTGAAGAGTGGGGGGGGTGTGCTGCCAGGGATGGGATTTAGTGATTATTCTTACTGCAGCTTTTTGTTGGGTTATTATTGGCTTTAGGTGTGTTGCTGCAGTTGATCCCCAAGCACAAATAGCATAGGTGAGGTATGGATAAATAAGTGAGTGGTATAGTGTGAGAAGGGCATTTTGCGGCACGTAGTATCGTATCTTGGAGAGGATCCCAACCGTTTTGGATACTTTTTTGGCTATATGCTGGATATGGGTGCTGAAATTCAGGTTGTTGTCAAGGTATAAGCCTAGGAAGTTTCCCCCATTATTTCTGGTAATTAGAGTGTTGTCAATCTTAATGTTAATTTGTGCATCTCCTGCTCTGCTACCAAACATAATATAGTAAGTTTAGTCAGTGTTCTGAAATACGTGTTTGGAGGTCTCTTGATGTTTCGCCCACGTATAATTTTCTGCAGTCATTACAAGGGATTATGTATACCCCTGCAGAGGATGGAAGCTTGTCCTGTCTATTACTGGTAATGTCCTTGATGGATCACATTATACTGTATATGTGTTTATATTTCCATTATGTCGGTATTTTATACCATTTATTTCCAAACACTAGGACGTAAAGTATTATTAAAAAAAATTTCGATCCTGGGAACTTCATCACTTCTAATATACACAGTTGAAAAATAACAATACAAATAAGAGTTTTTTAATAAAAATATCCCAGTTTCTGCTGAGGTGTCTTAATAAAGCTTGACTCTGGGTGAAGCGTCGTTGTGGTGATGACTGTTGAAAGTGTCTCTGAGATTACCACTTGACGGTTTACACTCTTGTCAACCTTCATTTGTTATGTTTGAGTCATGTGGCTCATCACTGGTTATTAATGTTCTGTTAAGGGGCACGTAACTTCCCCTGTCTTATAATAACACGCTCATTTTTCCACTATAATCTGAACTGCGCTCACACCTCTACAACACAATTGTCCTCAAATATTTGTTAAGTTATACCATGAATTAAGGAAAGATCCTGGACTTCACCTTACAAAAACAGACAAAGCAAATGCAATAATAATTATGGACAAGGTAGATTATAGTGGAAATATGAACATGTTATTAGAAGACAGGGGAACTTACGTGCCTGTTAAAAATCAGTGTGAGAGACGTGAACATAATTTCAGCTCTTTCTTCTAATATTCTTGGTAATGTTACACAAACTCCTGCGGTCTTCGCTGAATAAAACTTAATCAGGAGTCTCCTCGCTTCGCCATTAATCGTTTCACTGCTTGATAGTTCAGCTTAACATATCCTCTCTTCCATCTGTGGTCCATCTGTGACAGTGCCTTACTTCCCTGGCAAAAACACTGTGAAATCTTCTGTGATCTCTTCGTGCACACTCCAGTTACATCCTGTGACTCTTTCCCACTTTTTCTTCCCAGTGTTTTCACTCGATCCTCTACTTGTGTTTTCTTCTTCTACCGCAGCTGTAAGGAACCTTTGCTTCTGTCTTTTCCTTGATTACTATGTCTATTTTGAATATTATTTCAGGTTCTCTTATTAACTGAAGACAACCTATTATCTCTGTTATTTACGAACCTCTCTCGTTCTGTACAGCTGCCATGTATATGTCAGCCTACGTCCTGCTCTCGTTCTGTACATCTGCCATGTATATGTCAGCCTACGTCCTGCTCTCGTTCTGTACATCTGCCATGTATATGTCAGCCTACGTCCTGCACTCGTTCTGTACATCTGTCATGTATATGTCAGCCTACGTCCTGCTCTCGTTCTGTACATCTGTCATGTATATGTCAGCCTACGTCCTGCTCTCGTTCTGTACAGCTGCCATGTATATGTCAGCCTACGTCCTGCACTCGTTCTGTACATCTGTCATGTATATGTCAGCCTACGTCCTGCTCTCGTTCTGTACATCTGTCATGTATATGTCAGCCTACGTCCTGCTCTCGTTCTGTACATCTGTCATGTATATGTCAGCCTACGTCCTGCTCTCGTTCTGTACAGCTGCCATGTATATGTCAGCCTACGTCCTGCACTCGTTCTGTACATCTGTCATGTATATGTCAGCCTGCGTCCTGCTCTCGTTCTGTACATCTGTCATGTATATGTCAGCCTACGTCCTGCTCTCGTTCTGTACATCTGTCATGTATATGTCAGCCTACGTCCTGCTCTCGTTCTGTACATCTGTCATGTATATGTCAGCCTACGTCCTGCTCTCGTTCTGTACATCTGTCATGTATATGTCAGCCTACGTCCTGCTCTCGTTCTGTACAGCTGCCATGTATATGTCAGCCTACGTCCTGCACTCGTTCTGTACATCTGTCATGTATATGTCAGCCTACGTCCTGCTCTCGTTGGGTACATCTGTCATGTATATGTCAGCCTACGTCCTGCTCTCGTTCTGTACATCTGTCATGTATATGTCAGCCTACGTACTGCTCTCGTTCTGTACATCTGTCATGTATATGTCAGCCAACGTCCTGCTCTCGTTCTGTACATCTGTCATGTATATGTCAGCCTACGTCCTGCTCTCGTTCTGTACAGCTGCCATGTATATGTCAGCCTACGTCCTGCACTCGTTCTGTACATCTGTCATGTATATGTCAGCCTACGTCCTGCTCTCGTTCTGTACATCTGTCATGTATATGTCAGCCTACGTCCTGCTCTCGTTCTGTACAGCTGCCATGTATATGTCAGCCTACGTCCTGCACTCGTTCTGTACATCTGTCATGTATATGTCAGCCTACGTCCTGCTCTCGTTCTGTACATCTGTCATGTATATGTCAGCCTACGTCCTGCTCTCGTTCTGTACATCTGTCATGTATATGTCAGCCTACGTCTGCTCTCGTTCTGTACATCTGTCATGTATATGTCAGCCTACGTCCTGCTCTCGTTCTGTACATCTGTCATGTATATGTCAGCCTACGTCCTGCTCTCGTTCTGTACATCTGTCATGTATATGTCAGCCTACGTCCTGCTCTCGTTCTGTACATCTGTCATGTATATGTCAGCCTACGTCCTGCTCTCGTTCTGTACATCTGCCATGTATATGTCAGCCTACGTCCTGCTCTCGTTCTGTACATCTGTCCTGTATATGTCAGCCTACGTCCTGCTCTCGTTCTGTACATCTGTCATGTGTATGTCAGCCTACGTCCTGCACTCGTTCTGTACATCTGTCATGTATATGTCAGCCTACGTCCTGCTCTCGTTCTGTACATCTGCCATGTATATGTCAGCCTACGTCCTGCACTCGTTCTGTACATCTGTCATGTATATGTCAGCCTACGTCCTGCTCTCGTTCTGTACATCTGTCATGTATATGTCAGCCTACGTCCTGCTCTCGTTCTGTACATCTGTCATGTATATGTCAGCCTACGTCCTGCTCTCGTTCTGTACATCTGTCATGTATATGTCAGCCTACGTCCTGCTCTCGTTCTGTACATCTGTCATGTATATGTCAGCCTACGTCCTGCTCTCGTTCTGTACATCTGTCATGTATATGTCAGCCTACGTCCTGCTCTCGTTCTGTACATCTGTCATGTATATGTCAGCCTACGTCCTGCTCTCGTTCTGTACAGCTGCCATGTATATGTCAGCCTACGTCCTGCTCTCGTTCTGTACATCTGTCATGTATATGTCAGCCTACGTCCTGCTCTCGTTCTGTACATCTGCCATGTATATGTCAGCCTACGTCCTGCACTCGTTCTGTACATCTGTCATGTATATGTCAGCCTACGTCCTGCTCTCGTTCTGTACAGCTGCCATGTATATGTCAGCCTACGTCCTGCACTCGTTCTGTACATCTGTCATGTATATGTCAGCCTACGTCCTGCTCTCGTTCTGTACATCTGTCATGTATATGTCAGCCTACGTCCTGCTCTCGTTCTGTACATCTGTCATGTATATGTCAGCCTACGTCCTGCTCTCGTTCTGTACAGCTGCCATGTATATGTCAGCCTACGTCCTGCTTTCGTTCTGTACAGCTGCCATGTATATGTCAGCCTACGTCCTGCACTCGTTCTGTACATCTGTCATGTATATGTCAGCCTACGTCCTGCTCTCGTTCTGTACATCTGTCATGTATATGTCAGCCTACGTCCTGCTCTCGTTCTGTACATCTGTCATGTATATGTCAGCCTACGTCCTGCTCTCGTTCTGTACAGCTGCCATGTATATGTCAGCCTACGTCCTGCTCTCGTTCTGTACAGCTGCCATGTATATGTCAGCCTACGTCCTGCTCTCGTTCTGTACAGCTGCCATGTATATGTCAGCCTACGTCCTGCTCTCGTTCTGTACAGCTGCCATGTATATGTCAGCCTACGTCCTGCTCTCGTTCGTACAGCTGCCATGTATATGTCAGCCTACGTCCTGCCTTCGTTCTGTTACAGCTGCCATGTATAAAGTCAGCCTACGTCCTGCTCTCGTTGTACGCTGCCATGTTATGTCAGCCTACGTCCTGCTCTCGTTCTGTACAGCTGCCATGTATATGTCAGCCTACGTCCTGCACTCGTTCTGTACATCTGCTATGTATATGTCAGCCTACGTCCTGCTCTCGATCTGTACATCTGTCATGTATATGTCAGCCTACGTCCTGCTCTCGTTCTGTACATCTGTCATGTATATGTCAGCCTACGTCCTGCCTCTTTATTTTGACGACAGCATCATGGCATTACCCAGTTATTTTATCTGTTACCTCGTTGTTGTTGTTGTTGTTGTTGTTGTTGTTGTTGTTGTTGTTGTTTGTGTTTGTTTTGTGTGGCTATGATAATCTGAGTGATTGTACGTTGTGTGACGGTACGTTACTATGTTTGACTGTAGTGTAGTGTGTGATTGTATGTTGTAGTGTGTGATTGTATGTTGTAGTGTGTGACTGTATGTTGTAGTGTGGGGACTGTATGGTTGTAGTGTGTGATTGTATGTTGTAGTGTGTGACGTATGTTGTAGTGTGGTTGTATGTGTTTGTGTGTGACGTGTGTAGTGTGTGACTGTATGTTGTAGTGTGTGACTGTAGTTGTAGTGTGTGACTGTATCTGTAGTGTGTGAGTATGTTGTATGTGGATTGTAGTGTAGTGTGGACTGTATGTTGTAGTGTGTACTGTATGTTGTAGTGTGTGACTTTTATGTTGTAGTGTGTATTGTTTTTTGTTGTGTGTGTGATTTTATGTTGTAGTGTGTGACTGTATGTTTTTTAGTGTTGTGACTGTATGTTGTATGTGTTTATTGTATGTTGTAGTGTGTGACTGTATTTGTAGTGTGTGATTGTATGTTGTAGTGTGTGATGTATGTTGTAGTGTGTGACTGTATGTTGTAGTGTGGGCTGTATGTTTATGTTGACTGTATGTTGTAGTGTGTGACTGTATGTTTGTAGTGTGTGACTGTATGTTGTAGTGTGTGACTGTATGTTGTAGTTGACGTATGTTTTAGTGTGTGACTGTATGTTTTGTAGTGTGTGCTGTATGTTTTAGTGTGTGATTTTAAATTTTTAAAATGTGTGCTGTATGTTGTAGTGTGTGACTGTATGTTGTAGTGTGTGATTGTATGTTGTAGTGTGTGACTGTATGTTGTAGTGTGTGACTGTATGTTGTAGTGTGTGACTGTATGTTGTAGTGCGTGACTGTATGTTGTAGTGTGTGACTGTATGTTGTAGTGTGTGATTGTATGTTGTAGTGTGTGACTGTATGTTGTAGTGTGTGACTGTATGTTGTAGTGTGTGATTGTATGTTGTAGTGTGTGACTGTATGTTGTAGTTTTGTGATTGTATGTTGTAGTGTGTGATTGTATGTTTGTGTGTGTGATTGTATGTTGTAGTGTGTGATTGTATGTTGTAATGTGTGATTGTATGTTGTAGTGGTGACTGTATGTTGTAGTGTGGGGACTGTATGTTGTAGTGTGTGATTGTATGTTGTAGTGCTTGACTGTTTGTTTTTAGTGTGTGATTGTATGTTGTTGTGTGATTGTATATTGTAGTGTGTGACTGTATGTTGTAGTGTGTGACTGTAAGTTGTAGTGTGTGACTGTAGTTGTAGTGTGTGACTGTATGTTGTAGTGTGTGATTGTATGTTGTAGTGTGTGATTGTAATGTTGTAGTGTGTGATTTTATGTTGTGTGGTACTGTATGTTGTAGGTGTGACTGTATTTGTAGTTGTGAAGTATGTTGTAAGTGTGTGATTGTATGTTGTAGTGTGTGATTGTATGTTGTAGTGTGTGATTGTATGTTGTATGTGTGATTGTATGTTGTAGTGCGTGACTGTATGTTGTAGTGTGTGACTGTTTGTTGTAGTTGTGTACTGTATGTTGTAGTGTGTGACTGTATGTTGTAGTGTGTGATTGTATGTTGTAGTGTGGACTGTATGTTGTAGTGTGTGATTGTATGTTGTAGTGTGTGACTGTATGTTGTAGTGTGTGATTGTTGTTGTTTGTGTGTGACTGTATGTTGTAGTGTGTGACTGATGTTGTAGTGTGTGATTGTATGTTGTAGTGTGTGACTGTATGTTGTAGTGTGTGATTGTATGTTGTAGTGTGTGACTGTTGTTGTAGTGTGTGACTGTATGTTGTAGTCGTGACTGTATGTTGTAGTGTGTGACTGTATGTTGTAGTGTGTTTACTGTATGTTGTAGTGTGTGACTGTATGTTGTAGTGTGTGACTGTATGTTGTAGTGTGTGATTGTATGTTTAGTGTTGACTGTAGTTGTAGTGTGTTACTGTATGTTGTAGTGTGTGGGCTGTATGTTGTAGTGTGTGACTGTATGTTGTAGTGTGTGACTGTATGTTGTAGTGTGTGACTGTATGTTGTAGTGTTTTGACTGTATGTTGTAGTGTGTGATGTATGTTGTAGTGTGTGACTGTATGTTTTAGTGTGTTATGTATGTTGTATGTGTGTACTGTATGTTGTAGTGTGTGATGTAGTTGCGTGTGTGACAGTATGTTGTAGTGTGTGACTGTATGTTGTAGTGTGTTACTGTATGTTGTAGTGTGTGACTGTATGTTGTAGGTGTGACTGTATGTTGTAGTGTGTCGATTGTATGTTTTAGTGTGTGATTGTATGTTGTAGTGCGTGACTGTATGTTGTAGTGTGTGACTGTATGTTGTAGTGTGTTACTGTATGTTGTTGGGTGACTGTAGTTGTGTGTGACTGTATTTGATTTGTGAAAGTATGTTGTAGGTGTGACTGTATGGGTTTTAGTGTGTGACTGTATGTTGTAGTGTGTGACTGTATGTTGTAGGTGGACTGTTTTGTAGTGTGTGATTGTATGTTGTAGTGTGTGATTGTATGGTTTTAGTGTGTGATTGTTGTTGTAGTGCTGACTGTATGTTGTAGTGTGGTGACTGTATGTTGTATGCGTGCTTATGTTTAGTGTGTGACTGTATTTGTAGTGTGGGTGATTGTATTTTGTAGTGTGTGACTGTATGTTGTAGTGTGTGACTGTATGTTGTAGTGCGTGACTGTATGTTGTAGTGTGTGATTTTATGTTGTAGTGCGTGACTGTATGTTGTAGTGTTGAAGTATTTTGTAGTGTGTGATTGTATGTTGTAGTGTGTGATTGTATGTTGTAGTGTGTGATTGTATGTTGTAGTACGTGACTGTATGTTGTAGTGTGTGACTGTATGTTGGTAGTGTGTGAAATTGTAGTTGTAGTGGTGGGACTGTATGTTGTAGTGTGTGATTGTATGTTGTAGTGTGTGATTGTATGTTGTAGTGTGTGATTGTATTTGTAGTGTGTGATTGTATGTTGTAGTGTGTGATTGTATGTTGTAGTGCGTGGACTGTATGTTGTAGTGTGTGACTGTATGTTTTAGTGTGTGAATTTTATGTTGTAGTGTGTGATTGTATGTTGTAGTGCGTGACTGTATGTTGTTTGTGCGTGACTGTATGTTGTAGTGTGTGACTGTATGTTGTAGTGCGTGACTGTATGTTGTAGTGGTGTGACTGTATGTTGTAGTGCGTGACTGTATGTTGTAGTGTGTGATGTATGTTTAGTGCGTGACTGTATGTTGTAGTGCGTGCTGTAGTTTGTGTGTGACTGTATGTTGAGTGCGTGACTGTATGTTGTAGTGTGTGACTGTATGTTGTAGTGTGGTGATTGTATGTTTGTAGTGGTGTGACTGTATGTTGTAGTGTGTGCTGTATGTTGTAGTGTGTGACTGTATGTTGTAGTGTGTGACTGTATGTTGTAGTGTGTGACTGTATGTTGTAGTGTGTGACTGTATGTTTTTTAGTGTGTGACTGTATTGTAGTAGTGTGTGAATGTATGTTGTAGTGTGTGATTGTATGTTGTAGTGGTGCTGTTATGTTGTAGTGTGTGCTGTATTTTTGTATTGTGTGATTGTATGTTGTAGTGTGTGACTGTATGTTGTAGTGTGTGATTTTTATGTTTTTAGTGCGTGACTGTATGGGTTTTAGTGTGTGACTGTATGTTGTAGTGGTGACTGTATGTTGTAGGTGTGGACTGTAGTTGTAGTGTGTGACTGTATGTTGTAGTGGTGACTGTATGTTTTAGTGTGTGACTGTATGTTGTAGGTGTGATTGTATGTTGTATGTGTGACTGTATGTGTAGTGGTGTTGTATGTTGTAGTGTTGACTGTAAAGTTGTAGTTTTGTGACTGTATTTTGTAGTGTGTGAATGTATGTTGTAGTGGGGTGACTGAGTTGTAGTGTGTGACTGTATATTGTAGTTTGTTACTGTAAGTTGTAGTATGTGAGTGTATTTCGTAGTGTAGTTTTATGGAGTGTATTTGTAGTGATGTTGTATTGAGGTATTTCGTAGTGTAGTTGTATGTGAGTGTATTTCGTTAGTGTATGTTGTTGTGAGTGTTTTTTCTAGTGTATGTTGTATGTGAGTGTATTTCGTTGGTATGTTGTATGTGAGTGTAATTCGTAGTTGTTGTTGTGAGTGTATTTCGAGAGTATTTGTATGTGAGTGTTTTGTAGTGTATGTTGTATGGGGTTTATGTATTTCGTGGGATGTTGTATGTGAGTGTATTTCGTAGTGTATGTAGTATGTGAGTGTATTTCGTAGTGTTATTGTATTAGTGTATTTGTATGTATGTAGTATGTGAGTGTATTTCGTAGTGTATGTAGTTATGTGAGTGTATTTGTAGTGTTGTTGAAAGTGAGGGGTATTTCGTAGTGTATGTAGTATGTGAGTGTATTTCGTAGTGTATGTTGTATGTGAGTGTATTTCGTAGTGTATGTTGTATGTGAGTGTATTTCGTAGTGTATGTTGTATGTGAGTGTATTTCGTAGTGTTTGTTTTTTTGTGAGTGTATTTCGTAGGGTATGTAGTATGTGAGTGTATTTTTGTAGTGTATGTAGTATGTGAGTGTATTTCGTAGTGTATGTTGTATGTGAGTGTATTTTCAGTAGAGTATGTAGTATGTGAGTGTATTCGTAGTGTATGTTGTATGTGAGTGTATTTCGTAGTGTATGTTTATGTGAGTTTATTTCGTTGGGGTATGTTGTTTTGTGAGTGTATTTCGTGTGTATGTTGTATGTGAGTGTATTTCGTAGTGTATGTTGTATGTGAGTGTATTTCGTAGTGTATGTTGTATGTGGGGTGGTATTTCGTAGTGTAGGTGTTATGCAATTGTAATCCCGTACTTTCCATTTAAAATCAAGAACAAGAAAAATAATGAGATCAAGGCAATACGAACATAGAGCATCGGTTGAACAATAATGAGCATCAAGACATTTTGAACAATATTGAGCATCAAAGGACATTACGAACAATAATGAGCATCAAGGACATTACGAACAATTTAAAGAGCTCAAGGACATTACTAAAATATGAGCTTAAGGACATTCAAACAATAATGAGCATTTAAGGATCATTTATAACAATGATCACAAGGACATTACGAACAATAATGAGCATCAAAGGACATTACAACAATAATGCTCAAGGACATTACGAACAATAATGGAGTCAAGGACATTACGAAAATATGAGCTCAAGGACATTACAAACAATAAAGAGCATCAAGGCATTACGAACAATAATGAGCATCAGGACATTACGAACAATAATGGCATCAAGGACTTACAAACAATAATGATCATCAAGGACATTACGAACAATAATGAGCATCAAGGACATTACGAACAATAATGAGCATCAAGGACATTACGAACAATAATGAGCATCAAGGACATTACGAACAATAATGAGCATCAAGGACATTAGGAACAATAATGAGCATGAAAGACAAGAAGAACAACAATAAACATCAAGGACAATAACAATGATGAACATCAATGACAACAATAATGTTTGAACTAACATTCGTAGAAGCAACAATAACATATACATGTATAAAAAATGTTGAAAACAACAGGAAATTAAACAATGAATGACGTCATGTGTACGAAGAACACCCGGAAAAAGTTTAAAAAATTGACAAGAACACTGGGGAAATTTGATGATTCCCGGGGATATGAGGACGAGAACAACTTTTTAAAAGAGAACACAAGCAAAAGAAGACAAAACGCAACCAAAGGTGAGAACAACGCAAAGGGAAAAACCCGAAGCGTGAAACAACGCCATGAACAACCAAAGGTGAGAACAACGCCCTGAACTAACCGGAAGCGTGAAACAACGCCATGAACAACCGAAGATGAGAACAAGCCATGAACAACCAGAAGCGTTGAGAACAACGCCATGAACAACCGAAGCGTGAGCAAAACGCCAGAAAAACCGGGAAACGTGAGAACAACGCCATGAACAACCAGAAGCGTGAGAACAACGCCATGAACAACCAGAAGCGTGAGAACAACGCCATGAACAACCAGAAGCGTGAGAACAACGCCATGAACAACCAGAAGGTGCAAAAAACGCCCCTGCAACCGAAGCGGAGAACAACGCATGAACAACCAGAAGCAGTGAGAAAGACGCCATGAACAACGGAACGTGGAACAACCATGAATAACCAGAAGCGTGAGAACAACGCCATGAACAACCAGAAGCGTGAGAACAACGCCATGAACAACCAGAAGCGTGAGAACAACGCCATGAACAACCAGAAAGAGGCAAAACACACAGAAGAACAATCACAATACTGAGGCGAGGCACAAACACCACGACAGCCGCCCCGGTCTGAGGGCCAGAGCAGCAAACCTCACCAGAAATAGGCCAGGCTATCGTCCCCCCACCAGGCCAAAACACATGGCTATATCTGCATGTTATTTCACCAATGTCGTCAAGACTGCGGTGCATCGTGAAGCCTGACACATGCAACCCAAAACGCCATGTCACTGGTCAACACGACCACACACCTCCACTCTGATTGGACGGAAAACAAGGTTGCAAAGGGAGTTCTAGTTGCAATCTGTCCTGATCAACTAGGATTGAAGAGGAAGAGTTTGGAGAAAATATTTAAGATTTGGCAAAGGGATAGACATAATATGCAAATGAGTAACGTGAGACGGGCAAGAGAGTGAAAGATGGTAAGCACTTATGATTCTATCGTGGGCTTCATCAGCGATCACTGCCATCCAGGAGGTGGACGAGTGAACCAGGTTTCAGGAGATAGTGAAGAATAGTGACAGTGATGATGTCTTAGTGTGTGTGTGTGTGTGTGTGTCACCATGACCTGTTACACTGTCCCAGTGTGTGTGTGTGTGTGTGTGTGTGTGTCACCATCACCTGTTACACTGTCCCAGTGTGTGTGTGTGTGTGTACTCGCCTATTTGTACTCACCTATTTGTGGTTGCAGGGGTCGATTCACAGCTCCTGGCCCCGCCTCTTCGCTGATTGCTACTAGGTCCTCTCTCTCCCTGCCCCATGAGCTCTATCATACCTCGCCTTAAAACTATGTATGGTTCCCGCTCCCCTAAATCACTTTCTAGGCTATTCCCTTGGCCCCGACTACTTATACTGAAAAATACTTCCTAACATCCCTTTTGTTTTATCCCGAGCTTCAACTTCCCCTTTTTTGACCTCTTGTGTCTGTGTCCCATCATGGAAAAAATCCCCCTCTTTGTCCACCCGATTATTCCCCCGCAGTTTTTTATATGTCCCTTATTCCCGTCCCTTCCCCCCCCTCCTGTCCCCCCAGTGTCGTAGGGGCCGATTTCCCCCCAACCCTTTTTCATAGGGGCAATCCCCGTAGTCTGGGATATTTTTGTTGCAAACCTTTTCACTTTTCCCTTTTTTTTTGACGTGGTTGACTAGGTGGGAATTTCCCAAAATGGTGCCTGGCCCTAAATCCAGATGGGCCCCGACGTAGATGGTATTCGGGTCTTAAAAAAGGAAACCCTTTTGAAGGGATCGGAACGCCTATCCGTAAAGGGTTTTCCAGGCGCCCGTTTGAAAGCAGCAGTTATCTGAATTTATGGGGCGCCTCAGGGGAAAATGCCCCGGTGTTATACTCACCCCCAGAATTCCCCTTTTTTCCCTTTAGTTGAGGTTTGCAGTTTTGGCCCCTCTAAACTATATTGTGTCTGTGGTCTTTTTTTTCGCCCTTTTTCCAAAACTTAAAGGGCTTTGCATTTGGCAGGGGTTTAAATTCAAGGAAACCAGTTGTGGGCCAGGTTGTAGCCTTGGTTCCCGGTCTCTTTTTTGTCCTTTCCTTTATCCCCGTCCGATTTGAAATTCTTTCATTAACTTCACATCTCCGAAAAAAAGGACACTTTTTAAATCTATCCCCACCCCCTTTTGTCGTTCACAAAATACCAAGAACAAACAAAAGGTCCTAGGACTGACCCCTTGGGAACCCCCCCCTTTTAAGGGGCCCCCTCTGACACCCCTTTGCCCTAACCCTGACTCCGTTTGCCTCCCTGTCAGATAATTTTCTGATCCATTGCCGTGCCCTTCTGTTATGTGTGCCTGGTCCTCTAGCTTTTGCAGTAACCTTTTTGGGAGGAACTGTGTTTGAAGGGGGGTTCTTGCAGTCCAAAAAAATGCAGTCGGGGTCCACCCCCTCTCTCTCTTGGGCTTACTTTTTGTTCCCCCTTGTCTAAAACTCTAGTAGGGTTTGTGACCCCAGGTTTTCCTTCCCTGAAACTGTGCGGTTTTCAAAATTTTTACACTTGTTTCTTTCCCGGTGCCCCCAAACCCCTCTCCTCCTGATGACCTTCTCCATGAAACCCTTTATAATATACACGTTAGTGTTAAGGGGCCCGTAAATTTTGTGCCTCATGTCTGGCCCCCCCTTTTTTTTAAAAAATTTGGGGTACTTTGCCATTTTCCTTTCCTCAGGGGAAATTGCCCATTTTTAAATGATGTGTTTTAAAAGATTTTTTGTTAATTTGGGGCCCCACACAATATCTCTGCTCCCTTTAAGGCCCATGGAGGGGATGTTGTCTGGTTTTTCCCCCGCCTTTGAGGTTTTTCAAGTTCCCATAGCGCTTTTTTCACCTCCTCCTTGGGTTTTTGGGACCCCCTTCCCCGCACTTGTGGTGTGCCCCCCCGTTCTGATTTTTGGAGTCCTACTGGTTTTCCCCGGGGGAAAACCCCCTTTAAAACTTTGTTTAGCTCCTGAAACCAAACCCCCTTTGGGCGTTTCTTTGTTTTTCCCCGGGCCCTTCCTCAGTCTGAAATTAAAATGGTTTCCCTTTTATGTTGTTTTCCTCCGGGTGTGGCTGTACAAAAAGTTCGGGTCAGGGCTTTTTCTTTTTATGCTATGGGCCAATTTTTCATATTTTTCTCTGAGGCCCTCCCCTTTTTATATGGGAAAATTCGTTTTTTTGGCCCCTTCGGCTGATTTCTTTTTTTTTCCTGAAGGGTTTTCTGTCTTTTACCTTTTCCAAATTTTT
>NC_069433.1:34822023-34909523 GCF_026875155.1 Cherax quadricarinatus | reverse complement strand
CAGGTGTTCGACCACTCTCCTCCTGATAATCTTCTCCATGACTTTGCACACAATACATGTCAAGACACAGGTCTGTAGTTTAGTGCCTCGTTTCTGTTTCCTTTCTTAAATATGGGGACTACATTAGCTGTCTTCCATTTCTCAGGTAGTTGCCCAGTTTCAAGGGATGTGTTGAAGATTGTGGTTAGAGGCACGCACAGCATCTCTGCTCCTTCTCTAAGGACCCATGGGGAGATGTTGTCCGGTCCCATCGCCTTTGAGGTGTCAAGGTCACTTAAGAGCTTCTTCACCTCCTCCTCAGTTGTTCGTATGTCATCCAACACTTGTTGGTATATTCCCTCTTGATGTTCCCTTCTGTGCTGTCTTCCCAGAGCCCTTCCTGTCTCTGGAGTTTTACCTGGAGTTTACCTGGAGAGAGTTCCGGGGGTCAACGCCCCCGCGGCCCGGTCTGTGACCAGGCCTCCTTAGGTCAGTGTCCCAGGATGCGACCCACACCAGTCGACTAACACCCAGGTACCCATTTTACTGATGGGGAACATAGACAACAGGTGGAAAGAAACACGTCCAATGTTTCTACTCTGGCTGGGAATCGAACCCAGGCCCTCACCGTGTGAAGCGAGAGCGTTAACCACCAGGCCACCAGAGTAAAAACTTCCTTAAATCTCCTGTTCAGCTCCTCACATACCTCCTGATCATTTCTTGTGAGTTCTCCACCTTCTGTCCTTAATCTGATCACCTGGTCTTTGACTGTTGTCTTCCTCCTGATGTGGCTATACAACAGTTTCGGGTCAGTCTTGATTCTCGATGCTATGTCATTTTCATACTGTCGCTGGGCCTCCCTCCTTACCTGTGCGTACTCATTCCTGGCTCTGCGACTGATCTCCCTATTTTCGTGTGTTCTCTGCCTTCTGTACTTTTTCCATTCTCTATTGCACTTTGTTTTTGCCTCCTTACACCGTCGGGTAAACCAGGGGCTCGTTCTGGTCTTCCCGTTGTTACTGTTGCCCTTGGGAATAAACCTTTCCACTGCCTACTTGCATTTTGTTGTTACATATTCCATCATTTCATTTACTGGCTTTCCTGCCAGTTCTCTGTCCCACTGGACCTCCCGCAGGAAGTTCTTCAACCCTATGTAGTCCCCTCTTTTATAGTCAGGCTTTTCCCATTCAACTCCTGTTATTCCCTCCACTTGCAGCTCTACTATGTATTCAAAGCACAGAACCACGTGGTCGCTAGCTCCTACGGGACTCTCATACTTGATGCCCTCAATGTCTGAGCTGCCCAGGGTGAACACAAGGTCCAATCTTGCTGGTTCATCCTCCCCTCTCACTCTGTTAACATGCTGGTGCATGAGGTTTTCCAGCACCACGTCCAACATCCTGGCTCTCCATGTTTCGGGACCCCCATGTGGCTCCAGGTTTTCCCAGTCAATCTCCCTGTGGTTGAAATCCCCCATAACCAGCAACTTTGCTCTACTGGAGTGAGCTCTTCTTGCCACCTCAGCAAGTGTGTCCACCATTGCTCTGTTGCTCTCTTCATATTCCTCTCTTGGCCTCCTGCAGTTCTGTGGTGGATTATACATCACTGCAATGACCACTTTGTGTTCCCCAGACTGAAGTGTACCTGCTATGAAGTCTCTTTCTCCCGTCTCATCTATGCCTTCCATTTTCTCGAATTTCCATCTGTTTTTTACGAGCAGAGCAACCCCACCTCCCCCCCTGCCCCTTCTATCTTTCCTCATGATCTGGTATCCTGGTGGGAAGATTGTATCTGTTATTGTCTCCGTGAGTTTTGTTTCTGTAACTACTGTGATGTCTGGGGACTTCTCATTGATTCTTTCTTTCCATTCCTCATGTTTATTCGTTAATCCATCTGCATTTGTGTACCAAACCTTCAACTTCTGTTCTAATACTGTAACTGTGGTGCGGGGGGTGGAAACAGAGGGATCGGTGTGTGTGTGTGTGTACTCACCTATTTGTGGTTGCATGGGTTGAGTCGAGTGTGTGTGTGTGTGTGTGTGTGTGTGTGTGTGTGTGTGTGTGTGTGTGTGTGTGTGTGTGTGTGTGTGTGTGTGTGTGTATGTGTGTATGTGTGTGTGAGTGTGTGTGTGTGTGTGTGTACTCATCTATTTGTGGTTGCTGGGGTTGAGTCGAGTGTGTGTGTGTGTGTGTGTTGTGTGTGTGTGCGCGCGCGCGCGCGCGCGCGTGTGTTGTGTGTGTGTGTGTGTGTGTGTGTGTGTGTGTGTGTGTGTGTGTGTATGTGTGTATGTCTGTGTGTGTGCCACCATAACCTGTTACAGTGTCCCAGGGTGTATGTCTCACTATCACCTGTTACACTGTCCCAGTGTGTGTGTGTCACCATGGCATGTTACACTGTCTCAGGGAGTGTGTCACTTTCACCTGTTACGCTGTAACAGTGTGCATGTGTGTGTCACCATAACTGTTACACTGCCCCAGGGTGTGTGTGTGTGTCACTATCAAATGTGACACTGTCACAGTGTGTGTGTGTGTCACCATAACCTGTTACACTGTCCCAGGGTATGTCATCATCACCTGTTACACTGTCACAGTGTGTGTCACCACAACCTGTTACTCTGTCCCAGGGTGTGCGTGTGTGTGTGTGTGTGTGGTACACACCACCTGTTACACTGTCCAAGGGTGTGTGTCACTACCACCTGTTACACTGGCCCAGGGTGTCACCACCACCTGTCACATTGTCCCAGGGTGCGTCACCACCACCTGTTACACTGTCCCAGGGTGTGTCACCACAACCTGTTACACTGTCCCAGTGAATGTATCACAACCACCTGTTGCACTGTTGCGGGGTGTGTCACAACCACCTGTTAAACTGTCCGAGTGTGTGTGCGTCACCACCACCTGTTATACTGTCCCAGGGTGTATCACCACCACCTGTTACACAGTCCCAGGGTGTGTCACTACCACCTGTTACATTGTCCCAGGTGTGTCAGCACCACCTGTTACACTGTCCAAGGGTGTGTCACTACAAACTGCTACACTGTCTCAGGGTGTGTCACCACCTGTCACACTGTCCCAGTGAGTGTGTCACCACCACTTGTTACACTGTCCGAGTGTGTGTGTGTGTCACCGTCACCTGTTGCACTGTCCCAGTGTGTGTCACCACCTCCTGTTACAGTGTTAAAGTGTGTGTGTGTGTGTCTCACGACCACCTGTTACACTGTCCCAGAGTGTGTTACCATCACCTGTTACACTATCCCAGGGTGTGTCACTACCGCCTGTTACACTGTCCGAGGGTGTCACTACCACCTGTTACACTGTCTCTGGGTGTGTGTCACCACTACCTGTTACACTGTCCCAGAGTGTGTCACCACCACCTGTTAAACTGTCCCAGGGTGTGTCACCAGCACCTTTTGCACTGTCCCAGGGTGTGTCACCACCACGTGTTACACTGACTCAGGGTGTGTGTCACCACCACCTGTTACACTGTCCCAGGGTGTGTCACCACCACCTGTTACACTGTCCCAAGGTGTGTGTCACCACCACATGTTACACTGTCCCAGGGTGTGTCACCACCACATGTTACACTGTCTCAGGGTGTGTCACCACAACCTGTTACACTGTCTCAGGGTGTGTGTCACCACCAGCTGTTACACAGTCCCAGGGTGTGTCACCACCACCCGATACTCTGTCCCAGAGTGTGTCACCACAACCTGTTACACTGACCCAGGGTGTGTCACCACAACCTGTTACGCTGTTCCAATGTGTGTGTGTGTGTGTGTCAACACCACCTGTTACACTGTCCCAAGGTGTGTCACGACCACCTGTTACACTGTCCCAGGGTGTGTCACCACGCCTGTTACATTGTCCCAGTGTGTGTCACCACCACATGTTACACTGTTCAAGTGTATATGTCACCACCACCTGTTACACAGTCGTAGGGTGTGTCGCAACCACCTGTTACACTGTCCGAGTGTGTGTGCGTCACCACCACCTGTTACACTCTCCCAGGGTGAGTGTCACCACCACCTGTTACACATTCCCATGGGGTCTCACCACCACCTGTTACATTGCCCCAGGTGTGTCACCACCACTTGTTACACTGTCCCAGGGTGTGTCACGACAACCTATTACACTGTCTCAGGGTGTGCCACTAACTGTTACACTGTCCAAGTGTGTGTGTGTCACCACCACCTGTTATACTGTCCCTGGGTGTATAACCACCACCTGTAAACACTGTTAAAGTGAGTGTGTGTGTCAACACCACCTGTTACACTGTCCCAGGGTGTGTCACCACCACCTGTTACACTGTCTCAGGGTGTGTGTCACCACAACTTGCAGCACTGCATCAGGGTGTGTCACCATAACCTGTTACACTGTCCCAGGGTGTGTCACCACTACCTGTTACACTGTCTCAGGGTGTGTGTCACCACAACTTGCAGCACTGTGTCAGGGTGTGTCACCACAACTTGTTACACTGTCCCAAGGTGTGTCACCACCACCTGTTACACTGCCATAGTGTGTGTGTGTCACCACCACCTGTTACACTGTCCTAGGGTGTGTCACCACAACCTGTTACACTGTCCTAGGGTGTGTCACCACCTGTTACTCTGCCCCAGTGTGTATGTGTCACGACCACCTGCTACACTGTTAAAGTGAGTGTGTGTCACCACCACCTGTTACACTGTCAAAGGGTGTGTCACAACCACCTGTTACACTGTTGTAGGGTGTGTCACAACCACTTGTTATACTGTCCCAGGGTGTGTCACCACCACCTGTCACACTATCCTAGGGTGTGTCACCACCACCTGTTACACTGTCCCTGGGTGTGTCACCACCACCTGTTACACTGTCTCAGTGTGTGTGTCACCACAACTTGTTACACTGTCCCAGGGTGAGTCACCACCACCTGTTACACTGCCATAGTGTGTGTGTGTCACCACCACCTGTTACACTGTCCTAGGGCGTGTCACCACCACCTGTTACACTGTCCTAGGGTGTGTCACCACTTGTTACTCTGCCCCAGTGTGTATGTGTCACGACCACGTGCTACACTGTTAAAGTGTGTGTGTGTCACCACCACCTATTACACTGTCAAAGGGTGTGACACAACCACCTGTTACACTGCCCCAGGGAGTGTCACCACCACCTGTTGCACTGCTCTAGGGTGTGTCACCACCACTTGTTATACTGTCCCAGGGTGTGTCACCACCACCTGTTACACTATCCCAGGGTGTGTCACCACCACCTGTTACACTGTCCCAGGGTTTGTCACTACCACATGTTACACTGTCCCAGGGTGTGTGTCACCAGCACCTGTTACACTGTCTGAGTGTGTGTGTGCGTCACCACCATCTGTTACACTGTCCCAGGGTGTGTCTCCACCACCTGTTACACAGTCCCCCGGGGTGCCACCACCTGTTACACTGTCCCCCGGGTGTGTGTCACCAGCACCCCGTTTAAAAGCTAGGGTGTGCACCTTATTGTTACATTGTCCCAGTTTGTCACCCCCCCCTTTACACTTCCCCGGGTGAGTCACACCTTTCACTGTCCCAGTGTGTGTGGTGTTCACCCGACCTTTACACTGTCCCAGGGTTGGGGCACCAACGTTACCTGTCCCGGGTGTGTGTCACTAAAAATGTTACACGTCCCCGGGTGTGTCACCCCCCTGTTACACTGTCTCAGGTGTGTGCCCCCACAATTGTTGACTGTCGCGGGGTGTCACCACCACCCGTTACACTGCCCCAGTGTGTGTGTGTCACCACCACCTGCTACACTGCAAAATAGTGTGTTTTCCCACGACCTGTTACACTGTCCAGGGGTATCACCCCACCTGTTACTTGTGCCAGGGTGTGTTCACCACGACTGTTACATGCCCCAGTGTGTATCACCACCCCTGTTACCCTGTCCCGGGTGGTGTCACCACCCCTGTTACACTGTCCCTGGGTGTGCCCCCCTTTTTGCACTGCCCCCGTGTGTGTGTTTCACACCCTCTGCCCACACTGTTCGGGTGACACCCCCCCTGTTAATGTCATTGGGTTATCACCCCCACCTGTTATACTTCAAAGTGATGTGTGTGTACCCCGACCCGTTACACTGTTCAGGGTGTATCACCGCCACCGTTATCTGTCAAAAGTAGTGGGTGTCACCACGACCCGTTACCTGTCCCGGGTGAGCCTCCACCATCTGTTGCATGTCCCAGGGGTTTTTGTACCACCACCTTACAGTGTGGGTGGGCCCAATGTTTGGGGTGGTCCCCCCCCCACTGTTTTCATGCCCAGGGTGGGTCACCACCAACCCTGTTTCACTGTCCCAAATGTGTCACAACCATCTGTTCCTGCCATGTGTGTGTGCATCACCAACTGTTACACTGTCCTAGGGTGTGTCCCACCACCTGTTTGACCCTTTTTGGGGTTCACCACCTGTTGCACTGCTCCAGTGCGTGTGTGTCACTCCCCCCTGTACACTGTCCCCCCGGGGGTGTCCCACCCCCTTTCGCGCCCCCTGGGGGGTCACCCCACCCTTTTGCACTGTCAATGTGTGTTTGGGGTCACCCCCCACCTGTTTCAGTCGCAGGTGTCACCACCACCGTTCGCTGCCCCATGGTGTTCACCACCACCCGTTGCACGTCCCAGGGTGTCACCCCTCTATTCACTGTCCCAGGGTTGGGGGTCACCACCATATTACACTGTCCCCGGGGGTGTCATCACCCCCTTTACCTGTCCCAGGGGTGCACCCCCCTGTTACACGTCCCAGGGTGTGCACCCCCCCTGTTCACTTTCCCGTGTTGTACCACCACCTGTTACACTGTCCCGGGGTTTCACCACCACCTGTTTCTCTGTCCCAGTGTGTGTGTGTGGTGTACCACCCCCTTTTTATGACCCAGGGTGGACCACCACCCGTTTCACTGTTTCTGGTGTGTCACCACCCCCTGTTACACTGTCCAGGGTGCACCCTCACCCGTTACTCTGTCCCCAGGGTGTGTCAAACCCCCACCTTTACATGGTCAGGGGGTGCACCCCACCTTTACTCTGTTCCAAGTGTGTCCCACCACCCGTTACATGTCCCAGCGTGTGTCACCACCACCTCTTTCTCTGTCCCGGGTGGTCACACCACCCGTTACACTGTCCAGGTGGTTCCCCCCCACCTGTTTTCACTGTCTCAGGGTGTGTCCCACCCCCTGTTACACTGTCTCAGGGTGTGTCACCACCACCTGTTACACTGTCTCAGGGTGTGTCACCACCACCTGTTACACTGTCCCAGGGTGTGTCACCACCACCTGTTACTCTGTCCCAAGGTGTGTCACCACCACCTGTTACACTGTCCAAGCGTGTGTCACCACCACCTCTTACTCTGTCCCAGGGTGTGTCATCACCACCTGTTACACTGTCTCAGGGTGTGTCACCACCACCTGTTACACTGTCTCAGGGTGTGTCACCACCACCTGTTACACTGTCTCAGGGTGTGTCACCACCACCTGTTACACTGTCTCAGGGTGTGTCACCACCTCCTGTTACACTGTCCCAGGGTGTGTGTCACCACCACCTGTTACACTGTCTCAGGGTGTGTCACCACCTCCTGTTACACTGTCCCAGGGTGTGTCACCACCACCTGTTACACTGTCTCAGGGTGTGTCACCACCTCCTGTCACACTGTCCCAGGGTGTGTCACCACCACCTGTTACACTGTCTCAGGGTGTGTCACCACCTCCTGTTACACTGTCCCAGGGTGTGTCACCACCACCTGTTACTCTGTCCCAAGGTGTGTCACCACCACCTGTTACTCTGTCCCAAGGTGTGTCACCACCACCTGTTACACTGTCCCAGGGTGTGTCACCACCTCCTGTCACACTGTCCCAGGGTGTGTCACCACCACCTGTTACTCTGTCCCAAGGTGTTTCACCACCACCTGTTACACTGTCCCAGGGTGTGTCACCACCTCCTGGAAAGCTAGAAAGCTGCCTTACCTTAGTTTGGACGACCTCCCACCCATCACAGCATCAGTATGGTTAATCTTGTTAGGTAAGACACATATGCAACAGTTAGGTATCTTTATTTCGAAACGTTTCGCCTACACAGTAGGCTTCTTCAGTCGAGTACAGAAAAGTTGATAGAAGCAGAAGAGACTTGAAGACGATGTTATCAGTCCATCACCCTTAAAGTTTTGAGGTGGTCAGTCCCTCAGTCTGGAGAAGAGCATTGTTACAAAGTTTGTAACAATATTGTTTCAAACTTTGGAACAATGCTCTTCTCCAGACTGAGGGACTGACCTCCTCAAAACTTTAAGGGTGATGGACTGATAACATCGTCTTCAAGTCTCTTCTGCTTCTATCAACTTTTCTGTACTCGACTGAAGAAGCCTACTGTGTAGGCGAAACGTTTCGAAATAAAGATACCTAACTGTTGCATATGTGTCTTACCTAACACTCTGTCGGTATTTTATACCATTTTAATGTTCAATGGTTAATCTTACTAACCCTTCATCAGCACCTATTACTGCAGTAAATTACGGTAGATGCTGGAGTTAACAGGACTTACCTGGGTGTGTATCGTACCCATGTGACACTTCCTTGTCATGCAGGTCTTGTAGTGACTTGGGAAGTTGTTCGTACACACTAATGTTATGTTCACTTAGTGTGTTCAACACGCTATGTACATTTCAAATTGTTTTGAACGTCACTCTGATTGTAATATGAACCTGCTTAATGTTGAGGATATGGAGAATTACTAGTGATACCTTGCTTGGCAGAGATAACTATTAGTTAGCATTTCAACGCTATATCTTTACCTAGTTCTCCTTAATGATCATTTGAGCGCAAATAAGCAACACGGAGACCACACAGTTTGACCAAGAATTTACGTTTCTACGTCGTGTGATCATCAGTAATATTATGCTGTCGTTTACTCACTTTTCTCGTTCACATCGCTAATGATGTCCAGGATTTTCACAGCAGATAGATTTCTGGCACTTGATCACGTGAGTTTCTGGCACATTGTGCACGTAATTTTCCTGGCACTGTGCACGTAGAGTTTCTGGCACTTGTGCACGTAGAGTTTCTGGCACTTGTGCACGTAGAGTTTCTGGCACTTGTGCACGTAGAGTTTCTGGCACTTGTGCACGTAGAGTTTCTGCACTTGTGCAACGTAGAGTTTCTGGGCACTTGTGGCACGTAGAGTTTCTGGCACTTGTGCACGTAGAGTTTCTGGCACTTGTTCACGTAGAGTTTCTGGCACTTGTTCATGTAGAGTTTCTGGCACTTGTGCACGTAGAGTTTCTGGCACTTGTGCACGTAGAGTTTCTGGCACTTGTGCACGTAGAGTTTCTGGCACTTGTTCACGTAGAGTTTCTGGCACTTGTTCATGTAGAGTTTCTGGCACTTGTGCACGTAGAGTTTCTGGCACATGTTCACTTAGAGTTTCTGGCGGGGGGGGGGGGGGGGGGGGAAGTGTGCACATGGAGTTTCTGGCACTTGTTCACGTAGAGTTTCTGGCACTTGTTCATGTAGAGTTTCTGGCACTTGTGCACGTAGAGTTTCTATCACTTGTGCACGTAGAGTTTCTGGCACTTGTTCATGTAGAGTTTCTGGCACTTGTTCATGTAGAGTTTCTGGCACTTGTGCACGTAGAGTTTCTGGCACTTGTGCACTTAGAGTTTCTGGCACTTGTGCACATGGAGTTTTTTGTTTTTTATTCCCCCCCTTGGGGCAACTTGTTCACTGTAGAGTGTGCTGGGGGCACTTGTCCATGTAGAGTTTCTGGCACTTGGTGCACGTTAGAGTTTTCTATCACTGGTGCACGTAGAGTTTCTGGCACTTGTTCACGTAGAGTTTCTGGCACTTGTTCATGTAGAGTTTCTGGCACTTGTGCACGTAGAGTTTCTGGCACTTGTGCACTTAGAGTTTCTGGCACTTGTGCACATGGAGTTTCTGGCACTTGTTCACGTAGAGTTTCTGGCACTTGTTCATGTAGAGTTTCTGGCACTTGTGCACGTAGAGTTTCTATCACTTGTGCACGTAGAGTTTCTGGCACTTGTTCATGTAGAGTTTCTGGCACTTGGTTCATCGTAGAGTTCTTGGCAACTTGTGCACGTAGAGTTTCTGGCACTTGTGCACTTAGAGTTTCTGGCACTTGTGCACATGGAGTTTCTGGCACTTGTTCACGTAGAGTTTCTGGCACTTGTTCATGTAGAGTTTCTGGCACTTGTGCACGTAGAGTTTCTATCACTTGTGCACGTAGAGTTTCTGGCACTTGTTCATGTAGAGTTTCTGGCACTTGTTCATGTAGAGTTTCTGGCACTTGTGCACGTAGGAGTTACGTGTTTGTGGTATCTCTTCCTCAGTTTTTCTTGGAGATCGTCCCAACATAGCTTTAGTTTTCTTCCGAAGCGCACAGATATGACCACTGATTTTTTTTGGCGTTTCAATATGGCGTGACCTTGTGGGTGACACTCACCCACTCTCTACATCGTCTCTCTTCGAATTTCATTGTAATCTAATATTGTGAAGCTTTAGCAACGTGTATAGATATCAGTTTTCTACTGACATAATGTCTATGGTCGCCAGCTCTGTGACTTAGCTGGATCATAAGGGGGGGGGATGGGGGGGGCAGATTCCTTGACCCCAAGGTGCTGGTTATTAAATCTAATGCCACTATATATGTTATCGGGTTAGAGACATATTACTACATATTTTTAACTGATCTTAGGAACAGAAGCTTCCTCAGACAAACATACGTACATATTACACTGCAAGTTCCCCTACAGGAGAGGAGCATCGGCTGTGCATGTGCAAGGATCATATATCCATTTTATCTACTTTTGTTTACATCCACACATTATAATTTATTGATAATCTGGTATGGATTAAGCTTGGTTGCATGACATGAGATCTTTCCTTCATCTCTGCTAATGAAAATAGGGAGGGAATCATGACTACTCCCCCCTTCCCTTAGTTCACACCCGCACCACCAGTGTTCGAATGTAGAGAGAGGGGGTTCGTAGCCCCCTTGTTGGAGATAATTTTTTTCACAGTATCTAAACTACCTGTCACAACATCCCAGTGTGTCACAACCACCTGTTACATCATCTGAGTGTGTCAGAGTCACCTGTTACACCATCCCAGAGTGTATCACAACCACCTGTTACACCATCCCAGAGTGTATCACAACCACCTGTTACAACCATTCACCAGAGTGTATCACAACCACCTGTTACACCATCCCAGTGTGTATCACAACCACCTGTTACACCATCCCAGAGTGTATCACAACCACCTGTTACACCATTCCAGAGTGTATCACAACCACCTGTTACATCATCTGAGTGTGTCAGAGTCACCTGTTGCACCATCCAAGTGTATCACACACCCTTTACACCAGTCCCATGGTGTAACACAACCACCTGCTTACAACCATCCCAGAGTGTATCACAACTACCTGTTACACCATCCCAAAGTGTATCACAACCACCTGTTACATCATCTGAGTGTGTCAGAGTCACCTGTTGCACCATCCAAGTGTATCACAACCACCTGTTACACCATCCCAGGGTGTATCACAACCACCTGTTACACCATCCCAGGGTGTATCACAACCACCTGTTACACCATCCCAGTGTGTATCACAACTACCTGTTACACCATCCCAGGTGTATCACAACCACCTGTTACACCATCCAAGGGTGTATCACAACCACCTGTTACACCATCCCAGTGTGTATCACAACCACCTGTTACACCATCCCAGAGTGTATCACAACCACCTGTTACACCATCCCAGGGTGTATCACAACCACCTGTTACACCATCCCAGAGTGTATCACAACCACCTGTTACACCATCCCAGAGTGTATCACAACCACCTGTTACACATTCCCAGAGTGTATCACAACTACCTGTTACACCATCCCAGGGTGTATCACAACTACCTGTTACACCATCCCAGAGTGTATCACAACCACCAGTTACACATCCAGGTGTATCACAACCACCAGATTTACACCATCCAAGAGTGTATCACCAACCACCTGATACACCAACCCAGAGTGTATCACAACCACCTGTTACACCATCCCAGAGTGTATCACAACCACCTGTTACACCATCCCAGAGTGTATCACAACCACCTGTTACACCATCCCAGAGTGTATCACAACCACTCCTGTTAACACATTCCCCATAGTGTATCACAACCACCTGTTACACCATCCCAGAGTGTATCACAACCACCTGTTACACCATCCCAGAGTGTATCACAACCACCTGTTACACCATCCCAGAGTGTATCACAACCACTTCCAGTTTACACATCCCAGAGTGTATTCACAACTACCTGTTCTACACCATCCCAGAGTGTATCACACCACCTGTTACTACCATCCCAGAGTGTATCACAACTACCAGTTTTTTTTAAAAAACACCCCAATCCCAGAGTTTAAAATCACAACTACCTGTTACACCATCCCAGAGTGTATCACAACCACCTGTTACACCATCCCAGAGTGTATCACAACTACCTGTTACACCATCCCAGAGTGTATCACAACCACCTGTTACACCGTCCCAGAGTGTATCACAACCACCTGTTACAAACCAACTCCGCAGTGTGTATCACAACTACCTGTTACACCATCCCCCCCCCCCCCCCCCCCCCCCCCCCCCCCCCAGAGGTGTTATCACAACCACCTGTTACACCATCCCAGAGTGTTAACACAACCACCTGTTAACACCATCCCAGAGTGTATCACAACCACCCGATACACCATGCCCAGTTGTGTAATCACAACCTACCTGTTACACCATCCCATAGTGTATCACAACCACCTGTTACCACATCCCGTAGGTGTATCACAACCACCTGTTACACCATCCCAGAGTGTATCACAACCACCTGTTACACATTCCCAGATGGTAATCACAACCACCTGTTACAACCATCCCAGAGTGTAATCATCAACCACCTGTTACACATTCCCAGAGTGTTCACAACCACACTGTTACACCATCCCAGAGTGTTATCACAACCACCTGTTACAACCATCCGCAGAGTGTATCACAACTACTGTTACACACCCAGAGTGTATCACAACCACCTGTTACACGCATCCATAGTGTATCACAACTACCTGTTACAACCACCCAGAGTGTATCACAACTACCTGTTACACCAGACCTCCAGAGTGTATCACAACCTCCTTTTACACATTCCCCAGAGTGTATCACAACTACCTGTTACACCATCCCAGAGTGTATCACAACCACCTGTTACACCGTCCCAGAGTGTATCACAACCACCTGTTACACCATCCCAGTGTGTATCACAACTACCTGTTACACCATCCCAGAGTGTATCACAACCACCTGTACACATCCCAAGTGTATCTCAACCACCTGTTACACCATCCGCAAGTGTATCACAACCACCGGTTAGGCACCATCCCATGTGTATCACAACTACCTGTTACACCATCCATAGTGTATCACAACCCCCTGTTACACCATCCCAGAGTGTATCACAACCACCTTACACCAATCCCCCCCCCCCCCCCCCCCCCCCAGTTGGGGGGGTGTATCACAACTACCCTGATACACCAACCCATATGTATCACAACCACCTGTTTACAACCATCCCATAGTGTATCACAACCACCTGTTACACCATCCCAGAAAAAAAAAAAAGGGGGGTTTGTGTACACCACTACACTGTTACACCATCCCAGGGTGATATCACAACCACCTGTTACACCATCCCAGAGTGGTATCAAACAAACCACCTGTTACACATCCAAGGGTGTATCACAACCACCTGTTACACCATCCCAGAGTGTATCACAACCACCTGTTACACCATCCCAGTGTGTATCACAACCACCTGTTACACCATCCCAGAGTGTATCACAACCACCTGTTACACCATCCAGAGGTGTATCACAACCACCTGTTACACCATCCCAGAGTGTATCACAACCACCTGTTACACCATCCCAGAGTGTATCACAACCACCTGTTACACCATCCAGGGTGTATTCACAACGAAACCACCTGTTACACCATCCCAGAGTGTAACACAACCACCTGTTACACAATCCCAAGAGTATCACAACAACCTTTGCACGCATCCCAGAGTGTATCACAACCACCTGTTACACAATCCCAGGGTGTATCACAACCACCTGTTACACCATCCCAGAGTGTATCACAACCACCTGTTGCACCATCCCAGAGTGTATCACAACCACCTGTTACACCATCCCAGGGTGTATCACAACCACCTGTTACACCATCCCAGAGTGTAAACACAACACCTGTTACACCATCCCAGGGTGTATCACAACCACCTGTTACACCATCCCAGAGTGTATCACAACCACCTGTTACACCATCCCAGAGTGTATCACAACCACCTGTTACACCATCCCAGAGTGTATCACAACCACCTGTTACACAATCCCAGAGTGTATCCACAACCACCTTTGCACTCAGCCCAGAGTGTATCAACAACCACCTTTTACACTCATCCCCAGGTGTATCACAACCACCTGTTACACCATCCCAGAGTGTATCACAACCACCTGTTGCACCATCCCAGAGTGTATCACAACCACCTGATACACCATCCCAGGGTGTATCACAACCACCTGTTGCACCATCCCAGAGTGTATCACAACCACCTGTTACACCATCCCAGGGTATCACAACCACCTGTTACACCATCCCAGAGTGTATCACAACCACCTGTTACACCATCCCAGGGTATCACAACCACGTGTGACGCCACGCCAGTGTGCATCCCAACCACGTGTTATGCCACGTCAGTGTGCATCACAAACACGTGTTACGTCACGTCAGTGTGCGTCACAACCACGAGTTGCGCCACGCCAGTGTGCACCACAACCACGTGTTATGCCAGGCCAGTGTGCATCACAACCACGTGTTACGCCACGCGAGTGTGCATCACAACCACGTGTTACGCCACGCCAGTGTGCATCACAACCACGTGTTCGTCACGCCAGTGGGCATCACAACCACGTGTTACGTCACGCCAGTGTGCATCACAACCACGTGTTACGCCACGCCATTGTGCATCCCAACCACGTGTTATGCCACGCCAGTGTGCATCACAACCACGTGTTACAGCACGCCATTGTGCATCCCAACCACGTGTTATGCCACGCCAGTGTGCATCACAACCACGTGTTAAGTCACGCCAGTGTGCATCACAAACATGTGTTACGTAACGTCAGTGTGCGTCACAACCACGTGTTGTGCCACGCCAGTGTGCATCACAACCACGTGTTACGTCATGTCAGTGTGCATCACAACCACGTGTTACATCACGTCAATGTGCATCACAACCACGTGTTTAACGCCACGCCAGTGTAACATCACAAACCACGAGTTACGTCCACGCCAGTGTTGCATCACAACCACGTGTGACCCACGCCAGTGTGGCATCACAAACACGTGTAACGTCCACGCCAGTGGGCAACCACAACCACGTGATACGCCCACGCCATTGTGGCTTCCCAACCACGGTTATGCCACGACAGTGTGTATCACAACCACGTGTTAACTCCACGCCAGTGTGCATCACAACCACGTGTGACTCCACGTCCCAGTGTGCATCACACCCACGTGGTTACTCCAAACGCCAGTGTGCATCACAACCACGTGTTACTCCACGCCAGTGTGCATCACAACCACGTGTTACGCCACGAAAGAGGGCATCACAACAACGTGTGACGCCACGCCAGTGTTGCATCACAAACCACTGTTTACGTCACGCCAGAGGCATCACAACCACGTGGTTACGCCAGCGCCAGTGTGCATCCCCCAAAACCCCAAAAAAAAAAAACAGGGTGTTAAGCCACGCCAGTGTGGGCATCACAACCACGTGTTGCGCCACGCCATTGTGCATCACACCACGTGTTACGCCACGCCAGTGTGCATCCAACCACGTGTTATGCCACGCCAGTGTGCATCACAACCACGTGTTACGCCACGCCAGTGTGCATCACAACCACGTGTGACGCCACGCCAGTGTGCATCACAACCACGTGTTACGCCACGCCAGTGTGCATCACAACCACGTGTTACGCCACGCCAGTGTGCATCCCAACCACGTGTTATGCCACGCCAGTGTGCATCACAAACACGTGTTACTCCACGCCAGTGTGCATCACAACCACGTGTTACGCCACGCCAGTGTGCATCCCAACCACGTGTTATGCCACGCCAATGTGCATCACAAACACGTGTTCTCCACGCCAGTGTGCATCACAACCACGTGTTACGGCACGCCAGTGTGCATCCCTAAACCACGGGGGGTGTTATGCCAGTCCAGTGTCATCACAACCACGTTTTACGCCACTCCAAAGGGTTTTTGGGGTGAATCACAACCACGTGTACGCCACGCCAGTTGCATCACAACCACCGTGTTACGCACGCCGGAGGGCATCACAACAACGTGTGACGCCACGCCAGTGTGCATCACAAACACGTGTTATGCCACGCCAGTGTGCATCACAACCCACGTGTTATCGCACACGCCAGTGTGCACACAACCCACGTGTTAACGCCACGCCAGTGTGCATCACAACCACGTGTTACGCACGCCAGTGAGGCATCCCCATACCACGTGTAGCCACGCCAGTGTGCATCACCAACCACGTTTTACGCCACGCCAGTGTGCATCACAAACACGTGTTACCTGTCACGTCGTGTGTGTCACAACCACATGTTGGGGGCACGCCAGTTTTCATCAACAAACACTGTTATGCCACGCCAGTGTGGCATCACACCCACGTGTACTCCACTCCAGAGTGCATCACAACCACGTGTTACTCCACGCCAGGTGCACTCACCAAACACGTGTTATGCCACGCCCATGTGTTGGCACCACAACAACGTGTGACGCCACGCCAGTGTGCATCACAAACACGTGTTACGTCACGCCAGAGGGCATCACAACCACGTGTTACGCCACGCCAGTGTGCATCCCAACCACGTGTTATGCCACGCCAGTGTGCATCACAACCACGTGTTACGCCACGCCAGCGTGCATCACAACCACGTGTTACGCCACGCCATTGTGCATCCCTCAACCACGTGTTATGCCATGCACTGTGCATCACAACGCCACGTGTTACGCCACCGACCAGTGTGCATCACAACCACGTGTTACGCCACGCCATAGGGCACCACAACAACGTGTGACGCCACGCCAGTGTGCATCACAAACACGTGTTACGTCACGCCAGAGGGCATCACAACCACGTGTTACGCCACGCCAGTGTGCATCCCAACCACGTGTTATGCCACGTCCATGTGCATCACACCAGTGTTTACGCCACGCCAGCGTGCATCACAACCACAGTGTTACGCCACGTCCAGTGTAGCATCCCAACCACGTGTTATGCCACGCACTGTGCATCAGACAACACGTGTACGGCCACGCAGTGTGGCATTCACAACCCGTGTGACGCCACGCCAGTGTGCATCACAAACACGTGTAACGTCACGCCAGTGGGCATCACAACCACGTGTCTACGCCACGCCAGTGTGCATCCCAACCACGTGTTATGCCACGCCAGTGTGCATCACAAACACGTGTTACACCAACGCCCAGTGTGCATCACAACCACGTGTTAACGGCCACGCCCAGTGTGCATCACAACCACGTGTTACGCCACGCCAGTGTGCATCACAACCACGTGTTACGCCACGCCAGTGTGCATCCCAACCACGTGTTATGCCACGCCAGTGTGCATCACAAACACGTGTTACTCCACGCCCAGTGTGCATCACAACACGTGTTACCGGCCCCCACCCCCCCCGGGGGCCCCCCCCCAAAAAGGTTTTGTGCATCACAACCGACGTGTTACGCCACGCCAGTGTGCATCACATCCACGTGTTACGCCGCGCCGGAGGGCATCACAACAACGTGTGACGCCACGCCAGTGTGCATCACAAACACGTGTTACGTCACGCCAGAGGGCATCACTACCACTTTGTTAACGCCACGCCTGTGTGCATCCCAGCCCACGTGTTATGCCACGCCAGAGTGCATCACACCACGTGTTACGCCACGCCAGTTTGTCATCACAACCACGTGTTTACGCCAACGCCCCCCCCCCCCCCCCCCCCCAAAAGTTGTGCATCACAACCACGTGGTTACGCCACGCCAGTGTGCATCCCAACCACGTGTTATGCCACGCCAGTGGCATCACAACCACTGTTTACGTCCCACGCCAGTGTGCATGCACAAATACACGTGTTACGTCACGTCAGTGTGGGCGTCACAACACATGTTGTCGCCATGGGGGGGGGGCGCCAGTGTGCATCACAAACACGTGTTATGCCACGCCAGTGTGCATCACAACCACGTGTTACGCCACGCCAGTGTGCATCACAACCACGTGTTACGCCACGCCAGTGTGCATCACAACCAAGTGTTACCCACACCAATGTGCAAAAATTCCACAACCACTTGTTACGCCACGCCAGTGTGCATCTCAACCACGTGTTACGCCACGCCAGTGTGCATCACAACAACGTGTGACGCCACGCCAGTGTGCATCACAAACACGTGTTACGTCACGCCAGAGGGCATCACAACCACGTGTTACGCCACGCCAGTGTGCATCCCACCACGATGTTATGCACGTCCAGTGTGCATCGCAACCACGTGTTATGTCACGCCAGTGTGCATCACAAACACGTGTTACTCCACGCCAGTGTGCATCACAACCACGTGTTATGCCACGCCAGTGTGCATCACAACACGTTTATGCCACCCAGTGTGGCATCACAACCACGTGTTACGCCACGCCAGTGTGCATCACAACCACGTGTTACGCCACGCCAGTGTGCATCACAACCACGTGTTACGCCACGCCGGAGGGCATCACAACAACGTAACAAACCACGCCAGTGCATCACAAACACGTGTTACGTCACGCCAGAGGGCATCAACAACCCACGTGCTAAGCCACGCCAGTGTGCATCACAACCACGTGTTACGCCACGCCAGTGTGCATCACAACCACGTGTTACGTCACGCCAGAGGGCATCACAACGCACATGTTACGTCACGTCAGTGTGCATCACAACACACGTGGTTACGGGGTGTGGGTAGGGGTATGGGTCACGTCAGTGTGCATCACAACCACGTGTACGCCACGTCCAGTGTGGCATCACACCACGTGATACCCACGCTAGTGTGCATTCACAACCACTGTGTATATTGCCACGCAGTGTGGCATCACAAACACGTGTTACTCCACGCCAGTGTGCATCACAACCACGTGTTACGCCACGCCAGTGTGCATCACAACCACGTGTTACGCCACGCCAGTGTGCATCACAACCACGTGTTACGCCACGCCAGTGTGCATCCCAACCACGTGTTATGCCACGCCAGTGTGCATCACAACCACGTGTTACGCCACGCCAGTGTGCATCCCAACTCACGTTGTTATATGGCCAGGGGGGGGGGGGGGGCCCAGTGTGCATCACAACACGTGTTACGCATGCCAGTGTGCAATCACAAACACGTGTTTACGTCACGTCGGTGTGCGTCCACCACATGTTTGCAACCACGCCAGGTGCATCACAACCACGTGTTATGGGGGGCACGCCAGTGTGCATCACAACACGTGTAACGCCTGCCAGTGTGCTTCACAACACTTGTTACGCCACGCCATGTGCGTCATCACAACCACGTGTTATGCCACGCCAGTGTGCATCACAACCACGTGGTTAGGCGCCACGCCAGTGGGCATCCACAACAACGTGTGACTCCACGCCAGTGTGCATCACAAACACGGTGTTACGTCACTTTAGTGGGGCATCAGCAACCAACGTGTTTACCCACGCCAGTGTGGCATCCCAACCACGTGTTATGGCCACGCCAGTGTGCATCACAACCATGTGTTGCGCCCCACGCCAGTGAACATCATAACCACGTGTTACGCCAAGCCAGTGTGCATCACAACCACGTGCTACGCCACGCCAGTGTGCATCACAACCACGTGTTACGCTACGCCAGTGTGCATCACAACCACGTGTGAAGTCTCGCATTTGGCATCAGAACCACGTGTTGCGCCACGCCAGTGTGCATCACAACCACATGTTACGTCACGTCAGTGTGCATCACAACCACGTGTTACGTCACGTCAGTGTGCATCACAACCACGTGTTACGCCACGCCATGTTGCATCATCACCACGTGTTACGCCACCTAGTGTGGGCATCACAACCACGTGTTATGCCACGCCAGTGTGCATCACAAACACGTGTTACTCCACGCCAGTGTGCATCACAACCACGTGTTACGCCACGCCAGTGTGCATCACAACCACGTGTTACGCCATGTCAGGGCCGCCAGTGTGCATCACAGACACGTGTTACGCCACGCCCCCCCCAAGTTTTTTTTTTTTTGGGGGGGGGGGGTTTTGCCATCCCAAAGCATGTGTATGGCCACGCCAGTAGCATCACAACCACGTGGTTACGTCCACGCCAGTGTGCATCCAACCACCGTGTTATGCACGCCAGAGTGCATTCCATCAACCACGTGTTACGCCACCGCCAGTGTGCATCACAAACACGTGTTACGTCACGTCAGTGTGCTGTCACAACCACATGTTTGCGCCAGGCAAGTGTGATCACAACCACGTGTTTATGCACGCCAGTGTGCATCACAACCACGTGTTTACGCCATGCCAGTGTGCATCACAACCACGTGCTACGCCACGCCACTGTGCATCACAACCACGTGTTACGCTACGCCAGTGTGCATCACAACCACGTGTGAAGTCACGCCATTGAGCATTCACAACCACGTGTGCCCCACGCCAGATGTGCATTCACAACCACATGTTACGTCACGTCAGTGTGCATCACAACCACGTGTTACGTCACGTCAGTGTGCATCACAACCACGTGTTACGCCACGCCAGTGTGCATCACAACCACGTGTTACGCCACGCTAGTGTGCATCACAACCACGTGTTTGCACAGGGGGGGGGGGGGGCGCCAGTGTGGCATCACAAACACGTGTTACTTACTCCACGCGCAGTGGCATCACAACCACGAGTATTACGCCACGCCAGTGTGCATCACAACCACGTGTTACGCCACGCCAGTGTGCATCACAACCACGTGTTACGCCACGCCAGTGTGCATCCCAACCACGTGTTATGCCACGCCAGTGAGCATCACAACCACGTGTTACGCCACGCCAGTGTGCATCCCAACCACGTGTTATGCCACGCCAGTGTGCATCACAACCACGTGTTACGCCACGCCAGTGTGCATCACAAACACGTGTTACGTCACGTCAGTGTGCGTCACAACCACATGTTGCGCCACGCCAGTGTGCATCACAACCACGTGTTATGCCACGCCAGTGTGCATCACAACCACGTGTTACGCATGCCAGTAACGTGTATCACAACACTTGTTACGCCACGGCGATGTGCATCACAAGCACGTGTATACCCACACCAGTGGCATCACGACAACGTGTGAAAACCCCCCCCCCCCGGCCCCCCCCCCCCCCCCCCCCCCCCCCCCCAAAAAACGCCCCCCCCCCCCCCCAGTTTGCATCACAAACACGTGTTACGTTCACGCCAGTGACGGGCATCACAACCACGTGTTAACCGCCATGCCCAGTGTGCATCACAACCACTTGTTTTACGCCACGCCAGTGTGCAATCACAAGCACGTGTTTACGGCCACGCCAGTGTGCATCCACAAACACGTGGTTACGTCACGTCCAGTGGTGCATCACAACCACGTGTTACGCCACGCCAGTGTGCAATCGAACCACGTGTTTATGGCACGCCAGAGTGACAACAACCATGGTGTTTCGCCACGCCCAGTGTACATCACAACCCACGTGTTACGCCACCCAGTGTGCATCACACCTCACGTCCTACGCCCGCCAGTGTGCAAATCACAACCACGTGTTTAACGCCACGCTCAGTGTGCCATCACAACCACGTGTGACGCCACGCCAGTGTGCATCACAACCACGTGTTGCGCCACGCCAGTGTGCATCACAACCACGTGTTGCGCCACGCCAGTGTGCATCACAACCGCGTGTTGCGCCACGCCAGTGTGCATCACAACCACGTGTGACGCCACGCCAGTGTGCATCACAAACACGTGTTGTGTCACGCCAGTGGGCATCACAACCACGTGTTACGCCACGCCAGTGTACATCACAACCACGTGTTGAGCCACGCCAGTGTTCATCACAACCACGTGTTACGCCACGCCAGTGTGCATCCCAACCACGTGTTATGCCACGCCAGTGTGCATCACAACCACGTGTTACGCCACGCCAGTGTGCATCACAAACACGTGTTACGTCACGTCAGTGTGCGTCACAACCACATGTTGCGCCACGCCAGTGTGCATCACAACCACGTGTTATGCCACTCCAGTGTGCATCACAACCACGTGTTACGCCATGCCAGTGTGCATCACAACCACTTGTTATGCCACGCCAGTGTGCATCACAACCACGTGTTGCGCCACGCCAGTGTGCACCACAACCACGTGTTACGTCACGTCAGTTTGTATCACAACCACGTGTTACATCACGCCAGTGTGCATCACAACCACGTGTTACGTCACTCCAGTGCGCATCACAACCACGTGTTACGCCGCGCCAGTGTGCATCACAACCACGTGTTACGCCACGCCAGTGTGCATCACAATCACGTATTAAGAACATAAGAACATAAGAAAAGAGGAACACTGCAGGAGGCCTGTTGGCCCATACTAGGCAGGTCCTTTAAAATTCATCCCACTAACAAAACATTTGCCCAACCCAATTTTCAATGCCACCCAAGAAATAAGCTCTGATGTGAAAGTCCCACTCAAATCCAACCCCTCCCACTCATGTACTTATCCAACCTAAATTTGAAACTACCCAAAGTCCTAGCCTCAATAACCCAACTAGGTAGACTGTTCCACTCATCAACTACCCTATTTCCAAACCAGTACTTTCCTATGTCCTTTCTAAATCTAAACTTATCTAATTTAAATCCATTACTGCGGGTTCTCTCTTGGAGAGACATCCTCAAGACCTTGTTAATATCCCCTTTATTAATACCTATCTTCCACTTATACACTTCGATCAGGTCTCCCCTCATTCTTCGTCTAACAAGTGAATGTAACTTAAGAGTCTTCAATCTTTCTTCATAAGGAAGATTTCTAATGCTATGTATTAATTTAGTCATCCTACGCTGAATGTTTTCTAACGAATTTATGTCCATTCTGTAATATGGAGTCCAGAACTGAGCTGCATAATCTAGGTGAGGCCTTACTAATGATGTATAAAGCTGCAGTATGACCTCTGGACTTCTGTTGCTTACACTTCTTGATATAAATCCCAGTAATCTATTTGCCTTATTACGTACGTTTAGGCATTGCTGTCTTGTGATGAATGGTTTGAAAAACCGACAAGTTGAAGATTGAGACACTTATCCAGCATATGGGAATCTTTATTCAGGAAACGTTTCGCCACACAGTGGCTTCATCAGTCCAATACAAAGAGGAAGGCGTAAGGAGAGTAAGAGTATGAGGTAATCAGTCCCTCAGCCTGGAGTCGATGTGTTCAGTCCATCAGTCTTGTAGAATGTACAGCATAGGGCCGTAGACGTGGCTTAAATACTGTAGTGAGGTGAGGTGAAGCAGGTGGAGGCGGGATCATAGTGGTACCATCCACTAGTCGAAGTAGGTCTTCGTCCAAAGGTTGAACAAGTGTTGAAGAATTCTTTGTAACAAGATCCCATGATGCTGCAGTGTCTAACAGTTGTGATGAATGGTTTGAAAAACCATTGGACTGATGAAGCCACTGTGTGGCGAAACGTTTCCTGAATAAAGATTCCCATATGCTGCATAAGTGTCTCAATCTTCCATTGCTGTCTTGGTTTAAGGTTGCTGCTCACCATAGCCCCCAAGTCCTTTTCGCAATCTGTATGGCTAAGTTCTACATTATTTAACTTATAAGTACTAGGGTTAAGGGCACTCCCAAGCTTCAGAACCTTGCATTTATCTACATTGAACTGCATCTGCCACTTTTCTGACCAAGAATAGAGTTTGTTTAAATCCTCTTGAAGTTCCATAACATCTACGTTTGAATCAATTATCCTACCTATCTTTGTGTCATCGGCGAATTTGCTCATATCACTAGTAATTCCCTCATCAAGATCATTGATATATATTATAAACAACAACGGGCCCAAGACTCATCCCTGTGGAACGCCACTTGTTACAGATCCCCACTCGGATTTAACCCCATTTATGGACACTCTCTGCTTCCTGTCAGTGAGCCATGACTCGATCCACGAGAGCACTTTTCCCCCAGTGCCATGAGCTGCCACTTTCTTTAACAGTCTATGGTGCGGAACTCTATCAAAAGCCTTACTAAAATCTAAGTAAAATCAAAAGCTTTACTGAAGAAAGTTAATAAATTAGTTAGACAAGAACGGCCTCTTGTGAATCCATGCTGAGTATCATTAATCAAACTATGCTTATCGAGATGGCTTCTTATAATCTCAGCTATAATTGACTCTAGTAATTTGCCTACAATTGAGGTCAGGCTTATTGGGCGGTAATTTGACGGTAACGACTTGTCCCCTGTTTTAAAAATAGGAATTACATTAGCCATCTTCCACATATCAGACACTACACCTGTTTGAAGAGATAAATTAAAAATATTAGTTAATGGTTCACAGAGTTCCATTTTGCATTCCTTTAGAACCCTTGAAAAAACCTCATCAGGACCCGGTGACTTATTTTGCTTCAGTCGGTCTATCTGCTTCACAACCATTTCACTAGTGACTGTGATGTTACATAATTTATCTTCTTCTAGCCCACTATAAAAATTAATTACCGGAATATTATTAGTGTCTTCCTGTGTAAAAACCGAGAGAAAATAATTATTTAAAATCGAGCACATTTCATTCTCTTTGTCAGTAAGATGCCCATAGTTATTTTTAAGGGGACCTATCTTATCTCTGACTTTTGTTCTATATACCTGGAAAAAACTTTTTGGGTTAGTTTTAGAATCCCTAGCAACTTTAATTTCATAGTCCCTTTTAGCTTTTCTTATCCCCTTTTTAGTGTCCCTCTTAATGTCAATATACTGATTCATAAGATGACCCTCGCCTCTTTTGATACGCCTATAAATTCCTTTCTTATGCCCTAGTAGATATTTCAGCCTATTATTCATCCATTTTGGGTCATTTCCATTTGATCTTAGTCATTTCTATTTGTCCAGTCTCTTGTTAAAGCTACCCAAGGTCCTAGCCTCTATCACCCCACTGGGAAGACTGTTCCACGCATCTACAACTCTGTTAGAAAACCAGTACTTAACCTATGTCCTTTCTATATCTAAATTTATCCAACTTAAATCCAACTGCTTGCCGTAGTTTGTTAAATAAAAAAAATATTTAATTTCTTCAGGCTCACTAAAGAAATTAATTACTCCCATATCGTTAGTTTATTTTTGTATGAAAATAGAGAAGAAATAATTATTAAAAATCTAGCACACTTCATTCTCTTTGTCAATAAGCTGCCCAGAGTTAGTTTTAAGAGAACTTAACTTTTCTCTAACCTTTCTTCTGTATACCTGGAGGAAACCTTCAGGGTTTGTTTTCGTATCCCTAACATCCCTATTAATGTGTATATATTGATCCATAAGATAACCTTCACCTCTTTTGATCCGTCTATAAATTCCTGTCTTCTGCCCTAAAAGAGGTTTTAACCTCTTGTTCATCCATTGAGGATCATTTGTATTCGGTCTTATTTCTCTATATGGAATAAATGTTCTACGGGCAGCATATTAATAGATCTTTTCGATATCACAGACCACAGATGAGAGGTTGTTAGGTAAGACACAGGTGAGAGGTTGTTAGGTAAGACACAGATGAGAGGTTGTTAGGTAAGACACAGATGAGAGGTTGTTAGGTAAGACACAGTTGAGAGGTTGTTAGGTAAGACACAGTTGAGAGGTTGTTAGGTAAGACACAGTTGAGAGGTTGTTAGGTAAGACACAGATGAGAGGTTGTTAGGTAAGACACAGTTGAGAGGTTGTTAGGTAAGACACAGTTGAGAGGTTGTTAGGTAAGACACAGGTGAGAGGTTGTTAGGTAAGACACAGTTGAGAGGTTGTTAGGTAAGACACAGATGAGAGGTTGTTAGGTAAGACACAGTTGAGAGGTTGTTAGGTAAGACACAGTTGAGAGGTTGTTAGGTAAGACACAGATGAGAGGTTGTTAGGTAAGACACAGTTGAGAGGTTGTTAGGTAAGACACAGATGAGAGGTTGTTAGGTAAGACACAGTTGAGAGGTTGTTAGGTAAGACACAGTTGAGAGGTTGTTAGGTAAGACACAGTTGAGAGGTTGTTAGGTAAGACACAGTTGAGAGGTTGTTAGGTAAGACACAGTGAGAGGTTGTTAGGTAAGACACAGTGAGAGGTTGTTAGGTAAGACACAGTTGAGAGGTTGTTAGGTAAGACACAGGTGAGAGGTGTTCTCTGAGCACATTCTAATCTGCTTAGCGGAAATGTGGGACCGTTACTGCAATTATCACTACTATCATGTGTACATTCAGTACTCAAAATTTCTAGATTATTAACATGGGTATCCTTTTTCTTGCCAGATTCAAGTCAAGCAGGTTATTTCCCCTTAATAATAATAATAATAATAATAATAATAATAATAATAATAATAATAATAATAATTATAATAATAATTAATAATAATAATAATAATAATAATAATAATAATAATAATAATAATAATAATAATAATTATATAATAATAATAATAATAATAATAATAATAATAATAATAATAATAATAATAATAATAATAATAAATATCTATTTACTACAGGTACATGTACAAGGTACTTGTAGTAAATAGAACTGACATCAATGACATACTACTATATAGAAAGCCGCTTGTTATGCTGAGCATTTCTGGAAAATTAGATCAGCTTTATCCCAGGATGCGACCCACGCCAGTCCACTAACACCCAGGTACCCATTTTACTGATGGGTGAACATGGACAACTGGTGTAAGGAAACACGCCCAATGTTTCTATCCTCGCCAGGAATCGAACCCGGACTCTCAGCGTGTGAAGCGAGAGCTTTTGTCGCCAGGTCACGGGCCACAGTGGCCTAGTGGCAAACTGCTTTAAAAAAAAAAAAACTGCTTTAAAAATCAGTCCTGAAGCACCTCCAGGAAGTCGTTAGACTCTAAATTCCCAGTCAAGGAATTCCAATTAATTTGACTAAAGTTAAATTCCCCGAGAATTACTACGTCATCGCGCCTTGTGGCCTTAATACTTTCTTCCCGAAGTAGTTTCTCTTAGTCCCTATTTAAGTTTAGGAGAAAGTATATTACGTGTAAAGTGAATTTTTCATGTCTTTCTGAAAATAATAATAATAATCTTTTAATTACTACCAGTACATGTACAAGGTATACAGTCCTAGTTGACATCAGTGACATACTACTACTGTATAGAAAGCTGCTTGTTATGCTGAGCATAACAAGGGGCAAATTAGGTCAGTTTTGCCCCAGGATGCGACCCACACCAGTCGACTAACACGTCCTAATGTTTCAATCCGTACCCAGGATCGACCTTCAGACCTCAGTGTGTGTTGAATGCGCTAGTGATCGAGCTACCCAGACAGACCATACCACGGGTGGGGTTTGAACCCGCGATCAGAGAGTCTCCAAACTCCAGACCGCGGGTTCAAACCCCACCCGTGGTATGGTTTGTTTTCAATCGTGTCATTACGATTTCGTGAGTTATACCCAGACAGACTCTGTTTGTATCACTTCGAACTTTATTCCCATTTTTATGCAGCAATTCAAATGTTGTCGGACATACAGTGCCACCTCACCCCCCCCCGGACATACAGTGCCACCTCACCCCTCCCGGACATACAGTGCCACCTCACCCCCCCCGGACATACAGTGCCACCTCACCCCTCCCGGACATACAGTGCCACCTCACCCTCCCCGGACATACAGTGCCACCTCACCCCCCGGACATACAGTGCCGCCTCACCCCCCCTTCCTGAAAGTGACACTCAGCAGGCATGTCACGATTCTTTATATTAAACCACATCTCAGTTATAGCAAATAAGTCAGTGTTACCCGCACTTGCAACTAATCTCAACTCGTCCATCTTGTTTCTAGTGTTGCTACTATTTGTGTAATATATATCCGAAAACAGGTTTTTCTCTTTTTCCTTCCTCCTTATTTCCGTTCCTCCAATATCTCTGTTGTTGTCCTTATCCCCTAGAGCCACTGGCTTTCCAATATTCACTCACCACTTCAGTCTGATTATATCTGATATCCTTAAAACTCCCAGTATCGCTACCCTGATAATTAATCCTACCTATTTCTATTGTACCATATTTCATTGCTCTCCCACAAAAACCTATACTACTAACTATTCCTATTTAAAGCCCTAACAGCTCCCTCCACTGCATTGGCCAGTGCCCCCACACCATACCTAGAGAGTGAACCCCATCTCTGGTAATGTCATTATTGCAATAGAAGAGGTCCCAGTTGCCTATAAATGTTACTGCAATGTTCTTACAGTGTTTGTCCAGCCAGCAATTAACACCAATTGCCCTGGACAACAATTAACTTCCAAATCCTCTCCTTGGCAAAATGCCACATATTACAGGGCTCCCTCCTTTCTTCCTAATTATCAAATTGCTCACCTATACCAGCTGATCAGGTCATCACTACTACGGCTACCAACATCATTGCCAACTGTAACACCATCCCACTGAATCACAACTACCTGTTATACCATCCCAGTGTGTGTGACCGTAACTCGATCGCTAGTGCACTCAGCCCACACTATGAGGTCCGGAGTTCGAATCTCCGGTACGGCTGGAAAACATTAGAGACGTATTTCCGTAAGACACTTGCTGTCCCTGTTCACCAATCAGTATAAAATGGGTACCTGGGTGTTAGTCAACTGGTGTGGGTCGCATGCTGGGACAAAACTGACCTAATTTGCTCGATATGCTCTGCATAACAAGATTTTTTTTATGAAGTTATAAGTCATTGATGTCAGCTAGGACTGTATACCTTGTACATGTACTTGTAGAAATAAAGATATTATTACCTGTTACATCATCCTAGTGTGTGTGACACAACTACCTGTTACACCATCCTAGTGTGTGTGACACAACTACCTGTTATACCATCCTAGTGTATGTGACACAACTACCTGTTACATCATCCTAGTGTTTGTGACACAACTACCTGTTACACCATCCTAGTGTGTGTGACACAACTACCTGTTACACCATCCTAGTGTATGTGACACAACTACCTGTTATACCATCCTAGTGTGTGTGACACAACTACCTGTTACACCATCCTAGTGTGTGTGACACAACTACCTGTTATACCATCCTAGTGTGTGTGACACAACTACCTGTTACATCATCCTAGTGTGTGTGACACAACTACCTGTTACATCATCTTAGTGTGTGTGACACAACTACCTGTTATACCATCCTAGTGTGTGTGACACAACTACCTGTTACATCATCCTAGTGTGTGTGACAACTACCTGTTACACCATCCTAGTGTGTGTGACACAACTACCTGTTATACCATCCTAGTGTGTGTGACACAACTACCTGTTACATCATCCTAGTGTGTGTGACAACTACCTGTTACACCATCCTAGTGTGTGTGACACAACTACCTGTTACACCATCCTAGTGTGTGTGACACAACTACCTGTTACACCATCCTAGTGTGTGTGACAACTACCTGTTACATCATCCTAGTGTGTGTGACAACTACCTGTTACACCATCCTAGTGTGTGTGACACAACTACCTGTTACACCATCCTAGTGTGTGTGACACAACTACCTGTTACACCATCCTAGTGTGTGTGACAACTACCTGTTACACCATCCTAGTGTGTGTGACACAACTACCTGTTACACCATCCTAGTGTGTGTGACACAACTACCTGTTACATCATCCTGGTGTGTGTGACACAACTACCTGTTAAATCATCCTAGTGTGTGTGACACAAGTACCTGTTACATCATCCTAGTGTGTGTGACACAACTACCTGTTACACCATCCTGGTGTGTGTGACACAACTACCTGTTACACCATCCTAGTGTGTGTGACACAACTACCTGTTACACCATCCTAGTGTGTGTGACACAACTACCTGTTACATCATCCTGGTGTGTGTGACACAACTACCTGTTAAATCATCCTAGTGTGTGTGACACAACTACCTGTTACATCATCCTGGTGTGTGTGACACAACTACCTGTTACACCATCCTGGTGTGTGTGACACAACTACCTGTTACACCATCCTAGTGTGTGTGACACAACTACCTGTTACATCATCCTAGTGTGTGTGACACAACTACCTGTTACACCATCCTGGTGTGTGTGACACAACTACCTGTTACACCATCCTAGTGTGTGTGACACGACTACCTGTTACATCATCCTAGTGTGTGTATCACAACTACCTGTTACACGATCCTAGTGTGTGTGACACAACTACCTGTTACACCATCCTAGTGTGTGTGACACAACTACCTGTTACACCATCCTGGTGTGTGTGACACAACTACCTGTTACACCATCCTAGTGTGTGTGACACAACTATCTGTTACACCATCCTAGTGTGTGTGACACAACTACCTGTTACACGATCCTAGTGTGTGTGACACAACTACCTGTTACACCATCCTGGTGTGTGTGACACAACTACCTGTTACACCATCCTAGTGTGTGTGACACAACTACCTGTTACACCATCCTAATGTTTGTGACACAACTATCTGTTACATCATCCTAATGTGTGTGACACAACTACCTGTTACACCATCCTAGTGTGTGACACAACTACCTGTTACACCATCCTAATGTGTGTGACACAACTACCTGTTACATCATCCTAATGTGTGTGACACAACTACCTGTTACACCATCCTAATGTGTGTGACACAACTACCTGTTACACAATCTGTTACGGCCCCCTACCAAACTAGTGGTTAAATGGTTAACCTGCCGGCCGGCAGTACCACTGGGTACGTCATCAAACCCAATGTGGGGACTGCTGAGCCGGTCTTAGCAGCAATATGTACACTATGTACAGTGATAAGTATAGTGCACTCTTTTTGCTTTGTCAAACTTCTTTTGACAAATCAAAAAGAATATTGTGTACTGCACCCATTCTCTTGTCTCCAGACTTCTCCAAACCTTTTTCATTACAGGTTGATGCTTGTGAGTCTGGGGTTGGGGCAGTACTATTACAAAACGAGAATGAGGAGTTGCAGCCTGTAGCATACTTTTCAGCCAAGTTCCAGCCACATCAGAGGGCTTTACCATTGAAAAAGAAGCCCTCGCACTGGTACTGGCTTTGGAGCATTTCGATGTTTATGTGGGCCAGACATCGCAGGTGGTCACAGTCTACAGTGATCACAATCCTCTAGTATATCTCCAAGCCATGAAGAACCACAACACAAGGCTCATGCGCTGGACGCTAAGACTGCAACCATACTCACTCAGAATTAAATTTATTGCCGGCAAAGAAATGTGTTGGCGGACTCTTTATCTAGAGTCTAATATTTTTATTTATTTAGGTTAGGATGTTATATTATTTGTTGTAACCCCTTTTCACGCTCTTTTTTTTTATCCCCTGGTGTGGGGTTTTTTTTTAGTGAGGGGATACGGGCTACCGTCCGCCTGTATCTTGGACCTATGCTAGCCTGACTGACTGCTGTCTCACTCTGAGTTTAGGGTTTGGCTTTTTGTCACGAGAAAAGCTGAGCTCTATCTAAGAGTTGGATGATGGAGAGGAAAGGCGGTCCCATTATTTTGTGCCATGGCGGCACGGTTACCACTGGGAGGTGGCAGCCTAATCCCGAGCCTTCTCGGGGTGAGGGTGTGGCATGCAAAGAGTACGTAACCTTTATTCGGCGCATGTACACACCCTCATTTACAGGCTATCTCCCCCAACCACGAACCAGGTTGCTAAGAGTTGATGATGGGGCCCCGCCGTTCAACTAGTGACCAGGTTCTAGCCAATAAGAAGATGATTTTGGCAATCGCAGAGGTTATGTGGGTACCACTCTCCTGTCTGCCCTGGTCATTCCCATTCTAGAGCTGGTAGAAGCACGGTCTGCTATCTTGTGGCTTCTATTTCTGCATTGCTTACCGTGGAGTGCGCTATACTTATCACTGTACATAGTGTGCATATTGCTGTTCTAAACTGGTGAAGGATAATACAAGTCTAAACTTTTTCTGCTGTGTTTATTTTGCTCCCATTACACCTGGGATAACAGGCCATTTGGAATCCTGGGTTGTAATACAATCCTAGTGTGTGACACAACTACCTGTTACACCATACTAGTGTGTGTGACACAACTACCTGTTACACCATCCGAGTGTGTGTGACACAACTACCTGTTACACCATCCTAGTGTGTGTGACACAACTACCTGTTACACCATCCTAGTGTGTGTGACACAACTACCTGTTACACCATCCTAGTGTTTGTGACACAACTATCTGTTACACCATCCTAGTGTTTGTGACACAACTACCTGTTACACCATCCGAGTGTGTGTGACACAACTACCTGTTACACCATCCTAGTGTTTGTGACACAACTATCTGTTACACCATCCTAGTGTGTGTGACACAACTACCTGTTACACTATCCTAGTGTGTGTGACACAACTACCTGTTACACCATCCGAGTGTGTATGACACAACTACCTGTTACACCATCCTAGTGTGTGTGACACTACCTGTTACACCATCCTAGTGTATGTGACACAACTACCTGTTACACCATCCTAGTGTGTGTGACACAACTACCTGTTACACCATCCTAGTGTGTGTGACACAACTACCTGTTACACCATCCTAGTGTGTGTGACACAACTACCTGTTACACCATCCTAGTGTGTGTGACACAACTACCTGTTACACTATCCTAGTGTGTGTGACACAACTACCTGTTACACCATACTAATGTGTGTGACACAACTACCTGTTACACCATCCTAGTGTTTGTGACACAACTATCTGTTACACCATACTATTGTGTGTGACACGACTACCTATTACACCATCCTAGTGTGTGTGACACAACTACCTGTTACACCATCCTAGTGTGTGTGACACAACTACCTGTTACACCATCCTAGTGTGTGTGACACAACTACCTGTTACACCATCCTAGTGTGTGTGACACAACTACCTGTTACACCATCCTAGTGTTTGTGACACAACTACCTGTTACACCATCCTAGTGTGTGTGACACAACTACCTGTTACACCATCCTAGTGTGTGTGACACAACTACCTGTTACACCATCCTAGTGTTTGTGACTCACCTACCTGTTACACCATCCCGGTATGTGTGATAACCACCTGTTATACCATCCCAGTGTGACACAACCACCTGTTACACCGTCAGTGTGTGTGTCACAACCATATGTTACTCCATCCCAGTGTGTGTCTCAACCATCTGCTACACTATTCCAATATGTGTGTCACAACCACCTGCTGTTACATAACGAGTGTACTGCGCGCGCGCGCGCGCGTGTGTGTATGTGTGTGTGGTTGCAGGGGTCGATTCATAGCTCCTGACCCCGCCTCTTCACTGATTGCCTCTGGGTCCTCTCTCTCCCTGCTCCATGAGCTTTATCAAACCTCGTCAATCAATCAATCAGTCAAGTTTATTCTCTATAAGGATTACAATGTGGGGTTTACAGATTTTGGATATTGTGTGGTTTACATGTTATAAAATACTAATTACAGAGGGGGCCACTAGGACACCTAGCATGGCTAGGCATGGCTATGTATGGTTCCTGCCTCCACTACGTCACTTGCTAGACTATTCCACTTCCTGACAACTCCGTGACTGAAGAAATACTTCCTAACATCCCTTTGACCCATCTGAGTCTTCAACTTAAAATTGTGACCACTTGTGTCTGTGTCCCATCTCTGAAACATCCTGTCTCTGTCCACCTTGTCTATTCCGCGCAGTATTTTATATGTCGTTGTCATGTCTTCCCTGACGCTCCTGTCCTCCAGTGTCGTCAAGCCAATTTCTTTTACCCCTTCTTCGTAGGACAATCCCTTTTAGCTCTGGGACTAGTCTTGTTGCAAACCTTTGCACTTTCTCTAATTTCTTGACGTGCTTGACTAGGTGTGGATTCCAAACTGGTGCTGCATACTCCAGTATGAACCTGACGTACACGGTGTACAGAGCCTTGAACTATTTCTTACAAAGGTATCGGAACGCTATTCTCAGGTTTGCTAGGCGCCCGTATGCTGCAGTAGTTATCTGCTTGATGTGCGCCTCAGGAGATGTGCTCGGTATTATACTCACCCCAAGATCTTTCTCCTTGAGTGAGGTTTGCAGTCTTTGGCCACCTAGACTATACTTCATTTGCAGTCTTCTTTACCCCTCCCCGTTTTTTATGACTTTGCATTTGGCGGGGTTAAATTCCAGGAGCCAGTTGCTGGACCAGGCTTGTAGCCTGTCCAGGTCTCTTTGTAGTCCTGCCTGATCCTCGACCGATTTGATTCTTCTCATTAACTTCACATCATCTGCAAACAAGGGCACTTTTGAGTCTATCCCTTCCGTTATGTCGTTCACATGTACCAAAAACAGCACTGTTCCTAGGACTGACCCCTGTGGAACCCCGCTTGTCAGAGGTACCCAGTCTGACACCTCGTCGCGTACCATGACTCGTTGTTGCCTCCCTGTCAGGTATTCTCTGATCCATTGCAGTGCCTTTCCTGTTATGTGTGCCTGATCCTCTAGCTTTTGCAGTAACCTCTTGTGAGAAACTGTGTCGACGGCCTTCTTGCAGTTCAAGAAAATGCAGTCTATCCATCCTTCTCTCTCTTGTGTTACTTCTGTCACCTTGTCATAAAACTCCAGTAGGTTTGCGACACAGGATTTTCCTTCCCTGAAACAATGTTGATTGTCGTTTATATGCTTGTTTCTTTCCAGGTGCTCAACCACTCTCCTCCTGATGATCTTCTCCATGACTTTGCATACTATACACGTTAGTGACACAGGTGTGCGTGTGTGTGTTGGTGTGTGTGTGTGTATGTGTGTGTGTGTGTGTGTGTGTGTGTGTGTGTGTGTGTGTGTGTGTGTGTGTGTGTGTGTGTGTGTGTGTGTGTGTGTGAGTGTGTGTGTGTGCGTGTACTCACCTAGTTGTACTCACCTAGTTGAGGTTGCAGGGGTCGAGTCCTAGCTCCTGTCCCCGCCTCTTCACTGGTCGCTACTAGGTCGCTCTCCCAGAACCGTGAGCTTTATCATACCTCTGCTTAAAGCTATGTATGGATCCTGCCTCCACTACATCGTTTCCCAAACTATTCTATTTCCTGACTACTCTGTGGCTGAAGAAATACTTCCTAACATCCCTGTGATTCATCTGTGTCTTCAACTTCCAGCTGTGTCCCCTTGCTGCTGTGTCTCATCTCTAGAACATCCTGTCTTTCTTCACGTTGTCAATTCCTCCCAGTATTTTGTATGTCGTTATCATGTCCCCCCTATCTCTCCTGTCCTCCCGCGTCGTCAGGTCGATTCCCCTTAACCTCTCTTCGTAGGACATACCTCTTAGCTCTGGGACTAGTCTTGTTGCAAACCTTTGCACTTTCTCTAGTTTCTTTACGTGCTTGGCTAGGTGTGGGTTCCAAACTGGTGCCGCATACTCCAATATGGGCCTAACATACACGGTGTACAGGGTCCTGAATGATTCCTTATTAAGATGTCGGAATGCTGTTTTGAGGTTTGCTAAGCGCTCATATGCTGCAGCAGTTATTTGGTTGATGTGCGCTTCAGGAGACGTGCTTGGTACACAAATAACCCGACGACGTTTCGGTCCGACTTGGACCATTTACAAAGTCACACTAACGAGAAGTACAGCAGGACGGGTATATATAGGAAGGAAGAGGTAGTGGTGGTGGTGGTAGTAGTAGTAGTAGTAGTAGTAGTAGTAGTAGTAGTAGTAGTAGTAGTAGTAGTAGTAGTGGTAATGGTAGTAGTAGTAGTAGTGGTAATGGTAGTAGTAGTAGTAGTAGTAGTAGTAGTGGTAATGGTAGTAGTAGTAGTGGTAGTAGTAGTAGTAGTAGTAGTAGTAGTGGTAATGGTAGTAGTAGTAGTAGTAGTAGTAGTAGTGGTAATGGTAGTAGTAGTAGTAGTAGTAGTAGTAGTGGTAATGGTAGTAGTAGTAGTGGTAGTAGTAGTAGTGGTAATGGTAGTAGTAGTAGTGGTAATGGTAGTAGTAGTAGTGGTAATGGTAGTAGTAGTAGTGGTAATGGTAGTAGTAGTAGTGGTAATGGTAGTAGTAGTAGTGGTAATGGTAGTAGTAGTAGTGGTAATGGTAGTAGTAGTAGTGGGGAGTTAAGGACGAGGAGCCAGTCAAATACAAAGAAAGGGGAGCACTGCAAGGGAGCTAGGTGCCCACAAGGGAGCTAGGTGCCCACAAGGGAGCTAGGTGCCCACAAGGGAGCTAGGTGCCCACAAGGGAGCTAGGTGCCCACAAGGGAGCTAGGTGCCCACAAGGGAGCTAGGTGCCCACAAGGGAGCTAGGTGCCCACAAGGGAGCTAGGTGCCTACAAGGGAGCTAGGTGCCCACAAGGGAGCTAGGTGCCCACAAGGGAGCTAGGTGCCCACAAGGGAGCTAGGTGCCCACAAGGGAGCTAGGTGCCCACAAGGGAGCTAGGCGCCCACAGAGGGAGAGCAAGTGCACAGAGGTGGGGAAGAAGGGGAAGTGATGAAATAAATAATGAAGGAACAGAAACACGAGACAGAATAAAGAAAGACAACCCAGAGGAGAAAAAGGGAAAGAGGAAAGGGGAAGAGGGAGAAGAAGAAAAAAGGAGGAATCAGGTTAAGTCACAGGTGTTCTGAAGTTTGGAGCATTTTACAATGTAGTGGGAGAGGAAGGCATCTACAGAGACGAAGAGGACTAAGATTCATACAAGGAAAGTTGTGTATTAGAGAGGATTCAACCAGACGGCGACTGTTGAAGTTGGAAGTAGGGAAGACAGTTTTAGCAGAAGACCAGTCAATAGGATGGCTATGATCTCTGACGTGACAGAAAAGAGCATTGTTAGTGTCGGCAAGCCTAACACTATTTTTGTGCTCCCTAAGTCTGTCAGAAAGAGATCGACCAGTTTCTTCAAAGTACTGAAGAGGACAGGAGGAGCAAGAAATAGAGTAGACACCAGGAACATCTGTAGAGGGAGGAGAGGTATGAACGAGATTATTGTGTTGAAGAGTGTTAGTCTGGCGGAAAGTAAGCTTGATGTCTAAGGGACGGAGAGAATTGTTGAGATTAGAAAGACCGGAAATGTAGGGAAGGCAGAGGACAGAAGAGTTCCAGGAGTAGAGAGTTTGGGAGAGAAGAAATTACGTTTTGCACGTGAGAGGGCAGAGTCTATGAAATGGGAAGGGTAGCCAAGACGGGAAAACGAATTATGAAGAGTGGAAAGAGAGAGATAAGAACATTTTTCTTGACAGGGGAAGCGTGATAGGAAAAGTAGTGAATGTACATGCCACTGTACATAGGTTTGCGGTAAACGGAAAAGGAAAAACCTGTATCTGAGCGGTGGACATGAACATCAAGGAAAGGAAGCAATTAATTAGATTCCCATTCAGCTTTAAACTTAATGGAAGGAGCAAGATTATTAAGAGCTTCAAGGAAAGGTTGGAAGAGACTGGAGTCATGAGGCCACAGAGCAAAGATGTCATCCACATAGCGGAGCCAGAGTGAAGGACGCACATCGATGGTAGGAAGAACAGCCTCGAAGTATTCCATGTAAAGATTAGCAAGGACAGGAGAGAGATGAGAGCCCATAGCCACACCGAAGGTTTGAGAATAATATTTCCCTTGGAAGGAAAAGGAATTAGAGTCCACACAGAGGCGGATAAGATCAAGAAAGACATCAGTAGGTATAGGGAGATGTAGAAACCCTTCATTGGCCTTCTCTCTAAGGAAATCAAGGACATCATCAAGAGGGACATTGGTGAAGAGGGACTCAACGTCAAGACTAAGCATCTTACAGGTTGGGAGAGAGCGAACCCGTTCAATGAAGTCTTGAGAGTGACGGAGGTGGGCAGGAGAAAAAGTACCAAGAAAGGGAGTGAGGGTTTTGGCCAGCCAAGAAGCAAGAGAATAAGAGACAGAACCTCTAGAGGATATGATAGGACGAAGAGGAATATCAGGTTTATGAGTTTTGGGAAGGCCATAGAAATAGGGAAGAGAGGGACAGATGACACGAAACCGTTGAACAAGGTCAAAGTCAGGAGGACAGAGGTCGGAGAGAGTCCTTAGTTTCTTGTTGAAAGTTCTCTTGATGCGATCATGAGGGTTGGAAACGAGAGGAGTGTAGGTGCGTGAGTCAGAGAGCAAGACATCAGCTTTACGGATATAATCCTCGCGATCAAGGATAACTACCGAATTACTTTTGTCAGAAGATAGTATGACAATGTTAGTGTTGGATTTAAGAGAAGAAAGTTGGTAACGGCGCGGAAGGTGGTGATTCTTAGAAAACAGACTAACAAGAGCAGGAAGGAGAGCGCCACGAAAAGTGGACAAGTCAGGAAGATTACGGAAGCGAGATTGACGGAAGGAATCAAAAGAGGTAATCAAGGAAATATCAGCGCGAGGAGTAGGCGAAGTGGCAAAGGAAAGGCCAAAACCAAGAAGTTCAAGCTCATATTGAGAGAGTGAGACAGAAGACAAGTTAGTAACACAGTCAGTGAGGGAGAATTTAGACCAAGGGCTAGCTGAGATGAGACGTTGAAGTTTATTCTGTAGTTTAGAAGAATGAATTTGTGTATTCAGGCGAGCAGTGTCAAAGGCAATGGTAGAGAGAAGGTTACAGAGATCTTGTGGTAGAGCCGCAAAGAGAGCACGTTGACGTTTGTATTTGACTGGCTCCTCCTCCTAAATTACCCACTACAATTACTACCACTCCCACTACTACTACAACTACCGCTACTGCTACTACTACTACTACCACTACTACTACTACTACTACCACTACTACTACTATTACTACTACTACTACTACTACTACTACTACTACTACCACCACTACCTCTTCCTGCTTATATATACCCGTCCTGCTCTACTTCTCGTTAGTGTGACTTTGTAAATGGTCCAACTCGGATCGAAACGTCGTCGTAAGCTCCTCTCTTCTATGTGCGGATTATTTGTGTATCGTTCCAGTCACGGTATTGTACCTTTTTTTGTTATAGATGTGCTTGGTGTTATATTCACCCCAAGATCTTTTTCCTTGAGTGAGGTTTGTAGTCTCTGACCCCTAGACTGTACTCCGTCTGTGGTCTTCTTTGCCCTTCCCAATCTTCATGAATTTGCACTTGGTGGAGTTGAACTCCAGGAGCCAATTGCTGGACCAGGTCTGCAGCCTGTCCAGATCCCTTTGTAGATCTGCCTGGTTTTCGATCGAATGAATTCTTCTCATCTGTAAACAGGGACACTCCGGAGTCTATTCCTTCCGTCATGTCGTTCACGTGTGTGTGTGTGTGTGTGTGTGTGTGTGTGTGTGTGTGTGTGTTTCGCTTTAAGGTTGAATGATTTAAACAGTATCAAGATTCTTCTCACATATTTCTAGGCAGCAATATTGGAGAGAAGCCACGTAAGTGGCAGCAGGAGCCAGGAACTCTGAGACTACCAACACTGACTAATGTACCGCCATCATCATGCTCCGCTCTCCTCTCAACAACAACAACAACACCAACAACAACAATAACAACAACAACAACAACAACAACAACAATAACAACAACAACAACAATAACAACAACAGTAACAACAAAAGAGAAGACCAACAGTAACAATAATAAGTATAACAACAACAAATAAAGGAAGACAAGAAGTGTGTGTAAAGTTAGAAAGTTGAAAGTGAACATAGAAAAGAGTAAGGTGATGAGGGTGTCAAATGATTTAAATAAAGAAAAATTGGATATCAAATTGGGGAGGAGGAGTATGGAAGAAGTGAATGTTTTCAGATACTTGGGAGTTGACGTGTCGGCGGATGGATTTATGAAGGATGAGGTTAATCATAGAATTGATGAGGGAAAAAAGGTGAGTGGTGCGTTGAGGTATATGTGGAGTCAAAAAACGTTATCTATGGAGGCAAAGAAGGGAATGTATGAAAGTATAGTAGTACCAACACTCTTATATGGATGTGAAGCTTGGGTGGTAAATGCAGCAGCGAGGAGACGGTTGGAGGCGGGGGAGATGTCCTGTTTAAGGGCAATGTGTGGTGTAAATATTATGCAGAAAATTCGGAGTGTGGAAATTAGGAGAAGGTGTGGAGTTAATAAAAGTATTAGTCAGAGGGCTGAAGAGGGGTTGTTGAAGTGGTTTGGTCATTTAGAGAGAATGGATCAAAGTAGAATGATATGGAGAGCCTATAAATCTGTAGGGGAAGGAAGGCGGGGTAGGAGTCAGCCTCGAAAAGGTTGGATGGAGGGGGTAAAGGAGGTTTTGTGGGCGAGGGGCTTGGACTTCCAGCAAGCGTGCTTGAGCGTGTTAGATAGGAGTGAATGGAGACGAATGGTATTTGGGACCTGACGATCTGTTGGAGTGTGAGCAGGGTAATATTTAGTGAAGGGATTCAGGGAAACCGGTTATTTTTATATAGTCGGACTTGAGTCCTGGAAATGGGAAGTACAATGCCTGCACTTTAAAGGAGGGGTTCGGGATATTGGCAGTTTGGAGGGATATATTGTGTATCTTTATACGTATATGCTTCTAAACTGTTGTGTTTTGAGCACCTCTGCAAAAACAGTGATTATGTGTGACTGAAGTGAAAGTGTTGAATGATGATGAAAGTATTTTTCTTTTTTGGGGATTTTCTTTCTCTTTGGGTCACCCTGCCTCGGTGGGAGACGGCCGACTTGTTGAAAAAAAAAGTATTTAACCACTATTGTTAACCCCGGAGAGTGACCCACTGTGACCCATGAAGGGTCCCTGTTAGTGACCCACGGTGACCCATGAAGGGTCTCGGAGAGTGACCCACGGTTACCCATGAAGGGTCTCGGAGAGTGACCCACGGTGACCCATGAAGGGTCTCGGAGAGTGACCCACGGTGACCCATGAAGGGTCTCGGAGAATGGATCACGGTGACTCATGAAGGGTCGCGGAGAGTGACCCACTGTGACTCATAAAGGGTCCCAGCTAGTGACCCACGGTGACCCATGAAGGGTCTCGGAGAGTGACCCACGGTGACCCATGAAGGGTCTCGGAGAGTGACCTACGCTGACCCATGAAGGATCTCGGAGAGTGACCTACGGTGACCCATGAAGGATCTCGGAGAGTGACCTACGGTGACCCATGAATGGTCTCGGAAAGTGACCTACGGTGACCCATGAAGGGTCTCGGAGAGTGACCCACGGTGACCCATGAAGGGTCTCGGAGAGTGACCTACGCTGACCCATGAAGGATCTCGGAGAGTGACCTACGGTGACCCATGAAGGATCTCGGAGAGTGACCTACGCTGACCCATGAAGGATCTCGGAGAGTGACCTACGGTGACCCATGAAGGATCTCGGAGAGTGACCTACGATGACCCATGAAGGGTCTCGGAGAGTGACCCACGGTGACCCATGAAGGGTCCGGGATAGTGATCCACGGTGATCCATGAAGGATCTCGGAGAGTGACCTACGGTGACCCATGAGGATCTCGGAGAGTGACCTACGGTGACCCATGAAGACTTTCGGAGAGAGACCTACGGTGACCCATGAAGGGTCTCGGAGAGTGACCCACGGTGACCCATGAAGGGTCTCGGAGAGTGACCTACGCTGACCCATGAAGGATCTCGGAGAGTGACCCATGGTGACCCATGAAGGGTCTCGGAGAGTGACCTACGGTGACCCATGAAGGATCATGGATGTTATTGTTTGTCCGTCGATTCGACGAGGACCATCTAGTCATCCTGGGATCGAAGTTGGTGGGTACGCAGATGACTTGTCAGGCCAATCCGCGCACGAAACGTTCTCTGGCAGTGTGGGCAGGGAAGGGTGGCGGCATCGAGGGGTCTGATGGCTCTGGTCTTCCTCGCCTGCCTGCGCTGCTCAGCTAGTGAGATTCTGCTTGCCTCGCAGGATGTTGCCCCTTTCTGGACAACTGCTCGCCAGTCATTCCTGTCCTGAGCTTTCAGCTCCCACATGGTGTGGTTGATGTTGAAAGCTTTCAGAGCAGTCTTAAGGGTGTCCTTGTAGCGCTTCTTTTGGCCTCCTTGAGAGCACTTTCCATGCTGCAGTTCGCCAAACAAGAGTTTCTTCGGCAGCCGGTGGTCTGGCATGCGAGCAACGTGACCTGCCCAGCGAAGCTGTGTCTGCATTAGGATGGTGTAGATGCTAGGGCAGGCCAGCTGTAGTCAGCACTTCTGTGTCTGGGATCTTATCTTGCCATTTGATGCCGAGAATTTTTCTGAGCCATGTGGTGTGGAAGTAGTTCAACTTTCTGGCGTGACGTTTGTAGACAGTCCAGGTTTCGCAGCCATAGAGAAGTGTGGTGAGGACTATGGCTCTGTACACCTTGATGATCTTGGTGCTTGTGGTGATGCCTCTTCGGTTCCATACATTCTTGTGGAGCCTGCCGAAGGTGGCACTGGCTTTGGCAAGTCTGGCATTCACCTTATCATCGATGACAACGTTTCTGGAAAGGGTACTGCCGAGGTAGGTGAATTTGTCTACGGCGTTCAGTCGCTGCCCGTTGATGGTGATGTTTGACTCAACATACGTCTTACCCGGAGCAGGCTGGTGCATCACTTCAGTCTTCGTTGTATTGATTGTCAGCCCGAAGTTGTTGCAGCCGTCAGAGAACTTGTCAACACTGTGCTGCATGGCGACTTCTGAGGCAGCGTTGAGGGCGCAGTCATCAGCAAATAGCAGGTCATTGATGGTGTCAGTTGCAGCTTTGTTTTTTTCTTGAAGCCTCCTGAGGTTGAAGACAGACCCATCTGTACGGTACCTGATGCCGATTCCTGCGTCTGTGTCCCTGAATGCGTTTGTAAGCATGGCCGAGAACATCAGGCTGAACAGGGTGGGAGCAAGCACGCAGCCTTGTTTCACTCCATTTGAGACTGGGAATGGTTTAGACGTCTCTCCGTTGTCTTGGACTCTGGCCTGCATTCCATCGTGAAGTTGGCGTACGATGGCGATGAACGTCTTTGGGCAGCCGTACTTCGCCATGATTCTCCAAAGGCCCTCTCTACTAACGGTGTCGAAGGCCTTGGTCAGATCGACGTAGGTGGAGTACAAGTCGGCGTTCTGTTCCTGACATTTCTCCTGTAGCTGGCTAGCAGCGAACACCATGCCGATAGTCCCGCGATCTTTCCGGAAGCCGCACTGGCTTTCAGGTAGGAGTCCTTGCTCTAGATGTTCGTTGAGCCGATTGAGTAGAACTCTAGCCAGGGTTTTGCCTGCGATGGAGAGCAGGGAGATACCACGGTGGTTGTCGCATGCCTGGCGGTTTCCTTTTCGTTTGTAGAGATGCACGATGGAAGCATCTTTAAAGTCCTCAGGAACTGTCTCGTGCTGCCATACAAGCTGGAAGAGTTGGTGAAGTTTCTCTACCAGTGCCTTTCCGCCTTCTTTGTAGACTTCAGCTGGGATGGCGTCAGACCCAGGAGCTTTGCCACTGGACAGTTGACGTACTGCTTGCTGAGTCTCCTCCAAAGTGGGGATGGCATTCAGCGTCTCGTTGGTCGGAATCTGAGGTAGACGTTCGATGGCTTCATCGTTGATGGTGGATGGACGGTTCAGCACGCTGTCAAAATGTTCTGCCCATCTCTCTAGAATTTTCTCCTTGTCTGTGAGCAGCGTTGTCCCATCTGCGCTGAGGAGTGGTGATGTGCCAGAGGTGGTAGGGCCATAGATTTCTTTCAGGCCGTCATAGAAGTTCTTCATATCGTTTCTGTCTGCAAAGCTCTGAATCTCATCGGCTTTGTTGCTTAGCCAAGAGTCTTGCATTTCACGTATTTTTCGCTGGGTATTGCTGCGTATGTTTCTCAGTGCATCTTGCTTCGCTGTGGACTTTGGGTCGTTGATGTGGGCCATGTAGGCCTTTCGTTTCTCTTCCAGCAGCTGCTGGATTTCTGTGCAGTGTTCGTCGAACCAGTCCTTGTGCTTCCTGGTGACGGGTCCTAGACACTCCATGGCTGTGCTGTACACTGTATCACGGAGTGCGGTCCATGCTGCTTCGACGTTTTGAACGTCCAGCACCACGGGTAGTGACCCATGGTGACCCATGAAAGTCCCCGGATAGTGACCCATGGTGACCCATGAAAGTCCCCGAATAGTGACCCACAGTGACTCATGAAAGTCCCTGGATAGTGACCCACTGTGACCCATGAAGGATCTCGGAGAGTGACCTACGGTGATCCATGAAGGATCTCGGAGAGTCACCTACGGTGACCCATGAAGGGTCTCGGAGAGTGACCTACGGTGACCCATGAAGAGTCTCGGAGAGTGACCTACGGTGACCCATGAAGGATCTCGGAGAGTGACCTACGGTGACCCATAAAGGGTCTCGGAGAGTGAAATACGGTGACCCATGAAGGGTCTCGGAGAGTGACCCATGGTGACCCATGAAGGGTCTCGGAGAGTGACCTACGCTGACCCATGAAGGATCTCTGAGAGTGATCTACGGTGACCCATGAAGGGTCTTGGATAGTAACCAATGGTGACCCATGAAAGTCCCCGGATAGTGACCCACGGTGACCCATGAAAGTCCCCGGATAGTGACCCACTGTGACCCATGAAAGTCCCCAGATAGTGACCCACTGTGACTCATGAAAGTCCTCGGATAGTGACCCATGGTGACCCATGAAAGTCCCCGGGTAGTGACCCACGGTGACCCATGAAAGTCCTCGGATAGTGACCCATGGTGACCCATGAAAGCCCCCGGATAATGACCCATTGTGACCCATGAAAGTCCCCGGATAGTGACCTATGAAATTCCCAGGATAGTGACCCACTGTGACCCATGAAAGTCCTCAGATAGTGATCCATGGTGACCCATGAAAGTCCCCGGATAGTGACCCACGGTGACCTATGAAAGTCCCCAGATAGTGACCCACGGTGACCCATGAAAGTCCTCGGATAGTTTCCCACGGTGACCCATGAAAGTCCTCGGATAGTGACCCATGGTGATCCATGAAAGTCCCCGGATAGTGACCCATGGTGACCCATGAAAGTCCTCGGATAGTGACCCACGGTGACCCATGAAAGACCTCGGATAGTGACCCATGGTGACCCATGAAAGTCCCCGGATAGTGACCCACTGTGACCCATGAAAGTCCCTAGATAGTGACCCATGAAAGTCCCAGATAGTGACCCACTGTGACCCATGAAAGTCCTCGGATAGTGACCCATGGTGACCCATGAAAGCCCCCGGATAGTGACCCATGGTGACCCATGAAAGTCCCAGGACAGTGACCAACTGTGACCCATGAAAGTCCCCAGATAGTGACCCACTGTGACCCATGAATGTCCTCAGAAAGTGACCCATGGTGACCCATAAAAGTCTCCGGATAGTGACCCACGGCGACCTATGAAAGTCCCCAAATAGTGACCCATGGTGACCCATGAAAGTCCTCGGATAGTGACCCACGGTGACCCATGAAAGTCCTCGGATAGTGACCCATGGTCACCCATGAAAGCCCCCGGATAGTGACCCATGGTGACCCATGAAAGTCCCAGGACAGTGACCAACTGTGACCCATGAAAGTCCCCAGATAGTGACCCACTGTGACCCATGAATGTCCTCAGAAAGTGACCCATGGTGACCCATAAAAGTCTCCGGATAGTGACCCACTGTGACCCATGAAAGTCCCCGGATAGTGACCCACTGTGACCCATGAAAGTCCCCGGATAGTGACCCACTGTGACCCATGAAAGTCCCCGGATAGTGACCCATGGTGACCCATGAAGGGCCAGCAGTGACCTGGTGTTATGGTCATCAGAGATAATATTGACTCCAACCAGGATCTGCCTCACCCTAGTCGACTAACATCTACCCAGGTGTTTACTCACTGCTAGGTGAACACCCGCAGCAGGTGTTAGGGGAATCGCTCATTCGTCCCCTTTCAGTCCGGTAAGCCGGACTTGAGTCCAGGAGGTGGGAAGTACAGTGCCTGCACTCTGAAGGAGGGGTGTTAATGTTGCAGTTTTATAACTGTAGTGTAGGAGCGCCTCTGGCAAGACAGTGATTGAGTGAATGATGATGAAAGTGTTTCTTCTTTTCGGGTCACCCTGCTTTGGTGGGATCCCAGGGCAGCTAGTTTTCTGTTCCAGCGGCTCAGTGCGGCTGTTCAAAGGGGTAATGCCTGCTGTATTTTGGGCACACGCCCCAGCTCTGAGGAGCTTGATGAGATTTTCGCCTTAAAATCGGTGATACACACGTAACATGTATCTTATATGCCACCTTTATATCAACAATGTATCTCTTAAATCTTCTGTACCATATATATATATATATATATATATATATATATATATATATATATATATATATATATATATATATATATATATATATAGTTATATATATAGTGTTAGTTATCACCCTCTTGGTACAGAGGACATTTTCCACAACTTCATCGTCTAACTACTAGTTATGAGTGAGAAGGGTTGGATTCCAGAGGGACCTGCCTAGCATGGGCCAGCAGCCTTGCTGCAGTGCTCCTCAAGTTTTGCCTTCCTGCTTGTGCTAATGGATCCCGTCCCCTGTAAGGTCTTCGAGATCTTCCACCTCACTTTCTACAGTATTTAAGACGCCATTCTCATGCTCCAGCTGTATATTGTTCCAGAACGTGGAGCTCAACACTACTCCAGGCAGAACGACTGACCACCTTAAACTATTTCCCCATCTCTACCTCGCCACTACCCCTGCTGGCTATATTTCGTTCTCTGTATTTGACTGTAGAAACCTACCATGAAGGAGAAACGTTTGAACAATAAAGACACAAACTATTGCACACGTGTCTTACTTATCAACTTGTCGGTATTTTATACCATTTTCATCATACATTGTTTTTGAAATCAAGATCCATACAACAGGACACAAGAAAATGATCATCTTTCTTAATAATATTCAAGTTGTATATGTTGCACTAGGAGTTACCATATCTGGATCCAAGTCTAACACGTTGATAAGCAAGTGATATGTTCTACGTAATTGTCTGCAGAGTAAACACATCAGTTACGTTAAATCTTACGTATATCTTGGTGTAGATGCAACCTTCAGTAGCTGCATTATACCACAACTAAGTAACGACTGCAAAGATATGCTGAATGTTGTCAGAGGTGTTGCTAGCCACAACTATGATGCTAGTGTAAGAATAGCGAGAATGATGTACATAGTCTGTATAAGATTCTTAATCGATTATGTGCAGGAAACATTGATGTATTTGCCTTAACTGAGACGTGGTTTAATTAAAAAAAAGTCGGGACATGCCTGCGGAATGTCATATTCAGGGTTTTAATTTGTTCCAAGTAGATAGAAGTATCGGGAAGGGGGGTGGGGTGGCATTGTATGTCCGAGATCGCTTGAACTGTTGCATGAAAACGGGTATTAAGTCTGAAGTAACACATACAGAGTCTATTTGGATAGAATTTTCAGAGGGGCATGAAAAACTGATTTTAGGTGTGATATACCGTCCCCCAAACTTAGATAGGGACCAGGGGAGACTACTATGGGAGGAAATTGTTAGGGCCACAAGGCACGATAATGTAGTAATTCTAGGAGACTTTAACTTTAGTCATATCGATTGGAATTTCTTGACTGGGAATTTAGATTCATACGACTTCTTAGAAGTAGTTCAGGATTGTTTTTTGAAGCAGTTTGTGACAGAACCTACAAGGGGAAATAACCTGCTTGACTTAGTTATGGCAAACAATGAATCCCTTGTTAATAATTTAGAAATTTCAGAGGAACTGGGTGCTAGCGACCACAAATCAATTACATTTAGCATTGAATGGAAGTATGATAGTAGCGATAACTCAGTAACAGTCCCAGATTTTCGATTAGCAGATTAGGTTTTTTCAAGGGTTCTTAAGGAATGCAAAATGGAACTCTGTGAACCATTAACTAATATTTTTAATTTATCTCTTCAAACAGGTGTAGTGTCTGATATGTGGAAGATGGCTAATGTATTCCTATTTTTAAAACAGGTGACAAGTCGTTTTCCGTCAAATTACCGCCCAATTAAGCCTGAAACCTCAATTGTAGGCAAGTTGCTAGAGTCAATTATAGCTGAGATTATAAGAAGCCATCTCGATAAGCATAGCTTGATTAATGATACTCAGCATGGATTCACAAGAGGCCGGTCTTGTCTAACTAATTTATTAACTTTCTTCAGTAAAGCTTTTGAGGATGTTGACCACGATAAGAATTTGATATTATTTACTTAGATTTTAGTAAAGGGTTTTGATAGAAGTCCCGCACCAAAGACTGTTAAAGAAGTGGCAGCTCATGGAAATGGGGGAAAAGTGCTCTCGTGGATCGAATCATGGCTCACTGACAGGAAGCAGAGAGTGTCCATAAATGGGGTTAAATCCGAGTGGGGATCAGTAACAAGTGGCGTTCCACAGGGACAGTCTTGGGCCCCTTGTTGTTTATAATATAATCAATGATCTTGATGAGGGAATTACTAGTGATATGAGCAAATTCGCCGATGACACAAAGATAGGTAGGATAATTGATTCAAACGTAGATGTTATGGAACTTCAGGAGGATTTAAACAAACTCTATTCTTGGTCAGAAAAGTGGCAGATGCAGTTCAATGTAGATAAATGCAAGGTTCTGAAGCTTGGGAGTGCCCATAGCCCTAGTACTCATAAGTTAAATGATGTAGAACTTAGCCATACAGATTGCGAAAAGGACTTGGGGGCTATTTGGAACAATGCTCTTCTCCAGACTGAGGGACTGACCACCTCAAAACTTTAAGGGTGATGGACTGATTACATCGTCTTCAAGTCTCTTCTGCTTCTATCAACTTTTCTGTACTCGACTGAAGAAGCCTACTGTGTAGGCGAAACGTTTCGAAATAAAGATACCTAACTGTTGCATATGTGTCTTACCTAACAAGACAGCAATGCCTAAGCGTATGTAATAAGGCAAATAGATTACTGGGATTTATATAAAGAAGTGTAAGCAACAGAAGTCCAGAGGTCATACTGCAGCTTTATACATCATTAGTAAGGCCTCACCTAGATTATGCAGCTCAGTTCTGGTCTCCATATTACAGAATGGACATAAATTCGTTAGAAAACATTCAGCGTAGGATGACTAAATTAATACATAGCATTAGAAATCTTCCTTATGAAGAAAGATTGAAGACTCTTAAGTTACATTCACTTGTTAGACGAAGAATGAGGGGAGACCTGATCGAAGTGTATAAGTGGAAGATAGGTATTAATAAAGGGGATAGGTCTTGAGGATGTCTCTCCAAGAGAGAACCCGCAGTAATGGATTTAAATTAGATAAGTTTAGATTCAGAAAGGACATAGGAAAGTATTGGTTTGGAAATAGGGTAGTTGATGAGTGGAACAGTCTACCTAGTTGGGTTATTGAGGCTAGGACTTTGGGTAGTTTCAAATTTAGGTTGGATAAGTACATGAGTGGGAGGGGTTGGATTTGAGTGGGACTTTCACATCAGAGCTTATTTCTTGGGTGGCATTGAAAATTGGGTTGGGCAAATGTTTTGTTAGTGGGATGAATTGTAAAGGACCTGCCTAGTATGGGCCAACAGGCCTCCTGCAGTGTTCCTCCTTTCTTATGTTCTTATATTCTTAAAGGCAAGAAGACTGGCGGTTATATAGGCGTCAGTGGATAAGGACGTGTAGCAGACGAGGACATAGTCACTGGTAGGCGGGATTCCCCAGTGGAAGGAGGTCCTACCCAAAGGGATGGGTTAGTTGTAGTAGCCGTGAAAAAGGTCTTGTAGATGTCCTCTGAACCAAGATTCCATGATGTTGCAGTGTCTGACAAGTTGTATTTTATACCTTTCTTGCACAACTTGTCAGACACTGCAACATCATGGAATCCAGTGTCGTGGTGGTTCACAACACTGGAGGATTGTGGTGGTTCACAACACCGGAGGGTGATAGTGGTGGCGGTTCACAACACTGGAGGGTGATGGTGATTCAGAACACTGGAGGGTGGTGGTGGTTCACAACACTGCAGGGTGGTGGTGGTTCATAACACTGGAGGGTGGTGGTGGTGGCGGTTCACAATAGACGGTGGTGGTGGCAGGGTGGTGGTGGTTCATAACACTGGAGGGTGGTGGAGGTGGCGGTTCACAACAATGGACGGTGGTGGTGGTTCACAACACTGCAGGGTCGTGGTGGTTCATAACACAGGAGGGTGGTGGTGGTGGTGGTGGTGTGGTTCACTAAATGGACTGGTGGTGGTTCCAAATGGAGAGTGGGGTGGGTTTATAAACTGGAGGGTGGAGGTGGGGCTGTTCACAACAAAGGGGCGGTGTGGGGGGGTTCCAAAACTGCGGGGGGTGGTTTTTCGCAACACTGGGGCGGTGGGGGTTACAAATGGAGGCTGGGGGTGGTTCAAACAGGGGCTGGTGGTGGTTCACAACACGGCAGGCTGGTGGTTGTTCGCAACACTGGAGGCTGGTGGTGGTTCACAACACTGGAGGCTGGTGGTGGTTCAAACACTGGAGGCTGGTGGTGGTTCACAACACTGGAGGCTGGTGGTGGTTCACAACACTGGAGGCTGGTGGTGGTTCAAACACTGGAGGCTGGTGGTGGTTCACAACACTGGAGGCTGGTGGTGTTCACAACACTGGAGCGGTGGTGGTTCACCACTGGGGGTGGTGGTGGTTCCAAAAACTGGAGGCTGGTGGTGGTTCCAACACTGGGGTGGGGGGGTTACAACACGGGGGGGTGGTGGTGGTTCACAACACTGGAGGCTGGTGGTGGTTCAAACACTGGAGGCTGGTGGTGGTTCACAACACTGGAGGCTAGTGGTGGTTCACAAATGGGGTGGTGTGGGTTTAAAATGGGGTGGTGGGGTCACAACTGGAGGGGTGGGGGGGTTCACAAACTGGGGCTGGGGTATTACCAAGGAGGGTGGTGGGGTTATAACACGAAGGTGGGGTGGTGGCGGCGGTTTTACACAAGGGCGGTGGTGGGGTTCAAACACTGGACGGTGGTAGTGGTTCACAACCTGGAGGGGTGGGGTGGTTCACAAAAACCCGGAGGTTTGGGTTTGGTTCGCAACACCGGAGGGGGGTGGTGGTTTACAAACTGGAGGGTGGTGGGGTTCACAACACATAGGGGGGGGTGGTGGTTCACAACACTGGAGGGTGGTTGGGGGTTCGCAACATGGAGGGGGGTGGTGGGGTTTGCAACACTGGAGGGGGGTGGTGGTGGTTCACAACACTGGAGGGTGGGGAGGTTCCAGCATGGGGGTTTTTGGCGGTTTACAACATGGGGGGGGTGGGGTTTGCAAACAAGGAGGCCGGGGGTGGTTTCCCAACACTGGGGGGCTGGTGGTGGTGGTGGGGGTGGTGGTTCACAAAAAAATGGGGGTTGGTGGTGGTGGTGGGGGTGGGGGGTGGTCACAAAACTGGAGGTTGGTGGTGGTAGTGGTTCACAACACTGGAGAGGTGGTAGTGGGGGTTCACAAAAACTGGAGGCGGTGGGGGTGGGGTTCCAAAACTGGGGGTGGTGGTGGTGGTGGTGGTTTCTCAACATGGAGGTGGTGGTGGTGGGATTCACAACACTAGCGCTGGTGGTGGTGGGGGTTCACAACACTGGAGGCTGGGGTGGGGTTTATAACACTGGGGGGCGGTGGTGGTGGTTCACAACACGGAGGCTGGTGGTTCGCAAAAACCCGAGGTGGTGGTTGTGGTTCACAAAAATGAAGGCTGGTGGTGTGGTGGTTCCAACCCGGGGCTGGGGCGGTGGTTCACAACATGGAGGTGGTGGTGGGGTGGTTCAAATTTGGAGGGTGATGGTGGGGTGGTTACAATACTGGGAGACTGGTGGTGGTGGTGGTTTCCCAAAACTGGAGGTGGGGATATTGGCGGTTCACAACACTGGGGGGTGGGGTGGCTGTTCACAACACTGGAGGCTGGTGGGGGGTGGTGGTGGTTTACAACCTGGAGGCTGGTGGGTTGGGTGGTGTTCACAACACTGAACGGTGGTGGTGGTTCACAACACTGGGGTGGTGGGTTTTGGTGGTCACAACATGGGGCTGGTGGTTTTGGTTTTTCCCTGGGGCTGGGGGTGGGGGGGTGGTTTCCCCCAAAATGGAGGGGTGGTGGTGGTGGTGGGGGTTCCAACCTGGAGGTGGTGGTGGTGGTTTTACAACACGGGGGGTGGTGGTGGTTTGGGGTTCACAACCGGGAGGGTGGTGGTGGTGGTTCACAACCTGGAGGTGGTGGTGGGGGTGGTTCACAACACTGGAGGCTGGTGGTGGTGGTGGTTCAAACCTGGAGGGGTGGTGGGGGGGGTTGTGGTTCAAACATGGAGGTTGGTGTTTGTGGTTTACAAACTGGAGGCTGGTGGTTGTGGTTTACAACACTGGGGCTGGTGGTGGCGGGGGTTTTTTTTCCCCAAAATGGAGGCTGTGGGGGTGGGGGGGGTTCAAAAACACTTTAGGCTGGTCTGGGGTGGGGTTTACAACCTGGGGCTGGTGGGGGGGTTCACAACACGGGGCTGCGGTTTGGGGGGCACAACCGGGGGCTGGGGTTCCAAAAACCTGGGGCTGTTGATTACAACCTGGGGGCTGGTGGCGGTGGTGGGGGTTCACCACTTTTGGGCTGGTCGTGGGGGGGGGGGCACAAAACTGGAGGTTGGGGTGGCGGGGCACAACCTAGGTGGCGGTGGGGTTCAAACTGGGGCGTATTTTACAACCCCCGGAGGCGGTGGTTGGGCCAACACTAAGGGGGTGGGGGGAAACCTGGGGCTGGTGGGGGCGGTGGTTGTTTTACAACCGGGGGCTGGGGGGGGGTGGTGGTTTACAACACTGGAGGCGGTGGTGGTGGGGGTTCACAAAAAAGGAGTCTTTGGGGGGGTGGTGGTGGTGGTGGGTGGTGGTGGGGGTGGTGTTTAAAACACTGGAGGCTGGTGGTGGGTTTTTCCAACACTGGAGGTGGTGGTGGGGAGGGTTTAAAAACACTGGGGAGGTGGTGGTGGTGGTTCACAACACTGGAGGCTGGGGTGGGGTGGTTTTACAACACTGGAGGCTGGGGGTAGTGGGGTTTACAGCACTGGAGGCTGGTGGTGGGGGTGGGTTTCCCAAAATGGGGGGCTGGGGGGTGGTGGGGTTTTACAACCTGGGGGGTTGGATGGTGGGTTCACAAATTTGGGGGGTGGTTGGGGGGGGGGTCACAACATGGGGGTGGTGGTGGGGGCGGTTACAACACTGGGGTGGTGGTGTTGGTGGTCACAAAATGGAGGTGGGGGTGGTGGGGGTAGTTCCCCAAAAACTGGAGGTGGTGGTGGTGGTGGTGGTAGTTCCAATACGGAGGGTGGTGGGGTTTTGGTTCACAACACGGGATGTTGGTGGTTCACAACACTGGGGGTGGTGTTTGGGGTTGGGGGTTCACACACTGGAGGCTGGTGGGTAGTGGTGGTTTTACAACATGGGGACGTTGGGGTTCACGCACTGGAGGGTGGTGGTGGTGGGGGTTCCCAACAGGAGGGGTGGTGGGGGTTCACAACACTGGAGGCTGGTGGTGGTGGTGGTTCACAACGCTGGAGGCTGGTGGTGGTGGTGGTTCACAACACTGGAGGTGGTGGTGGTTCACAACACTGGAGGCTGGTGGTGGTGGTGGTTCACAACACTGGAGGCTGGGGTGGTTCACAACACTGGAGGCTGGTGGTGATGGTGGTTCACAACACTGGAGGCTTGGTGGGGTGGTGGTTCCAAACTGGAGGGTGGTGGTTGGGGGGTGGTTCACAACACGGGCGCTGGTGGTGGTGGGGGTTTTACAACACGGAGGCTGGTGGTGTGGTGGTTCACAACACTGGAGGCGGGTGGTTGTGGTTCACAACCAGAGGTGGTGGTGGTGGTGGTTCCAACCCCTGGAGGCTGGGGGGCGGTGGTTCACAACATGGAGGTTGTGGTGGGGGTGGTTTAAATACTGGAGGTGTGGGGGGGGGTGGTTCACAATACTGGAATGGGGTGGGGTGGTTCACAACCTGGAGGCGGTGGGGTGGCGGTTCCAAAACTGGAGGTTGATGTGGGGGCGGTTCACAACACTGGGGTGGTGGGGTGGTGTGGTTTTACAACACGGGGCTGTGGTGGGGTTCACAACACGGAGGCTGGTGGTGGTGGGGTTTACAAAACTGGAGGCTGGGTGGTGGTGGCACAAACCCCGGGGGCTGTTGGTTCACAAAATTTGGGGGCAGGGTGGGGGTGTGGTTCACAACACTGGAGGTGGTGGGTTGTGGTTTAAACAAGGCTGGTGGTGGCGGGGGTTTTTCACAACACTGGAGGCTGGTGGTGGTGGTGGGGTTCAAACACTGAAAGGTGGGGGGTGGTGGTGGTGGTTCAAAACACTGGGGGTGGTGGTGGTGGTTTTACAACATGGAGGCTGGTGGGGTGTGGTTCAAACCTGGGGGTGGTGGTGGTGGTGGTTTACAACACTGGAGGCTGGTGGTGGTGGTGGTGGTGGTTTCAAAACACTGGAGGCTGGTGGTGGTGGTGGTTCACAACACTGGAGGCTGGTGGTGTTGGTGGTTCACAACACTGGAGGCTGGTGGTGGTGGTGGGTTCACAACACTGGAGGTTGTTGGTGGTAGTGGTTCACAACACTGGAGGCTGGTGGTGGTGGTTCACAACACTGGAGGCTGGTGGGGGTGGGAGTTTACAAAACTGGGGGGGGGTTTTGGGGTTGGTGGTTCACAACACTGGAGGTGGTGGGGAGGTGGTTCCTACAGTGGGGGCTGGTGGGTGGGTGGTGGTTCACAACACGGAGGTGGGGTGGGGTTTGGGGTTCAAAACACTGGAGGGGGGTGGGGTGGTTTACACACTGGGGTGGTGGTGGTGTGGGGGTGGTTCCAACACTGGGGTGGTGGGGTTGGGGGGTTCACAACATGGGGGTGGCGGTGGTGGGTTTACAACCTGGAGGCTGGTGGTTTACAAATGGAGGCAGTTGGTTCACAAACCTGGAGGCTGGGGTTGTGGTTCACAACACTTGGGCGGTGGTTGTGGTTACAACACGGAGGGGTGGGGGCGGTGGTTGTTTTCCCAAAACCCGGGGTGGTGGCGGTGGGGGTGGTTTACAAAACCTTTTGGCTGGTGGTGGGGTGGTGGTTTAAACACTGGAGCTGGTGGTGGTGGTTACAACACTGGGGTGGGGGGGGTTTACAACATGGGATGGTGGGTTCACAACACTGGAGGCTCTTGATTCACAACCTGGAGGGTGGGGGTTTTTGGTTCACAAAACTAGAGGCTGGGGTTGTGTTTTCAACCTGGAGGCTGGGGTGGCGGTGGGTTTTTCCAACACGGAGGCTGGGGGTGGTGGTGGGGTTTACAAACCCCGGAGGGGGGGGGGTGGGGTTTCCCAGGGAGGGGGGTTTGGGGTGGGGTTTTTAACCTGGAAGGGGTGGGGGTTCAAACCCTGGGGCTGGTGGGCCCCGGGGCGGTGGTGGGGTTGGGTTTACAACAGGAGGTGGTGGTGGTTTGGGGTTCACAACACTGGAGGTGGTGTTGGGGGGGCCAACAGGAGGCTTGGGGGTGGTTTTCACAAACGGAGGCTGGGGGGGGTGGTTCACAAAAATGGAGGTGGTGGTGGTTTGGTTGGTTTTTCACAACACTGGGGTGGTGGTGGTGGGGGTTTCCCCAGGAGGGGGTGGTGTTGTGGTTCACAACCTGAAGGCTGGGTGGTGGTGGTGTTCACAAAATGGAGGGGGTTGGGGTGGTTGGGTTTCCCAAACTGGGGGGGTGGTGGGTGGTTCCAACCTGGAGGCTGGGGGGGGGGTTCACAACCTGGAGGCTTTTGGGGGTGTTGGGGTTTTACAACACGGGGGCTTGGTGGTGGGGGTGTTCACAACACTGGGGCTGGTGGTGGAAAGGGTGGTGGGGGGTTTGTTCCAACCTGGAGGCTGGGTGGTGGGGGTGGGTTTCCAAAACGGAGGCTGGTGGGGTGGTTCAAAAACTGGGGGGGTGGTGGTTCACCAGGGGCGGTGGTGGTTGGGGGGGGTTCAAAACACTGAGGTGGTGGTGGTTTACACATTGGAGGTTTGGTGGTGGGGGTTTCACAAAACCGGAGGCGGGGTTGGGGGGTGGTTCACACACTGGAGGTGGTGGTGGGGTTTTGGGTTTACAAAATGGGGCTGGTTTGGGGGTTCACCCTGGAGGCTGGTTTGGTTGGTGGGTTTAAACACTGGGGCTGTGGTGGTTCCGCATTGGAGGTGTTTTGGTGGGGTTCCAACACTGGGGGGCTGGGGGTGGTTGTTTTTTAAACAGGAGGGCTGGGGTGGTGTGGTTTACAAACTAACTGGGTGGTTGGAAATTTATTGGGTTTACAACATGAAAGGTGGTGGTTTGGGGTTTGGTCACAAAAACGGAGGTGGTGGTTCCAACATGGAGGTGGGTTTTGGGGTGGTGGTTCCCAAAACCACTGGAGGTGGTGGTTCACCCCCTGGGGGGGTGGGGGGGGGGTTTTAAAACTGACTGTTGGTGGGGTTGGGGGTCACAACACATTGGGGTGGGGTTTACAACATGGAGGCGGTGGGATTTTTCCAACCTGGGGCTCTTGGTTCACAACATGGAGGGGGGTGGTTACAAACAAGGACGGGGGGGGTTTACAAAACTGGGTGGGTGGTTCACAACACTGGAGGCTTTTGGGGGGGTTCCAAACCCGGAGGCTGTGGGGGTGGTTCAAACAGGCAGGTTTGGTGGGGTTTACAAACACTGGAGGCTGGGGGTGGGGGGGGTTAAAAAACACTGGGGGGCCCGGGGTTGGTGGTGTGGTTTACACACTGGAGTTGTGGTGGTTACACATTGGAGGCTGGTGTGGTGGGGGTTCCAAACATGGAGGGGTGGGGGGTTCCAACCTGAGGCTTGGGGGGTTTGGTGGGGGTTTACAACACTGGAGGCTGGTGGTGGGGGTTGGGTTTAAAAACTGGAGGCGGTTGTTTTGGCACACACTGGCGGTGGGGTGGTGGGTTTTACAAAATGGAGGGTGGGGGGGGTTGGGGGTCAACACTGGGTGGGGTGGGGTGGGTTTACAAAAAGGAGGTGGTGGTGGTGGGGGGTTCACAACACTGGGGGGGGGTGGTTCACAAAAAATTTGGGGGCTGGGGGTGGTGTGGTTCACAACACTGGGGTGGTGGTGGTGGTTCAACCTGGGGGGCTGGGGGTGGTGGGGTTACAACACTGGAGGCTGGGGTGGGGGTGTTGGGTGAGGGGGGTTTACAACAGGGGGGCTGGGGGGTGGTGGTGGGGTTCACAACACTGGAGGGTGGTGGGGGGGGGTTTCACAACACTGGGCTGGTGGTGGTGGTGGTTACAACACTGGACGTTGGGGTTTGGGGGTTTACAACATGGGCTGGTGGGGTGGTGGGTTTACAACACTGGGCTGGGGGGTGGGTTCACAACCGGAGGCTGGTGGTGGGGGGTTCACAACCGGAGGGTGGTGGTGGTGGGGTTTCACAACAAATGGGAGGCTTGGTGGTGGTTCACAACACTGGAGGGGTGGGGTTTTTGGTGGTTCACAACACTGGGGCTGCTGGTGGTGGTGGGGTTCAAAAACACTGGAGGCTGGTGTGGTGGTGGTTCACAACACTGGGGGCGGTGGTGGGGTTTTAAACCCTGGAGTGGTGGTGGGGGGTTTCCCAAACGGGGTGGGGGTGTGGGGGTTCAAAACTGGGGGGGTGGTGGGTTTACAAATGGGGGGTGGTGGTGGGGGTGGTTTTACAACCGGAGGCTGTGGGGGTGGTGGTTCCCCAAAACCGGGGTGGGGTGGGTTTTGGGTTTACAACACTGGAGGCTGGTGGTGGGTGGGGGGTAAACACTGGGTTGAGGTGGTTTTGGGGTGGGGGGTGTGGGTTTACACACTGGAGGCTGGGGGTTTTGGGGGTTTTAAACATGGGGGTGGTGGGGTTCACCAAGGAGGCTGGTGGTGGTGGTTACACACTGGGGTGGTGGTGGTGCGGGGTTCCCAAAATGGGGCGGTGGTGAGGGGTTTACAAATGGAGGTGGTGGTGGTGGGTTCAAAAATGGAGGCTGTGGGGGTTTTTTGGGGTTTCCCAACATGGAGGCTGGTGGTGGTGGGGGGTTCACAACATGGAGGCTGGGGTGGTTTGGGGGTTCAAACACTGGAGGCTGGGTTTGTGTTCACAACACTGGAACTGGTGGGGGTGGGGTTCAAACACTGGAGGTGGTGTGGGTTTGGGGGTTCAAACCGGAGGTTTTGGGGGTGGGGTTTTACCACTGGAGGCTTTGGTGGTGGTTTTACAACACTGGAGGCTTTTTGGTGGGTTTACAAACCTGGGGGGGGTGGTGGTGTTTCCAACACTGGGGGCTGGGTGGTGGTTTACAAACTGGGGCTGGGGTGGTGGGGTTCACAAACTGGAGGGCTGGTGGTGTTTGGGGTTCACAAATGGAGGCGGTGGTGGGGGGGTGGTTTCCAAAACCGGGGGCTGGTGGTGGTGGGGGTTCACAACACTGGGCTGGTGGGGGTGGTGGTTTACAACCTGGGGGTGGTGGGGGGTGGTGGGGTTCCAACACGGGTTGGGTGGTGGGTTGGAGGGGGGGGTTTCCCAAAACCCGGAGGCTGGTTGGGGTTTCACAAACTGGAGGCTGGTGGTGGTGGGGGTTCACAACCGGGGGGGGGGTGGGTTTTGGGTGTGGTGGTTTACAACATGGAGGGGGGGGTGGTGGTTCACAACAAAATGGAGGCGGTGTGGTGGTGGTTCACAACACTGGGGGGGTGGTGGTTCAAACCCCCTGGGTGGTGGTGTGGTGGGTTCCAAACGGAGGCTTTGGGGGGTGGTTGGGGGTTCAAACATGGGGGGGCCCTAGGGGTGGGGGTGGTTTCAAAACTGGAGGGGTGGGTGTGGTTCCAAAAACTGGAGGGTGGTGGTGGTGGGTTCACAACACTGGGGGTGGTGGTGGTGGTGGTTCACAACACTGGGGGGGGTTGGTGTTGGTTCACAACCTGGAGGGGTGGTGGGGGGTGGTGGTTACAACACTGGAGGCTGGTGGTGGTGGGGTTCACAACAGGGGCGGTGGTTGGGGGTTCACAAAGGGGCGGTGGGGGGTTCACAACCGGAGGGTGGGGGTGGTGGGGGTTCCAAAAATTGGGGGCGGTGGTGGTTGGGTTTCCCAACACTGGGGGGGTTTTTGGGGTTTACCCTGGAGGTGGTGGTTGGTGGTTCCAAAAATGGAGGTGGTGGGGGTGGTTCCAACACTGGAGGGGTGGTGGTGGTTACCATGGAGGGTGGTGGTTTTTGGGTTTACCAAAATGGAGGCAGGGGGGGTTTTGGTTGTTCAACACTGGGGGGGCTGGTTTGGGGGTGGGGGTTCACAACACGGAGGCTGGGGGGTTTGGGGGGGTGGTTTTGGTTCACAAACTGGAGGTGGGGGTGGTGGTGGTTCACAAACGGAGGTTTGGGGGTTTAGGGGGTGGTGGGGGTTCACAAAAATGGGGTGGGGGGGTGGTGGTTCACAACACTGGGGGTGGGGGTGGTGGGGGTTCACAACACTGGAGGCTGGTTGGGGGTGGGGGTTCACAACATGGAGGTGGGGGGTGGGGTTTTAAAAACGGGGGGGGGGGGGGTGGTGGTGGTGGTTCCAACACTGGAGGCGGTTGGTTGGGGTTTACAACCTGGGGGTTTTGGGGGTGGTTCAAACACTGGGGGTGGTGGTGGTGGTTCAACAGGGGGGGGTTTGGGGGTGGTTTACAACACGGAGGCTGGGTTTGGTTTCACAACCGGAGGTTGGTGGGTTGGGGGTTCAAACAGAGGTCCCTGTGGTGGTGGTTCACAACACTGGAGGCTGGTGGGTTCAACTGGAGGGGGGGTTGGGGGGTGGTTTACAACATGGGGGCTGGTGGTGGTTGGGGGGTTTACAAACGGAGGTGGTGGGGTTCACAAAATGGAGGTGGGGGTGGTGGGGTTCACAACCCGGAGGTGGTGGTGGTGGTTCCCCAACACTGAAAGGGTGGTGGTGGGTTGGGTCACAAAACTGGGGGCTGGGGTGGTGGGGTTCACAAATGGAGGCTGGTGGTGGGGGTGGTTCACAAAAAGGTGGTGGGGTGGTGGGGTTCCAACCTGGGGGGGTGGTGGGGGGTGGTTCACAACAGGTGGTGGTGGTTTGGGGGTTTACAACATGGAGGCTTGGTTTGGTGGTTAAAACACGGAGGCTTGGTGGGGTGGGGTTCACAACCTGGAGGTGGGGTGGTGTGGTTTGGGGGTTTAAAAACTGGGGTGGTGGTTGGGTGGTTCCAAACTGGGGGTGGGGTGGTGGTGGTTCACAACATGGAGGCTGGTTTGGTGGTGGTTCCCAAAAAACTGGAGGCTTGGTTCACAACACTGGGGGGTGGGGTTCACAAACCTGGAGGCTTTTGGGGTTCCAAACGGGGTGGGGGTTCACAACATGGGGGGTGGGGTTCACAACACTGGGCTTTTTGGGGGGTGGTGGTTCACAAAACCCGGAGCTGGTTTGGGGGTGGTTCCAAACGGAGGCTGGTGGTGGTGGTGGTTCACAACACGGGGCTGGTGGTGGGTGGGGTTCCCAAAACTGGAGGTGGGGGGTGGTGGGGGTTCCAAAAGGGGGCTTTTGGGCCCCCGGGGGGCTGGTGGTGGTGGGGTTACAAACCCGGAGGCTTTTTTGGGGGTTCAAAACATGGAGGCTGGTGGTGGTGGGGTTTTTCACCACGGGGGTGGTGGTTTGGGTTTTGGTGGTTTACAACAGGAGGTGGTTTTTGGTGGGGGTTTCACAACCGGGCTGGGGGGTTTTCCAAAAAAGGAGGGGTTTGGGGGTTTTACAAAAGGGGGGGGTTTGGTGGGGGTTTCCCAACATTGACGGGGGATTTACAACACGGAGGCTGGTGGTTTTTAAAAACAGGCTTGGTTACAACACTGGGGTGGGTTACAACCTGGAGGTGGGTTTTGGGGTGGTGGTTTCCCCAAAACTGGAGGCTGGTGGTTCACAACACTGGAGGTGGTGGTTGGGGGGGTGGTTTACAACCTGGAGGCTGGTGGTTTGGTGGTGGTTCCAACACTGGGGGGCTGGGGGTTTTGGGGGGTGGGTTTACAACACTGGGGCTGGTGGTTTGGGGGGGGTTTTCCCAAAACGGGGGTTTTGGGGCCCTGGGGTGGTGGTTCCCCAAAACCGGAGGTGGGGTGGCCCCCCCTGGGGGTTTCCAACACGGGAGGCTGGTGGTTCCCCGGGGGGGGGGGCGGGGGGCCCAGGGGGGGGTGGAGGTGGTGTTCCAAACCCCTGGAGGCTGGTGGTTACAACACTGGGGTTTGGTTGGTTCAAACACTGGAGGTGGGGTTCACAAACTGGAGGCGGGGTTTAGGGGGTGGTTCACAACACGGAGGGTGGGGTTTGGGGGTGGTGGTTACAAAAGGGGGGCTTTGGTTAAAAAGGGGTGGTGGTTCACAAACTGGGGCTGGTGGTTCACAACCTGGGGCTTGGTGGTTACAACATGGAGGGGGGGGTTCACAACACGGGGCTGGTGGTTCACAACACTGGAGGCTGGTGGTTCACAACACTGGAGGCTGGTGGTTCACAACACTGGAGGCTGGTGGTTCACAACACTGGAGGCTGGTGGTTCACAACACTGGAGGATGGTGGTTCACAACACTGGAGGCTGGTGGTTCACAACACTGGAGGCTGGTGTGACTAACATCATCCTCGGGGCAACACACAACACATTGCACTGTACAGGCTGAGGATGATGGGGGGGGGGAGTTGGGGGAGGGGGAAGGGGAGAGAGGAATAGCAATGGGGGAATCGAGGATTGATGGGGGAGGGAGAGTTGGGGACCATGGGGGAGGGGAGCTATTTTGGCATCTCTTGAGCTTTCTCCCTCGGCACTGTGTTGGGGGTGAAAGGGTATGGGCTCACCCCAGGGAATGGCCAATTTTTTTTTTTTTTTTTTTTTGATAGGGTTAGAGTAATTTATTTCTTGGGAGAATGAAGATTTTTTTTTTTTTTTTTTTTTTTTTTTTTTTTTTTTTTTTTTTTAGAAAATTGGAGACCTGAGGAATGCTATGATTCCTAATGCAGTATTATTGTTATATTGGAGTGGAGGTGTCTGGGAGGGGTGAGGGGGTAAGGAGTGGTGTTTATAATGTGTGACTGGGCTTTAAAGTGGAGTGACTGTGTTTAAGTGGAGAGTGGGAATTTAAAGTGATCCATTGGCTTAAGTGGGTTTGTAAAAGTATAGTAAGTGTATATATAGTTGGGTAGAGAGGAGTATATTTAATTTAACACAAATTGGATATCAGCAGTATGCTGATATCCTATTATGTATAGCAGTTACACAGTGGTAGCAAAGGCCAACTATGTTATCCTAATAAAGTTGGTAGAATTACCGACAATATGTAAAGTAAAAGGACACAAGTGCAACTAATGTGACATTTATTGTAGCAACGTTTCGCTCTCCAGGAGCTTTATCAAGCCATTACAAACAATACATGGACACAGAGGGTATATAAAGGCTCAGAGTGAGGTGAATACTAGTGAGGTACCATTTCGATGTTCACTAGTGGTAGTAGTAGTAGTAGTAGTGGTAGTGACAAAAGCAATTAATTCGTACATGAGTAAAAGGATATAAAAGCTATTACTTGGGTAACATAAAAATAGGTTGGACAAATATAAACTGGAATGAGGCAGGTTGTTTCAGTGTTCACTCTCTGTGCTTTGTGTAGTATAACAGGAGAGACTATGTGATGGCAGGGTTTACTGTTTTCAGGAGGATTCTCGCTAAGACTTCGGAGATGGTGAAGCTGCCGTTGTTTTGTTTAATTGTATTCGAAACAGCGATCAGTGCTGATTCAAGGCACTTGCGTGTACGGAAATTAGTTTCTTTTATCACTAATTGGGCGTCTCTGAATTTCATAAGATGATTGGTGGAATTTCGGTGTTGTACACAGGCGTTGTTTAAGTTGTCGTTCCTACATGCGTATATGTGTTCATTGAGGCGGGTGTCGAGGTTTCTTGCTGTTTCACCTACGTATATCTTGTCACAGCCTCCACAGGGTATAGTGTAAACTCCTGCATTGACTGGTTCGTGGTGCTTGGGTTTTGTCCTGGTTAGATCCTTTATTGAAGTGGTAGAAGCGATGGCGACTCTGGTGTTAGCTTGTGAAAGTACTTTTGAGACGTTTAGTGCAACCTTGCTGTTGGGAAGAATTATAACTTTGTTGGGAGCGGTGTTGATGCGTGGAGAATTGATGATCTGAAGAGCTCTTTTCTTGCAGTCTTTGATGAAAAAAGAAGGAAATTGTAACTCAGTGAATGTTTGGTGAATGTAAGTACATTCCTCGTCAAGAAACTCAGGACTACAAATTCGGTATGCTCTTAGGAAAAACCCGATGATGATGCCTCTTTTGGTCTTGGTATCTTGACTGGAATAGAAGTGTGTGAGATCATTTTTATTGGTGGGTTTCCGATAAACTTGAAATCTTAGGTTGTTGTCTACTTTGTGAAGGAGGACGTCGAGGAAAGGTAGCTTGTCATTGGACTCTTCTTCTAGTGTAAACTGAATCGCTGGTTCAACTGCGTTGAGCCTTGCCTGAAGATCCCGTACATCAAAACGTTTTGGAGTTATTACGAGGACATCGTCCACGTAACGTAACCAAGTGACGCTTGAAGGGATGATGTTGGCGAAGTGTTCAGACTCTAGGTGTTCCATGTATAAGTTGGCTAGGACGGCACTTATTGGGGACCCCATTCCCATGCCGTAGGTTTGTTTGTAGAGCTTGTTATTGAAGGAAAAACAGTTGAAGTTAACACAGAGTTCAATCAAGTCAACAAAATCTCCGGGAGGTAAAGGAAGATTAAGGTCCTGGTTGACTTTACGTCGTAGAACCTCGATGGCTTTTTTGGTAGGTACTTTTGTGAAGAGGGAAGTCACATCCAAACTGCTTAGTTTCTTGTTTGTAATGTATTGTTTGTAATGGCTTGATAAAGCTCCTGGAGAGCGAAACGTTGCTACAATAAATGTCACATTAGTTGCACTTGTGTCCTTTTACTTTACATATGTTATCCTAGGTTCTCTACACATATGCTGCTGTGTATGATTATCTATGTAACTGTATTCGTGTTTACCTGATGGGACTCAATGTTAAAATCCGTTAGACTGAGCTGAGAGACTTTGGTAGGGTAATGAGGATGTTGTCAAGCATTCCATTCAAGGTTTATCAGCTTCAGAGGTTTCGTTCCAGCAGAGCTGAAGTTACTGTTACTTGAGAGTTATCATCTCTCAAGGATGAGGGGCAGGAGGGGTGAGAGAGTCGGGTACAACACTGTAAATTCTTTGAGGTCATTTTCCTACCTCAGAAGGCTACCCACAACACTAGACTAACTCACAGATGTTTATGTACTATGTAACAGAGGGAGTAGGTATCAGGAGACTTGCCTATGCGATTCGACCCGCCCGAGAATCTACCCGCTTAATACTTAATTAACAGGCTCAAGGCGCAACCCGCTCGAGATACAACTCACGCAAAACTCAATCTGCCCAAGACTCGACCCACTCAGAACTTGACACGCTCAGTACTCAACCCGTTTAAGACATGACCAGCCAAGACCCAGGCCAGTCCTGTTATTCAAGCTGCTGGTTCTTGCTGCAGGCAGTCTGACGTAGACAGTAAATCCTGACCGAAAAACATTCTTTTGTTAGGAACTTATCTAGTTTCTCCTTGAGGAGAGTTTCATGTCTGTTGATAACTATACTTATTCCTGAATGGAAAATGTTGGACCAATAATGATTACTGAAATGTCTCCTACTGCAGACCATTGGGTGGGTTGGTATATTTTCCAGAGTCTGTCTTGCAACGATTACTTTCACTCTTTCTCATTTTGCAAGTGCTAGTTCTGCACATGTTTCACTCCAGGGAGTGAAACATCTCTGTACATTTTCAAGATGTGACAGTTTTCCTGTCATAAATATGACAGCTACTGTACAGGAATATTACAATTTAAAGAACACGAAGATTTTTATAACCATCCTCACTGGCTTGGTATTACCCAGGGTCATGAGAGACGGGGGACACCCAGGGTGATGAGAGACGGGGGACACCCAGGGTCATGAGACGGGGGACACCCAGGGTTATGAGAGACGGGGGACACCCAGGGTGATGAGAGACGGGGGACACCCAGGGTGATGAGAGACGGGGGACACCCAGGGTCATGAGAGACGGGGACACCCAGGGTCGTGTGAGTAGGGGGACACCCAGGGTCATGAGAGACGGGAGACACCCAGGGTCGTGTGAGTAGGGGGACACCCAGGGTCATGAAAGACGGGGGACACCCATGGTCATGAGACGGGGGACACCCAGGGTTATGAGAGACGGGGGACATCCAGGGTCATGAGAGACGGGGGACACCCAGGGTCATGAGAGACGGGGGACACCCAGGGTCATGAGAGACGGGGGACACCCAGGGTCATGAAACGGGGGACACCCAGGGTTATGAGAGACGGGGGACACCCAGGGTTATGAGAGACGGGGGACACCCAGGGTCGTGTAAGTTGGGGGACACCCAGGGTCATGAGAGACGGGGGACACCCAGGGTCGTGTGAGTAGGGGGACATCCAGGGTCATGAGAGACGGGGGACACCCAGGGTCATGAGACGGGGACACCCAGGGTTATGAGAGACGGGGGACACCCAGGGTCATGAGAGACGGGGGACACCCAGGGTCATGAGAGACGGGAAACACCGAGGGTCATCAGACGGGGGACACCCAGGGTTATGAGAGACGGGGGACACCCAGGGTCATGAGAGACGGGGGACACCCAGGGTCATGAGACGGGGGACACCCAGGGTTATGAGAGACGGGGGACACCCAGGGTCATGAAAGACGGGGGACACCCAGGGTCGTGTGAGTAGGGGGACACCCAGGGTCATGAGAGACCGTGGACATCCAGGGTCATGAGAGACGGGGGACACTCAGGGTCATGAGAGACGGGGGACACCTAGGGTTATGAGAGACGGGGGACACCCAGGGTCATGAGAGACGGGGGACACCCAGGGTTATGAGAGACGGGGGACACCCAGGGTCATGAGAGACGGGGGACACCCAGGGTCATGAGAGACGAGGGACACCCAGGGTCATGAGAGACGGGGGACACCCAGGGTCATGAGAGACGGGGGACACCCAGGGTCATGAGAGACGGGGGACACCCAGGGTCATGAGAGACGGGGGACACCCAGGGTCATGAGAGACGAGGGACACCCTGGGTCATGAGAGACGGGGGACACCCAGGGTCATGAGAGACGGGGGACACCCAGGGTCATAAGAGACGAAAGACACCCAGGGTCATGAGAGACGGGAGACACCCAGGGTCGTGAGAGACGGGGACAGCCAGGGTCATGAGAGACGGGGGACACCCAGGGTCATGAGAGACGGGGGACACCCAGGGTCATGAGAGACGGTGGCCACCCAGGCTCATGAGAGACGGGGGACATCCAGGGTCATGAGAGACGAGGGACACCCAGGGTCAAGAGAGCCGGGGGACACCCAGGGTTATGAGAGACGGGTGACACCCAGGGTCATGAGAGAAGAGGGACACCCAGGGTCATGAGAGACGAGGGACACCCACGGTCAAGAGAGACGGGGGACACCCAGGGTTATGAGAGACGGGTGACACAAAGGGTCATGAGAGACGGGGGACACCCAGGGTCATGAGGGACGAGCGACACCCAGGGTCATGAGAGACGGGGTACACCCAGGGTTATGAGAGACGGGGGACACCCAGGGTCATGAGAGACGGGGGACACCCAGGGTTATGAGAGACGGGGGACACCCAGGGTCATGAGAGACGGGGGACACCCAGGGTCATGAGAGACGGGGGACACCCAGGGTCATGAGAGACGGGGGACACCCAGGGTCATAAGAGACAAGGGACACCCAGGGTCATGAGAGACGGGAGACACCCATGGTCGTGAGAGACGGGGACAGCCAAGGTCATGAGAGACGGGGGACACCCAGGGTTATGAGAGACGGGGGACACCCAGGGTCATGAGAGACGGGGCCACCCAGGGTCATGAGAGACGGGGGACATCCAGGGTCATGAGAGACGGGGGGCACCCAGGATCATGAGAGACGAGGGACACCCAGGGTCAAGAGAGACGGGGGACACCCAGGGTTATGAGAGTCGGGTGACACCCAGGGTCATGAGAGACGGGGGACACCCAGGGTCATGAGGGACGGGCGACGCCCAGGGTCATGAGAGACGGGGGACACCCAGGGTTATGAGAGACGGGGGACACCCAGGGTCATGAGAGACGGGATACACCCAGGGTCATGAGAGAGGGGGACACCCAGGGTCATGAGAGACGGGGGACACGCAAGTTCATGAGAGACGGGGGACACCCAGGGTCATGAGAGACGGGGGACACCCAGGGTCATGAGAGACGGGGGACACCCAGGGTCATGAGAGACGGGGGACACCCAGGGTCATGAGAGACGGGGGACACCCAGGGTCATGAGAGACGGGGGACACCCAGGGTCATGAGAGACGGGGGACACCCAGGGTCATGATAGACGGGGGATACCCAGGGTCATGAGAGACGGGGGACAAAAAGGGTCGTTTGAGAAGGGGGACACCCAGGGTCATGAGAGAAGGGGGACACCCAGGGTCGTGTGAGTCGCGGGATACCCAGGGTCGTGTGAGACGGGGGACATCCGGGGACGTGAGATACGGGGGACACCCAGGGTCATAAAAGACGGGGGACACCCAGGTTCATGAGAGACGGGGACAGCTAGGGTCATGAGAGACGGGGGACAAAAAGGGTCGTGTGAGACGGGGGACATCCGGGGTCGTGTGAGACGGGGGACATCCGGGGTCGTGTGAGACGGGGGACATCCGGGGTCGTGTGAGACGGGGGACATCCTGGGTCGTGAGAGACCGAGGACATTCAGGGTCATGAGAGACGGGGGACAAAAAGGGTCGTGTGAGAAAGGGGACACCCAGGGTCATGAGAGACGGGGGACACCCAGGGTCGTGTGAGACGGGGGACACCCAGGGTCGTGTGAGACGGGGGACATCCGGGGTCGTGAGATACGGAGGACATTCAGGGTCATGAGAGACGGGGGACACCCAGGGTCGTGTGAGAAAGGGACACCCAGGGTCATGAGAGACGGGGGACACCCAGGGTCGTGTGAGTAGGGGGACACCCAGGGTCATGAGAGACGGGTGACAGCAAGGGTCATGAGAGACTGGGGACACCCAGGGTCGTGAGAGACGGAGGACATTCAGGGTCATGAGAGACGGGTGACACCAACGGTCATGAGAGACGGGTGACACCAAGGGTCATGAGAGACGGAGGACATACAGGGTCATGAGAGACGGGTGACTCCAAGGGTCATGAGAGACGGGGACACCCAGGGTCATGAGAGACGGGGGACACCCAGGGTCATGAGAGACGAGGGACACCAAGGGTCATGAGAGACGGGGGACACCCAGGGTCATGAGAGACGGGGGACACCCAGGATCATGAGAGACGGGGGACACCCAGGGTCATGAGAGACTGGGGACACCCAGGGTCATGAGAGACGGGGGAGACCCAGGGTCATGAGAGACGGGGGACACCCAGGTTCATTAGAGACGGGGGACACCCAGGGTCATGAGAGACGGTGGACACCCAGGGTCATGAGAGACGGGGGACACCCAGGGTCATGATAGACGGGGGATACCCAGGGTCATGAGAGACGGGGGACAAAAAGTGTCGTTTGAGAAGGGGGACACCCAGGGTCATGAGAGAAGGGGGACACCCAGGGTCGTGTGAGTCGCGGGACACCCAGGGTCGTGTGAGACGGGGGACATCCGGGGTCGTGAGATACGGGGGACACCCAGGGTCATGAGAGACGGGGGACACCCAGGGTCATGAGAGACGGGGACAGCTAGGGTCATGAGAGACGGGGGACAAAAAGGGTCATGAGAGACGGGGGACAAAAAGCGTCGTGTGAGAAAGGGGACACCCAGGTTCATGAGAGACGGGGGGCAACCAGGGTCGTGTGAGACGGGGGACACCCAGGGTCGTGTGAGACGGGGGACATCCGGGGTCGTGAGAGACCGAGGACATTCAGGGTCATGAGAGACGGGGGACACCCAGGGTCGTGTGAGAAAGGGGACACCCAGGGTCATGAGAGACGGGGGACACCCAGGGTCGTGTGAGTAGGGGGACACCCAGGGTCATGAGAGACGGGTGACAGCAAGGGTCATGAGAGACTGGGGACACCCAGGGTCGTGAGAGACGGAGGACATTCAGGGTCATGAGAGACGGGTGACACCAACGGTCATGAGAGACGGGTGACACCAAGGGTCATGAGAGACGGAGGACATACAGGGTCATGAGAGACGGGTGACACCAAGGGTCATGAGAGACGGGGGACACCCAAGGTCGTGTGAGTAGGGGGTCACACAGGGTCATGAGAGAGGGGTGACACCAAGGGTCATGAGAGACTGGGGACACCCAGGGTCGTGTGAGTAAGGGGACACCCAGGGTCATGAGAGACGGGTGACACCAAGGGTCATGAGAGACTGGGGACACCCAGGGTCGTGAGAGACGTAGGACATTCAGGGTCATGAGAGAGGGGTGACACCAACGGTCATGAGAGACGGGGACACCCAGGGTCATGAGAGACGGGGAACACCCAGGATCATGAGAGACGGGTGACTCCAAGGGTCATGAGAGACGGGGACACCCAGGGTCATGAGAGACGGGGAAGACCCATGGTCATGAGAGACTAGGGATACCCAGGGTCATGAGAGACGGTGGACACCCAGGGTCATCAGAGATTGGGGGCACCCAGGGTCATGAGAAACGGGGGATACCCTGGGTCATCAGAGACAGGGGATACTCAGGGTTATGAGAAACGGGGGATACCCTGGGGTCATCAGATACGGGGGATACCCAGGGTCATCAGAGACGGGGGATACCTGTCTCCATTGCTCAACTACAGAAATACACCCAGTTAAGAATAGAAAGTGTTACTCCACTCCTGTAGCCACTAACCGGCTATTACTAACAGTGTGTGACGAAATCCACACCAGTGGGATACATACAGTGGGCGAGCACACCAGAGTGAGCAACTTCTTGCACTGAATAAACTGTGGTGGCATCGCGTCAAAATAATAATAATAATAATAATAATAATAATAATAATAATAATAATAATAATAATAATAATAATAATAATAATAATAATAATAATAACTTTATTTACTACAAATACATGTACAAGGTATACAGTCCTAGCTGACAACAATGACATACTACTATATAGAAAGCCGCTTGTTATGCTGAGCATTTCGGGCAAATTAGGTCAGTTTTGTCCCAGGATGCGACCCACACCAGTCGACTAACACCCAGGTACCCATTTTGCTGATGGGTGAACATAGACAACTAGCGTAAGGGAACACGTCAAATGTTTGCACCTTTTGGCCGGGAATCGAACCCGGACTCTCACCGCGTGAAGCGAGAGCTTATCCCACCAGGCCACGGGGGTCTGTGGACAACAACGTTCTAAGGGACTGAAATATGTCCCGGCACTGAAGGAGGTCAGCAGCAGCAGCCTTGTGTTATGTCGTGCACTATACGTTAGCATTCATTAACTTATAATAAAGCAAGTAATATTCAACGGCTGTTCCTTGAATTGTTGGTAAGCTGCTTCTGGTGACTTATATACAAGTACAGTGACATCCTGATCGTCATAGCTACAGTGACATCCTGATTACCATAACTACAATGACATCCTGATCGTCATAACTACAATGACATCCTGATCGTCATAACTACAGTGACATCCTGATCACCATAACTACAATGACATCCTGATCGTCATAACTACAATGACATCCTGATCGTCATAACTACAGTGACATCCTGATCACCATAACTACAATGACATCCTGATCGTCATAACTAGTGACATCCTGATCGTCATAGCTACAGTGACATCCTGATCACCATAACTACAATGACACCCTGATCGTCATAACTAGTGACATCCTGATCGCGTAATGACGTAAACCAGCTCGGGTTGCCATAATTCATTCTCTTATGCATGAGAACCCATCCTGTGTGATGGAGTGGGGCAGGAAACTATCCTGTGTGATGGAGTGGGGCAGGAAACTATCCTGTGTGATGGAGTGGGGCAGGAAACTATCCTGTGTGATGGAGTGGGGCAGGAAACTATCCTGTGTCATGGAGTGGGGCAGGAAACTATCCTGTGTGATGGAGTGGGGCAGGAAACTATCCTGTGTGATGGAGTATAATATCAGGCAACCATCCTGCATGATAGAGTATGACAGGAAACAATCATCCATGGTGAGGTATGATACTAAGTCCTCATGTGTGTCTGGTGTCTCAACTAAACAAAGTGCTGAGTCTGATGTTGCGATAAATCACACGGACAAGTGTAGCAGTACAGTGTTTTATATCTATTAACAGTTAATATAAAACACTAAACAAACATCCACACACACTGAGAATGTTTACCTAATCTTCATATGCGTGTAAAAGTTTTTTTTTCAGGTATTCCCCAAGGGGATACCTTGGGAATACCTTGGTCGCCTGAATTGTTCTCATTTTCTTCAAAGTTTCGGTTTTATTTCGTTTATAAAACGAGAAAGTCTAAATCGATCGGATTCAAATCTCACACGCGGGTGGTACGGTAACTAGGCCAACATTCATGCAACTAGTGTCACGGACGGATACACTATCAGTCAAAATAAAAGCGTAACTTTCCTCGACGACATCATAAAATAACATTAATGTGTACGCTAGCATTTGTTATTTTTATATAAAACAATATTACAAAGCTTTTATTTCTCTTAAAACATTTTAAATATATTTGAGCAGATATCTTTTAAACAGTTTAAATGTTTAATGGTTGACACATCTTACTTGATACAAACCCTTGTGATACCTACAAGTATTGGAGAAAGATATGAAATGTAATAGAGAATGTCTGTTGGAAAATCTTCGGTAGTAGTACCTTGGTCCCTGTAAATGTACAGAACGTTAAGAAATCATGAGCTTGTATAGTCGGGAAGGTATCAGAAGACTGATGTTTGGTGAGTGTTACCTCACTGCAGTGTCTGGTGGTCCACACGGAATGAAGGCTGTTTCATTATCGTATGTGAGAGTGTTTCGGCAGTTCTATAATTTCCTGCTCTCAGTGTGATTCTGTTGTTGTTGCTTTAAGGCTTCTAAATACCGGCATGTGGAGACTGCGTTCTGTGACGATCATGTGTGCTTTTCTGAAATCCAACAAATCTTCCTCCTGTGTTCCTGTGTTGAGATCGTCCTTGTTGCAAGCAGTTTTGTGTTTATTAATTCTAGGAGACAAATTGTTACCTGTTTCTCTTATATATTTCTTTTAACAGTGAACACAAAACTGTGCAGAAACCAACGGTAGATGTAGGTTGTGTCGAGTGCCGCCTCCTAGTGAGATATTTGATGTATACTTCAGTTGCCCTGAGGGTGTTGCTAACAACCAGGGTATGTGTTTTATTTTGGCCACACTGTTGCTAAAGAGTTCTAAATATTTCTCGGCAGTGTGTTATCTAGGTGTTGCCTCAAGGATGACCTTGGCTTTCCGTCTATACTCTCGTGTTTAGAATTTACTTAATATGGCTCTTATATTGTTTTCATTAATAAGATATCTCGACTTATAACACATGTTATTGTACCGTTTACCTCTATATTCTTCAATAAGTGGTCAATTAAGCCACATACTTCACATTTAGTCTGATCATCATCTTTGTGTTTGCCAAACTGCCAGAAATACTTGTAACCAAGCCTAAGCCTGGCCACTACAATATCAGTCAGTCGGTTCACATTGCAAGTTGCTCCATGAACGTACGTATCTACTTTCACGTTATCATGCTTCTAACTGTATTCCCATAGCATTCATTTTCATTATTTACTTCTCTCTTAATATTTTTGTTAATGCTAGATGCAGACACATCAAAATTAAAGTCTACATATTCCTTCAGGTTATTTGTTTGGGTTACTTATTAACTTTATCATTAAGACGTAATCCAATGCTTGATAGAATCCATAAAAATTATACATCAATTCCATTTTCCGTGATTTTTTAGTATCCTTATCCGGCTTTTACAATGAGTGAGTTGCAATAATGTTGGTAGAATTACCCACAATATGTTAGGTTAAAGGGCACAAGTGCAACTAATGTGACATTTCATTATGGCAACGTTTCGCTCTCCAGGAACTGCCACAGTAAAATGTCACATTAGTTGCACTTGTGTCCTTTTACCTAACATAATGAGCATCTTGTTAGAGTCATTATTTGCGTCAAGAGTCTTCAGTGATGACACAGAATCAGTAATAATCAGAGTCAAACTCAGTGTCATAAGTTAACTTTAGCGCCATTAGGATGACAAACAATTCATTATGCAGTGTAGACGCCCAGTTGTTAATTCTTATGTCTAACTCAACATAGTTGCTATCGTTCTTAACAAGGGAGGTGACAACAAGAGCAGACGCAGCCCTGCCAGCAGACTCCTGCTGTGATCCATTACTATATATAACTTGTCATGTATTATGACTAACAGTTAAGCCAGAAATATCTTCTTGAGCAGTTGTGTTTACAAGTGAATTAAGAAAAAGATTTCTGGTACTGAACTCTTAAACAAATTATAAAACTGGAAATATGGGTTTTTCCGTGATAATTTGTGAAAGGCTCATTTTCAAATATTTTCAAAGTTCCAGAAGGGATCACTTGATAATGCAACTTCACGTGCTTGTGTATTTTGGGACAATGATCTCAGCGAGATAACTAGAGGATGTAATTTCAGATTGGCTTTAAACTTTCAAATGTGATTTCCTATGTAGGTCTTAATTAGGTACTTTCATTGAGGAAGTTGTGATATCAGTCCCCTATGTTAAAATTTTTAAATATTTCTGATTCACATTAAATCTTCAACAATAATATTTAACTGTATTAAAAACTTATGCCGCACTCTGCACTGTTCCAATCTTGAGCACTGAGGTAGAGTGGGCTGGGGTTATGCAATATAGGGAAATCTTTCTGGGATTGCTCATAGACTAATATATATTTGATTAAGTTTTGAAATCTCCTGTTTTTTGAACATTTTGAGATTTTTTTAATTGTTTTTTGTTTTTTTTTCCAAACTTTCATTTATAACTCGAGAATGCATTATCCGATAGGCTTCAAATTTTCAACGTTTACGTACGATAACTAAGGCAGGTTTGAGGCAATTATTAGAGTGTGAGGGCGAGTCATAGTCAATGTTTCAGAGCTCTTACTGCGATTCTATTTCTGAGCAATAACGAATTAAGACACTATCTCTTATTTATTAACTAAGGAATGCCTCTTGTGGTCGGCTTCAAACCATTAACACAGACAACTGGTATCTTCCAGTTTCAAATTTTGCTAATATGCTAAAAGTATTAATAAAATTATGGAATTATTGGATTGTGATCTATGACCAGACAATGACTCGCCTGATCAGCTTCAAACTTTCACCCTTAATGCGCCCTACATAGAGTAGGTTTTTACCAACACAATAAACAGAACTTGACAACATTACAAACCTTCACCATCTAAATTCCCTTTGATTCTTTAAAATATATTTGACCCTTGTGGGTCTAGAGCTTAGTTTTGGTAATAATGATAATAATAATAATAATAATAATAATAATAATAAATAATAATAATAATAATAATAATAATAATAATAATATAATAATATTAATAATAATAATAATAATAATGATAATAATAATAATAATAATAATAATAATAATAATATAATAATAATAATATGATAATAATAATAATAATAATTATGATAATGATAACAATAATAATAATAATAATAATAATAATAATTATGATAATGATAATAATAATAATAATAATAATAATAATAATAATAATAATAATAAATAATAATATATAATTAAATAATTATATAATAATTATATAATAATAATAATAATAATAATATAATAATAATAATAATAATAATAATAATAAAAATAATAATAATAATAATAATAATAATTATGATAATGATAATAATAATAATAATAATAATAATAATAATAATAATAATAATAATAATAATAATAATAATAATAATAATAATAATAATAATAATAATTATGTTAATGATAATAATAATAATAATAATAATAATAATTATGATAATGATAATAATAATAATAATAATAATAATAATAATAATAATAATAATAATAATAATAATAATATAATAATAATAATAATAATAATAATAATAATAATAATAATAATAATAATTAAGAAAATATTATATACTGAATTGAATAGAAATTATTGAATATTTTTAAAGTGTGGTACGTTGTGGTAAATATTCCTTCGTATTAGAATGACTTACAGGAGTCTCATTAATACAGTAGAACCCGTGTATTCGGATGCACATATATTCGTAAAATCAAGTACATATTAGGAAAAAAACTCGAGGAAAACGTAGCGATATTCACAAGTGTTACTATTATGGGAACGATTTTTGACCTGTTATTCAATTGTTATTTTGTGTATAGCTTCGTGTTATTTTTCTTTTATTATTGAAAATAAGTGATCATGACCCTGAATAAGAATAGTGAAGGAAAAAACTTAAATGAAACCTGTAAGAGCCACCATTGAACTAAAATAAGGAATTTATTCCCAAACAGAAAAATGTAATAGATATTGTTGACGTAGTTAAGAAATATTGTTGACGTAGTCAAGAAATATTGTTGACGTAGTCAAGAAATATTGTTGACGTAGTCAAGAAATATTGTTGACGTAGTCAAGAAATATTGTTGACGTAGTCAAGAAATATTGTTGACGTAGTCAAGAAATATTGTTGACGTAGTCAAGAAATATTGTTGACGTAGTCAAGAAATATTGTTGACGTAGTCAAGAAATATTGTTGACGTAGTCAAGAAATATTCATGTCAACATCTACCATATATTCTATTATATAAAACAAAGGCACAATAAAAGTGGTAATATGACAACAAGAGTTAAAATTGTTGCAGGTTCATGTATGTCTTGTTTCTACACGTTATTTTACAAGTTTAATTAACTAATATTCTGACTTAAAATGGTTTGTGAAGAGTAACTTTCAGGGTCTACAACGAATTAATACAATTTATATTATTTACTATAGAAAAAAACTGATCCAATATTGAAAAAAATCAATATTCAGAAGACTCCCAGGAACCAGCTGGTTCCTGTCCTTAAATTCTCAAGAAAATATTATTTTCGACACAAAATTTTTTATCTTCGCTAACTCTACGGGAATTGTCTGCCACGTTTGACTGAGTGAGCTGTTGTTGCAGTCATGAGTCATGTTGTTACATAGTCTTGTTACAACAGTCATGAACCATGTCAGATGCAGGTGTTCTCCAGATAGTGCCACGGCCTCGGCTCCCGCTCCTGCCACTGTATATATCAACTATGGTACAATATTGATTTTAATAAACCAGTATCTTAGCTAATGAAGAAATGATACATGGTTAATATACAAAACATAAACTCGTTTCGAACAAGAATACGGTTGTTATAGTTTGAAAATAGAAAATATAATTCATTAAACTAATCCATGCTTATAATTAGTGCACTGTACAATCTTTAATGAAACTATAGAGGAAGTAAGATTATTATAACTACAGGTACACATAAGTACAATAATCAGACATAGTTTAACACACGAATAAATTAACCAAGATTACCCAAAAATGACACCAACATGACTTACTTAAGTTACGGTTTAGTTTTTAATTTTGACGACACATTATTAAGAGTAAGTCAGTGACTTTTAATGAGATTACTCTTTCAACCAAATTTTATATTTTCTCTCGATCTTCTTAAACAGAGAGCACCGACCCCTGGACTCTTACACTTGTTAAACAGAGAGCACCGACCCCTGGACTCTTACACTTGTTAAACAGAGAGCACCGTACCCTGGACTCTTACACTTGTTAAACAGAGAGCACCGCCCCCTGGACTCTTACACTTGTTAAACAGAGAGCACCGCCCCCTGGACTCTTACACTTGTTAAACAGAGAGCACCGACACCTGGACTCTTACACTTGTTAAACAGAGAGCACCGACCCCTGGACTCTTACACTTGTTAAACAGAGAGCACCGACCCTGGACTCTTACACTTGTTAAACAGAGAGCACCGACACCTGGACTCTTACACTTGTTAAACAGAGAGCACCGACCCCTGGACTCTTACACTTGTTAAACAGAGAGCACCGACCCCTGGACTCTTACACTTGTTAAACAGAGAGCACCGACCCCTGGACTCTTACACTTGTTAAACAGAGAGCACCGACCCCTGGACTCTTACACTTGTTAAACAGAGAGCACCGCCCCCTGGACTCTTACACTTGTTAAACAGAGAGCACCGCCCCTGGACTCTTACACTTGTTAAACAGAGAGCACCGCCCCCTGGACTCTTACACTTGTTAAACAGAGAGCACCGCCCCCTGGACTCTTACACTTGTTAAACAGAGAGCACCGACACCTGGGCTCTTACACTTGTTTAAAAAGAGAGCAAACCCCCCCTGGGGGGCTTTTCAAATTTTTTAAACAGAGAGCAAACCCCCCCCTGGACTCTTAAAATTTTTTAAAAAAGAGAGCCAAAAGCCCCCCGGACTTTTACCTTGTTTTAAAAAAGGGGCACCGCCCCTGGACTCTTAACTTGTTAAACAGAGAGGGACCGGCCCCCCGGGGCTCTTTCACTTGTTAAACCCGAGAGCCCCGCCCCCTGGGCCCCCTTAACCCTTTTTAAACAGAGAGGGAACCCCCCCCCGGGCCCTTTCAAATTTTTAAACAGAGAGCCCGCCCCTTTTGGTTCCCTTTCAATTGTTAAAAAGAGAGCACCGGCCCCCCGGGCTCTTACACTTGTTAAACAGGAGCACCGCCCCCTTAATTTAAAATTGTTTTTTAAAAAAGAGGGACCGCCCCTGGACTTTTTTACAATTTATTTAAAAAGAGCACCCCCCCCTGGGGGCTTTTTACATTGTTAAACAGAGGCCCGCCCCCCGGGGCTTTACACTTGTTAAACAGAGAGCCAACCCCCCCCCTGGACTTTTTACACTTTTTTAACAAAAGAGCACCCCCCCCTGGGCTCTTAAAACTTGTTAAACAGAGAGCACCGCCCCCCGGACTCCCTTTCCCCCTTGTTAAACAGAGAGCACCCCCCCTGGACTCTTTCCCCTTGTTTTTAAAAAGAGAGCACCCGGGGCCCCTGGAAATTCCAAACTTGTTAAACAGAGAGCACCGACCCGGGCTTTACACTTTTAAACAGAGAGCACCGACCCCCGGGACTCTTTCACTTGTTTTAAAAAGAGAGCACCGAAACCCCCGGACTCCAAACTTGTTTTAAAAAAGGAGCAACCCACACCCGGGTTTACCCCTTGTTAAACAGAAGCACCGACCCCTGGCTCCACCCCCCCCCCCCCCCTTACATTTTAAAAGGAGCACCGACCCCTGGACCCTTTCACTTGTTTAAACAGAGAGCACCCCCACTGGGCCCCTTACACTTGTTAAACAGAGAGCACCGACCCCTGGACTCTTTTCACTTGTTAAAAAGAGAGCCCGAACCCCCGGACTCTTTCAAATTGTTTAACAGAGAGCACCGAAACCCCTTTGGGCTCTTAAAATTGTTAAACCGAGAGCCCGGCCCCCGGAATCTTTTACACTTGTTAAACAGAGAGCAAACCCACCCCTGGGCTCTTTCACTTGTTAAAAGAGAGCCCCGACCCCCGGACTCTTACAATTTTTAAACCCGAGAGCCCGACCCCCGGGCCTCTTACACCCTTTTTTAAAAAGAGAGGCCGACCCCTGGACCTTTCACTTGTTTTAAAAAGGGGGCCAAACCCACCCCCGGGCCTTACACTTGTTTTAAAAAGAGAGCCCGACCCCGGGTCTTACACTTGTTAAACAGAGAGCCCACCCGGACTCTTACACTTGTTAAAAAGAAGCACCCACCCCTGGACTCTTACACTTTTAAACGAGAGCCCGACCCCCGGCTCTTACACTTTTTAAAAAGAGAGCCCGACCCCTGGATCTTTCCTTGTTAAAAAGAGAGCACCGACCCTGGACTCCCTTTAAATTGTTTAAAAAGAGGAAACCCACCCCCGGAAATCTTACACTTGTTAAACGAGAGCCCGACCCCCCGGACCTTTCACTTATTAAAACCCAAAAGCCCGACCCCCGGGGCTCTTTAAACTTTTTAAACAGAGAAAAACCGACCCCTGGACTCCTTTAAAATTTTAAAAAAGAGAGGGGCCCCACCCCTGGACCTTTCACTTGTTAAACTGAGAGCATCGCCCCTGGCTCTTACATTAAATTTAAAAAGAGAGGGACCGGGCCCCGGAAATCTTACACTTATTAAAAAAGGACCCCGACCCCCGGGACTCCTACACTTATTAAAAAAGAGAGCCCGCCCCTGGGCCTTACAATTTTAAACGAGAGCACCCACCCCTGGACTCTTAAACTTAATTTAAAAAAGAGCCCACCCCTGGGCTCTTTTCACTTATTAAAAGAGAGCCCCCGGGGGCCCCCGGAATCCTTAAAACTTTTAAAAAGGAGCACCGACCCCCGGACTTTTTACCTTATTTAAAAAAGGCACCGAAAAACCCGGGGCTCTTACACTTTTTAAACCGAGAGCCCGACCCCTGGTTTTTTCACTTATTAAAAGAGAGCACCGACCCCTGGACTCCCCTTCACTTATTTAAAAAGAGAGCACCGACCCTGGATCTTACCTTACTAAACAGAGGGCCGACCCCTGGGCTCCTTTCACTTTTAAACAGAGAGCACCCAAACCCCTTTGGCTTTTTACCAAATTATTTAAAAAAAAGAGCCCGACCCCTGGCTCTTAAAAACTTATTTAAAAAGAGAGCCCGACCCCCCGGAAATCTTTCACTTTTTTAAAAAAAGAGGCCCGACCCCCGGACTCTTCACTTATTAAACGAGAGCCAAAAGACCCCCCGGGGCTCTTACACTTATTAAAAAAGGGAGCGCCAACCCGGTCTTAAAACTTTTAAAAAGAGAGCCCGACCCCTGGATTTAAAACTTGTTAAAAAAAAGGGACGACCCCCCGGATCTTACACCCTTTTAAAACTGAAACCCGACCCCTTGGCTCTTCACTTTTAAAAATGAGAGCCCCTGCCCCGGGTTTTTTACACCCTTTTTAAACTGAAAAAGCAACGACCCCCCGGGGCTCTTAAAAACTTGTTAAACTGAAAAACTCGGGCCCCCCGGACTCTTTCACTTGTTAAATGAAAACATCGACCCCTTTTCTTACACTTTTAAAAATGAGAGCAGACCCCTGGACTTTTACATTTTTTAAACGAAAGCATCCCACCCCGGGCTCTTACACTTTTTAAAAAAGAAAGCCCGACCCCCCCGCCTCTTACCTTTTAAACGAAGCACGGGGCCCCTGGACCCCTTACCCTTTTAAAAAGAAAAGGGACCGACCCTGGACTCTTACACTTGTTAAAAAAGAGCCCCGGGCCCCCGGACTCTTACCCCTTGTTAAACAGGGGCGCCGACCCCTGGGGTTTTTACACTTTTAAACGAGAGCACGGGCCCCGGACTCTTACACTTTTAAAAAAGAGCAAACCCAAAAAAGACTTTTTACCTTTTTTAAAAAGGGGACCCCCGGGCCCCTGGACTCTTACACTTTTAAACAGAGACCCCGACCCCTGGACTTTTACACTTTTAAAAAAGAGAGCCCGCCCTGGCTCTTACACTTTTAAAAAAAGAGAGCACGACCCCCGGATCTTCCTTTAAAATTTAAAAAAGAGACCCCGGACCCCCCCGGGCTTTCACTTATTAAACAGAGGCCCCGGGCCCCGGACTCTTACACTTAAATTAAACCCAAAAGCGCCGCCCCCGGGCTCTTACACTTTTAAAAAAAGAGACACCCACCCCTGGGCTCCCTTTCACTTATTAAAAAAGAGCCCGACCCCTGGGTCTTACACTTTTTAAACAGAGAGCCCGACCCCGGACTCTTTTTCACTTTTTAAAAAGAGAGCCCGACCCCTGGACTCTTTCCTTCTAAAAAGAGACAAACCACAAACCCGGAACCCCCTTACACTTTTAAAAAAGAGCCCGACACCTGGAAATCTTACACTTTTTTAAACAGAGAGCAACGACCCCCTGGACTCTTAAAAATTTTTAAAACCCGAAAGCACCGACCCCTGGACTCTTTCCCTTACTAAACGAGAGCCCGAAACCCCGGACCCCTTTTCAATTTTAAACAGAGAGCACCCCACCCCCGGGCTCTTTCACTTATTAAACAAGAGCCCGACCCCCGGCTCTTACTTATTAAAAAAGAAAGGGCCCCACCCCTGGATCTTAACTTATTTAAAAAGGAGCCCGAAACCCCCGGGGGTCTTACACTTATTTAAACGAGAGGGACCCACCCCTTGGGCTCTTACACTTAATTTTTTAAAAAGAGAGCCCAAACCCCCGGACCCCTTACATTTTTAAACGAGAGCCCGAAACCCCGGACCTTTTTACACTTTTAACCTGAAAACACCCACCCCCGGGGCTCTTAAAACTTAAACTGAAAGCACCGGGCCCTTTCTTCCCAAAAATTTTAAAAATGAAGCACCAAACCCCCGGGAAACCCCTTTCCCTTTTTAAACCCGGAAAAACATCGAAACCCCCGGATCTTACACTTGTTAAAAAAGAAAGAATTTGGGCCCCCCGGACTCTTACACTTTTAAAAATGAAAGCACGACCCCTTTTTTCCCCTTCACTTTTTTAAAAAAAGGCAAGACCCCCCAAATCTTTCACTTGTTAAAAGGGGACCCCACCCCTGGACTCTTTAAAACTTGTTTAAAAAGGGAAAGCCCCGACCCCGGGGCTCTTACCCCCTTTTAAAAGAGAGCAAAGCCCCCCCTGGAAATCTTAAATTGTTAAAAAAGAGGGCACCCCACCCCTACCCCTTTCACTTTTTAAACGGGGAGCCCTAACCCTAAATCTTACACTTTTAAAAGAAAAGCCCGCCCGGGAAATCTTAACCCCTTTTTAAACAGAGACAAAAAACCCCCGGAAATTTTTAATTTTAAAAGAGAGCACCGAAAACCCCGGACCCCTTAAATTTTTTAACAGAGAGCAAAAAACCCCCCACTCCCTTTCACTTTTAAAAGGGGAGCAACCCCACCCGGAACCTTTTTAACCTTTTTAAACAGAGAGCACCGACCCCTGGACTCTTGCTTGTTAAACAGAGAGCCCGAAAATGGGGGCCTTTTTAAACCTTTTTAAACAAAAAGCACCGACCCCTTGGGGCTCTTACACTTGTTTTTAAAAAAGAAACCCCGCAACCCGGACTCTTACCTTTTAAACAAAAGAGAAACCCCAAACCCCGGGGGCTCTTTCCGTTGTTAAAAAGAGAGCCCCCGTCAACTGGAACCCCTTTCCTTTGGGTTTAAACAAAGAAACAAAAAACTGGACTCTTAAAACTTGTTAAACAGAGAGCCCCGCAATTTTGGGCTCTTAAATTGTTAAAAAAGAGAAACCAAAACCCGGACCTTAACTTTTTTTTAAAAAAGAGAGCACCATAATGGGGGTCTTCAAATTGTTAAACAGAGAGCCCCAAACCCGGAAAATCAAAAACCCTTTTTTAAACAGAGGCCCCCTTTGGACTCTTACCCCTTGTTAAACAGGAGCACCCAAACCCGGACTCTTACAAATTGTTTAAAAAAAGAGCACCAAACCTGGAAATCTTACACTTTTTTTAAAAAGAGACCCCCAACCCTGGACTCTTACCTTGTTAAACAGAGAACACAAAACCCCCGGACTCTTACACTTGTTTTAAAAAGAGAGCACCCCACCCCTGGCCCCTTAAACTTGTTTTAAAAAAGAGACCACACCCGGACTCTTTTCCTTGTTTAAAAAGGAGCCAAACCCACACCTGGACTCTTTTCAAATTTTTTAAAAAAAAGAACACCCCCCTGGACCTTAAACTTGTTTAAAGAGAGCACGACACCTGGGGCTTTTTTACACTTGTTAAACAGAGAGCACCATAAAAAGGAAAATCTTACCTTGTTAAAAAAAGGACACCACCCCTGGGCCTTAAATTGTTTTTTTTAAAAAGAGAGACCCTAACCCCGGAATCTTTAAAAATTGTTTTAAAAAGAGAACCGGCCCCTTTGGGCTCTTCCTTGTTTTAAAAAAAGAGCACCCAAAACCCCGGCTCTTAAACTTTTTAAAAAGGACAAACCAAACCCCCGGACTTTTTAACTTGTTAAACAGAGAGACCGAACCTGGGCTTTACACTTGTTAAACAGAAGCACCGGCACCTTGGGCTCTTTGTTTGGGTTTAAACAGAGAGCACCAAAACCCCGGATCTTACACTTGTTAAAAAGAGCACCAAAATGGAAATCTTAAAACCCTTTTTTAAACAGAAGCACCGGGCCCCCTGGACTCTTACCTTGTTAAACAGGGGGAGCACCCCACCCGGACCCTTAAAAAATTTTTAAAAAAGGAGGGAACCCCCCTTGGAATTTTTAAAACTTGTTAAACAGAGAGCACCGACACCTGAAATCCTTACCTTTTTAAACAAGACACCAAAAATGGGGCTTTACCTTGTTAAAAAAGAGAGGGACCTAACCCGGAAATCCCAAAACTTGTTAAAAAAGAGGCACCGTCATTGGCTTTTTAAAATTGGTTTAAAAAAAGAGCAACCAAACCGGGCTCTAAAAACTTGTTTAAAAAGAGGGGCACCCAAAAACTGGGCTTTAAAACTTGTTTAAAAAAGAAAGCACCTTTAAACCCGGAAATTTTACACTTGTTTTAAAAAGAGGAAGAAAGCCTTTTGGGCTCTTTCACTTGTTAAACAGAGAGCAAAAAACCTGGCCCTTTCACTTTTTAAAAAAGAGAGAACCCAAAAACCCGACCCTTCCCTTTTAAAACCCGAAAGCACCCTTACTGAAATCTTCCCCTTGTTAAACAGGGGAGAACCCAAAACCCCGGACTCTTACAAATTGGGTTTAAAAAAAAAGAAACCCCACCCCTGGGCTCTTTCACTTTTTTAAAAAGAGACAACCAAACCCCGGGAAATCTTTCCCTTTTTAAACAGAGAGGCCCAAAACCCCCCCCCCCCAAATCTTTCACTTGTTAAAAAGAGCCCGAAACCCCGGGGCTCTTACCTTGTTAAAAAAAAGAGGCCCCCCCCTTAAATTTTAACTGTTTTAAAAAAAAGGCACCGACCCCTGGACTCTTAACCCCTTTTTTAAAAGGAGCCCGACCCCTTAAATCTTACACTTTTTAAACAAAAGCCCAAACCCCCCGGGCTCTTTCAAATTGTTAAAAAGAGACAACCCCCCCTTAATCTTAACCTTTTAAAAGGAGAGCACCACACCTGGACCCTTTTCACTTGTTTTAAACCCGAGAACACCGACCCCTGGACCTTTTCACTTGGGTTTTTCAGAGGCAAACCCAAACCCCCCCCGGACTCTTACAAAAAGTTTAAAAGAATAGCAACCACCCTGGGGTCTTACCTTTTTAAAAAAAATGAGCCCCCGCCCCATTTGGGCCCCCTTACACTTGTTAAAAAGAGAAAAAAACCCCCCCTTTGGCCCCTTTTAAAATTTTAAACAAAAACGCACCACCTGGACTTTAACTTGTTTTTAAAAAGAAACCATAAAAAGGACTCTTACCTTGTTAAAAAAGAGTCACCGGGCCCCTGGGGCTCTTACACTTGGGTTTAAAAAAGAGCACCGCCCCTGGACTCTTAAACTTGGTTAAAAAAGAAAAAGAAAAGCCCCGGACTCTTACACTTGTTAAACAGAGAGCACCAAAACCCGGCTCTTACACTTGTTAAAAAAGACACCGACCCCTGGGCTCTTTTAAATTGTTAAAAGGGGAGCACCGCCCCCTGGACTCTTAAACTTGTTAAAAACAAAAAGAGCACCGCCCCCTGGACTCTTACAAATTGTTAAAAAAGAGAGAAACAAAACCGGCCCCCCGGGCCTTTCACTTGTTTTTTAAAAAGAAGGTGCAAACCCCCCCTGGACTCTTACCTTGTTAAAAGAGAAACACCCCCCCCTGGGCTCTTTCACTTGTTTTAAAAAGAGAGCCCGCCCCCGGACTCTTACACTTGGGAAAAAAGAGAGCCCGCCCCTGGGCTCTTACACTTTTTAAACAGAGAGCCCCCGCCCCCCGGACTCTTCACTTTTTAAAAAAGAGAGCACCGCCCCCCGGACCCCTTACACTTGTTTTAACAGAGGCACCGCCCCCCGGAATCTTACCCCTTGTTTTAAAAAGAGGGCACCGACAACCCCGGGCTCTTACAAATTGTTAAACAGAGGCACCGCCCCTGGATCTTACACTTGTTAAACAGAGGCACCGGGCCCCCTGGACTTTTCCCACTTGTTAAACAGAGAGCACCCCCCCCCTGGACTCTTACACTTGGGTTTAAAAAGAGAGGGCCCCCCCCCTGGGCTTTAAAACTTGTTAAACAGAGGCCCGACCCCCGGCTCTTTTCAAATTGTTAAACAGAGAGCACCCCCACCCGGACTCTTACACTTGTTAAAAAAGAGAGCACCGCCCCGGGGCTCTTACCCCTTTTAAAAGAGAGGGACCGCCCCGGACTCCAAAACTTTTTTAAACAAAAAGCACCGACAAACCCGGCTTTTAAAACTTGTTTTTAAAAAGAGAGCACGACCCCTGGCTCTTACACTTGTTTTTAAAAAGAGGCCCGGGGGGCCCCTGGGGCTTTAAAAACTTGTTTTAAAAAAAAGAGCCCCCGAACCTGGCCCAACCCCTTTTTTAAAAAAGAGAGGGACCGACCCCTGGGCTTTTTTCACTTTTTTTAAAAAGAGAGCCCCCGACCCCTGGATCTTACCACTTTTTAAACAAGGGAGCACCCCACCCCCGGACTCTTTAAAATTGTTTAAAAAGAGAGGGGAACCCCACCCGGGCTCTTACACTTGTTAAACAGGAGCACCGAACCCCCGGACTCTTTCACCCCTTTTTAAAAGAGAGGGGAACCCACCCCCCGGGGCTCTTCCCCTTTTTAAACAAGAGCACCCACCCTTGGACTCTTACACTTGTTTTAAAAAAGAGAGCGCCGACCCCTGGCTCTTAAAACTGTTTAAAAAGAGAGCACCGACCCTGGACTCTTACAATTGTTAAACAGAGAGCACCGACCTGGACTCTTACACTTGTTAAACAGAGAGCGCCGACCCCTGGACTCTTACACTTTTAAAAATGAGGGGCACCGACCCCTGGACTCTTACACTTGTTAAACAGAGAGCACCGACCCCTGGACTCTTACACTTGTTAAACAGAGAGCGCCGACCCCTGGACTCTTACACTTGTTAAACAGAGAGCACCGACCCCTGGACTCTTACACTTATTAAACAGAGAGCACCGACCCCTGGACTCTTACACTTGTTAAACAGAGAGCGCCGACCCCTGGACTCTTACACTTATTAAACAGAGAGCACCGACACCTGGACTCTTACACTTGTTAAACAGAGAGCACCGACACCTGGACTCTTACACTTGTTAAACAGAGAGCACCGACCCCTGGACTCTTACACTTGTTAAACTGAGAGCATCGACCCCTGGACTCTTACACTTATTAAACAGAGAGCACAGACCCCAGGACTCTTACATTAATTAAACAGAGACCACCGACCCTGGACTCCTACCCCTTATTAAACAGAGAGGCCCGACCCCTGGACCTTTACACTTGTTAAACTGAGAGCATCGACCCCTGGACTCTTACACTTATTAAACAGAGAGCACCGACCCCTCGACTCTTACACTTATTAAACAGAGAGCGCCGACCCCTGGACTCCTACACTTATTAAACAGAGAAACCCACCCCCGGGCTCTTACACTTATTTAAAAAGAGAGCACCACACCCGGTTTCACTTATTAAACAGAGAGGCCGACACCTGGACTCTTCACTATTAAACAGAGAGCCCGACCCCTTTTACTCTTACACTTATTAAACAGAGAGCACCGACCCGGGTCTTTCGTTTCAAACAAGGGGGCACCGACACCTGGCTCTTACACTTCTTAAACAGGAGCACCACCCCCGGATTTTTTCACTTATTAAGAGAGAGCATCGACCCCCCGGACTCTTACACTTACTAAACAAGAGCACCGACCCCTGGGTTTACACTTACAACAGAGTTTTCGCCGACCCCCCGGGACTTTAAATTATTAAAAAAAAGAGCCCACCCCCGGACC
>NC_069433.1:34768483-34821523 GCF_026875155.1 Cherax quadricarinatus | reverse complement strand
TAGGGATAAAAGACTGATATCAGATTGGAGGGAGAGAGTATTGAGGAGGTGAATGTATTCAGATATTTGGGAGTGGACGTGTCAGCGGATGGGTCTATGAAAGATGAGGTGAATCACAGAACTGATGAGGGGAAAAGGGTGAGCGGTGCACTTAGGAGTCTGTGGAGACAAAGAACTTTGTCCGTGGAAGCAAAAAGGGGAATGTATGAGAGTATAGTTGTACCAACACTCTTGTATGAGTGCGAAGCATGGGTGATGAATGCTGCAACGAGGAGAAGGCTGGAGGCAGTGGAGATGTCGTGTCTGAGGGCAATGTGTGGTGTGAATATAATGCAGAGAATTCGTAGTTCAGAAATTAGGAGAAGGTGTGGGATTACCAAAACTATTATCCATAGGGCTGAAGAGGGGTTGTTGAGGTGGTTCGGATATGTAGAGAGAATGGAACTAAACAGAATGACTTCGAGAGTGTATAAATCTGTAGTGTAGGGAAGGCGGGCTAGGGGTCGGCCTAGGAAGGGTTGGAGGGAGGAGGTAAAGGAGGTTTTGTGTGCGAGGGGCTTGGACTTCCAGCAAGCGTGCATGAGAGTATTTAATAGGAGTCAATGGAGACAAATGGTTTTTAATACTTGACGTGCTGTTGGAGTGTGAGCAAAGTAACATTTATGAAGGGATTCAGGGGAAACCGGACTTGAGTCCTGCAGATGGGAAGTACAGTGTCTGCACTCTGAAGGAGAGGTGTTAATGTTGCAGTTTTATAACTGTAGTGTAAAGCACCCCTCTGGCAAGACAGTCATGGAGTGAATGATGAAAGATTTTCTTTTTCAGGTCACCCTGCCTTGGTGGGAATCGGTCGATGTGTTTATAAAAAAAATATTATTATTATTATTATTATTATTATTATTATATTATTATTATTATTATTAATTATTATATTTCTAATATATTTTGTCTTAAAAATAATGAATTCATGTAGTTCAGTGTCAATAGGAATATCTTATTAATAGGAAGGAAGGTGCGAGAGGGAAGAGAAGCGAGCGGTGGAATGACGAGGTAAAGAGAGTGGTAAAGAAAGAAAAAGTTTGCATATGAGAGGTTTTTACACTGTAGAGGTAACATGAGGAAGCTGGAGAATATGGAGAGTAAAGGAAAGGTTAAGAGAGTGGTGAGGGAGTGCAAAACGAGAAGTAATGAGAGAGAGTGAGGTTTTATCACCACATTTTCCTGAGAATAAGAAAAAGTCTTGGAGTGAGATCAATATGATGAGAAAGCCTAGGAATGAAATGGATTTTAAAGTTAAAAAAAAATGAAGGTAATAATTGAAGAAGAGAAGGAGGGAGTGATTTTTTTCGCTGGACAGGGAGGTATAATATCTTTTAAGAGTAAGGAACATCCAGATGTGAGTGTGGGGAAGGTGCAAGAGGCAGTCAGTAGAATGAAAGGGGGCAAAACAACTGGGATAAATGGGATTAAGACAGAAATGATAAAAGCTAGCGGTGATATGGCTTGGAGTGGTTGGTGTATCTGCTCAGTTTTTGCATGACAAAGGAAAGTATGTAAGAAACTGGCAGACATCATACTTAGAGATTCCTTTGCATATGGAGAGACCTAACCGTGAGTGTATGAATTAGAGGGGAATAAATCTACTATGATACTTGGTACGGAGTATAGTTTGTATTGAAAGACGAAAGCAGGACTGCGAGAAGGGAACAAGTAATTTAAGTGGTAGCGATGTGTAGACCAAGTGTTTCCATGAAGAGCCTTTGCGTAAACATTACTTAAATTTTCATTTCATTAATGGACTTAGAAAAGGGCATATGATAGGTGGATAGTGAAGTATGTCCAGATGTTGCTATGTTAGTCAAATAGATGGATATGTTTCTGCTTCAACATTTAGATTTTAAGAAAGTAGTGAGTGCTTAGTGTAATACTAAGACTTAAGACAGGATGTTGTGATGTCACCAAACTTTTGTTTAAACATCTTTTATCGAATGGAATTGTAAAAGAAGTGAAATGCAAGAGTGGTTGGAGAAACTGTGGACTTTCAAAGAGAATGACTCTAATATAAGAAGAAGTTATCATATTTGGCTGCTGAAACGGTATCTTTTGGAGAATTTAAAGTTAAAACAAGAACTGCTAAAACAGATTTTTGGAGATATGTAACAGTAGGATATAAAAGTGAAAATATGAGAAAGAGCAAGACGAAGGAGATCAACAAAGAAACAAGACAACGAAAAGATCGCATATTAAGACTTGGAGGGACAGGACATTAGTGGCAAGTCAGTGGTTCAGATATCTGGAGAGTGGACTTGGTCGGCAGATGATTATTGAGAAAGAGATGAACCACTGAACTGACGAAGCAAAAGATGGAAAGAACACTGAGGCATCTGTGCCAGATCAGAACTTAATACTAGAAGCACAAATTGAGGAAATCGTCTTCCGCAGACAGTCGCTGTAAAGCCCTAGTGGCTTAGCGGCTTCTTTTTGATATATAATAATAATACAATCCGCCGTACAAGGTCATCCTATACTCTGGTATAGTGGTCAGCACAGTTGGTATGTAATGTGTGAAACATGGGTTTTAAATACCTTACAGCGAAGAAAAGAGAGAATGGAGATGTCATGTCTTGAGGGTAATGTGTAGTGCAGATGAATTCGAAGTCAGATGATTAAAACAGGTGGTAGATACAACTAAAAGTATTATTCAGAAGAGCTGAAGAAGACAGAGATGTTGAGATAGTTTGGATATTTAGAGAGGAGGACGTAAAATAGATTACTAGGAGGCGTAAAAGCGGTGCTGGAGAGGGGGAGAGTAGGAGTTTGTACTATGAAGTTGGAGGGAGGATGAGAGATAGGGAGGATTCAAGTGCTTAAGATATGAGTGGAGAAGTGAGGTTGTTATATTCAACGTCTGTTAAGAATGTGAACAAGGTCACATTTAAGAAGGGATTTAGCCAGACTTGAGTCCTGGAGTCATTTGGAGAAAGTACAGTGCCACAAACTACTGAAGGAGGTGTGGGAAATGCTGCCCGGGTTTTTTTGGGGAGGGGGGGGGGGGACAACCGAACCGTTGACATAGACCGCGCTGCTGATAAGACCGTGACTGAAAGAATGCCGGAGAAAGTATTTTTTTTTTTTATCTATATTTTCCTCGGCTCTCGTTATCTCGGTGTGATAAAAAATTAAATTTACGTTTGATCTAAATAATCTTCAGTGAAACTAATACATGATCCGTACCGATTACAGTTATTACGTTTGAGTTAACAGAACAGATAAGAGGGCGGATAGTTTTTATCTATGGAACCTGATTCCCTCAAAGATAGTTAACTAAGTTAACCACTGGAGGGGTACCAGTCTTGACCAGAGGAGTTTGAGAAGGAATACACCACCGGGAGGGTACCACTGACCAGGGCGTATTGAAGGATACACCCTGGAGAGGTACCAGTCCCTTGACGCATGGAAGTTGTGAAGGATACACCTGGAGGGTACAGTCTTGGACCCAGGGTAGTTGAAAGGATACACCTGGAGGTACGATCTTGACCCAGGGATTAGAAGGATACACCTGGAGGGAACCAGACTTGACCAGGGAGTTGAAGGATAACACCTGGAGGGTAAAAAAAACCATCTTGACCAGTAGTTTTTGAAGGATTACGCCAAAGTGTGGAGACCGCGTACCTGAGTCCCTTTTATGACTAATTACAATAAAGTAGGTTACTTCCCAGCAATCAGCCCTGGGACAGGTCCTAGTGAACCTGTGTCAGTACTCCTACACAACAATGCAGAGCCTAGAAGACTAGAGTGTAGTCGATAGGCTATAAACCAAATAAACCAACTAACCTACGTAAATGTTACAATATTGGAGAAAAAAATTAAGTTTAACATATGTAAAGGAGCTAACATTCTCAGAAGAAAATTTAATACTAATACACTGGAACAGAAAGGTTTTAAAAACCTCGTTTGAGAATTTTAATTTAATAACAGTTGATATTCTGGAGAATGTGTATTAACTGATCAGTGAAGTGGTGTATAAAAACTATAATTAAAACTTAATTAAAACTATAATTAAACTGTAATAAAAAACTATAATAGCAAAAAGATATATATGAACTGGTAGAACAACAAAGTAATACGATACTGATTTGTTGTAAATTAAATTTAAAGAGAGCTAGATATTGATGTTAATTATTAAATTTAAGTGTTATTCCTGAGTTAAGGTATAAAATATAAATAAGAGAACAATAAAAATGCCATAAGAAAAAGTGAGTGAAGGATGAATTTTTAAAGGTGTTAATATACTCGCGGAGGTTATATCCGTAATTTATCGAGTCCTTGTACTGTCGTGAAAGTTTGTACTCAGGTTGCAGTCATAAAAGCATAGTTCTAGTTATTATAACCATGGGGGAGGCTAAACCCGTAGGGATTATACAGCTTCTGTAGAGGGAGGTGGGGAGAACGATTCTGAAGGTAATCAGACTCATGCCAGAAAGCGTGAGCACAGATCCAATTCCTAGATCAAGAGACCCGTCACCAGCAATCAATAAGAACCTCCCTTGAGGGTTGCATGTCAAGAAAACATTATTAACTTGTGATGTGGGTTTATTTTATTTTGTGACTCAGGTTCCAAGAAGAGTATTAACAACCAAACTCCGTCTGTCTCAATAAACAATCATTTGGTGTCAGTGCTGGTGGAAGTCACACTACAGAAGTCCAGGATAATATGTCTGGCGTCATTCATTAAAAAAATGTTAAGAGTACAAAGATTTCCGATATTGAATTTCTAGCTTAGATAGCGGTCACTATGTAAACTGATCTCGAAACTACAAAATATAAATTATTAATAAAGACTATTACAATTGAGTGGGCGATTGTATCTGTGAAAGAGAAATTGAGACAGTGAATGTGAGAAAGATTTATATCTTCAACAATAAAGCGCCAGGGCCGCTAGGCTATTAAAGTTGGAGGCTCCCGGAGAAATTTCGTGTGTAAATATGTGGGTTATTAATTATTTACAGCTGTCGACTACAAGAGATCAATAAGGTTGGATGGAACATGTTTATAATCACTAGTCAAATACCTTCAAACCCCTTTAAAATAGGGGTTTTAAGTACACTGTCTATATACACTATGAACGTAGGAAACTGATATATATATATGAATAGACAAATATTACATCTACTCAGTCAACATATATCCTATGGAGATGAATAGGCTGACATAACATTTTTCTTTGTTATAGACTTCACTCGAACATTTTTTTTTCAATAATTGAAACAAGAAGGTCAAAAAATAGATGATTCTGTAAGAGGCTGAGATGAACTACGAATTGACGAAAAAAGAGTGTTAAGTGGCACACTGAGGCTCTGAAGGCAAAAATAGTAGAATACACCGTTAGAGTGATTATGCTATTAACTCTGGTATAGGTTTATCAATACTATGGTAGTAAAGCATGGGTATATTAACATGAATTTGTTTATTGAGTAACAATAAGACAGTTTATACTTGTTGTTAAGGAATTCAGGTATTGTCTGGTCGTCTGATTAAAAATTAGTGATTTGCAAGTCTCCAGTAGTATTAAGTTATCTCACCAAACTTATCTCGTTGATATGTGGTGTTTTGTAGAATTTTGTTTGATTATTTTTTTGTTATAAATTATGCAGATCCTGTATGTATTTCCCAAGTTCGCCTCCAGAATACACTAAGTAATCTATTTTTTGTTTTATCGGTTGTATAGAAGCAGTTAGTCTTACCATTTTATGATGTCTGATTATGTATGGCATTGTACCACGAACAAGTTAAAATATAGTTGAGTGCGACTTTCAATCTGAGTGAATACTGAATGTTACGTTTGAATATAATGACTTAAGAAATATACCATCAAATATTAAATACAAGAGATATTCTTGGTGTTACTAAGACAGTGAGTTGTTTGGAGTCGTTTGTTATAACGGAATATTCCTCTCTTGATCTGCAGTAAGCTGACAATTATAAATGCCAGAGATGAGATTATTAAAAAAAACCTATAACGCGGTTTTCCTCTCCGTGTATCATGTGCGTTAAGATTATATTGTAACGAGATATCAAGTTATTTATCTTGCATATTCAACCGCTGACTACTCATAGGTTACTACTATAAAGCAAAAGCCGCTTTTATGCTGAAGGCATTCGGGCTAATTAGGTTAAGTTTTGTCCCAGGATGGCGACCCCACCAGACAACGAGCACCCAGGTACCCATTTTAACTGATGCTGATCATAGACCAACTGGTTAAGGAAACAAGTCCCAATTAATTCTACCCCATCGCCGGGCATCGAACCCGACACTTCACCGTGTGAAGCGGAGCTTTTGCCCACCAGGCCACGGGGTACAAGTACGTTAGTTTTCATTCCTTAGCAGCCTTGATACGGTTGTGTAAACAACGTAACCGAGGGAAGAGTACCATACATCACTGCTACAAAACTGTGTAAACCTGACTATGTAAATACAGACGTAAGAGATGATAAATTATTCTTACAGGAAAACATAAAAGAATCCTGAAAATAAAAACAGAAGTGGGCCTAGAATGTAAGATAATAAAGGACTATTGAAGTGGAGAAAATCTGCATAACTAATACTAGAAGAGCTTAGAAAGAGTGGATAGAAACTAGAAGGAATAATTAACGATAATGCCAAGTTGGATTCATATCTACACACCATCACATCACACACACAACACACACATACGCAAACACACCCACCACACACACACAACCCACACACACCTACACACACATACACACACACACACATACGCATACACAGCACACACACACACACACACACACGCAACGACAAGACACACACATAACGCATTACACACACACACACACACACCCACACACACACACACACACACACACACACACACACGCACACACACACAATACGCCTACACCACACACACAGCACACACACACACACACACACACACTCATCACACGGGACCAGTGCTGTTTATCTGGTAATTGTGAACGACATGACTGTAGGAATGACCCCTCACTGAGGTGTCCCAGTTTGCAGATGACGTGAAGTTGATGAGAAGAATACACTCGATCGAAACCAGGCAAACTACCAAAGGGATCTGACGGCTGCAGACCTGGAGTTTCCACCAATTAGCTCCTGGAGTTCAATCCCACCAAGTGCAAAGTCATGCAGATTGGTGGAAGGCAAAGAAGGCCGCATACGAGTACAGTCCTAGGGAGTCAAGACTACAACCTCACTCAAGGAAAAAGATCTGGGGTGAGTATAAATAACACCAGGCAATCTCCTGAAGCCACATCAACAAATAACTGCTGCATCATATGGGCGCCTAGCAAACCTCAGAACAGCATTCCGACATCTTAATAAGGAATCGTTCAGGACCCTGTACACCGATATACGTTAGCCCATAATGGAGTATGCGGCAACCAGTTTGGAACCACACCTAGCCAAGCAACGTAAAGAAACTAGAGAAAAGTGCAAAGGTTTGCAACAAGACTAGTCCCAGAGCTAAGAGTAATGTCTACGCGAGGAGAGGTTAAGGGGAAATCAACCTGACCGCCACTGGAGGACAGGAGAGATAGGGGGACATGTAACACGACATACAAAATACATGAGGGGGAATTGACAAGGTGGACAAAGACAGAGTATCCCAGAAGTTGGACACAGCCACAAGGGACCACAGTTTGGAAGCAAAGACCACAGATGAATCACAGGATGTTAGGAAGTATTTCTTCAGCCACAGAGTAGTCAGTAAGTGGAATAGCGTTTTGGGAAGCGATGTAGTAGGCAGGATCCATACATAGCTTAAAGCAGAGTATGAAAAGCATCACGTGCTCGGGGAGAGTGACCTAGTAGCGATCAGTGAAAGAGGGCGGGCCAGGAGCCGACTCGACCCCCGCAACCTCAACTAGGTGAGCAAAACCGTGATGTTACACACCACACACACACACACCAACACACACACACACACATCCACACACACACGCCACACACACACACCCCACACACACACATACATAACCATACACAACACACACACACACACACACATCGCACAACACCCCCCCACCCACCATACACACACCACACACACACACCACACACACACACACACACACACACACACACACACCCAAAAACACCAAAAAAAAAAACACACACACAACACACACACACACACACACATACGCATACATACACACACACAAATTCAACACACACGCACACACAACGCACACAACACGCACACACACACACACACACACACACACACACACACACACACACACACACACACACAGCACACACACACACACACACATACGCATACACACACACACACACACACACACACACACACACACACACACACAACAACACAACCACACACACACACACACACACACCACACACACACACACACACACACAATAACATATGTCCCATAGACCTATGACCCATATTTAAGAGAGACATCACTGCAAATTGAGAGATTCCAAGTTACCACACACCTGTCTTTGACCGTCTTGAGCAGAACGCTGTATTATACAGCCACTGTCCCGCCACCACCGCCCACGCCACACTATACACTGGTAGACTTGTGGTAAAATATAACTACGCCCATTCCCTGTGTCGTCAACTGGTGTGGGAGTTGATTTTGAGGTCGTCGTGTGGGGGCGTGGTCATGTGTTGAGGTAATGGTGGTGAGACTTTGAAGATAAATAGATAAGCTAAATACAACCTGCATTCGAGAAGAAGGACAAGTTCGTCCCGTGGTCAGAAGCCCTGAAGCTAAGCAAAAGCTCTCCTCAGACGTCGTACCTCACCTCGGACCAGCCTCGTCTCAGTCGTGCGTACCGCAGCCTCTTGGGACCACCACCTCCCTCCACCTGCAACAATCAACACATTAGCCTCACTGCTTACACAACTTTTAATCAGAAAACATTTCATTACGGACATGATACACCCAGATACAGTGGAGGAATTCATAATGAAAAAAACAGCACATGAAGCTATGATCAAGGCGACTGTATTAATATAATTAGTATAATTATAATCAAGGGAAGCCCTGGGGGGGGGATGTGGAAGGCATTCAGTCTTAATTCGGGGAACTGGAGCACAGATCCAAGGTATCCCTAAATCAAGAGCCCCTCAGCAACATCAAGGAACCTGTCCCTGAGGGGAAAGGGCACTGTAACTTCCTCAGATTAGTCTTGAAATATATAAATAATATAACACGTACACACTTCTTTCTAAAAATCTATTAAAAACAAAAATGAATCTGAATAGGCTTATTCTGACTTATGACAGAAAAATTTAATCTATCATTCTAGGGAACTACATATTTAACAAATAAAAATAAAATTAAAAATTCAGTCAAACTAAAGTTTTTTGAAAAAAATACACCGACCAAAATAATAATAGTAATCGCGAATAATCTTTTTCGAATTGTTATTCTAAAAAGCTTGTCAATTTACGTTCCAAATTTTTGAGCGTCTCTTAATCTGTGTTATTCTACTCATATTATTTTCTGTAATGTTTTCACGTTCTTGGACATTGAATTATCGTTGTATTACGAAAGGTTACTGGTATTAACGTGAAGAAAAATTGTAATATAAAACAAGAAATTGTATTGTTTATGGGAAAAGTGGTCCATAACTGTACAAATAATTCAGAGGTTGAGTGGACAGCGTATTCAACGTGGTCACTTGGACACGTATTAAACGGTCATTGGACACGTTAAACACGGCACTTGGACACGTATTAAACGGTACCACTTTGGACACGTAATCAAATCGGTCACTTGGACCACGATTAGAACGGTACCACAATGGACACGTATTAAGAACGGTTCACTTGGACAACTGTATTAACGGTCACCTGGACACGTAATTAAACGGGTCACTTGGACACGTATTACACGGATCACTTGACACGTATTAAACGGTCACTTGGACACACTATAAACGCACTTGACAACGTATAAAACGGTCACTTGGACACGTACTAAACGGTCCACCCTGGACATCGTATTAAAAACGAGTCACTTGGACACGTAATATACGGTCACTTGGACACCGTATTCAACCGGCCAACGTTGACACGATATTAAACGGTCACTTGGACACTAATAAACGTCACTTTGGACACGTATTAAACGGATCACTTGGACACGAATTACGCGGTCACATGACATGGGGCGTATTAAACGTCACTTGGACCCGTATTAAAGCGGTCACTTGGCACCGTATTAAACTTCCCAACTGGGACACGTAGTAAACGTCCACCTACACGAATCAACGGTCACTTGACACGTATTAAACTGTCCCTTGACACGTATTAAAACGTCACTGGACACGTATTCAACGGTCACTTGGACACCGTATTTAAACGTCACTTGGACACTTATAACGTCACTTGGAACAACACGTACTAAGCGGTCACCTGGACCCCGTATTAAACGGTCACTTGACACGTATTAAACGGATCACTTGGGTCACGTATTAAACGGTCACTTGGACAACGTATCAAACGTCACTTGATGACACGTATTAATCGGTCACTACTTGGACACGTCTTAACCGGCACTTGAACCGTATAAAACTGTCACTTGGCCACGTATTTAAGCGGGTCACTTGAGACCACGTCTATAAACGGTCAGTCTTGGACACGTATTAAACGGTCACTTGGACACGTATTAAACGGTCACTTGGACACGTATTAAACGGTCACCTGGACACGTATTAAACGGTCACCTGGACACGTATTAAACGGTCACCTGGACACGTATTAAACGGTGACTTGGACACGTATTAAACGGTCACCTGGACACGTATTCAACGGTCACTTGGACACGTATTAAACGATCACAAGCACGTATTAAACGGTCCACTTGGACACGATATTAAACGGTTTATTTTTTCCCCCCACCCCCCCCCCACTTGGCGACACGTATTAAAGACGTGATCACCTGGACACCGTATTAAACGGTCACTTGGACAACGAATTAAACGGTCACTTGGCACAATTAAACGCACTTGGACACGAATTAAAACGTCACTTGGACACGTATTTAGACGTCACTATGGACACGTATTAAACGGTCACTTGGACACGTATTAAACGGTCACTTGGACACGTATTAAACGGTCACTTGGACACGTATTAAACGGTCACTTGGACACGTATTAAACGGTCCACTACAATGGCACGTATTAAACGGTCACTTGGACACGTATTAAACGGTCACTTGGACACGTATTAAACGGTCACTTGGACACGTATTAAACGGTCACTTGGACACGTATTAAACGGTCACTTGGACACTATTACGCGGGACACTTGGACACGTAATTAAACGGTCACGTTGGACACGGTATTAAACGGTCACTTGGACGACGTAATAAACGTCACTTGGAGACACGTCTTAGAACGGTCCACTGGACAACGTATTAAACGGTCACCTGACACGTAATAAACGGTCACCTGGACTCGATATTAAAACGTGTTTGGGACTTGGAACAACGTATTAAGACGGTTCACCTGACACTATTCAACGGTCAACTTGGACCCGTATTAAACGAACACTTGGCCACGTATTAAAGCGGTCACTTGACACAGTATTAAAACGGTCACCTGACACGTAATAAAACGGTCACTATGACGACGTAAATAAACCAGTCACCTGGACACGTATAAAACGGTCACTTTGACCAACGTATAAAACGTTCACTATGGACACGTCTAAAACGGTCCAACCTGGACACGTATTAAACGGTCACTTGTACACGTATAAACGTCACTTGGACCCCGTATTAAACGGTCACTTGGACACGTATAGACCGAGTCACGTATGACCCGTAGTGTACAACGTCACGATGAACACATATTAAACGTCCCTTGACACGTTTAAACGGCTCACATAGGAACACGTATTAAATGGGTCACTTGTACACACCGTATTAAACGGTCCACTTGGACCACGTATTAAGACGGTCACTTAGGACACGTATTAAAACGGTCACTATTGACAAGTATTAAACGGTTCACTTGGACACGCATAACGGTCACTTGGACAGACGTATAAAACGGTCACTTGGACACGTAATTAAACGGTCCTTGGACACGTATTAAAACGGGTCACTTAGGACACATTAAACGGTCCACTTGGACACGTATATAAACGGTGGCCCTTGACACGTATTAACGAGGTCACCTGGAACAACGTATTAAACGTCACTATGGACACGTATTGAACGTCACTTGGAACACGATATTAAACAACGGTCACTTGACCACGTATAAAAACGGTCACCTGGAACACGTAATAAAACGGTCAATTGGACACGTATTAAACGGTCACCTAGACCCCGTTATAAAACGGTCACTTTGGACACGTATATAAAGCGGTCACCTTGTCACGTATTAAAGCGGTCACTTGGACCACCTTATTAACGGTCATTTGGACACTATACATCGGTCATTTGGGACACGTAAATTAATGTATCATATGGAACACGTATTAAAACGGTCCATGTTGGACACGTATTAAACGGTCAACTGGAACACGTGTTAAAGCGGACACTGAACACGTATTAAACGGTCAGCTTGGACACCTATAAGCGGTCACCTTGGACACGATGAATTAAACGGTCCACCATGGACACGTAAATTAAAACGGTCACTGTTGGACACGTATTACACGGACACAATGGCACCTAATAAACGGTCACTTGATACGTATTAAACGGGTGCACTTGGACACGTATAAAACTTCACTTGGAGACACTCTTTAAGCGTCACTTGCGACATGTATTAAACCGTCTCGATAACGTGGACCACGTATTTAAACGGTCTCGCTGGACACGTTAATTAAACGGTCCCCTGGACACGTAATTAAACGTGTCACTTGTCACGTATTAAACATCACATTGGACACGTATATACGGTTTTCTACTTGGACACTTATAAAACGGTCACATGGACACGTATTATTAAACGGTCACTTGGACACATTTAACCGGTCACATTGGACACGAATAAAACGGTCACTTGGACACGTATTAAACGGTCACCTGGACACGTATTAAACGGTCACTTGGACACGTATTGAACGGTCACTATGGACACGTTATTACACGGACGCTTGTGACACGTAATAAAACCGACACCTGGACACTATTAAACGTGTCAATTGGACACGAATTAAACGGTCACCTGACACTTAATAAACGGACCCACATGGACCTCGTATTAAACGGTCACTTGGACCACGTATTAAACGGTCACTTCCGGACACATATTATACGGTCATTGGACACGTATTATATCGACCAATTTGACCCGTATTAAATGGTCATAATGGACACTATTAAAACGGTCCATTTGGACACGTATTATACGGTCACTTTGGACACGTGTGTAAGCGGTCACTTGAACCCGTATAAAAAACGGTAACTTGGACACGTAATTAAGCGGTCACTTGGACACGGATATTGAAACGGTACACTTAGGCCACGTATTAAAACGGTCCCTTATAGACACGATAATAAACGGTCCCCATCACTTGGACACGTATTTATGTGGGTCACTGGATACGTATTAAAACGGTCACTCGGACACGTATTTAGCGGTACACTTAGGGACATGTATTAACGGTCACGGTGACACGATATTAAACGGAGTCACTTGGACACGTAATTAAACGGTCACCTGGACACGTCTTAACGGTCACTTGACCACGTATTAAACAGTCACCTGGGACACGTAATAAAAAACGTTACATGGACACGTATAAACAACGGTCACGATGGACACGTATTAAACGGTCAACCTGACAGCGTTAATTAACACGGTCACTTGGACACGTAATATACGGTCACTTGGAACACGTATTAAACGTCACTTGACACGTATAAACGTCAGCGATGGACACGTATAAGAACGGTCACTTTGGACACGTATTCAATGGTCACTTTGACACATATGTAAAACGGTCACTTGGACACGTATTAAACGGTCGACTTGGACGACACGTATAAAAACGGTCCACCTTGGACAACATAAAACGGCACTTGGAGAGACACTATTAAACGGTCCACTTGGACACGATATTAAACGTCCACTCTGGACACGTAAATAAGCGGTCCACTTTGGACCCGTATTAGAACGGTCCTTTGGACAACGTATTAACACGGTCACATTGGAACAGGTATTCATAAACGGTCACTTGGACAGTATTCTAAGCGGTCACTTGGACACTTATTAAACGGTCACATGGGACACGTATTAAACGTCACTTGGACACCTATAAACGGTCACATGGACATGTAATTAAACGAGCCCACTTGGACACGTATATAAACGTCACTTGGAACATATAAACGGTCACTTGAGACACGTATTAATCGTCCATGTGACACGTTATTAAACGGTCATTTAGGACACTAATTCGTCACAATGGAAACACGTGTAAAGCGGTCACATGGAACACGATATAAAACGGTCCCTTGGAACACGTATAAAGCGAGGTCACATTGGAACACGTATTGTCAGGGCACTAGACCACGTATTACACGGTCAACTTCGGACACGTATATCTGTGGAACACATGGACACGTCATAAACGTCAATTGGACACGTATTTAACGATCACTTTACACGTATATAGGTGGATCACATGGACACGTAATAAACGGTTCACTTGACACATTAAACGGTCACTTGACGTATAATACGGTCATTATGGCCACGAAATAAACGGTCATTGGACACGTATTAACGGTCACTATGACACATTCTTAAAGGTCACTTGGACACGTATACAACGTCATTTGGACACACTTCTAATGTCATTTGGCACGTATTAAACGGTCAATTGGACACGGTCATTAAACGGGCACTTGGACACTTATTATCGGTCACATTGGAAGCACATATAAAACGGTCACTTGGACACGTATTAAACGGTCACTTGGACACGTATTAAACGGTCACTTGGACACGTATTAAACGGTCACTTGGACACGTATTAAACGGTCACTTGGACACGTATTAAACGGTCACTTGGACACGTATTAAACGGTCATTTGGCCTCCACTATAAAATTGTCCATTAGACACAGATCATTAACGGTCACTGACACGTAATTAAACTGTCACTTGGACACTTATTGAAAAAAGCGGTCACTTGGACAGCGTATAATCGGTCATTTGGAGAGCACGAAACTTAAATGGTCCAGTGGGACACAGTTATTAAACGGTCATTTGGACACGTATAAACGGAACACTGACATTGATATTAAACGGTCATTTGGACACGTATTAAACGGTCACCTGGACATGTATTAAACGGTCACTTGGACACATATTAAACGGTCACCTGGACATGTATTAAACGGTCATTTGGACACGTATTAAACGGTCATTTGACAGGTATTGAAACGGTCCCCTAGGACCGCTAAATAAAACGGTCACTGGACACGTAAAATTAAAGCGGTCACTTGGACAGTATTCAACGATCACTTGAACACTTATTAATCGGTCATATGACACGTATTAATGGTCATTGGACACGTAATTAAACAGTCATTTGGACACGTAGTTAAACGGTCACATTGACCACGTGGTTAAGCGTCACTTGGACACGTATTAAGCGGTCACTTGGACACGTATTAAGCGTCACTGGTGGACCACGTATACACGGACACTTGGACACGTCATTAAACGGTCACTTGGACATGTATAAAAGGTCACTTGACACGAATTAAGTGGGTCACTTGGACACGTATTTAAACGGTCACTTGGACACCGTATTAACGGTCAATATGGACACCCGATTAAACGGTCACATGGACACTATTAAACGGTCACTTGGACCCGCCACGTATTAAACGGTCCACCTGGACACGTATTAAACGGTAAATTGGACACATATTAAACGGTAACTTGGACACGTATTAAACGGTAACTTGGACACGTATTAAACGGTAACTTGGACATGTATTAAACGGTGTGGAGAAATTTTCTCCAGGAGGGGAGTATCAGCCCCCTTCAGCCCCTTTCAGCTCCTTTCAGCCCTGAGGGGCCCAGCCCTCTCAGAAGGGGCAAATATCTTGTTTACTGCTACAGCGAGTAATTGACCCCAGATGCAATACCAGTATGTGACGTGGCTCGACGCTCCGTGCGGTCCTGTGTTGCAAAGTGCAGCTTAATAAAAGACAGTTCATCTCTTACCTTAGCAAGACAATTAAGGAAAATCCTGCTCCCACTTTGTTACCATGGTAAAGATAGTGGACATTGTTGTCTATGCTTAAGACAGCAAGAATCAAACATTCTGCTTTGCTTCATCGAGGAAGTGGCAAGGAAAGCAAAAGTACTAGGTCAGCTTTTCTTTTGTGCTGGGGGCATTTAACGGCGTGGGGTGCTGTGGCGTCTTCAGATTACTTTTGCTCTACTGAGAGTGACACTGACGCCAGGAAACCAACAAAAAACGATCTGTGCGTTAGTGTGAACAAAGTGTCTCATAAAACACAATAAACATTTAAAAGAGAAAGTGTGATCAGCTTCTTTAGTGAAAGATTGTGAACAATAAAGACAAATCTTGTGGAACATAGTGTACCAGTGGGGCGTATTCCTAGACTATGGAAGCGTGGACATCCAAGGACACTTCAGCTTCTATCAAGTCACCGATACTGTCGAAGGTGTGAAGAACACCAAGCCACGCACAAAGCAAGGTGGGTTTAAACGAATTTCTTGTGTCGGGGAACGGGCTCGGTTTTGGTCAAGGTTGTAATCAACCTATAGTCGGCAGTAAGGTGCGGACTTTTGAGTCCACACAAATGAATTTGTCAGCCACAGTGAATGAAATATTGACATAACCCCAGGGTTAAATTTAAATCTTTCCTTTTCCACCCCCCAATTTGGAAAAAATTTGGGTTAAATGTTTTTTTTTTTTAAAATTATCCAAAAGGGTAATTTTTTTAAAACCCCAAAAACAAAATTTTAAATTTTTTTTAAATAATTTAAAATTTTTTTAAAATATTTTTTAAAATTTTTTTTAAAATTTTTATTTTTTTTAATTTTTAATTAATTTTTTTTTTAATTATTAAAAAAGGGGAAAGGCCCCCAGGGGATTTTAAAAAATTGGTTTTTTTTTAAAATTTTTTAAAACCCCCCCCTTAATTTCCCCCACCCCTTTTTTTTTCCCCCCCCTTTTTTTTTTTCCCCCCCCTTATTTTTTCCCACTAAAATTTTTTTTTTTAATTTTTTTTAAAAAAAAATTTTTAATTTTTCAAACCAAAAAATTTTTAAAAAAAAAATTTTAAAATTTATTTTAAATAAAAGGCCCGGGGGCCCAAAACCTTTTTTTTAAAAGGAAAGGGCTATTTTAAAACCCCCCTTTTTCCCCCCAATTTTTTTAAACTTTTATGAAAAAAAAACCCAAAATTTTTTTAAAAAATTTTTTTTAACCCCATTTTTTTCCATTTATTTTTTTTCCCCTTTTTTTTAAAAATTTTTTTTAAAAAAATTTTTTTTTTAAATTAAAAATTTTTTTTTAAAAAATTTTTTGGGTGGGTTTATTTTTTGTTTTTTTTCCCCCAATTTTTTACCCCCCCTAAATTATTTTTTTTTTTTTCACCTTTTTTTTTCAATTTTTCCCCTTTTTGGGGGGGTTTTTTTTTAATTTTTAACGTTTTTATTTTTTTTTGGGGTTTTTTTTTCCCCCCTCGGGTGGTTTGGGGGGAAAAACCCCCAATTTTTTTGTTTTAACTTTTTAGAAATAAAACGTTTAAAAAATTTTAAATTTGAAACAAAAAAAACCGTTTTTCCATTGGCAGATTCGGTTTTGGAAGTTTAAAGGTTTGGGTATTAAACGGTTTGGGGAAGAAAAAAGGTTTTTTTGGGTTTAAACTAATTTGGGACAGAAAAAGGTCACGGGGGGAAGATTAAAGGTTTGGGTAAAAATCACTTGGCGTTTTTAAAGGGTTTGGGGGTTTATTAAAGTATTAAAACGTTTAAAAGGGTTTGGGGGGGTTTAAAAGGCACTGGCTTTTAAAAAACGGTCTTGGAAATTCTATTAAAAACATAAAAAAGGGGACGGACACGTATTAAACGGTCCTTGGACCGTATTAAACGGTCACTTGGACCGTTTAAAACGGTCATTGGCACGTATTAAAACGGTATTTGGGAACGTATTAAACGGTCATTGGAACGTTTTTTAAACGGTCACTTGGACGTATTAAACGGTCATTTGGGAAAACGTTTTTAAACGGTCCTTTCGACACGTATTAAACGGTAATTTGGCACGTAAAAAACGGTCACTTGGACAGTATTAAACGGTAACTTGGCACGTTTTAAAACGGTCATTGGAACGTTTTAAAACGGTCACTTGGACCGTTTTAAAAGGCACTTGGAACGTTTTTAACGGTCCTTTGGGACAGTATTAAACGGTCACGGGAACGTATTAAAAACGGAATGGAAACGTTTAAAACGTCAACTTGGACACGTATTAAACGGTCACTTGGACACGTATTAAACGGTCACTTGGACACGTATTAAACGGTCACTTGGACACGTATTAAACGGTCACTTGGACACGTATTAAACGGACACTTGGACACGGAGAAATTTGTGTACAACAAAATTACCCAATGACTAAAAATTTTTTTTGGAAAAAATAAGTTTCCAAAAATTGTCTGCTTATTAAAATTAAATTTTTGTGCATTTTATTTATGGTTTTATGAGCGTTTTTTTTCCCACGGTTTTCCCATTTTCTCATTTTGGTTTTTCCCCCCGGTCCCTGCCTCTATTTTGGAGCAAAAACTGTGCTGACGTAAATGGGCCCCCACTAGGGTGTTAGTAGTGGGAAGATGTAAAAAAGCCCACTAGGGTGTTGTGCGGGGAAAAGATGTCAGAGCGCCACTGGGTGTTAGTGTGGGAAGATGTCAAGAGCCCACTAGGGTGTTAGTGCGGGGAAAGGTCTTTTGCCCCTAGGGTGTTAGTAGGTGGGAAGAGTAAAGGCGCCATTGGGGTTTTAGCAGTGGGAAGATGTAAAGGCCCCCATTAGGGTGTTAGTAGGGGAAAGATGTAAAAGGGGCCCCCACTAGGGTGTTAGCAGTGGGAGATGTAAGAGCCCCCTTGGGTTGTTAGAGTGGGAAGGTAAAGAGCGCATAGGGTGTTAGTAGCTGGGAAAAGTGCAAGGCCCACTGGGTGTTGTAGGGGGGAAGATGTTCAAGAGCGCCACTGGGGTGTTAGGCTGGGAAGATGTCAGGGCCATGGGTGTTAGTAGTGGGAAGATGTCAATAGGCCATAGGGTTTAGTAGCGGGGGAAGATGTAAAAGAGCCCCATAGGGTTTTTGTAGTGGGAAGATGTAAATAGGCCATGGGGGTGTTAGTAGGGGGAAGTGCCAGGGCGCCAGGGTGTTTGTAGGGGGGAAGTGTCAAGAGCCCCACTGGGGGTTGTAGCGGGAGTGTCAAGAGCGCCAAGGGTGTTGTGTGGGAAGATGTCAATAGTGCCCTGGGGTTAGTGTGGAAGATCCCGGAGCGCCACTGGGTGTTAGTAGCTGGGAAAAATGTCAAGAGGCCATTGGGTGTTAGTGCTGGGAAGATGTCAAGAGGCCATAGGGTTGTTGTGTGGGAAAGATGTCAAGGACGCCACTAGGGTTTAGTAGTGGGAAGATGTCAATAGTCCCACTAGGGTGTTAGTGCGGGAAGATGTCAAGGCGCCACTGGGTGTTAGTAGCGGGGAAAGTTGTCAAGGCGCCACTAGGGTGTTAGTAGCGGGGGAAGATGTCAAGAGCGCCACTAGGGTGTTATAGGGGAAAGATGCAAAGAGGCCACTAGGGTGGTTAGTGCTGGGAAGAGTCAAGAGCCCCCTGGGGGTTGTAGTGGGAAGATGTAAAGGCCCATAGGGTGTTGTAGCGGGGAAGATGTCAAGAGCGCACTAGGGTGTTAATAGGGGGGAAGATGTCAAGAGGCACGGGTTTTGTAGCTGGGAAGTTGTCAAGAGCGCCACGGGGGGTTTGTGCTGGGAAGATGTCAAGGCGCCCTGGGGGTGTTAGTAGGGGGAAAGGTCAAGAGCGCCCTGGGGTGTTGTAGTGGGAAGATGTCAAGAGCGCCACTAGGGTGTTATAGCTGGGAAGTGTCAAGAGCCCCATGGGTGTTAGTGCTGGAAGATTTTAAGGCCCACTGGGTTTTTAGTAGTGGGAAAGATGTCAAAAGCGCCATAGGGTGTTAGTAGGGGGGGAAAGATGCAAGAGCGCCACTGGGTTTTTAGTAGCGGGGGAAGATGTCAAGAGCGCCACTAGGGTGTTAGTAGCTGGGAAGATGCAAGACCCCCACTAGGGTTTGACCTGGGAAGATGTCAAGGCGCCCCTAGGGTGTTATAGTGGGAAGATGTCGAGCGCCTAGGGGTTAGAGCTGGGAAGATGTCAGGGGCCCCACTAGGTGTTGTAGGGGGAAGATGTCAAGAGCGCCACTAGGGTGTTAGTAGTGGGAAGATGTCAAGAGCCCCCTAGGGTGTTAGTAGCTGGGAGATGTCAAGGCGCCACTAGGGTGTTAGTGTGGGAAGATGTCAAGAGGCACTGGGTTTAGTGGGGGGAAGAGTAAGAGGGGGCATGGGGTTAGTAGCGGGGAAGATGTAAAGAGCGCCTTAGGGTGTTGTGTGGGAAATGTAAAGAGCCCCACTAGGTGTAGCAGCTGGGAAATTGTAAAGAGCGCCCTGGGTGGTAGCTGGGAAGATGTAAAACGGCGCACTAGGGTGTTATTTTAGCTGGGAAGATGTCAAGAGAGCCACTAGGTGTTAGTGGCTGGGAAAGATGTCAAGAGCCCACTAGGTGTTAGTGCTGGGAAGTGTAAGAGCGCCAACTAGGGTGGTTAGCTAGCTGGGAAGATGCAAGAGCGCACTAGGGTGTTAGTGCTGGGAAGATGTCAAGAGCGCCAATAGGGTGTTAGTAGCTGGGAAGATGTTAATAGTGCCACTAGGGTGTTAGTAGCTGGGAAGATGTCAAGAGCGCCATAGGTGTTAGTAGCTGGGAAGATGTCAATATTGCCTAGGGTGTTAGTGCGGGGAAAGTGCCAGGGGGGCCCCACAGGGTGTTAGTAGTGGGAAGATGTCATGAGCGCCACTATTGTGTTTGTGCTGGGGAGATGTCAAGAGCGCCTAGGGTGTTAGTAGCTGGGAAGATTCAATAGTGCACAGGGTGTTGTAGCTGGGAGATGCAGGAGCGCCCCTAGGGTGGTTAGTAGCTGGAAAGATGTCAAGAGCGCATTTAGGGTGTTAGTGTGGAAGATGTCAAAGAGCCCCACTAGGGTGTTATAGCTGGGAAGTTGTAAAGAGCGCCTAGGGGTTAGTAGCTGGAAGATGTCAATAGTGCCACTAGGTTTGTTAGAAAGCTGGGAAGATGTCAAGGCGCCACTAGGGTGTTAGTAGCTGGAGAGATTCAAGGCGCCACTAGGTGTTAGTAGTGGGAAGATGTCAAGAGCGCCACTGGGTGTTGTAGCTGGGAGATGTAAGGGCCACTAGGGTGTTAGTAGCTGGGAAGATGTAAGAGCGCCATAGGGTGTTAGTAGTCGGGAAGATGTCAAGAGCCCCATAGGGGTTAGTAGCTGGAAGATGTCAAGAGCGCCACTAGGTTGGTTAATTAGTTGGAAGATGTAAAGAGCGCCCTAGGGTGTTAGTAGTGGAAGTGTCAAGAGCGCACTAGGTGGTTAGTAGCTGGGAGATGTAAAGAGCGCCACAGGGTGTTGTAGTGGAAGATGTCAAGAGCGCCACTAGGGTGTTATAGCGGGGAAAGATGCAAGAGCCCACTAGGGTTTATAGATGGGAAAGATGTCAATGAGCGCCACTAGGTGTTAGTGCTGGAAGATGTCAAGAGCGCCACTAGGGGTTAGTAGCTGGGAAGATGAAAGAGCGCCACTAGGGTTTTAGTAGTGGGAAGATGTCAAGAGCCCACTGTTAGTTGTGGGAAGATGTCAAGGCGCCATGGGGTTTGTGTAGCTGGAAGATGTCAAGAGCGCCACTAGGGTTGTTAGTAGCGGGAAGTTTCAAGAGCGCCACTAGGGTGTTAGTAGCTGGGAAGATGTCAAGAGCGCCACTAGGGTGTTAGTAGCTGGGAAGATGTCAAGAGCGCCACTAGGGTGTTAGTAGCTGGGAAGATGTCAAGAGCGCCACTAGGGTGTTAGTAGCTGGGAAGATGTCAAGAGCGCCACTAGGGTGTTAGTAGCTGGAAAAGATGCCAGGAGCGCCACTGGGTGTTTAGTAGCTGGAAAGATGTGAAAAATGGGCCACTAGGCTGTAGTAGCTGGGAGATGCAGGAGCGCCACTAGGGTGTAGTAGCTGGAAGATGTCAAGAGCGCCACTAGGTGTTGTATTGGGGAGTTTCAATAGTGCCTTAGGTGCTAGTAGCTGGGAAAAAGTTCAAGAGCGCCACTAGGGTTTAGTAGTGGAAGAAGTCAAGAGTGCACTGGGTGCTGTAGTGGAAAGTGTAAAAGAGCGCCACTAGGGTGTTAGTAGCTGGGAAGATGTCAAGAGCGCCACTAGGGTGTTAGTAGCTGGGAAGATGTCAAGAGCGCCACTAGGGTGTTAATAGCTGGGAAGATGTCAATAGTGCCACTAGGGTGCTAGTAGCTGGGAAGATGTCAAGGCGCACGGTGTTAGTACCCTGGGAAGAATGTAAGAGCCCCATGGGGTGTTAGTAGCTGGGAAGATGTAAGAGCGCCACTTGGGTGTTAGTAGTGGAAGATGCCAGGAGCGCCACTGGGGTGTTAGTAGTGGAAGTGTCAATAGTGCCACTAGGGTGCTAGTAGCTGGGAAGATGTCAAGAGCGCCACTAGGGTGTTAGTAGCTGGGAAGATGTCAAGAGTGCCACTAGGGTGCTAGTAGCTGGGAAGTTTGTCAAGGCGCCATTTGGGGTTGTGCGGGGAAAGATGTCAAGAGGCCCCTAGGGGGGTTGTAGGGAAGATGTCAAGAGCGCCACTAGGGTGTTAAGCTGGGAAGATGTTCAATGTCCCACTAGGGTGCTATTTCGGAAATGTCAAGAGCGCACTGGGTGTTAGTAGCTGGGAAAGTGTCCAAGAGCGCACTGGTGCTAGTAGTGTAAGATGTCAAAGCCACTAGGTGTTGTAGTGGAAGATGCAGGAGGCCATAGGGTGTTAGTGTGGGAAGTGTCAATAGTGCCATAGGGTGCTTAGTAGCTGGGAAAGATGTCAAGACGCCACTCGGTTTTAGTAGCTGGGAAGATGTCAGAGCGCACTAGGTGTGTAGCTGCTAAGAGTCAAGGGCGCCACTAGGGTGTTAGTAGCTGGGAAGATGCCAGGAGCGCCACTAGGGTGTTAGTAGCTGGGAAGATGTCAATAGTGCCACTAGGGTGTTAGTAGCTGGGAAGATGTCAAGAGCGCCACTAGGGTGTTAGTAGCTGGGAAGATGTCAAGAGCGCCACTAGGGTGTTAGTAGCTGGGAAGATGTCAAGAGCGCCACTAGGGTGTTAGTAGCTGGGAAGATGTCCAAGAGCGCCACTAGGGTTGTTAGTAGCTGGGAAAGTGTCAAAGAGCGCCACTAGGGTGTTAGTAGCTGGGAAGATGTCAAGAGCGCCACTAGGGTGTTAGTAGCTGGGAAGATGTCAAGAGCGCCATTAGGGTGTTAGTAGCTGGGAAGATGTCAAGAGCGCCACTAGGGTGTTAGTAGCTGGGAAGATGTCAAGAGCGCCACTAGGGTGTTAGTAGCTGGGAAGATGTCAAGAGCGCCACTAGGGTGTTAGTAGCTGGGAAGATGTCAAGAGCGCCACTAGGGTGTTAGTAGCTGGGAAGATGTCAAGAGCGCCACTAGGGTGTTAGTAGCTGGGAAGATGTCAAGAGCGCCACTAGGGTGTTAGTAGCTGGGAAGATGTCAAGAGCGCCACTAGGGTGTTAGTAGCTGGGAAGTTTGTAAAGAGCGCCACTAGGGTGTTAGTAGCTGGGAAGATGTCAAGAGCGCCACTAGGGTGTTAGTAGCTGGGAAGATGTCAAGAGCGCCACTAGGGTGTTAGTAGCTGGGAAGATGTCCTGGAACATCTATGGAAGGTTAAGTACTTTAACTGTTAGTATAACTTTAGGTCGTAGGTGGTTTTGGGGTTTTGTTTGTACTCTTGAGTGGTTCCTTGGTTTGAGGGGTTTCCCTGGCTCTTGAGGGTTCATGGCCCTTGAGTGGTTTTTGGCTCTGATTTGGTTTCCCTGGCTCTTGAGTGGTTCCTGGCTCTTGAGGGGTTCCTGGGAGTGGTTCATGGCCCCTTGAGGGTTCCTGGCTCTTAGGGTCCTGGCTCTGAGGGGTTTCCCTGGCTCTTGAGTGGTTCTGGCTTGGAGGTTCGGCTCTTAGTGGTTCCTGGCTCTTGAGTGGTTCTGATCTGAGTGGTTCCTGGCTCTTGAGTGGTTCCTGGCTCTTGAGTGGTCCGGTTTTGGGTGGTTCCTGGCTCTTGAGTGGTACTGCTCTTGAGTGGCTCCTGGCTTTGAGTGGTTCCTGGCTCTGAGGGGTTTCCCTGGCTCTTGAGTGGTTCTGGCTCTTGAGGGGTTTCCTGGTTCTGAGTGGTTCTGGCTCTTGAGGGGTTTCCCGGCTTTAGGGTTCCTGGCTCTGAGGGGTTTCTGGTCTTGAGGGGTTTCCCTGGTCTTGAGGGGTTTCTGGCTCTGAGTGGTTCCTGGCTTTTGAGTGGTTCCTGGCTTTGAGTGGTTCCTGGCTCTTGAGTGGTTCCGGTCTTGAGTGGTCCTGGTCTTGAGGGTTCCCGGCTTGGTGGTTCCGGCTCTTAAAGGGGTTTCCCGGCTCTTGGTGGTTCGGCTTTTGGGAGTGTTCCCGGGGCTCTTGAGTGGTCCTGGCTTGAGTGGTTACGGGTCTTGAGTGGCTCCTGGCTTTGAGTGGTTGGCTCTTGAGTGGTTCCTGGCTCTTGAGGGGTTTCCCGGCTTTGATTTTCCCTGGCTCTTGAGTGGTTCCTGGCGAGTGGTTCCCTGGCTCTTGAGTGGTTGGCTCTTGAGTGGTCCTGGCTCTGAGTGGTTCCTGGCTCTTGAGTGTTCTGGCCTTGAGGGGTTTCCGGGCCCTCTTGAGGGGTTTCCCTGGCTCTTGAGTGGTTCTGGCTCTTGAGTGGTTCTGGTTTTTGAGTGGGTTCTGGCTCTGAGTGGTTCTGGATCTTGGGGTTCTGGTTTTGAATGGTTGCCTGGCTGGTATGGTTCCTGGCTCTTAGTGGTTCCTGGTCTTGATGGTCCTGGCTCTTAAGGGTTCCTGGCTCTTGAGTGGTTCTGGCTCTTGAGTGGTTCCTGGCTCTTGTAGTGGTTCCTGGATCTTGAGTGGTTCGGGCTCTAAAATGGTTCCGGCCCTGAATGGTCCTGGCTCTTGGGGGTTCCTGGCTCTTGACGGGTTCCTGGCCAGGGGTTCCTGGATCTTGAGTGGTTCCCTGGCTCTTGAATGGTTCTGGTCTGAAGGGGTTTCCCTGGCTCTTGAGTGGTTCCTGGCTTCTGAGTGGTTTTTGGCTTTGAGTGGTCTGGCTTTTGAGTGGTTCTGGCTCTCGGTGGTTACTGGCTCTGAGGGGCTCCTGGCTCTTGAGTGGTTCCTGGCTTTGAGGGGTTTCCCTGGCTCTGAGTGGTTCCTGGCTCTTGAGTGGTTCCTGGCTCTGAGTGGTCATGGCTCTTGAGTGGTCCTGGCTCTGATGGTTCCTGGCTCCTGGTGGTTCCTGGCTCTGAGTGGTTCCCTGGCTCTTGAGTGGGTTCCGGCTCTTAGTGGTTCCTGGCTCTTGGGGTTCCCTGACTCTTGAGTGGTTCTGCTTTTGGGAGTGGTTCCGGCTCTTGAGTGGTTCCTGGTCTTGAGTGGTTCCCTGGCTCTTGGTGGTTCTGATTTTGAGTGGTTCCTGGCCCTTTTGAGTGGTTCTGGTCTTGAGGGTTCTGGCTCTTGAGGGTTCCTGGTTTTGGGCGTGGTTCGGGCTTCTTGAGGGGTTCCCTGGCCTTGAGTGGTTCTGGCTTTTGGGAGTGGTTCTGGCTCTTGAGTGGTTCCGGCTTTTGATTTGGTTCTGGCTCTTGGTGGTTCTGGCTCTTGAATGGTTCCTGGCTCTTGAATGGTTCCTGGCTCTTGAGTGGTTCCTGGCTCTTGAGTGGTTCTTGGCTCTTGAGTGGTTCCTGGCTCTCGAGTGGTTACTGGCTCTTGAGTGGCTCCTGGCTCTTGAGTGGTTCCTGGCTCTTGAGTGGTTCCTGGCTTTTGGGAGGGGTTTCCCTGGCTCTTGAGGGGTTTCCTGGCTTTGAGTGGTTCCTGGCTCTTGAATGGTTCTGGTCTTGGGGTGTCCCTGGCTCTTCGTGGTCCCTGGCTCTTCAGTGGTCCCTGGCACTTCAGTGGTTCCTGGCTCTTGAGTGGTTCCTGGCTCTTGAGTGGTTCCTGGCTCTTGAGTGGTTCCTGGCTCTTGAGTGGTTCCTGGCTCTTGAGTGGTTCCTGGCTCTTGAGTGGTTCCTGGCTCTTGAGTGATCCCTGGCTCTTGAGTGATCCCTGGCTCTTCAGTGGTCCCTGGCTCTTCAGTGGTCCCTGGCACTTCAGTGGTTCCTGGCTCTTGAGTGGTTCCTGGCTCTTGAGTGGTCTGGCTCTGGGGGTTTCCCTGGCATTTGAGGGGTTTCCCGGCTCTTGAGTGGTTCCTGGCATTTGAGTGGTTCCTGGCTCTTGAGTGGTTCTTGGCTCTTGAGTGGTTCCTGGCTCTTGAGTGGTTCCTGGCTCTTGAGTGGTTCCTGGCTCTTGAGTGGTTCCTGGCTCTTGAGTGATCCTGCTCTTTGGGGGTGTCCCTGGCTCTTCAGTGACCCCTGGCTCTTCAGTGGTTCCTGGCACTTCAGTGGTTCCTGGCTCTTGAGTGGTTCCTGGCTCTTGAGTGGTCCCTGGCTCTTGAGTGGTCCCTGGCTCTTGAGTGGTCCCTGGCTCTTGAGTGGTCCCTGGCTCTAGAGTGGTCCCTGGCTTTTGAGTGGTCCCTTGCTCTTGAGTGGTCCCTGGCTCTTGTGTGGCTCCTGGCTCTTGAGTGGTCCCTGGCTCTTAAGTGGTCCCTTGCTCTTGATTGGTCCCTGGCTCTTGAGTGATCCCTGGCTCTTTTGTGGTCCCTGGCTCTTGAGTGGTCCCTGGCTCTTGAGTGGTCCCTGGCTCTTGAGTGATCCCTGGCTCTTGAGTGGTCCTGATTTTGTGGTCCCTAGCTTTAAGTGGTCCCTGGCTTTTGTGTGTCCTGGCTCTTGAGTGGTCCCTGGCTCTTGAGTGGTCGCTAGCTCTTGAGTGGTCCCTGGCTCTTCAGTTGTCCCTGGCTCTTGAGTTGTCCCTGGCTCTTCAGTTGTCCCTGGCTCTTGAGTGGTCCTTGGCTCTTCAGTAGTCCCTGGCTCTTCAGTAGTCCCTGGCTCCTGAGTGGCCCCTGGCTCTTGAGTGGTCCCTGGCTCTTGAGTTGTTCCTGGCTCTTGAGTGGCCCCTGGCTCTTGAGTGGTCCCTGACTCTTCAGTGGTCCCTGTCTCTTCATTGGTCCCTGGCTCTTCAGTGGTCTTTGGCTCTTCAGTAGTCCCTGGCTCTTCAGTAGTCCCTGGCTATTGAGTGGTCCCTGGCTCTTGAGTGGTCCCTGGCTTTTCAGTTGTCCCTGGCTCTTGAGTGGTCCCTGGCTCTTGAGTGGTCTCTGACTTTTGAGTGGTCCCTGGCTCTTCAGTGGTCCCTGCCTCTTCAGTCGTCCCTGGCTCTTCAATGATCCCTGGCTCTTCATTGGTCCCTGGCTCTTCAGTGGTCCCTGGCTCTTCATTGGTCCCTGGCTCTTGAGTGGTCCCTGGCTCTTGAGTGGTCCGCCTCTTCAGTGGGTCCCTGGCTCTTAATGATCCCTGGCTCTTCAGTGGTCCCTGGCTCTTCAGTGGTCCCTGGCTCTTCAGCTGTCCCTGGCTCTACAGTGGTCCCTGGCTCTTCAGTGATCCCTGGCTCTTCAGTGGTCCCTGGCCCTTCAGTGGTCCCTGGCTCTTCAGTGGTCCTGGCTCTTCAGTGTCTGGCTCTTCGTGGTCCCTGGCTCTTCAGTGGTCCTGGCTCTTAGTGGTCACTGGCTTTCAGTTGTCCGGGCTCTTCAGTGGTCCCTGGCTCTTCAGTGGTCTGGCTCTTCAATGGTCCCTGGCTCTTCAGTGGTCCTGGCTCTTAGTTGCCCCCTGGCTCTTCAGTTGTCCTGGCTCTTCAGTGGTCCCTGGCTCTTCAGTGGTTTCCCTGGCTCTTCAGTGGTCCTGGCTCTTCAGTGGTCCCTGGTCTTAGTGGTCCGGTTTCTTCAAGGTCCGGGGCTCTTCAGTGGTCCCTGGCTCTTCAGTTGTCCCTGGCTCTTCAGTGATCGGTCTTCAGTGGTCCCTGGCTTTTCAGTGGTCCCTGGCTCTTCAGTTGTCCCTGGATCTTCAGTGGTCCCTGCCTCTTCAGTGGTCCCTGGCTCTTCAATGGTCCCTGGCTCTTCAGTGGTCCCTGGCTCTTCAGTTGTCCCTGGCTCTTCAGTGGTCCCTGCCTCTTCAGTGGTCCCTGGCTCTTCAGTGGTCCCTGGCTCTTCAGTGGTCCCTGGCTCTTCAGTGGTCCCTGGCTCTTCAGTTGTCCCTGGCTCTTCAGTGGTCCCTGCCTCTTCAGTGGTCCCTGGCTCTTCAGTGGTCCTGGTCTTAATGGCCTGGCTTTTCAGTGGTCCTGGCTCTTCAGTGGTCCCTGGCTCTTCAGTGGTCCTGCCTCTTCGTGGTCCCTGGCTCTTCAGTGGTCCCTGGGTCTTCAGTGGTCCCTGGCTCTTCAGTGGTCCCTGGGTCTTCAGTGGTCCCTGGCTCTTCAGTGGTCCCTGGCTCTTCAGTGGTCCCTGCCTCTTCAGTGGCCCCTGGCTTTTTAGTGGTCCTGGCTCTAGTGGTCCCTGGCTCTTCAGTGGCCCCTGGCTCTTCAGTGGTCCCTGGCTCTTCAGTGGTCCCTGTCTCTTCATTGGTCCCTCGCTCTTCAGTGGTCCCTCGCTCTTCAGTGGTCCCTGGCTCTTCAGTGGTCCCTGGCTCTTCAGTGGTCCCTGGCTCTTCAGTGGTCCCTGGCTCTTCAGTGGTCCCTGGCTCTTCAGTGGTCCCTGGCTCTTCAGTGGTCCCTGGCTCTTCAGTGGTCCCTGGCTCTTCAGTGGTCCCTGGCTCTTCAGTGGTCCCTGGCTCTTCAGTGGTCCCTGGCTCTTCATTGGTCCCTGGCTCTTCAGTGGTCCCTGGCTCTTCAGTGGTCCCTGGCTCTTCAGTGGTCCCGGGGCTCTTCGTGGTCCCTGCTCTTCAGTGGTCCCTGGCTTTCAGTGGTCCTTCCCTTTTTCAGTGGTCCTGGCTCTTCAGTGGTCCCTGGCTCTTCGTGGTCCCTTGCTCTTCAGTGGTCCCTGCCTCTTCAGTGGTCCCTGGCTCTTCAGTGGTCCCTGGCTCTTCAGTGGTCCCTGGTTCTTCAGTGGTTCCTGGCTCTTCAGTGGTCCTTGCTCTTCGTGGTCCTGGCTCTTCAGGGTCCCTGGCTCTTCAGTGGTCCCTGGCACTTCAGTGGTCCCGGGCTCTTCAGTGGTCCTGGCCCCCTTCAGTGGTCCCGGGGTCTTAATGGTCCTGGTCTTAGTGGTCCCTGGCTCTTCAGTGGTCCCTTGCTTTCAGTGGCCCTGGCTCTTCAGTGGTCCTGGCTCTTCAGTGGTCCCTGGCACTTCGTGGCCCCTTGGCTCTTCAGGGGGTCCGGCTCTCAGTGGCTGGCTATTCAGTGGTCCCGACTCTTCTGTTGGTCCCTGGGGTCTTCAGGGGTCCCTGGCATTTCAGTGGCCCCTGGCTTTTTCAGTGGTCCCTGGCTCTTCAGTGGTCCCTGGCTCTTCAGTGGTCCCTGGCTCTTCAGTGGTCCCTGGCTCTTCAGTGGTCCCTGGCTCTTCAGTGGTCCTGGGTTCAGTGGTCCCTCCCTCTTCAGTGGCCCTGGTTCAGTGGTCCTGGTCTTCAGTGGTCCCTGGGTCTTCAGTGGTCCCTGGGTCTTCAGTGGTCCCTGGGTCTTCAGTGGTCCCTGGGTCTTCAGTGGTCCCTGGGTCTTCAGTGGTCCCTGGGTCTTCAGTGGTCCCGGGGTCTTCATGGTCCTGGGTCTTCAGTGGTCCCTGGCTCTTCAGTGGTTCCCTGGGTCTTCAGTGGTCCTGGGTCTTCAGGGTCCCTGGTCTTCAGTGGTCCCTGGGTCTTCGTGCCCCTGGGTCTTCAGTGGTCCGGGGTCTTCAGTGGTCCCGGGGTCTTCAGTGGTCCCTGGGTCTTCAGTGGTCCCTGGGTCTTCAGTGGTCCTGGTTTTCGTGGTCCTGCTTTTCAGTGGTCCCTGGCTCTTCAGTGGTCCCTGGGTCTTCAGTGGTCCCTGGGTCTTCAGTGGTCCCTGGGTCTTCAGTGGTCCCTGGCTCTTCAGTGGTCCCTGGCTCTTCAGTGGTCCCTGGCTCTTCAGTGGTCCCTGGGTCTTCAGTGGTCCCTGGGTCTTCAGTGGTCCCTGGGTCTTCAGTGGTCCCTGGCTCTTCAGTGGTCCCTGGCTCTTCAGTGGTCCGGGGGTCTTCAGTGGTCCCGGGCCCTCTTCAGTGGTCCCGGCTCTTCAGGGGGTCCCTGGGTCTTCAGTGGTCCCTGGGTCTTCGTGGTCCCTGGGTTTTCAGTGGCCCTGGGTCTTCAGTGGTCCTGGGTCTTCAGTGGTCCCTGGCTCTTCAGTGGTCCCTGGCTCTTCAGTGGTCCCTGGCTCGGTCAGTGGTCCCTTGCTCTCTTGGTCCTGGCTTTCGGGTCCTGGTCTTAGTGGCCCCTGGGTCTTCAGTGGTCCCTGGCTTTCAGTGGTCCCTGGGTCTTCAGTGGTCCCTGGGTTTAGTGGTCCCGGGTTCTTCATGGTCCCTGGTCTTTCAGTGGCCCCTGGGTCTCAAGTGGTCCCTGGTCTTCAGTGGTCCCTTGCTCTTCGTGGTCCCTGGGTTTCAGTGGTCCTGGCCTTCAGTGGTCCTGGGTCTTCAGTGGTCCCTGGGTTTCAGTGGTTCCCGGTCTTCGGGTGGTCCCGGGTCTTGTGGTCCCGGTCTTCAGTGGTCCCTGGCTCTTCAGTGGGTCCATGGCTCTTCAGTGGTCCCTGCTTTCAGTGGTCCCTGGCTCTCAGTGGTCCCTTGCTCTTCAGTGGTCCGGGCTCTCAGTGGTCCGGGCTCTTCAGTTCCGGGGTCTTCAGTGGTCCCTGGCCTTCAGTGGTCCTGGGTCTTCAGTGGTCCTGGTTTTCGTTGTCCTGGCTCTTCAGTGGTCCTGGGTTTCAGTGGTCCTGGTCTTCATTTTGGTCCTGGCTTGGACATCCCCGGGGTTAGTTATATGGGGTCTTGTGGTTTTAACTCAGTAGAATTATACATATGTTAAATAAAGGAAAGTGCAGTTTTTTTTAGTTGTGGCAGTTTCTCTCTCCAGAAGCTTCGTCAGCTCTGGGAGCGAAACGTTTTGCACGTAAATGTCTATGTTGCACTTTTTGCCTTTTTACTGTTAGTTGTGGCGATAGACAGAAGTATAATTTAATTTTGTGAGGATAGACCCGGTGAGGGGTTATGGGACCCTGTTGGTATGTGTAATTTTCATTGCCGTACTTTATTTAATAGAGTGTGTACTAGTCTGTTTTTTGAAATTATGTGAGTGTGTTCAAGCGGTTTTGTGTTGTATTGTTGTTTTGAATTTAATTTCCTTGTGCATTTGGATTGATGTAGCTTTCTCCTACCCCCCTCCTACCCCTCCCATACTCGCCGAACACAGGTGCATATGCTGCAGGGCGTCAGCTGATTAATTGAGTTACATGGTCTCGTTTGTCATACGTCAGAAGGGATGTATGCCAGGACATGAGGTCAATGACATTATCAAGGGAAGTCTCGCCACAGTCCGTTGCCCAACAGAACGGGAACCTCAGGTACTGAAATCTGATGGAAGCCAAAAGCGTCCAGATGGAGTCACCATGCTACCCTGGAAGGATGGTAAGCCGATTGCATGGGACTGTACCTGTGCCTCTGTGTTCGTTGGCACCTACTTGCCATACTCTGAAGCTGAAAGGGGTGGTGCTGCCAGTTTCAGGGAGTCCCTGAGCATCAAGAGATACAGAAGGCTGCCAGAATGCTATAACTGCGTCCCAATAAGGTCGGAGACCCTCGGAGCATGGGGCAAGTGTGTTTTAATATTCTTCAAAGAGTTAGGTGAAAAACTCATCACGTAAACCAAGGACCCCAAAGCTGCCTGCAGCATTCTCACGGCCCACCGCCGGAGAGCTGGATTAAATATCTGAGATGTCTTAAAAGTTGTTTTTCTACCAGTATATCCTTTATAATGTATTTTGTTTTCAAACATAGCTCACAAACATTATTATATATAATATATAAAAATATATATAATATATATATATAATATATTATAATATATATATAATTATTTTTATATATATATATATATATTTATTAATATAATATTATATTTATATATAAAATATTTTAAGGTTCTTCAGAGAAAGCTCGGAAAGTTTCTCCCAAGAACTGTTTTTCAGTATTTTTTCTACCACCCCCTATTTTCTTCTACCACCCCTATATTTTCTTCTACCCCCCTATTTTTTTCTACCACCCCCTATATTTTCTTCTACCACCCATATTTTCTTCTACCACCCCTTAATTTTCTTTTACCCCCCCCTAATTTTTCCTACCACCCCGTATATTTTCTTCTACCACCCCTATATTTTCTTCTACCACCCCGTATATTTTCTCCTACCACCCCCTATATATAAAACTGGCTCATGCGTTGCATCTCAATAACAACTGCATCAGCGATAGGAACTTTGAAGGTGAACCCATCACGTCTCTGAAATTTCTTTTCAATCTCCACCTTTTATAATTGGGATTTACCGCAAACTAAGGAAAATATCGTACTTTTAACAAAATATCAACTGTATTGTACCGAATTCTGTATCGTAGCGTTGTGGCAGCCTTGGGTGCTAGTGGAGGGAGGGTAGACATGGGTGTATGGTGATGTGGACGGGTGGTTGAATGATGGTTGGTGAGGTGGGTATTTGTGGGTGTACTCACCTGTTCGCAGGATAGGTGCAGCGTTTCGGGTATGAGTGGATGAGTGGAGTTGGGGTGGATGACTCACCTGCTTGGCGGAGTGGGCGGGTGTGTGTGGGTGGTGTAGCTCTTGGATAGTAGTAAGGAGACGTTGAACGTACTTCTGGCGATGTTCGTGGTAGTGGCGCCACTGTCCGTTCACCTCAGCTGCCTTGGGAAATAGCAATTAATTTGAACATTCTTGACATTACAGAAACTAAACCACGGTAAGAAATTGTAACAATACCGAACACACTAGAACAAAATCAACATATATGTATATTCACTACAGTTTCAAAGATATAATGATTACCTCTTTAAGTGCAGCTCTCAGTTTCTTGTTTTCTTCTCTTAGTTGCTTGAGTTCTGCTTCCTCCGAGAGTTCGTTCGTGTCCTGTCCGTTCTCATCGGATGCCAAGGACCATTTCCTCAGTAGAGATTTACATCCGTTTTCTTTGATAGTGTCTGTGCCTTCAATGTTCCAGGGTACACTTTCCAGTGAGCTGATGGAGTCAGTGCCGTTTTCCAGTAGGGGGGGACTAAAAGCAAGAGTTCTTGGTCCATTTTGATTCGTCGAGACACCGTTTATCTCGCTGCCGAAGTAAGATTTGCAAGGGGGACTATCTGTGGTGGTGGTGGTGGAGCCGCTTATGTGTCGTTCCTCCTGTAGAGGACCTTTGAAGTGAAGTGTGTCATCCAGTCTTGGTAAGTGCAGCTGAGGTCTGTCGTCGTTGCGCGTGGCGTTCAGGTGAAGTTTCTCGTCGTTCTCGAGAACGAATTCAGATGATCTTGAGTCGTAGCTGTAGGAGGAGTTGTCTCGGTTCACCGAGGAGTCTTGGCTTCCTTCACCGCCCTCTTCCCCAGGTGACGTTGACTGAAACAAGGAAAACGTGATTAATGAATAATATCCAGCTCGCTATTTCCCACTTAGTTACTCTTCTTGCACAGACACGTATGCGCGGGGCCTCAGACCAAGAAAATGTGATCAGTCACGGGGGAGCCTTCACCAAATTCAACTTCAGTAACAAAAACATAAGGTGGGACCAAATCGGGTCCTAAATGACATAAAGTTGGAAGGTATCCTAAGCAACACGAATCCAAACCTATGTCTAAAAAAAATTAACTCTGTGGCACTCGTGGAAACCCAAAATATTTCTTTTCTTATGCCAAACCTAAGTCGAGAACAACATCCAATATTGGGCCCATACTTAGACTAGATGGGTCTTACACAGATGACAGCAAGGAAATAAGTGAGCTCTTTAAGTCCCAATATGACTCGGTTTTTAGCGAGCCGCTAACCAGACTGAGAGTCGAAGACCTAAATGATTTTTTTATGCCCGAGACTCAGAATCTGGTAGATTCAAACCCATCTGATATTATCCTAACACCACATGACTTTGAAAAGGCGATAAATGACATGCCCATACACTCTGCCCCAGGGCCAGACTCGTGGAACTCCGTGTTCCACGAGAGGGAACATGGACACAGGGATCATCCCACAGCTGCTAAAAACAACAGACATAGCCTCATTCTAAAAAAGGGGCAGTAAAGCAATAATAAAGAGCTACAGACCGATAACACTAACATGCCATATCATAAAAACCTTTGAAAGGGTTCTAAGAAGCAAGATCACCACCCACATAGATACTCATCAGTTACACAACCCAGGGCAGCATGGGTTTAGAGCAGGTCGCTCCTGTCTGTCCCAGTTACTGGACCACAATGACAAGGCCCTGGATGCTCTAGAAGAGAAACAAAATGCAGATGTAGTATACACAGACTTCGCGAGAGCCTTCGACATATGTGACCATGGTGTAATAGCGCAGAAAATGTGTGATAAAGGAATAACAGGAAAAGATAGTAGATGGATCTATAATTTCCTAACAAACAGAACACAAAGAGTAGTAGTAAACAGAGTGAAGTTTGAGGCAGCTACTGCGAAAAGCTCTGTTCCACAAAGCACGGTACTCGCCCCCATCCTGTTCCTCATCCTCATATCGGACATGGACAGGGATATAAACCAGATGACACCCGAATTTGAGTGACAGTGTCCTCCATTGAAGACACTGCAAGACTCCAGGCGGACATCAACCAAATCTTTAAATGGGCCGCAGAAAACAATATGAAGTTCAATGAAGAGAAATTTTAATTACTCTGATATGGAAAACGACAGGAAAGTAAAACAATATCGAAGTATAAAACAAATTCCAACCACATGATAGAGCGAAAAACTAATGTTAAGGACCTGAGAGTGATAATGTCAGAGGATCTCACTTTCAAAGATCACAACATTGCATCATTCGCATCTGCTAGAAAAATGACAGGATGGATAATGAGAACCTTCAAAACAAGGGATGTCAAGCCCATGATGACACTCTTCAGGTCACTTGTTCTATCTAGGCTGAAATATTGCTGCACACTAACAGCACCTTTCAAGGCAGGTGAAATTGCTGACCTAGAAAATGTACAGAGAACCTTCACGGCGCGCATAACGGAGATAAAACACCTCAATTACTGGCAACAGTTGAAGTTCCTTGACCTGTATTCCCTGTAACGCAGGCGGGAGAGGTACATGATTATATACGCTTGGAAAATCCTAGAGGGATTAATACCAAATCACTCCCTATGAAAGCAAAAGACTCGGCAGGCGATGCAACATCCCCCTAATGAAAAGCAGGGGTGTCACTAACACGATAAGAGACAACACAATAAGTGTCAGGGGCCCTAGTCTGTTCAACTGCCTCCTAGCATACATAAGGGGGATTACCAATAGACCCTTGACTGTCTGCAAGAAGGCTCTGGACAGGCACCTAAAGTCACTACCTGATCAGCCGGGCTGTGGTTCGTACGTGGGTTTACGTGCGGCCAAGAGTAATAGCCTGGTTGATCAAGCCCATATCCATCATGAGGCCTGATCACAGACCGGACCGCGGGGGCGTTGACCCCCGATACCCTCTCCAGGTATACTCCAGGTACAACACTCAGTCACTTCTGGAACTCTTAGAAGCTTTTCACAATCGTAAAAATTTCCTGATGTGACACTGGTAACCGTTTTTTTCCCTTTATTTATTTCTGTTTTCTATTTATACACCTCAGTCATACCCTCCCTAATTCTACGCCTTGCTAGAGAGTGCAGATTCAGGGCCATCAGTCTGTCCTCATAGGGAAGATTTCTGATACATGGAATCAACTTTTCCATCCTTCTCTATACGTTTTCCAGCGCATTTATGTCCCTTCTGTAATACGGTGAGCAAAACTGTGCAGCATAATCTACAGTAGTGTGCAAATTATTTGGGGTAGGAGTAAATTTCGTGATTATTTTATAGTATTTCTTAGTCTCTGGCTTAATTAATGTAGTTTGGGTTCTTATCTTTTCAGAAGAGTTTGCTACCGACTTCTGGCAACCATCCATCTGTGATGTTACCCTGTAACTCTCCTCAGTGCTACAACAGCAGTTGTAATGTAGACTATTACTGCTAGTGTGATCCATGAGTAAATGTGTTTTCGCCAAATTCTTCCCCTCAATTCATGATTGCTGTTGATATTCATGATGGTGTTACACCTAAGATGTTGTACATTGTACTCTATAATAAACATATTGATTTGAGTAATCAGCCATTATATCCCAATTTGAACCAAACAAAGTCAACTGTTGGTCGGATTCCGAAGAGAGCTGACGGCGCTGGTGATTGTGGAGCTCTTCGTCGAGGAAGATGTTGAAGAAAACCCAAGACAACACATCACGGTGACAAGGTTATCGTAAGAAATAGTGTTAAGGATCCCAAGAAATAAAGCAAAGATCTACAGAGAGATTTGGCTTGAGCTGGTGTAAATGTTGATTCTTGAACTGTTCGACCAAGGCTCCTTGAAGTTGGCAGAACTGCCAGAAAGCCGGCAAAGAAACAGTTATTGACTGCTGCTGTGAAGAAAAAATGGTTGTTGGGGGCACTTGGTCATAAGGGATGGACGACTGATGAATGGAGGAAAGTTCTGTTTTCAGATGAGGCGCATTTTGAAGTACATGGGTACAGATTAGTGGTAGCGAGACGAAACAATTGCGAACCTCTTCAGAATGGACTCATTCAACAAGCGCCAAAACATCCACCTATGAAGATGTTTTGCGGTAGTTTTACTACTAAAAGCCCTGATGAGGAAACGATGAACAGTGACAAATACAAATCTATCCTGGCTTCCTATTATGGATAAAGGCTTTCCTGATGGGGAAAGCATTTTCCAGCAGGATCTTGCTTCATGACACACTTCCAGAAAAATGCTGACATTCTTCGAAGAGAGCATTCTAAATTGGCCTGGAAACTCCCCTGACCTCAACCCAATTAAGAATTTATGGGCAATAACCAAACACAGGATAGTGAAACAGGACTGTTCATCTGTGGAGAAACCAATTGCTGTTGTTATTACGCCCTGGTACCACGACGAAGAACTTGCCAAAATGTGGTCAACATTGATCAATTCTATGCTAAAGCGTGTAGCAATGCTTATTAAAGCAAAGGGTAGTCATATCTCGTATTAAATCAATTATCTGTCATATCATTACCGTCTATTTTTCAAATAAACATTAATTTTCCAGATAAATGTCTCATTTCATCTTTCTGTAGTGTTCTAGTGTCATCATTAGAATTAATTCGACGGTCTATTTTGGTGTCATCTCACCGGCTTATGTTACTATTTATTCCCTCATCTTTGTCGTTTACGTATATTGTGAACAACAACGGGCCCAACACTGACCCCTGTAGAACACCGCTTGTGACGCCCCCGCATTCTGATTTCTTCCCATTTATGCAAACTCTGTTGCCTATCAATCACGCCTCTATCCAGGAAAAATATTTTCCTCATATTCCGTGTATCTCTACTTTCCTCAACAATCTCCGATGTGGAACTCGATCAAAAGCCTTACTGAAGTCCATATACACAATATCATATTCATTACCATGATCTACTTCCTCAAATGCCTTAGTGAAAAAGTAAATTCGTAAGACAGGAACGCCTTACGCCTTGTAAAATCTTGCTGAGATTCTTTGCCAATTTATGTCTTTCAATATGGCTTCGAATAGCCTCAGTAATTATTGACTCCATCAATTTCCCACAATTGATGTTAGGCTAATTGATCTATAATCTGAAGCTAAGAACCTGTCTCCTGCTTTGTAGATAGGTATAATATTTGCCATTTTCCAATTATCTGCCACAATGCCAATTTGCAGTGATAACTTGAAAAGATTAATACATGTTTTGTAAGTCCATAATTACATTGCTTCACGACCCTTTAGAACAGTTCATCAGGACCTGAGGATCTTCTTGGTTCTAATCTATTTGTCTAAGAACTGTGACTCATCGTGTATAACTTATTTTCGTCCTGACCTATATAATTTTTTATTTCTGGATTTTTCCCTAGTATTTTCCTGAGTAAAAACTGAGTGGAAATAAATGCTTAGGATTGTACACATTTCTTTATCACTGTCAGTGAGCTGACCCGAGCAAGTTTTAAGTGGGACTACTTTGTCTCTAATCTTGTTCTAATCTTGTTCTAATCTTTTTCTAATCTTTGGGTTAATCCTGGAATTCCTTGCTGCTTTAACTTCATAATCTATTTTGACTTTTCTAATTTGCCCTTTTATTTCTCTTGTCAGTTGAATAATTTATTTCTTAAATGTCCATCTTCCCTTTTGATTTGGCTGTAAATGGCTCTCTTCTGACGTATGAGATGCTTAATTTATTGTTTATTTACTTAGGGCCATTTTTGTTTGATCTAATTTCCTTATTTGAAGCATGAGTAGCCTGGTCAGCTTGAACTATGCTCTGAAAAATGTCACATTGGCAATCATCAATCCTGACCCACAGGATAATGACCTGTCAGATCAAACAGGATAATGACCTGTCAGATCACACAGGATAATGACCTGTCAGATCACACAGGATAATGACCTGTCAGATCACACAGGATAATGACCTGTCAGATCACACAGGATAATGACCTGTCAGATCACACAGGATAATGACCTGTCAGATCACACAGGATAATGACCTGTCAGATCACACAGGATAATGACCTGTCAGATCACACAGGATAATGACCTGTCAGATCACACAGGATAATGACCTGTCAGATCACACAGGATAATGACCTGTCAGATCACACAGGATAATGACCTGTCAGATCACACAGGATAATGACCTGTCAGATCACACAGGATAATGACCTGTCAGATCACACAGGATAATGACCTGTCAGATCACACAGGATAATGACCTGTCAGATCACACAGGATAATGACCTGTCAGATCACACAGGATAATGACCTGTCAGATCACACAGGATAATGACCTGTCAGATCACACAGGATAATGACCTGTCAGATCACACAGGATAATGACCTGTCAGATCACACAGGATAATGACCTGTCAGATCACACAGGATAATGACCTGTCAGATCACACAGGATAATGACCTGTCAGATCACACAGGATAATGACCTGTCAGATCACACAGGATAATGGCCTTGTCAGATTCACACAGGATAATGGCCTGTCAGATCACACAGGATAATGACCTGTCAGATTACACAGGATAATGACCTGTCAGATCACACAGGATAATGGCCTGTCAGATTACACAGGATAATGACTTGTCAGATCACAGCAGTTCGCCTCACACAAGTAATTTCTCAGTCCTTTGAAACTGGTCAAATGAAAGTTAGGAACATTGACTTGGTTGTAGTTATTAGGGTAATTCCATGACATATTGAAACTGAGTGATTTGTGATAGCTTTCCCCAAGCTCATCATTAACCTCAAGATTATTAATTAGTGATTCTTTGTTGGCAAGAACCAAGCAAACAGATTGTTTTCTCTAGTTGATTCTGTCACAAACTTAAAAAAAAAAATCCTGGATCGTATTAAGAAAGTCCCTAGATTCAAGATTTCCTGTCAAATTACTCCACTAAACTTGTCTGAAGTTAAAATCTCACATTAAAACAACATTTTTGTATCTAGATGCCTTATAAATTACGTCCCATACAAGTTTACCGCGTTTACTATCAAGGTTCTGGAGGCCTGTAAGTCACACCCAACATGAGTTTTCCAGGTCCCTCCAGATACTATAACCAAACAGATTCAGTGTCCGTCGCTTCAAATTTTATATCTTCTCGAATTCTTGTGGTTTATTCTTCTGTTGTATGTATTGTTTGTTCAGTGGGATGAAGTAATGCAAAATTATTGGAACGACCCTCATGTCGTTTAGTAGATTATTAAACAATGAGTCTTACTGGTCTCTCAAGATTTCGTTCATTTCTTAGTCGTCGTTGGAGTGTGAGTAATTGGGCTAATTCTCAAATCTTTGGATTTGATTTACATTTTGCTGACGTCTAGAAATTCTTAAGGTTTCTTGTTATTCCTTGAAAGTCCTTTTGGTCTTTTATACGTTTATTCTCTTGGGTATGAATACTTTAGTTTCTGCTCTACACAAGTACATAATTTCTCGTTCTTGGTTGTCTTTACTTAGTTGTAGAAAAGGTAGTTCTGTAACCTTTTTTTTCTTTTGTACTTTCTTCTCTTTCACTACCTGATCTCACTTTATTTTTTTTCAGCGGAACATATTTTATACAGAACGTGTACAGTTCTGTATTCAGGTCCTGGTACTGGTGTAGGGGTAGACTCCTCAGGGTCGTTCCCCGAGGAACGTCTGATAGTTCTTTAATCACTAGTATTTGGTCAGAAGCTGAAGTTAAATTTGCTGAACACCCTATGTTTCCTGTGCTTCAGTGAGACTGTTATGACTCTGATTGGTTACTACCTGTTTGTGAACATCATTTTCTGATAAGTTCTATTATGTTGGTTCGGAGTAAATACGTCATGAAGCTTCAACAGTTGTTAAGTATGCTTTTGCAATGCTGGTGTGACCACACAAACACCGTACCTCCAACAATACACAAATAACCTGTATATAAGAGATTTTTTTTTTTATGACGACGTTTCGGTCCGAATTGGACCATTAACTGGCTAATAGTCCAAGTCTGACTATTAACCAGTTAATAGTCCGACTATTAATTAGCTAATAGTTATATATGTAATGATAATGTGCTTCCAAGTATGAGGCTGTTATCTATCATCTTCAGTTTAACATCCGGAAGGTTGAGCCAAAGACGATAACAATATGTGGAGGATAATCTGTTCGTAAATCCTTCAGTCGCTACTGATGGTGATTTTCTCCAGCAAGAATAATTTCCAGATATTTTTTTCCTCCACTTTAATTTATGGTATTTCTTCTAGCTGATTTGACGGATTCAAAAGTTTCGCCCAACAGAGTCTCTGACAGTTTCCAACTCCACCTTGTGAAAGAATGCGCCTCTCAGATAGTTTCACACATGCAGAATCAAGGTTGTATGTGGTCTTCGATAGTTACATGGAAATGTCATTGAAGGGATCAGAACGGCTTCACAGAGCGTCAAACATATGAAGTGTGGAATTAGCACGTATTGATTTCAACGCGCCTATTCCTGTACCAACTGACATATTCTGGACATCACCTTCAAATAAAGTCAAATTATAAACGCTTGTCTATAGAGTATGAGATGTCTGCAGTCATTTCAATTAAGAGTTCGGTTCACTGCAAGTGAAATGAACATGAGTATAGACATGATTCCATGTTGACCATCACACTGGTACACTGAGGAAAGTGACCAGCGGCTTGTGCTCGTTGTCAACGATTCAGAGGGCCGTTATCATGTCAGATAATACAGATGTTGTTAATTTGCAGAGATATGCATCCGCCGTGTGAAGCGAGAGCTTCACACGGCGATGGTCCGGGTTCGATGCTGGGCGAGGGTGAAAACATTGGGGTGTTTCTTTTCACCGGTTCTTTATGTTCCCAATTAGTAAAATGGGTACCTGGGTGTTAGTGGACTGGTGTGGGTCGCATCCTGGGACAAAACTGACCTAATTTGCCGGAAATGCTCAGCATAACAAGTGGCTTTCTGTACAGTAGTATGTTCATTGATGTCAGCTAGGACTGTATACCTTGTACATGTACTTGTTGTCAATAAAGTTATCATTATTATTACTATCTTTGAAGATCAAGTCTTTGGATTCGATTTGGTACTGGCAGCAAATGTCGATATTTTCCATTAGACAATCTACTAACAAGTTTTGGGGCCACAAGTCTGGAATGTTTTAGTGAAGGTTGACGTACTGATAGTAGATAATGGTGGTGTAGGCAAGACTGCAAAATCTAACTTTTTTTTTTTTTTTTTTTACAGCAATATAAAAGGAGAACATGAGAACTTTCTTACCGAGTTAGAGAGGACACAAACATCCGGCAGCAAAATGTTCGATTATAATGGAAAAAAGTATTAAGGGGAAGAAGTTTGCTTAGTGAATACAAAGAGTCATTTTTGACGCACTTTCATAATAGCCTACTATAAATATTTTTTTGTTTCTGTGGTCTACTGTTCAAATTAACATAATCGACGAACAAAGAATTAAAAAGGCCACAATAACCCGCCCCCCCCCCCCCCCCCCGCACATACAGAAATAATAAATGGCCACCAATAACCCGCACATAGTAAAATTAAAAAGGCAACAATAACCCCCACATAGTAGAATAAAAAGGCACAATAACCCGACATAGTAGAATAAAAAGGTACAATAAACCCCGCACATAGATAGAATAAAAAAGGCACAATAACCCGCACATAGTAGAATAAAAAAGGCACAATAAACCCGCCAAATAGTAGGAATAAAAAGGCACAATACCCGCACATAGTGAATAAAAAGGCACAATAACCCGCACATAGTAGAATAAAAAGGCACAATAACCCGCATATAGTAGAATAACGGCACAATAACCCGCATATAGTTAGATAAAAAAGGCACAATAACCCGCACATAGTAGAATAAAAAGGCACAATTACTGCACATAGCTAGAATAAAAGGCAAATAACCCACACATAGTTAGAATTAAAAAGGCACAATAACCCGCAATGTAGATAAAAAAGGCACAATAACCCGCACATAGTAGAATAAAAAGGCACAATAACGGCCACATAAGTAGATTAAAAAGCACATAACCCAAACATAGTAAATAAAAAGGCACAATAACCCGCACATAGAGGAGAATAAAAGGCACAATAACCCGCACATAGTAGAATAAAAAGGCACAATAACCCGCACATAGTAGAATAAAAAGGCACAATAACCCGCACATAGTAGAATAAAAAGGCACAATAACCCGCACATAGTAGAATAAAAAGGCACAATAACCCGCACATAGTGAATAAAAAGGACACAATAACCCGCACATAGTAGATAAAAAGGCACATAACCCGGCACATAGTAGAATAAAAGGAACAATATCCCGCACATAGTAGGAATAAAAGGCACAATAAACCCGCACATAGTAGAATATAAAAGGCCACAATAAACCGAACATAGTGAATATAAGCACAATAACCCGCACATAGTCGAATAAAAAGGCACAATACTCTCACATAGTAGAATATTAAAAGGCACAATAACTCGCACATAGGCGAATAAAAGGCACAATACCGCACATAGAATAAAAGGCCACATAACCCGCACATAGGAGGAATAAAAACAGGCACAAAACCCGCACATAGGAGAATAACAAAGGCACAATAACACCGCACATAGGAGATTAGAAAAGGCACAATAACCCGCAAATAGTAGATAAAAAGGCACAATAATCGCACTTAGGAGAATAAATGGCCACAATAAACCCGCACATAGTTGAATAAAAAAGCACAATAACCGCACATAGGAGAATTATAAAGCACTATAACCCGCACATAGGAGAATAAAAAGGCACAAAACCGCAAGAGTTGAATAAAAAGGACAATAACCCGCACATAGGAGAATAAAAGGGCACAATAACCGCTACATAGGAGAATAAAAGCTCAAAACCCGCACATAGGAGAATAAAAGGGCAAAACAAACCCGCACATAGAATAAAAAGGCCACAAATAAACCCGCACATAGTAGAATAAAAGGCACAATAACCGCAATAGTAGAATAAATAAGGCACAATAACCCGCACTGTAGAATAAAAGGCACAATAACCGCACATTGTTAGAATAAAGGCACACTACCCGCAATAGAATAAAAGCACCAATAACCCGCACATTGTAGAATAAAAAAAGGCTCAATAAACTCGCACATAGGAGAATAAAAGGCACATAACCGCACCATAGAATAAAAGGCACAATAAACCGCACATAGGAGAATAAAAGCCAAAAACAATAACCCGACATCGTAGATAAAATGCACAAAACCCGCACATAGTAGAATAAAAGGCACAATAACCCGCCACATAGGAGAATAAGGCACAATAACCCGCACATGGAGAATAAAAGGACAATGAACCCGCACATAGGAGAATAAGAGGCACATAACCCGCACATAGGAGAATAAAAGGCACAAAACCCGCACATAGGAGATTAAAGCACAAATAACCCGAACATAGGAGAAATAAAAGGCACAATAACCAGCACATAGTAGAATAAAAGGCACATAACCGCCACATAGTAGAATAAAAAAGGCACAATAACCGCCACATAGGAGAATTAAAAGCCCATTAACCCGCACATTAGGAGAATATACAGGCACAATAAACCGAACATAGTGAGAATAAAGGCCAATAAACCGCATCATTAGTAGAAGAAAAAGGCACTATAAACCCGCACATAGTAGAATAAAAAGGCACCAATAACCGCACATAGGAGAATAAAAGGGCACAATAACCCGCACATACATAGTAGAATAAAAAAGGCTCAATAACCGCACATAGGGAGGGGGGAATAAAAAGGCACAATAACCACACATAGGAGAATAAAAAGGCACAAGTAACCCGCACATCGTAGATAAAAAGCACAATAACAGCACCATAGGCGAATTTAAAAGGCACAATAACCGCACATAGGAGATAAAAAAGGCAACAATAACCTCGCACATAGAATTTAAAAGGCACCATACCGCACATTAGAATAAATGGCACAATAACTTGCACATCGTAGAATAAAAAGGCACAATAACCCGCATAATAGGAGATAAAAGGCACAATAAACCGCATATAGGAGAATAAAAGCACCAAAAACCCGCACATAGGTAGAAATAATAAAGGCACAATAACCCGCATATAGGAGAATAAAAGCACCAATACCCGCATATAGGAGAATAAAAGGCACAAAAACCCGCTTAGTAGAATATAAAATGGCACAAATAACCGCACATAGGAGAATTAAAAGGCACCAATAACCCGCATATAGGAGAATAAAAGGCACAACAACCGCACATAGTAGAATAAAAAGGCACAAATAACGACATAGGAGAATAAAAAGCACAATACCCGCAACATAGGAGGAATAAAAAAGGCACAATAAACCCGCACATAGGAGGAATAAAAGGCACAATAACCCGCTCATAGGAGAATAAACAGGTCACAATAAACCCGCACATAGTAGAATAAAAGGCCCCCAACAATAACCCGCACATGTAGAATAAAAAGGCACAATAACCGCACATAGTAGAACATAAAAAGGGCACAATAACCAGCACATAGGAGGTATAAGAACTTTATAATGGACGGTTCCGGTATGACCTGTTACTATTAACTAGTCACATTTAACTTGTTAATAGTCCAAGTTGGGCCGAAATCGTATCCAAACTTTCATTCCTGTATGTGCGGTATATGTATGTGCGAGTAAATGTATGTGCGAGTATATGTATGTGCGATGTAAATGTATGTGCGAGATATGTATGTGCGAGTATAAGTTATGTTTGTGCGAGTAAATATATGTGCGGAGTATATGTATGTGCGAGTAAATGTTATGTGCGAGTATATGTATGGCGAGTATATGTATGTGCCGAGTATAATGTATGTGCGGTTTATTATGTATGTGCGATATATGTATGTGCGAGGTAAATGTATGTGCGAGTATATGTTGTGCGAAGTATATGTATGTGCGAGTGTAAATGTAAGTCTGGAGTAAATGTATGTGCGAGTATATGTATGTGCGAGTATATGTATGTGCGAGTATATGTATGTGCGAGTATATGTATGTGCGAGTATATGTATGTGCGTGTATATTATGAGCGAAAGGTCAATGTAATGTCGCTGAGTATATGTATGTGCGAGTTTATGTATGTGTGAGTTCTGTATGTGCGACGTAAATGTATGTGCGAGGTTTGTTGAGCGAGTTTATTGTATGTGCGAGTAAATGTTAGTGCGAGGTATATGTATGGCGAGTAAACGTATGTGCGAGTATATGTATGTGCGAGTATATGTATGGGGAGTATATGTATGTGCGAGTATATGTATGTGCGAGTATATGTATGTGCGAGTATATGTATGTGCGAGTATATGTATGTGCGAGTATATGTATGTGCGAGTATATGTATGTGCGAGTATATGTATGTGCGAGTATGATGTAATGTGTGAGTATATGCATTGTGGCGAGTATATGTATGTGCGAGTAATGTATGTGCGAGTATATGTATGTGCGAGTATATGCATGTGCGAGTATATGTATGTGCGAGTATATGTACATTTCTATATGTGCGAGTATATGTGCGAGTATATGTATGTGCGCGGAGTATATGCATGTGTGAGTATATGTATGTGCGAGTATATGTATGTGCGAGTATATGTACATTTCTGTATGTGCGAGTATATGTGCGAGTATATGTATGTGCGAGTATATGTATGTGCGAGTATATGTATGTGCGAGTATATGTATGTGCGAGTATATGTATGTGCGAGTATATGTATGTGCGAAGTATATGCATGATGCGAGTATATGTATGTGCGAGTATTTGTATGTTGCGAGTATTATGTAATGTGCGGAGTTCAGATGCATGTGCGAGTATTGTAATGTGACGTAGTTATATGTATGTGAGAGTATTGTATGTGCGTGTATATGTATGTGCGAGAATATGTTTGTGTGCGAGTATATGAATGTTGCGAGTATATTGTATGTGCGAGTATATGTATGATGCGAGTTATGTATGTGCGAGTACATGTAGTGCGGTATATGTATGTGCGGAGTATATGAATGAGGGGCGAGTAAATGTATGTGCGTGTATATGTTTGTGCGAGTATTTCTGTATGTGCGTGTATATGTATGTGCGGCTATGTATGTGCGAGTATATGTATGTGCGCACGTAGATGTATGTGGCAGTATATGTATCTGCGAGGTTATATGTATGTGCGAGAGTATATGTATGGCGAGTATATGTATTTGTGGCGAGTATATGTATTGGAGTATTTGTACATTTCTGTCTATGTGCGAGTATATGTGCGTAGTATATGTATGTGCGAGTATATGCATGTGCGAGTATATGTATGTGCGAGTATATGTATGTGCGAGTATATGTATGTGCGAGTTATATGCATGTGCCGAGTATATGTATTGCGAGGGTTTTGTATGTAGCGGAGTATATGTATGTGCGTGTATATGTTATGTGCGGTATATGTATGTGCGAGTATATGCATGTGCGAGTATATGTACATTTCTGTATGTGCGAGTATATGTATGTGCGAGTATATGCATGTGTGAGTATATGTATGTGCGAGTATATGTATGTGCGAGTATAGGTCATTTCTGTAGGTGTGAGTATATGAGCCAGTATATGTTATGTGCGAGGTAGTAAAGTATTGTGCGAGTATATGTATGTGGTTGTATATGTATGTGCGAGTATATGTGCGAAGATATGTATGGGCGAGTACTATCGTGCGAGTATATGGATGTGCGGAGTATAGGTGCGAAGTTATGAATGTGCGTGTATTTGCATGTGCGAGTTATGTATGTGGCGAGTATATGTATGTGCGAGAATATGTATGTGCGAGTATATGTATGTGCGTGTGTATGTGTTGTGCGAGTTATGCTGTGCGTTTATATGTATAGCGAGTATTATGTAGTGCGGTGTTTATGCATGTGCGAAGTATATGTATGTGTGTGTATTGTATGTGCGAGAGTATATGTATGTGCGGAGTCAGATGCATGCTGCGAGTATATGTATGTGCGAGTATATGTATGTGCGAGTATATGTATGTGCGAGTATATGTATGTGCGAGTATATGTATGTGCGAGTATATGCATGTGCGAGTATATGTATGTGCGAGTATATGTGCGAGTATATGTATGTGCGAGTACATGTATGTGCGAGTATATGTATGTGCGAGTATATGTATGTGCGAGTAAATGTATGTGCGAATATATGTATGTGCGAGTATATGTATGTTCGAGTATATGTATGTGCGAGCATATGTATGTGCGAGTATATGTATGTGCGAGTATATGTATGTGCGAGTATATGTATGTGCGAGTATATGTATGTTCGAGTATATGTATGTGCGAGTATAGGTATGTGCGAGTATATGTATGTGCGAGTATATGTACATTTCTGTATGTGCGAGTATATGTGCGAGTATATGTATGTGCGAGTATATGCATGTGCGAGTATATGTATGTGCGAGTATATGTATGTGCGAGTATATGTATGTGCGAGTATATGCATGTGCGAGTATATGTATGTGCGAGTATATGTATGTGCGAGAATATTATGTGCGAGTATATGATATGAGCGAGTATATGTATAGTGGCGGAGTATATGTATGTGCGAGTATATGCATGTGCGATGATATATGTATGATGCGGAGTATTTGTTATGTGAGAGTATATTGTAGTGCGAGGGTATATGTATGGTGCGAGTAAATGTATGTGCGAGCCATATGTATTGTGCGAGTATATGTATGTGTGAGTTTATGTATGTGCGCTAGATGTTTGTGCGAATATATGGTATGTGCGAGTATATGTATGTGCGAGTATATGTATGTGCGAGTATATGTATGTGCGAGTATATGTATGTGCGAGTATATGTATGTGCGAGTATATGTATGTGCGAGTATATGTATGTGCGAGTATATGTATGTGCGAGTTATGTATGTGAGAGAGTATATGTATGTTCCGAGTATATGTATGTGCGAAGCATATGGATGTGCGAAGTATATGTATGTGCGAGTTTATGTACGTGCGAGTATTTGTATGTGCGAAGTATTATGTTGTGCGAGTATAGTATGTGCGGTATATGTACCGTGCGAGTATATGTATGTGCGGGTATATGTATGTGCGAGTATATATGTATGTGCGAGTATTATGTTGTGCGTGTATTTGTAGGTGCGAGTATATGTATGTGCGAGTATATGTATGTGCGAGTATATGTGTGTGCGAGTATATGTATGTGCGAGTATATGTGCGAGTATATGTATGTGGAGTGTATGCATGTGCGAGTATATTATGTTCGAGTATAGTTTGTGCGAGTAATGTATGTGAGCTCGAGAAGTATTTGTACATTTCTGTATGTGCGAGTTTATGTATGTGCGAAGTATATGTAAGTGCGAGTACTCTGTTTTTGCGAGTATATGTATGTGCGAGTATATGTATGTGCGAGTATATGTATGTGCGAGTATATGTATGTGCGAGTATATGTATGTGCGAGTATATGTATGTGCGAGTATATGTACATTTCTGATTGTGCGTAGTATATTGTTTGTGCGAGATATGTACATTTTCTGTATGTGCGAGTTATGTGCGAGTATATGTATGTGCGCATTATATGCATGTGCGAGTATATGTATGTGCGAGTATATGTACATTTCTGTATGTGCGAGTATATGTGCGAGTATATGTATGTGCGAGTATATGCATGTGCGAGTATATGTATGTGCGAGTATATGTACATTTCTGTATGTGCGAGTATATGTGCGAGTATATGTATGTGCGAGTATATGCATGTGCGAGTATATGTATGTGCGAGTTCATGTATGTGCGAGTATATGTATGTGCGAGTATATGTATGTGCGAGTATATGTATGTGCGAGTATATGTACATTTCTGTATGTGCGAGTATATGTTTGTGCGAGTATATGTACATTTCTGTATGTGCGAGTATATGTGCGAGTATATGTATGTGCGAGTATATGCATGTGCGAGTATATGTATGTGCGAGTATATGTACATTTCTGTATGTGCGAGTATATGTGCGAGTATATGTATGTGCGAGTATATGCATGTGCGAGTATATGTTTGTGCGAAGTATATGTACATTTTGTAGTGCGAGTTATGTGCGAGTAATGTCTGTGCGGGGGGGGGGGGAAAAGTATATGCATGTGCGAGTATATGTATGTGCGAGTTCATGTATGTGCGAGTATATGTACATTCGTACATGCATTTTCTTTCTTAACAGACCAATAACCAACATTACTACAGAGGGACAATATTGAGCAGACTATTTCTACCATTACTACTATTACTACCATTACTACTGTTACTAACATTACTACTATTACTACCATTACTACTATTGCTACCATTACTACTGTTACTAACATTACTACTATTACTACCATTACTACTATTGCTACCATTACTACTGTTACTAACATTACTACTGTTACTAACATTACTACTATTACTACCATTACTACTATTACTACCATTACTACTGTTACTAACATTATTACTGTTATTAACATTACTACTATTACTACCATTACTACTATTACTACCATTACTACTGTTACTAACATTATTACTGTTATTAACATTACTACTATTACTACCATTACTACTATTATACCAATACTATATTACACCATTACTACTATTACTACCATTACTACTATTACTACCATTACTACTGTTACTAACCTCATTACTGTTACTAACATTACTACTAATATTACCATTACTACTATTACTACCATTACTACTGTTACTAACATTACTAATATTACTACCATTACTACTATTACTACCTTACTACTGATTATAACATTATTATGTTATTAACATTACTACAATTATACATTACTATATTACTACCAATACTACTATTACTACCATTACTACTATTACTACCATTACTACTATTACTACCATTACTACTGTTACTAACCTCATTACTGTTACTAACATTATACTCATATTACCATTAATACTATTACTACATTTATTACTGTTACTATCATACTATATTTACCATTATTACTATTATACCATTACTACTGTTACTAACATTACTACTATTACTACCATTACTACTCTTACTACCATTACTACAATTACTACCATTACTACTATTACTACCATTACTACTATTACTACCATTACTACTTTATAACATTATTTTGCTTACTAAATTACTACTATTACTACCTTTAAAAACTACTTTTCTACCATTAACTGTTTCTAACATTACTATTTATTATACCCATTGCTACTATTAAACCATTATACTATTACTTACCATTACTACTGTTACTAACATTACTACTATTACTACCATTACTACTATTACTACCATTACTACTATTACTACAATTACAAGTATTGCTACCATTACTAGTATTACTACCATTACTACTGTTACTAACATTACTACTATTACTACCACTACTACTGTTACTCTACTACTATTACTACTATTACTACTACTATATTACTACTACTACTATTATTACTACTACTACTATTACTACTATACTATTACTACTACTACTATTACTACTACTACTCCTATTACTATACTACTATTACTACTACTACTATTACTACTACTACTATTACTACTATACTATTACTACTACTACTCTATTACTACTACTATTACTACTACTACTATTACTATACTACTATACTCTACTATACTACATTATACTACTACTACTATTACTACTACTACTATTACTACTACTACGATTACTACTACTACTTACTATTACTACTACTATTATTTACTACTATTACTACTATACTATTACTACTACTACTACTATTACTACTACTACTATTTCTACTACTACTATTACTACTACTACGATTATACTGCTACTACTATTATTACTACTATCTACTACTTTAACTACTACTATTACTACTACTACTATTACTACTACTACTATTTCTACTACTATTACTATTACTTTTCTACTACTGATTACTACTATTACTACTACTACTTTCTACTACTACTACTATTACTCTACTATTTCTACTACTACTATTACTACTACTACTATTATACTACTACTACTATTCTACTATTACTACTATACTACTACTTACTATTACTACTACTACTATTTACTACTACTATTACTACTACTACTATTACTACTACTACTATTTCTACTACTATATTACTACTACTTATACTATTACTACTACTATAATCCATCTTTACTACTATTATTACTACTACTTATATTACTAATATACTATTACTACTACTACTATTACTACTACTACTATTACTATACTAACTACTATATTCTACTTACTATATATTACTACTATTTCTATACTATTACTACTACTACTATATACTATTACAAATGTACTCACCAACCTACTACTAAACTACTTCTATTACAACTGCTACTACCACCACCCCACCACTACTACTACTACTATTTACAAATGCTACTACCACCACCACCACTACTACTACTACTATTGCTACTACTACTATTACAAATGCTACTACCACCACCACCACTACTACTACTACTATTACTACTACTACTATTTCTACTACTACTATTACTACTACTACTATTACAAATGCTTACTACCACCCACTATACTACTCCATTCCTCAACCTACTGTATTAATGCCTTCTCTTCTTTTCTCATCCCAGTTGTGACTTGACAATGGTCCGGAGGGGACCGAAACGTCTTCATCAGGTTTCTATCCTATGTGAATGTTTATGGTCAATTGTTGCAGCCACAGAGGTTTTCACTTGTACTTTTTACATATTTCTTTACTGAAGTGGCTAGTTTATTGTGCATCCCATATCCATCCTGCGGATATATGTGGCTAGTCAGGCTACTCGTAAAAAATAGAATCCAGGCCAAAAAGGGATCTCCAAAGGACTTTTGGGAAATAATTTTTTAAAAATTTCGGGTTTTTG
>NC_069433.1:34741862-34767983 GCF_026875155.1 Cherax quadricarinatus | reverse complement strand
CCCCTTGTTTTTCCCCTTTTTGCTGTCCCCCTTGTTCTGTGTCCCCTTGTTGCTGTGTCCCCTTGTGCTGTGTCCCCTTGTTGCTGTGTCCCCCTTGATTGCTGTGTCCCCTTGTTGCTGTGTCCCATCTCTGAAACACTCTGTCCCTATCCACCTCGACAATTCCTCTCTGTATAATATATATATATAATTTATATATATATATATATATATATAATATATATATATATATAATTATATAAATATATTATATAAACACCTCGGCCGTCTACCACCAAGGCAGGGTGGCCCGGAAAAGAAAAACTTTCATCATTCACTCACTGTCTTGCTGGAGGCGCACTTACACTGTAGTTATAAAACTGCAACATTAACACCCCTCCTTCAGAGTGTAAACACTGTACTTCCCATCTGCAGGACTCAAGTCTGGCTGGCCGGTTTCCCTGATTCCCTTCACAAATGTTAGCCTGCTAACACTCCAACAGCACGTCAAATCCTAAAAGTCATTTGCCTCCATTCACTCCTATCTATCACGATCACGCATGCCTGCTGGAAGTCCAAGCCCCTCGCACACAAAATCTCCTTTACCCCCTCCATCCAACCTTTCCTAAGCCGACCCCTACCCTGCCTTCCCTCCTCTACAGATTTATATTCTCAAAGTCATTGTATTTCCTTCCTCTCTACATATCTGAACCACCTCAACAACCCATCTTCAACCTTCTGGACAATAGTTTTGGTAATCCCGCACCTCCTCCTAATTTCCGAACTACGAATTCTCTGCATTTTATTCACACCACACATTGCCATTAGACATGACATCTCCACTGCCTCCAGCCTTCTCCTCGTTGCACCCATGCCTCACACCCACATAAGATGATTCACCTCATCTTTCATAGACCCATCTGCTGACACATTAACTCCCAAATATTTGAATACATTTACCTCCTTCATACTCTCTCCCTCCAATCTGATATCCAGTCTTTCGTCACCTAATTTTTTGTTATTCTCATCACCTTACTCAAATAACCCGCACGTTTCGGTCCGACTTGGACCATTTACAAAGTCACACTAACGGGAAGTAGAGCAGGACGGGTATATACAGGCAGGAAGAGGTAGTGGTAGTAGTAGTAATAGTAGTAGTAGTAGTAGTAGTAGTAGTAGTAGTAGCAGAAGTGGTAGTAGTAGTGGCAGAGATGGAAGGAAGAAGTAATGGGGAAGTAAAGAGGAGCCAGTCAAATACAAAGAAAGGGGAGCACTGCAAGGGAGCTAGGTGCCCACAAGGGAGCTAGGTGCCCACAAGGGAGCTAGAACATAACATAAGAACATATGAAAAGAGGAACACTGCAGGAGACCTGTTGGCCCATACAAAGGCAGGTCCTTTAAAATTTCCCAAAAATTCCCCACTAAAAAAAAATTTTTCCCAAAACCCAAAAATTTTCAATCCCAAACCCAAGAAAAAAAGCTCTGTTGGCAAGTCCCCCCCAAACCAAACCCCCTCCCACCATGTACTTACCAACCAAAGATTTGAAACAAACCAAAGGGGTCCTAGCCTCAATTTAACCCCAAAAACAGGTAACTGTTCCCCCCTCATCTCCCTACCCTTTTTTCCAAACCAATATTTTCCTATGTCCTTTCAAACACTTAAAACTTAAAAAATTTTAAAAATCCATTCTGCGGGTTCTCCTTGGGAAAACTTTTCCTCAAGCCCTTTTAATTTAATATCCCCCCATTATTAATATCAAATCTTTCCACTTTTTTTAAACACTTCGATCAGGTCCCCCTCATTCTTCTCTAACAAGTGAATGTAATTTAAGAGTTTTCAATCTTTCCCCAAAGGAAGATTTCAAATTTCTATGTATTAATTTAGTTCATCCTACGCGAATTTGTTTTTCTAACGAATTTATTCCATTCGTAATATGGAGACCAAATTTGGACCTGCATAACTAGGTGGGGCCCTTTAACTAATATTAAAAAAGCTGCGAAATGACCTCTGGCCCTTTTCTGTTGTTTAAACACTTTCTTGTTTAAAAATCCCAGAATCTTTTTTGCCTTAAAACTTTCCGCTTAGGCTTTGCGGGTTTTGGGTTTAAGGTTGCTGCTTACTAAAACCCCCCCAAGCCCCTTTTCGCAACCCCTAATGGCTAATTTTCTACTTTCTTTTAATTTAAATAAGTACTGGGGGTTTATGGCATCCCAAGCTTCAGAACCTGCTTTTAAATCTACTTTTGAACTGCATCTGCCACTTTTCGGCCCAAAGAAAAAGAGTTTTTTAAATCCTCCTGAAGTTCCATAACATCTACTTTAATCAATTATCCTACCTATCTTTTGTCATGGGCCCAAAATTTTGCTCATATCACTAAAATTTCCCCATAAAGATCATTGTAAAAATTATAAAAAACAACGGCCCTGTGGAACGCCACTTTTTTAAAAGACCCCCCATTTTGGGATTTAAAAAACCCCCATTTAGGGACACTCTCTCTTCCTGTTAGTACCATGACTCATCCACGGGGAGCATTTTTCCCCCAAAAATGCCATGAGCTGCCACTTTTTTTAAACTTCAAATTGTGCAGAACTCAATCAAAACCCCTTACTAAAATCAAGTAAATAATTAAAATTTCTTTATCGTGGTCCCCAGCCTCAAAAATTTTAAACTGAAGAAAGTTAATAAATAGTTAGACAAGGGCCGGCCTCTTGTGAATCCATGCTGAGTTTTCAAAAAAATCAAAGCTATGCTTTTCGAGATGGCTTTTTTATAAACTCAGCTATAATTGACGTAGGGAATTTTTTTCCTACCCAATTTAGGGCAAGGGCCCTTTTTTGGGCGGTAAATTTTTGAAAGGGAACGACTTTTTTCCCCCCGTTTAAAAATAGGAAATTTCATTAGGCCCAAACTTTCCCCCATATCAAAACTACAAAACCGATTTTAAGAGAAAAATTAAAAAAAATTAGTTAAAGGTTTTTAAGAGTTCCATTTTTTCAATTCCCCTTTAAAAACCCTTGGGAAAAAACCCCCAACAGAATCCGGCCCCACTTTTTTTGCTTTTGTCCCGTCTATCCCGCTTCACAACCTTTCACCCAGTTCCCGTGAGTTACATAATTTCTTCTTCAAGGGCCCCCTAAAAAAAAAATTTAAATTTCTGGGAAATTGTTAGTTTCCCTTTCCCGTGTAAAAAAAATGAGAGAAAATAATTATTAAAAAAACGACACATTTTATTTTAATTAAGGGGGCCTATCTTATCTCTAAAAATTTTGGGTTTTATAGACCCGGAAAAAACTTTTTTTTGGGGTTTTGTTTTTAAAAATCCCTAGCAAAATTTAATTTCATAGTCCCCTTTTTTTTGGGTTTTCTTTATCCCCTTTTTAATGGGCCCCCTTAAGGGCAATATACGATTCATAAAAATGGGCCCTCACCTCTTTTTTAAACCCTATAAATTCCTTTTTTATGCCCTAGTAAATTTGGGGCCTTTTTTTATTTTATCCATTTTGGGGGCATTTTTATTTTATTTTAATTTTCTTTTTATGGGAAAAAAGTTTTTTTGAGCAGCATGTTTTAGTGGTTCGAAAACTGAAAACTGGGCATATTTATTTTCTCACTTCGGGTTTAAACCCCCGTCAACAGATGAAAGTTTTCTCTAAGCCCAAAACTAATCCCGCTAAGCGAAAATCTGGACTGTTTTCCCGAGTTATCGCACTATCGACTTTTTCCCTTCAAAACTAAATGTAATTGATTTGTGGTCGCTAAACACCCCCGTTACCCCTAAATTTCTAAATTAATTTAAAAAGGGATTTTATTGTTTGCCATAAATAAAAATCAAGCAGGTTTTTTTCCCCTTGTAGGGTTTTTTGCACAAACTGCTTCCCAAAAACCCAAACCTAACACTTCTAAAAGTCGGGAATTCTAAATTTTCCCCTCAAGAAAAATTCCCCAAACAATATGACCCAAAGTTTAAAGTCTTCCCCCGAATTTTTCTACATTATTTTTGGGCCTTGGGCCTTAAAAAATTTTTTCCCGTATATTTTCCCTTGGGCCCTATCTAAGTTTGGGGGACGGGATATCAAACTTAAAATCAGTTTTTCATGCCCCTCTGAAAATTCTATCCAAACAGAACTCTGTATGTGTTACTTCAGACTTAGTACCCCTTTTTATGCAACAGTTCAAGCGATCTCGGACATACAATGCCACCCCACCCCCCTTCCCGATACTTCCATCTACTTGGAACAATTTAAAACCTTGAATATGACATTCCGCAGGCATGTCCCGACTTTTTGAATTGAACCACGTCTCAGTTAAGGCAAATATATCAATGTTACCTGCACTAGCAACTAATCTCAACTCGTCCATCTTATTCCTAGAACTACGGCAATTAGCATAATAAACATTGAAAGACTCTCCTTTCTCTTTACCCTTCCTGCTCATTTCTGTTTTTCTACTAAACCTATTACTGTCCTTATCACCCAAAGTCCCTGGCTTTTCAATATCTACCTCGTTCTGCTTATTACTAGTTCCCCTAGAACTCGGACTGGGACTTCACTGTTTTCCTGCCAAAACCCATACCACTAACTATTCCTAGTTTAAAGTCGTAACTGCTCCCTCCACTGCAGTTGCCTGTGCTACCACCCCAGACCTAGATAAGTGAACCCCATCCCTGGCATACATGTCATCTCTGCCATAGAAGAGGTCCCAGTTGTCAATGAATGTTACCGCATTTTCCTTACAGTATTTGTCCAGCCAGCAATTGACACCATTTGCCCTGGACAACCATTCATTTCCAACTCCTCTCCTTGGCAAAATACCACATATGACAGGGTTCCCACTCTTACTACTAATTATTTCTATTGCTGACCTATACCTGCTAATCAGGTCTTCACTCCTACGTCTGCCAACATCGTTGCCTCCAGCACTGAGACAGATAATAGGATTGCTCCCATTACCTCTCATGATGTCATCCAGACGGCTAACAATATCATCCATCCCAGTCCCAGGAAAGCAAACTCTCTGTCTCCTACTCCTGTCCTTCAAGCAGAACGCCCTATCCATATACCTAACTTGGCTATCCCCAACAACAACAATATTCTTACCTTCCTTGGTGTCGTTCGTCGTGATGTTCCCAGTAGTCGACTCACATTCGTCGGGTAGCACTGAGAATGTATTAGATGTTTCCACAACAGTTTCCACGGCAGTCTCTTTCTTCTTCATCGTTTCTATCTTTCCATTCGTCTTCTTGATCATCAACTTCGTTCCCTGCTGTCTAGCCACTGACCAGTTTCCCTTCTTGACCTGAGGACTCAAAACAGGAGGACTACTAGGTGCCCACAAGGGAGCTAGGTGCCCACAGAGGGAGAGCAGAACACAGAGGTGGGGGGAGGGGAAATATTGAAATAAATAATGAAGGAACAGAAACACAAGACAGAAGAAAGACAACCCAGAAGAGAGAAAAGGAAAGAGGAAAGGGGAAGAGGGAGAAGAAAAAGGAGGAATCAGGTTAAGACACGGGTGTTCTGAAGTTTGGAGCATTTTACAATGTAGTGGGAGAGGAAGGCATCTACAGAGACAAAGCGTTACAAAAAACACGATATCTAACAATGATAGAGATCTCCAGTGAATACTAGAAAGGACTGCCCTTCTAGCATCCAGCCTGTTACTGGGTTTTCGTAACAAGTAGTCAGTATCCTGGTCCTATTATCCATTAGAATTTAGTAAGATTCAATAGTGCTTCAGGAATACAACTGGTAGGCTACTAACTAAAGAAATTAAAATTTGATATGTTTATTAATAACAACAAAGTTGTCTAGGCGTATAAGATCAAAGTAAATTATAGTAATGAAAATATTCAAAATAATCACTTCTCTCGCGTACAGTAATATTGTGCTGAAGGCACATATCACATCTTTTTGGCTTTTAAGTACCGTCTGGTACATTGTTAGCATTTAATAACTTAGTACAAATATATACAAATAAGTTTGTGTGTATGTGTGTAAGTGCTCTAAGTAGTTCGCTATGTCTCAAGACTCGACTAGACTTAACCAGTGACTGCCTAAAAGTCCTCACATAAACTAACTTCTTGACCATCCTGGCAATCAGAACAGCTTGCTTGAACAATAAAACGACTGATAAGCCGATCAGCAATATAACAAGCAACAGCGACACAGAATCAGGAACAAGGAGATAATATAACGACACTAAGTAGGGACCATCTGCAGATCCTCCACAAAAGTCACAAAACTCCCATACTACTGAATCTAAGTTCAGCATTAGAAAATCCCCGACTGTGACAGTGCACAGATACCAGTACAAATTAGGTCAGAAGCTACAGCTCAGGACCTGAATTTCTCAGAGTGTCTATGTGACACACAACCTCAGTACAACGTCGAAAATCACTAAGTCTAGACTATGTTCTGTGAACAGAGTTACAGAGAACTAACAAGAAAATGACAGAGACGATCTTCCAACAAGAGCCATCAAGGGAGAGTTGGAGAGGCCGTGTTGTTGGAAGGCACGTTAAACTGACAAGAAAGCGCAGGCCAGGCAGCCCCTCACTCCTGATGAGGTGTGATCACCCCACCCTGATCACGTGACTTTCCGTGGACTGCTACTGCCCTGCAACACAGAAGCCGGCAGCGTAACAAGCAAAGTGAAAACTACAGTAGTTAGACAATGCTGTCAGCTACTTAACACTCGAACTATGAGCACTGAATAATATATAAATGTTACATCCTACCTAATATAACTAAGTCAAATAATATAACGCAATATATTTATGATTTAGCTAATGTTGCAAATATAAGCAATATAAAATTATATGAACAGGTAATATACATTATATACATTGTGACCCATTCAGTGGTCGCAATACAAAGCCAGGACTAAGATTCATACAAGGGAAGTTGTGTATTAGAGAGGATTCAACAAGATGGCGACTGTTAAAGTTGGAAGTAGGGAAGACAGTTTTAGCAGAAGACCAGTCTATAGGATGGCTGTGATCTCTGACATGACAGAAAAGAGCATTGTTAGTGTCGGCAAGCCTAACACTATTTTTATGCTCCCTAAGTCTGTCAGAAAGAGATCGACCAGTTTCTCCAAAGTATTGAAGAGGACAGGAGGAGATATGAGGAGAGATATGAACGAGATTAGTGCGAAGAGTGTTAGTCTGGTGGAAAGTAAGCTTGATGTCTAAGGGACAGAGAGAATTGTTGAGATTAGAAAGACCGGAAATGTAGGGAAGGCAGAGGACAGAAGAATTCCCAGGAGTAGAGAGTTTGGGAGAGAAGAAATTACGTTTAGCACGTGAGAGGGCAGAGTCTATGAAATGGGAAGGGTAGCCAAGACGGGAAAACGAATTATGAAGAGTGGAAATTTCTGCTGGAAGGAACTGAGGATCACAGATGCGGAGGGCACGGAGAAAGAGGGAGATAAGAACACTTTTCTTGACAGGGGAAGCATGATAGGAAAAGTAGTGAATATACAGGCCACTGTGTATATGGTTGCGGTAAACGGAAAAGGAAAAACCTGTATCTGAGCGATGGACATGGACATCAAGGAAAGGAAGTAAGGAATTAGATTCACATTCAGATTTAAACTTAATGGAAGGGGCAAGATTATTAAGAGCTTCAAGAAAAGGCTGGAAGAGACTGGAGTCATGAGGCCACAGAGCAAAGATGTCATCCACATAGCGGAGCCAGAGTGAAGGTCGCACATCGATGGTAGGAAGAAGAACAGTCTCGAAGCAAGGACAAGAGAGAGAGGAGAGCCCATAGCGACGCCAGTGGTTTCAGAATAATATTTACCTTGGAAGGGAAATGAATTAGAGTCCACACAGAGGCGGACAAGATCAAGACATCAGTAGGTATAGAGAGATGAAGAAACTCTTCATTGGCCTTCTCACTAAGAAAATCAAGGACATCATCAAGAGGGACATTGGTGAAGAGGGACTCAACGTCAAGACTAAGCATCTTACAGGTCGGGAGAGAGTGAGCACGTTCAATGAAGTCTTGACAGAGTGACGGAGGTGGGCAGGAGAAAAAGTATCAAGAAAGGGAGTGAGGGTTTTGGCCAGCCAAGAAGCAAGAGAATAAGAGACAGAACCTCTAGAGGATATGATAGGACGTAGAGGAATATCAGGTTTATGAGTTTCGGGAAAGCCATAGAAATAGGGAAGAGAGGGACATGACACGAAACCGTTGAACAAGGTCAAAGTCAGGAGGAGAGAGGTCGAAGTTGTTCGCACTAACCTTGTTCATACCTCTCCTCCCTCTACAGAAGTCCCTGGTGTCTACTTTATTTCTTGCTCCTCCTGTTCTCTTCAATACTTTGGAGAAACTGGCCGATCTCTTTCTGACAGACTTAGGGAGCACAAAAATAGTGTTAGGCTTGCCGATACTAACAATGCTCTTTTCTGTCACGTCAGAGATCACAGCCATCCTATAGACTGGTCTTCTGTTAAAACTGTCTTCCCTACTTCCAACTTTAATAGTCGCCATCTGGTTGAATCCTCCCTAATACACAACTTCCTTTGTATGAATCTTAGTCCTGGCTTCGTCTCTGTAGATGTCTTCCTCTCCCACTACATTGTGAAATGTTCCAACTTTCAGAACACCCGTGACCTAATCTGATTCCTCCCTTTTCTTCTTCTCCCTTTTCCCCTTTCCTCTTTCCTTTTTTCTCTTCTGGGTTGTCTTTTTTCTGTCTTGTGTTTCTGTTCCTTCATTATTTATTTCATTATTTTCCCTCCCCCCCTCCTCTGTGTTCTTGCTCTCCCTCTGTGGGCACCTAGCTCCCTTGCAGCGCCCCCCTTTCTTTGTATTTGACTGGCTCTTCCTCCTTACTTCCCGATTACTTCTTCCTTCCATCTTCGCCACTACTACTACTACTACCACTTCTACTACTACTACCACTTCTACTACTACTACTACCACTACCTCTTCCTGCCTATATTTACCCATCCTGCTCTACTGCCCGTTAGTGTGACTTTGTAAATGGTCCAAGTCGGACCGAAACGTCGTCGTAAGCTCCTCTCCTCTATGTGCAGGTTATTTGTGTATCGTTCCAGTCACGTTATTGTGCCTTTTTTTGTTACCACCTTACTCTTTCCTATATACACTTTTAATTTTCTTCTTTTACATACCCTACCAAACTCATCCACTAACCTCTGTAACGTCTCTTCAGAATCTCCCAAAAGCACAGTGTCATCAGCGAAGAGCAACTGTGACAATTTCCACTTTGTGTTAGATTTTATCTTCCGTAAGACACCTCCTGTATATGTTCACCCACCCAGGATGAGACTGGTGTGGGTCACAACCTGGGGACAGAATTTACCTATTTTGCCTGAAATGCTCAATATAACAAGGGGCTTTCTATATAGTATATAGTAGTATATCATTGATGTCAGCTATGGTCTGTAGACCTTGTATATGTACTGGTAGTAAGTAAGGATATTATTATTATTATTATTATTATTATTATTATTATTATTATTATTATTATTATTATTATTATGATTATTATTATTATTATATTATTATTATTATATAACAGTTGCTGGAATTCTTTTTAGGTATCCTTAAGGGTACCTCCAATTTATCGATTTTATTTCCCTCATATCTAAAGAACGCCTCATCCGATTGGCTTCAAATTTTCAACAGTTTTCTGCAGCAACAACTGACATACTCACTTGTACTATGACCAAACTATTCCCGTCCTCCTGGAAGCGCTCGGAGTTTACCTGGAGTATACCTGGAGTGGGTTTCAGGTGTCAACGCCCGCCGCTTTATATATTATATAAATATATATATATATATATATATATATATATATATATATATATATAATATATATATAATATATATATATATATTATATGTGTGTGTACTTACCTAATTGTACTCACCTAATTGAGTTGCAGGTGTCGAGACTCAGCACCTGGCCCCCGCCTCTTCACTGATTGCTGCTAGGTTCTCTCTCTCCCTGCGCTTTGTTATACCTCGTCTTAAAGCTATGTATGGTTCCTGCCTCCACTACATCACTTGATAGACTATTCCACTTCCTGAAAACTCTGAAGAAATACTTCCTAACATCCCTTTGGCTCGTCTGAGTCTTCAGCTTCCAGTTGTGACCCCTTGTTTCTGTGTCCCCTCTCTGGAACGTCCTGTCTCTGTCCACCTTATAGTTATCATGTCTCCCCTGACCCTCCTGTCCTCCAGCGTCGTCAGGCTGATTTCATAAGAACATAAGAAAGAAGGAACACTGCAACAGGTCTACTGACCCATGCGGAGCAGGTCCATGTCTCCCCCCGGATGAGCCCAATGACCTCCACCTGGATTAGCCCAATGACACACCCAGTCTGGTCACCTCCACTCAAGGAAGGAGCACGGCACCAGACCCAGCAGCACAAGCTAGTCAGGTCCAACTCACACCCACCCACACCCACTCATGTATTTATCTAACCTATTTTTAAAACTACACAACGTTTTAGCCTCAATAACTGTACTCGGGAGTTTGTTCCACTCATCCACAACTCTATTACCAAACCAGTGCTTTCCTATATCCTTCCTGAATCTGAATTCTTCCAACTTGAAACCATTGCTGCGAGTCCTGTATTGGATGGAAATTTTCAGCACGCTAATTACAATCTTTATTTATTCCTGTTTTCCATTTATACACCTCGATCATATCCCCCCTAATTCTACGTCTTTCGAGAGAGTGCAGAATCAGGGTCCACAGTCTATCCTCACAGGGAAGATTTCTGATACATGGGATCATCTTTGTCATCCTCCTCTGTACGTTTTCCAGAGCATCTATATCCATTCTGTAATACGGTGACCAGAACTGAGCAGCATAGTCTAAATCAAGCCTAATCAAGGATATATAGAGTTGAAGAACAACCTGAGGACTTCTATTATTTATACTTCTAGATATGAAGCTGTGGCATGCAAAGAGTACGTAACCTTTATTCGGCGCATGTACACACTCATTTACAGGCTATCTTCCCCAACCAGCGAACCAGGTGACTGAGGGTTGACGATGGGGCCCCGTCGTTCAACCAGTACCCAGGTTCCAGCCAATGAGAAGATGATTTTGGCAATCACAGAGGTTATGTGGGTACCACTCTCCTGTCTGCCCTTGTCATTCCCATTCTAGAGCTTGTTGAAGCATGGTCTGCTATCTTGTGGCTTCTATTCTGCCTTGCTTACCGTGGAGTGCACTAATACCTATCACTGTAGATACCTGGAGTTTACCTGGAGAGAGTTCTGGGGGTCAACGCCCCCGCGGCCCGGTCTGTGACCAGACCTCCTGGTGGATCAGAGCCTGATCAACCAGGCTGTTACTGTTGGCTGCACGCAAACCAACGTACGAGCCACAGCCCGGCTGGTGTATATAGTGTACATATTGCTGTTCTAAATTGGTGAAGGATAATATAAGTCAAAACTTTTCTGCTGTGTTTATTTTGCTCCCATTACACCCAGGATAACAGGTCATGTGGACTCCTGGGTTGTAATAATTTAACACACATACATGTTACAATAATAAATTATAATTAGCATCTTTCTAAAATAATAAATAATAATAACTCCTGACCCTACACACAGGGCACAACTTTCTCAGACACTACTGTGTCATATATATACACATGCTAAAATAATAAATAAGTAACATCTTCGTACAATAATAAATTATAATCAACTGCATTCTTCCCGTGTCTCACGACACCCTTACGACACTTATTCGTGTAATGACGCTCCATCTCAACCGTGTCCCTTGACACCCTTTTCTCTGTGTCACATGACACTCCTGCTCTCCGTGTCACACGAAACCCCTTTTCTCTGCGTAATGACGCTCCTTCTCAGTGTTCCACTACGGTCCTATATCTTATTTCAGTGTTACACTCCGTCATACTTCCTTCAGTGTCACACTACGGTCCCAGCCCAGTTCAGTGTCACACTCCAACCTTTTCTTCATACAGTGTCACACTACAACAGCATCAGATGACTGCGGTGAGTCCGCAGACATAACCTGTCCTGTAAATACTCTCTAAGGCCAGTAGAAGTACACCGTAAGATGTTCTGGTGAGCGCTGTCTACCGCCTCCAAGACCAGTTGACAAATACTGTTTGCAGAACACACCATACTGCGAGTTCACTGAATGTGGCCGTCAAGTAACTGAGGCCACCAGACTCAGTGAGCTGCGGTAAGCGCTTCTTCTAAAGCCAGTAGAAGCCAGTAGATATACCATAAGATGGTCGGACGAATACTCTCTACTGCCAGTAGATGTGTTTAGACCTCAAATATTGAATATAGCTCATAATACTTCAATAGGAGGTCACTTAGAAATTACTAAAACCTTGTATAGAATCGCAAAAGAATTTTATTGGCCAAAATTAAAGCAGGATGTGAAGAATCATATCAGGTGTTGCCGAAAATGTCAGCAAGTAGGGAAACCTGGACATTCCATTAAACCTGCACCTCTCCAACCTATACCTGCTCATGGAGAACCTTTTACAGATTTAATTATAGATTGTGTAGGTCCACTACCTAGGTCAAAGTCGGGAAATCAGTTTTATTTCGATTATGGATAGAGAAAACCAGATACCTGAAAGCAATTCCTGCGCCAGTATTATTAATAAAGCTATTCTCAGAGCTTTAAAAACCAAATTTATTTTGTGTTTGGGCATTCCTAAACTATTCAAAGTGATCAAATACTAAACTACACTGCCAAGCATTAGGGAAGCTTAACTAGGTTGGGATAATCCAAAACTTAACACTTTGGGCTATCTCCTCAGTCCAGGCGCCCTTGGAAAAGATCCTTTCAGACGTTAAAACCCATATGAGAACTTTGCATGCTTTTTTCCTTCAGACTGGATAAAACCCACTGCTTTGTTGCTGTTTAAGTACGAGAAACGGTGCAAGAGCTACGGGGTTTTAGTCCGTTTGACCCGATCTTCGGGTGCTCAAGAAGGATGGATGGGAAGAAGACGTTTAGCTCAACACTTACAACCGCTTCAAGGTTCCCAGTGGACTTTCAGTTAGCCAAGGTTTAACCTAAAGCCCAGCCCCAAAATAAGTTGAAACAGAGGTAGACGAAAGCACAATTCCGCTCCTTCAATCCAGGAGACAAGGGTTGTCCCGACCCTTCCCTGGCCACACCTTGAAAGCTAGATTTACGGGACCTATTGCAATTTGTAATAGATACCCTATGTTGATATGTGTAGCTCCCTATTGATAAGACCTCAAAAACTAAAACTTACCATTTAATCAATTAAAATCTTTTATACACCAGATAAAGTCCCAGTAATGACTCTTCCCCCCTCTGAGTACGATCTGATTCTTTGCACTCTATTTCTGAAATTAATGTTAAACTTTCAAATCCCTGCCCTCCTCAAGGATCCTTTAGCCCTTTAATGGGGTTATCTGAAACGCAAGCAACAGTTTTAACTGAGCTTCTACAGTCATTACCCTAATATTTTTTCGGTTGCCGAAAAAAATGACGTTAGTTTACCAGATGTGATGTGGGAAACTCTAAACCTATTAACTCTCCCCCTACAGAACTAATCCTGAAAAGCAGAGGCTACTTCAGCAGGAAGTAAAATTTTTCTGTTAGAGCATGGTTTAGTGGAGGAGTCATCTAGTCCATGGGCTTCACCGTGCATCCTTGTGAAGAAGGCTGATGGAGGGTTTCGTATGTGTACAGACTACCGTAAGGGAAATGAGGTAACAAATCACAGATGCTTACCCTTTTCCCTCGTCTGGATGACGTAATCGACTTTATGGGTAAGGCTACTTTTGTGTCCAAGTTAGATCTCCTTAAAGGTTACTATCAGGTACCTTTGACAGATAAGGCGAAGGAAATCTCTGCGCTCGTAATTCCAGGAGGTCATTATCAATATACAGTTACCCCCTTCGGAATGAAAAACTCCCCCTCTTCATTCCAGAAACTTATCCATCAGGCTATTAAAGGACTTGAAGGCACGGCAGCATACCTAGATGATATTATTGTGGTGTCTGATACTTGGGATCAACACCTATTTAGACTTACGGCTCTTTTTGAGATCTTTCAGAGTTCCCATTTAACTGTTAATTTATCTAAGTTTTCCTTTGGCCAGGCCACTGTTACTTTTCTAGGTCATGAAGTAGGTAGTGGTAAAGTTGCTCCAAAACTTGCTAAGTTCTTGCTATTAAAGATTATCCAGTTCCTCATGATAGGAAATCTTTTCAACGTTTCCTAGGCATGATAGGATTTTACAGAAGATACTGTCACAAAGTTCCCTTTAATTGGACCGCAGATTGTAAAACTTCTTTTGACAAAGCAAAAAAGATTATTGTGCACTGCACCCATTCTTTTGTCTCCAGACTTCTTCAAACCATTTTCATTACAGATTGATGCTTGTGAGTCTGGGGTTGGGGCAGTACTATTGCAAAACGGGAACGAGGAGTTGCAGCCTGTAGCCTTCTTTTCGGCCAAGTTCCAGCCACATCAGAGGGCTTACTCTACCATTGAAAAAGAAGCCCTCGCGCTGGTACTGGCTTTTGAGCATTTCGATGTTTATGTGGGCCAAACATCGCAGGTGGTCACCGTCTACAGTGATCACAATCCTGTAGTATATCTCCAAACCATGAAGAACCACAACACAAGACTCATGCGCTGGACGCTAAGACTGCAGCCCTATAATATTACTATTTTACATATTGCCGGCAAAGAAAATATGTTGGCAGACTCATTATCTAGAGTCTAATTATTCTATTTATTTAGGTTAGGATATTAGGTTACTTGTGGTAACCCCTTTTAAGCTCCTTTTTTTTATCCTCTGGTGTGGGGTTTTTTTTTTAGTGAGGGGATGCGGGCTACTGTCCGCCTGTATCTTGGACCTATGCTAGCCCGACTGACTGCTGTCTCACTCTGAGTTTAGGGTTTGGCTTTTGGTCACGAGAAAAGCTGAGCTCTAAGAGTTGGATGGTGGAGAGGAAAGGCGGTCCCATTATTTTGTGCCATGGCGGCACGGTTACCACTTGGAGGTGGCAGCCTAATCCTGAGCCTTCTCGGGGTGGGGGTGAGGTATGCAAAGAGTACGTAACCTTTATTCGGCACATGTACACACCCTCATTTACAGGCTTTCTCCCCCCAACCAGGTAACCAGGTGACTGAGAGTTGACGATGGGGCCCCGTCGTTCAACTAGTGACCAGGTTCCAGCCAATAAGAAGATGGTTTTGGCAATTGCAGAGGTTATGTGGGTACCACTCTCCTGTCTGCTCTTGTCATTCCCATTCTAGAGCTGGTTGAAGCACGGTCCGCTATCTTTTGGCTTCTATTTCTGCCCCTTTCTTTTCCCTGGGGGTTTCACTATACTTATCACTGTACATAGTGTACATATTGCTGGTGAAGGATAATATAATTCAAAACTATTCTGCTGTGTTTATTTTGCTCCCTTTACACCCAGGATAACAGGCCATTGGACTCCTGGGGTTTTAAATAGTTTCCCCTTTCATGCTCCTTCCTTAGTCCCTTTCTTCCCAGTGGCTACTTCCTTCCTTAGTCTCTTCCCCGTGCTCCTTCCTTAGTCTTTCCCCGTGTTCCTTCCTTAGTCTCTCCCCAGTGCTGCTTCCTTAGTCTCTTCCCAGTGCTCCTTCCTTCCTCAGTCTCTCCCCAGTGTTCTTTCCTTCCTCAGTCTCTCCCAAGTCTTCCTTCCTTCCTCAGTATCTTCCCAGTGTTCCTTCCTTCCTCAGTATCTCCCCAGTGTTCCTTCCTTCCTCAGTATCTCCCCAGTTGTATTTCTTTCCTAAGTCTCTCACTAGTGTTCCTTCATTCCTCTGTATCTCCCCAGTGTTCCTTCCTTCATAAGTATCTACCCGGCGTTCCTTCCATCCTCAGTCTCTCCCCAGTGTTCCTTCCTTCCTCAGTATTTTCCCAGTGTTCCACATTTCTTCATTAACTTCCCAGTGGTCCTTCCTTCCTCAGTATTTTCCCAGTGTTCCTTCCTTCCTCAGTCTCTCCCCTGTGTTCCTTCCTTCCTCTGTGTCTCCCAAGTTCTCCTTCCTCAGTATCTCCCCAGTGGTCTTTCCTTCCTTAGTCTCTCCCCAGTGTTCCTTCCTTAGTCTCGCCCCAGTGTTCCTTCCATTGTCTCCCAGCAGTGCTCCTTCCTTCCTTCCTTAGTGTCCCCCCAGGCTCCTTTTTCCTTAGGTCTTCCCTAGGCCTCTTTCCTTCCTTAGTTTCTTCCCAAATTCCCTTTTTTAGTCTCTCCCCAGTGCTCCTTCCTTCTATAATCTCTCCCTAGTGCTCCTTAGTTTTTTCCCAGTGCTCCTTCCTTTGTCTCTCCGCAGTGCTCCTTATTTCCTTACTCTCTGCCCAGTGGCTCCTTACTTAATCTCTCCCAGGGGCTCCTTTCCCTTTTTCTCTTCCCCGTACTCCTTCTTTCCTTAGTCCCTCCCCAGTGCTCCTTCCTTAGTCTTTCCCCAGTGCTCCTTCCTTATTCTCTCCCCAGAGCTCCTTCCTTATTCTCTCCCCAGTGCTCCTTTCTTTCTTAGTCTCTCCCCAGAGCTCCTTCCTTACTTAGTCTCTTCCAAGCGCACCTTCCCTAGTCCCTCCATAGCTCTTCTTCCTTCCTTAGTCTCTTCCCAGTGCTCCTTCCTTCCTTAGTCTCTCCCCAGTGCTCCTTCCCTATTCTCTCCCAAGTTCTCCTTCCTTCCTTATCCTCTCCCAAGTGCACCTTTTTTTCCCCAATTTCTAACAAGTGCTCTTTTCCCTTCCTTAGGGCTCTTCCAGCGCTCCTTTCTTTTTTGTCTCTTTTCCTGCCCTTCCTTTCCCATCTCTCCCCAGGCCCTTCTTTATTTTTCCCCAGTGCCTTTCCTCCCCTTTTTCTTCCCCAGTGCCTTTTTTTAGTCTCTTCCCGTGCTCCTTTTCCCTTTCCCTTTTCACTAAAAAGTACTACTTTCGTCCCTTTCCTCCCAGTGCTCCTTCCCTAGCTCTCAAAAGGTTCTTCCTTTTTCTTCCCAAATCTCCTTCTTAGTCCCTTTTCCCGTGCTCCTTCCCTTTGTCTCTTCCCGTTCTCCCTTCCCCATTCTCTCCCAAAATGCTCCTTCCTTCCTTATTTCCCCCGTGCTCCTTCCTTTTCTCTCCCCGGGGCTCCCCTTCCTTATACTCCGCAGTGCTCCTTCTTCCTTGGCTCTCCCCCCTGCTCCTTCCTTTCCCTTTGTCTCTTCCCCGTGTTCCTTCCTTAGTCTCTCCCCCGTGCCCTTCCTTTCCCTTTGTCTCACCCCCAGTGCTCCTTAGTCTTTCACAGTGCTAATTCTTTAGTCTTCCCCAGTGCTCCTTCCTTTGCTCTTCCAGTTCTCCTCCTTATTCTTCCCCCCGTGTCCTTCCTTCCCTTTTTCCCCAGGCTATTCCTTAGTCCTCCTCGTCTCCTCCTTGTCTTTCCCAGTTCACCTTTTCCTTTTTCCTTCCCCCGTGCTCCTTCTTCCCAAGTCTTTCTCAGTGCTCCTTCCTTAGTTCTCCCGTGCCCTTCCTTGTTATCTCCCCGGTACTTCATTCCCTTTGCTTCCCCAGTGTCCTTCCTTATTTTCCCCGTGCCCCCATTTTTTTCTCTCCCCCGGGCCCTTCCTTCCTTAGTCTCTCTCCAGTGTTCCATCCTTTTTCTTCCCGGGCTCCTTCCCCCTTTTCTCTTTCCCCGTGTCCTTCCTTCTTTTTTTCCCCCGTGGTCCTTCCCTTTCCCTTTGTCTCCCCCATGCTCCTTCTTCTTATCCCGTTTCCGGCTACTTCCTTTTTTTGTCTTTTCCATGCTGTCTCTTTTTTTCTCCCCGTGCTCCTCCCTTCCTTATTCTTCCCCAGGGGTCCTTTCTTGTCTCTTCCCAGGCCTTCCTTCTTTAATCTCAAAAAATGCTCCTTTTGCCAAATTCCCCCGGCTCCTCCTTTATTTTTCTCTCCCTAAGCTCCCTTTTTAATCCCTCTCCCCGTGCTCCTCCTTTGTCTTCCCCCCGGCTCCTTCCTTTTCTCTCCCCAGTGCCCCCTTCCTTTTCCTCCCCATGCCCTTCCCTTTTTCTCCCCGTGTCCTTCCTTATTCTCTACCGTGCTCCTTATTTTCCCCAGTGCTTCTTCCTTAGTCTCTCTCCCGTGTTCCTTATTCTCTCCCCGTGCTCCTTCCTTATTCTCTCCCCAGTGCTCCTTCCTTCTTTAGTCTCCCCGTGCTAAATTTTTTACTTCCCCTTGCTCCTTCCTTCCGTATTTCCTAGTGCCCCTTCCCTTTGCTTTCCCCGTGACTTTCTTCCTTTCTCTCCCAGTGGTCCTTGTTCTTCCCAAACTCCTTCCTCCTTAGTCTCTCCCCGTGCTCCTTCCTTAGTCTCTTCCGGTGCTCATTCCTTTTTCCCCGAGCTCCTCCTTCCTTATTTCTTTCCCCGTGCTCCCTCCTTTTTTCCTCCCCAGTGCTCCTTCTTCCTTTGTCTCTCCCAGTGTTCCTTCCTTATTTCCCCGAGTGCTTCTTCCTTCCCTTTGTCTTCCCAGTGCTCTTTTTTAATCTCTCCACAGTGCTCCTTCCTTCTTTGTCTTCACCCTTGTTCCTTCCCTTTCCCCAGTCTTCCCCCCGTGGGGTATTTAGTCTCTTTGCGTGCTCCCCTTAATCTCTTCCCAGTGCTCCTTCCTTAGTCCTTCCCCGGCTCTTCCTTTTTTAGTCCTCCCAGTGTTCCTTTCTTCCTTTTGTCTCTTCCAGTGCCTTCCTTGTCTCTCCCCAGTGCTCCTTTCCTTTTTCTTCCCTGTACTCCCTTTCCCTTTGTGTCTCCCGTATTCTTTCCCTTAGTCCTCCCCTGTGCTTATTCCTTCTTAGTCTCCCCATTTTGCTCCTTCCTTCCTTAGTCTCTTCCCCGTGTCCCCTCAGTCTCTCCCCGTGCTCCTTCCCCTTTGTCTTCCCCCCGTGCTCTTCCCTTCTTAGTCTCTCCCCTTGCTCCCTTTCCCTTTTTATTCTTTCCCCGTGTCCTTCCTCACTCCTTCCCAATCTCCTTCTTTTTCTCTTCCAGTGCTCTTTCCTAACCCCTCCCCAGTGCCCCTTCCTTAGTCTCTTCCCGTACTCCTTCCTAGTGTCTTCCCCCTGCTCCTTCCCCTTTGTCTTCCCTGTGCTCCTTCCTTTCCCTTGCTCTTCCGAGTGCTTCTTCCCTTGTCTCTTCCCAGTGCTCTTTCTTATCTCTTCCCGTGCTCCTTCCTCCTCTCTCCCCCGTGCTCCTTCCCCAGTCTTTCCCAGTGCCTTCCTTATCTCTCCCCAATGCTCCTTCCTTAGTCTTTCCCCTGTCCTTCCTCACTCTCCCCCAGTGCTCCTTCCTTTTGTCTCTTTCCCCGTGCCCTTTCCTTTTCTCTCCCCGTGCTTTCCTCCTTATCTCTCCCAAAAATCCTTCCTTAGTCTCCCAGTGCTCCCTTCCCAAGTTCTCCCCCGTGCCCTTCCTTCCCTTGTCTTCCCCAGTGTTCCTTCCTTTTCCCTCGCCAGTGCATTTCCTTTCCTTTGTTCTCCACGGGGTCTTCCTTTTTCTCCCCCCGTGCTCCTTTTCCTTAGCTCCCCAGTGGCTTTCCTTGTTCTCTCAGGCCCTTCCTTCCCTTTGTTGCCCCAGTGCTCCTTCCTTACTTTCCCCTACTCTTTTCCCATTCTTCCCCCGGCTCCTTCCTTCCCTTTGTCTCTTCCCAGTGCTTTCCCTTCCTTAAATTTCTCCCCAGTGCTCCTTCCTTCCCTTTCCTCCCCCGTGTTCCTTCCTTTTTCCCCCCCGGGGCCGGCTTCTTTCCCTTTTTGTCTCCCACGTGTCTTTCCTATTTCTCCCCCGTGCCTTTCCCTTTCCTTAGTCTCTCCCCCGTGGTCTTTCCTTAGTCTTTTCCCCAGGGTCTTTCCTTGCTTTCTCAGGCTCCTTTTCCCTTTCCTTTTTTCTCCCCCGGCCTTCCTTAGTCTCCCCGTGCTCCTTCCCCCCTTTTTTCTTCCCCCCCTTTTTCCTTCCTTTTCCCCGCCAGTGCTTCTTTTCCCTTTCCCTTGTCTTCCAAGTGTCTTCCTTATCTCTCCCCCAAACTTCTTCCTTTATTGTCCTTCCCCTGCTTTTCCTTTGGGCCTCCCTGTCCCTTTCCCTTTGTCTCTTCCTGTGTTTTTTTTCTTCCTTATTCTTCCCCCCTCCTTCCCTTTGCTCTCCCCTGGCTCCTTCCTTCCTTAGTTTCTCCCCCGTGCTCATTCCCTTCCCTTTTCTTCCCAGTGCTCCCCCTTATTTTCTCCACAGTGCCCTTCCTCCTTTGTCTCTCCCCGGGTCCTTCCTTTGTCTCTTTTCAGTGCTCCTTCCTTCCTAGTCTTTCCCCGTGCTTTTTCCTTTGTCTCTCCAGGGTCCCTTTCCCTTAGTCTATTTCCCCGTGCTCCTTCCCTTTGGTCTCCTGGTCCTTCCCTTTTTCCCCCCATGCTCCTTCCTTTCCCTTTGTCTTCCCCAGTGCTCCCTTTCCCTTTCCTAGTTTTTCCCCGGGCCCTTCCTTCCATAGGGCTCTCCCTAGTGCTCCTTTTTTTTCCCCCAGTGCTCCCTTTTTTCCCTTTTTCTCTCCCCCGTGCTCCTTTCCCTTGTCACTCACCATGCCCATTTTTCCTTTTCTCTCCCCCGTGCTCCCTTTCCCTTCCCTTTCCTTACTCTACCCCCGGTCCTTCCTTAGTCCTTTCCCGTGCTCCTTCCTTTTTTCTCTCCGCATGCCCCTTTCTTCCTTTTTCTTCCCGTTCTCCTTCCTTAGTCACCACCAGTGCTCCTTCTTTCCCTTTTCTCTTCCAGTGCCCTTCCTCCTCTTCCAGTGCTCCTTCTTAGTCTCTTTTCCCAGTGCTTCTTTCCTTTTGTCTCTTCCAAGTGCTCCTTCTTTATTCTCTATCCAGTGCTCCTTCCTTCTTAGTCTTTTCTCAGTGCTCCTTTCTTTTCAGTCTGTTCGCAGTGCTTCCTTCCTTAGTCTCTTCCCAGTGCTCCTTCCATAGTCTTTTCCCAGTTTCCCCCGTGCTTCTTAGTCCCCTTTCCCCCGTGCTCCTTCTTTAGTCTCTTCGCAGTGCTCCTTCCTTAATCTTTTCCCAGTGCTCCTTCCTTAGTCTCTCCCTAGTGCTCGTTCCAACCTTAGTCTCTCCCCAGTGCTCCTTCCTTAGTCTTTTCCCAGTGCTCCTTCCTAATCTCTCCCCAGTGCTCCTTCCTTATTCTCTCCCCAGTGCTCCTTCCTTCCTTAGTCTCTCCCCAGTGCTCCTTCCTTATTCTCTCGCCAGTGCACCTTCCTTCCTTAGTCTCTCCCCAGTGCTCCTTCCTTATTCTCTCCCCAGTGTTCCTTCTTTAGTCTCTCCCCAGTGCTCCTTCCTTATTCACTCCTCAGTGCTCCTTCCTTCCTTCCCTTTCCTTAGTCTCTCGCCAGTGCTCCTTCCTTCCTCAGTCTCTCCACAGTGCTCCTTCCTCACTCTCTCTCCAGTGCTCCTTTGTCAGTCTCTCCCCATTGCTCCTTCCTTAGTGTCTTCCAAGTGCTCCTTCCTTAGTCTCTTCCCGGTGCTCCTTCCTTAGTCTCTCCCCTGTGCTCCTTCCTTCCTTAGTCTCTTCCGAGTGGTCCTTCCTTAATCTCTTCCCAGTGCTCCTTCCTTATTCTCTTCCCTGTGCTCCTTCCTTCCTTAGTCTCTTCCGAGTGCTCCTTCCTTAATCTCTTCCCAGTGCTCCTTCCTTATCTCTTCCCCCGTGCTCCTTCCTCAGTAAACTCCCCAGTGCACTTCCCTTTGTCTCTTCCCATGCTCCTTCCTTCCTTAGTCTCTCCCCAGTGTTTCTTCCTTTCCTTTGTCTCTTCCCACTGCTTTCTCCTTAGTCCCCCTTCCCAGTGCTCCTTCCTTTAGTCTCTTCCCCGTGCTCCTTCGTTAGTCTCTTCCCTGTGCTCCTTCCTTAGTGTCTTCCCTATGCTCCTTCTAGGTCTCTTCCCCGGCTCCTTCCTTATTTTCTCCCCAGTGCTCCTTCCTTATTCTCTTCCCTGTGCTCCTTCCTTCCTTAGTCTCTTCCGAGTGCTCCTTCCTTCCTTAATCTCTTCCCAGTGCTCCTTCCTTAGTCTCTTCCCAGTGCTCCTTCCTCAGTATCTCCCCAGTGCTACTTCCTTAGTCTCTTCCCAGTGCTCCTTCGTTCCTTAGTCTCTCCCCAGTGTTTCTTCCTTCCTTAGTCTCTTCCCACTGCTTCTTCCTTAGTCTCTTCCCAGTGCTCCTTCCTTAGTCTCTTCCCAGTGCTCCTTCGTTAGTCTCTTCCCTGTGCTCCTTCCTTAGTGTCTTCCCTATGCTCCTTCCTAGGTCTCTTCCCAGTGCTCCTTCCTTATTCTCTCCCCAGTGCTCCTTCCTTAGTCTCTTCCCAGTGCTCCTTCCTTAATCTCTTCTCAGTGCTCCTTTCTTAGTCTCTCCCCTGTGCTCCTTCCTTATTCTCTTCCCAGTGCTCCTTCCTTAGTCTCTCCCCATTGCTCCCCTCCTTCCTTATCCCTCTCCCTAGTGCTCCTTTCTTAGTCTCTTCCCCGTGCTCTTTTCTTCCTTATTTTCTTCCCAGTGCTCCTCCGTTCCTTAGTCTCTCCCCAGTGTTCTTTGCTTCCTTAGTCTCTCACCTGTGCTCCTTCCTTATTCTCTTCCCAGTGCTCCTTCCTTAGTCTCTCTCCATTGCTCCTTCCTTAGTCTCTCCCTAGTGCTCCTTTCTTAGTCTCTTCCCCGTGATCTTTTCTTCCTTAGTCTCTTCCAAGTGCTCCTCCCTTCCTTTGTTTCTCCCCAGTGCTCCTTCCTTAGTCTCTTCCAAGCGCTTGTTCCTTAATCTCTCCCCAGTGTTCTTTCCTTCCTTAGTCTCTTCCGAGTACTCCTTCCATATTCTCTCCCCATTGCTCCTTCCTTTCTTAGTCATTCCCCAGTGCTCCTTCCTTCCTTAGTCTCTCCCAAGTGCTCCTTCCTTAGTCTCTCCCCAGTGCTCATTCCTTCCTCAGTCTCTCCCCAGTGGTCCTTCCTTAGTCTCTTCCCAGTGCTCCTTCCTTAGTCTCTTCCGAGTGCTCCTTCCTTAGTTTCTTCTCAGTGCTCCTTGCTTAGTCTCTTCCCAGTGCTCCTTCCTTAGTCTCTTCCCAGTGCTTTTTCCTTAGTCTTTTCCAAATGCTCCTTCTTTATTCTCTCTCCAGTGCTCCTTCCTTTCTCAGTCTCTCCCCAGTGCTCCTTCCTTAGTCTCTTTCCCATTCTCCTTCCTTCCTTAGTCTCTTCCCAGTGCTCCTTCCTTAGTCTCTTCCCAGTGCTCCTTCCTTTCTCAGTCTCTCCCCAGTGCTCCTTTCTTAGTCTCTCCCCAGTGCTCCTTCCTTCCTCAGTCTCTCCCCAGTGGTCCTTCCTTAGTGTCTTCCCAATGCTCCTTCCTTCTTTAGTCTCTTCCCAGTGCTCCTTCCTTATTTTCCCCCAGTGCTCCTTCCTTAGTATCTCCTCAGTGCTCCTTCCTTTTTCAGTCTCTCCGCAGTGCTCCTTCCTTCCTTAGTCTCTTCCCAGTGCTCCTTCCTTATTCTCTCCACAGTGCTCCTTCCTTAGTCACTTCCAAGTGCTCCTTCCTTTTGTCTATGCCTAGTGCTCCTTCCCCTTTCCCTTATCTCCTCCCCAGTGCTCCTTCCTTATTCTGTCCCCAGTTCTCCTTCCTTCCTTATCCTCTCCCCAGTACACCTTTCTTCCTCAATCTCTCAGCAGTGCTCCTTCCTTCTTTAATCTCTTCCCAGTGCTCCTTCCTTCCATAGTCTCTCCCTAGTGTTCCTTCTTTATTTTATCCCCAGTGCTCGTTCCTAATTCTCTCCCCAGTGCTCCTTCCTTAGTCACTCACCAGTGCTCCATTCTTCCTTAGTCTCTCCCCAGTGCTCCTTCCTTCCTTAGTCTCTTCCCAGTGCTCCTTCCTTAGTCTCTCCCCAGTGCTCCTTCCTTCTTTCCTTACTCTCACCCTAGTGCTCCTTCCTTAGTCTTTTCCCAGTGCTCCTTCCTTTGTCTCTCCGCAGTGCTCCTTCCTTAGTATCTCCTAAAGTGCTTTGTTCCTTATTCCCCTTCCCAGTTTCTCCTTCCTCGTCTCTCTTCCCCGTTCTCCTTCCTTATTCTTTTCCCAGTGCTCCTTCCTTCTTTAGTCTCTTCCAAGTGCTCCTTCCTTAGTCTCTCCCCAGTGCTCCTTCCTACCTTAGTCTCTTCCCAATGCTTCTTCCTTCCTTTGTCTCTCCCCACTGCTCCTTCCTTCCTTAGTCTCTCCCAAGTGGTCCTTGCTTCCTTAGTCTCTTCCCAGTACCCTTTCTTTTCCCTTTGGGCTGTTCCCAGTGCACTTCCTTTTTTAGTCTTTTCCCTAGTGCTCCTTCTTTATTCTCTCCCCAGTGCTCCTTCCTTCTTTATTCTCTCCCCATTGCTCCTTCCTTAGTGTCTTCCCAGTGCTCCTTCCTTCCTTAGTCTCTTCCCAGTGCTCCTTCCTTAGTCTCTCCCCATTGGCTCCTTCCTTCTTTCCTTACTCTCACCCTAGTGCTCCTTCCTTAGTCTTTTTTCCGTGCTCCTTTCCCTTTGGGCCTTCCGCAGTGCTCCTTCGTTTCCCTTAGTCCTCTTCCCAGTGCTCCTTCCTTAGTCTCTCCCCAGTGCTCGTTCCTTATTCTCTTCCCAGTGCTCCTTCCTCAGTCTCTTCCCAGTTCTCCTTCCTTATTCTTTTCCCAGTGCTCCTTCCTTCTTTAGTCTCTTCCAAGTGCTCCTTCCTTAGTCTCTCCCCAGTGCCCTTCCTACCTTAGTCTCTTCCCAGTGCTTCTTCCTTCCTTTGTCTCTCCCCACTGCTCCTTCCTTCCTTAGTCTCTCCCAAGTGGTCCTTGCTTCCTTAGTCTCTTCCCAGTACTCCTTTCTTCCTTGGTCTGTTCCCAGTGCTACTTCCTTTCTTAGTCTCTCCCTAGTGCTCCTTCTTTATTCTCTCCCCAGTGCTCCTTCCTTCTTTATTCTCTCCCCATTGCTCCTTCCTTAGTCTCTTCCCAGTGCTCCTTCCTTCCTTAGTCTCTAAAAAGTGCTCGCTTCGTCCTTGGTCTCTCCCCAGTACTCATTCCTGCCTTATTCTCTCCCCATTGCTCCTTTATCCTCTCCACAGTGCTCCTTTCTTTTTTAGTCTCTCCCCAGAGCTCCTTCCTTCCTTAGTCTCTTCCAAGTGCTCCTTCCTTAGTCTCTTCCAAGTGCTCCTTCCTTATTCTCTCCCCAGTGCTCCTTCCTACCTTAGTCTGTTCCCAGTGCTACTTCCTTTCTTACTCTCTCCCCAGTGCTCCTTCCTTAGTGTCTCCCCAGTGCTGCTTTCTTATTCTCTCCCCAGTGCTCCTTCCTTATTCTTTTCCCTATGCTCCTTCCTTCCTTATTCTCTCCCCAGTGCTCCTTCCTTAGTCTCTCCCCCTATGCTCCTTCCTTATTCTCTCCCCAGTGCTCCTTCCTTAGTCTCTCCCCATTGCTCCTTCCTTCCTTTGTCTCTCCCTAGTGCTCTTTCCTTAGTCCCTTCCCCGTGCTCCTTTCTTCCTTAGTCTCTTCGCAGTGCTCCTCCCTTCCTTAGTCTCTCCCCAGTGCTCCTTCCTTAGTCCTACCCAGTGCTTCTTCCTTAGTCCCCTACCCCCGTGCTTCTTCCTTAGTCTCTTCCCAATGCTCCTTGCTTATCTCTTCCCATTTCTCCTTTCTTAGTTCTCTTCTCATGCTTCTTCCTTAGTCTCCTTCCAAATGCTCCTTCTTATTCTCTATCCAATGCTCCCTTCCTTCCTTAGTCTTTTCACAGTGCTCCTTCCTTAGTCTCTTCCCAGTTTCCCAGTGCTTATTAGTCTCTTCCCAGTGCTCCTTCTTATCTCTTCCCAGTTCTTCTTCCTTCCTTAGTCTCTTCGCAGTGCTCCTTCCTTAATCTTTTCCCAATGGGTTCCTTCCTTAGTCTCTCCCCAGGCTCCTTCCTTCCTTAGTCTTCCAGTGCTTTCCCTTTCCCTTAGTCTTTTCCCCAGTGCTCCTTCCTAATCTCTTCCCCATGCTCATTCCTTATTCTCTTCCCAGTGCTCCTTCCTTAGTCTCTTCCCATTTTCCCATGCTTCTTATCTCTTCCCCGTTTCCCATGCTTCTATCTCTTCCCAGGCCGTTTCCTTTGTCTCTCCCCAAAGCTTCCTTCCTTAGTCTCTCCCGTGCTCCTTCCTTCCT
>NC_069433.1:34722731-34741362 GCF_026875155.1 Cherax quadricarinatus | reverse complement strand
TGGAAGGAAAAGGAAGGAAGGAAGGAGACTGTGGGAGAGTAAGGAAGGAAGGGTTTGCATGGGGAGGAATAAGGAAGGGCACGGGGGAGAGTTAGGAAGGGCCTGGGGAAAAAGATAAAAAGGGAGCATGGGGAGAGAAAAAGGGAAAGGGAGGAGAGGGGGAGAGATAAGGAAGGAAACAGGGGAAAAGGGTTAAGGAACGAGACTGGGGAGGACTAAGGAAGGAGCACTGGGGAGAGATTGGGAAGGACCCGGGGAAAAGACTAAGGAAGGGCACGGGGGGAGAGATAAGGAAGGAGCACTGGGGAAAAGAGACAAAGGAAGGGAAGGTGATGGGGGAGAATAAGGAAGGGATGGGGAGAGATTGGGAAGGAGCACTGGGAAAAGACTAAGGAAGGAGCATGGGGAGGGACAAAGGAAGGAAGGACATGGGGAGAGATAGGAAGGGAAAACATTGGGAAGAGATAAGGAAGAGCACGGGGGAGGACTAAGGAGGAGCCGGGGAAAAAAAGATTAAGGAAGGAGCACTGCGAAGGATAAGGAAGGAGGAGAACTGGGAAGAGAAAAGGGAAGGAAGGAGCAATGGGGAGAGAATATGGAAGGAGCACTGGGAAGAGACTAAGGAAGGAAAGAGCACTGGGGAGAGACTAAGGAAGAAGCGCTGGGAAGAGACTAAGGATGGAGCACTGGGAAGACAATAAGGAAGGAAAGAACACTGGGGAGATACTAAGGAACGGAGGAGCACTGGGAAGAGACTAAGGAAGAAAAGAGCACGGGGAAGAGACTAAGGAAGGAGCACTAGGGAGAGACTAAGGAAGGAAGGAGCAATGGGGAGACACTAAGGAAGGAGCACTGGGAAGAGAATAAGGAAGGAACACAGGGGAGAGACTAAGAAAGGAGCACTGAGAAGAGATTAAGGGGGAAGGGCACTGGGAAGAGAAAAGGGAAGGAACAACTGGGGAGGGGACTGGGAAAGGAAGGAGCACGGGGGAAGAGATAAGGAAGGAGCACTAGGGAGGACTAAGGAGGAAGGAGCACTGGGGGAAAAAAAAGGGAAAGGAGGCACTGGGAAAAACCAAGGAAGGAGCATAGGGAAGACTAAGGAAGGAGCACTGGGAAGAGCCCAAGAAGGAGCACTGGGAAGAGACTAAGGAAGAGAAGGGGGAGAGACTAAGGAAGGAGCATGGGGGAGATTAGGGAAGGGGGCACTGGGAAAAGACAAAGGAAGGGCACTGGGGAGAGATAAGGAAGGGGTGGGAAAAAAGGAAAAGGAGGGCACTGGGGGAAAAAAGGAAGGAGCACGGGGGAAGATTAAAGGAACGGGAAAAGAGGAAGGAGACTGGGGGAGGACAAAGGGAAAAAAGGAGCACGGGGAGGACTAAGGAAGGAAAATTTGGGAAGAGAAAAAAAGAGAAATGGGGGGGAACAAAGGGAAAGGAGCACGGGAAAAAAATAAGGAAAGGGGAAAGGAAAGCAAAAGAAAGGGAAAAATGGGAAGGTTAAGGGGGGGGCCCTGGGGAAGGAAAGGAAGGAAAACGGGGAAAGAGACTAAGGAAAAGGGGGAAAAAGGAGAACTGGGAAGAGATAAGGAGGGCACTGGGAGGGACTAAGGAGGAAAGCATGGGGGAAAATAAAGGAGGGGAGACGGGGAAAGAAAAGGAAAAAAAGAAGGGGGAAGAACTAAGGAAGGAGCACTGGGAGAGCTAAGGGGAAGGAGAAAGGGGGAGACAAAGGAAGGAGCAGGGGAAGAAAATAAGGAAAAAAACAGGGGGAGATAAGAAGGAGCACTGGGGAAGAGAAAAGGAAAGGGAAGGGAAGGAACTGGAAAAAACGGGGGGGGAACTGGGGGGAAGGGACCCGGGGGAGAATAGGAAGGAGCACTGGGAGAGATTTAAGGAGGGAAAGGAGCAGGGGGAAAAAAAATAAGGAAGGAGCAGGGGGAAAAAAACCCAAGGGAAAGGGCAAGGGAAAGAAAAAGGGAAGGAGCAGGGGAAGAAAAAGGGAAGGAGACTGGGAAGAGATAAGGAAGGAAAAACCTGGGGGGGGCAAAGGGAAAGAAGAGTGGGAAGAGATAAGGAAAGGGAAGGAAACACGGGGAGAGACTAGGAAAGGGGGAAAGCCGGGAAAGAGAAAGGGAAAATGGGGGAGATTGGGAAGGGCCTAAAAAGGGAAGGAAGCAAAGGGGAGGACTAAGGAAGGAGCCGGGGAGAACAAAGGAAGGAGACGGGAAAGATAAGGAAGGAGAAATGGGAAGAGTTTAAAGGGAAGGGAAGGAAAGGAAAGGACTGGGGGGGAGTAAGGAAGGACACGGGGGAAGAGACTAAAGGGGGGAAGGGGAACAGGGAGAGAAAAGGGAAAGGAGCCCCGGGGGGAAAAAATGAGATTTAAGGGAAAAGGAAGGGGCCTGGGGGAGAGATAAGGAGGGGGGGCACGGGGAGGACAAAAAGGAAAGGAGCACGGGAAAGAGAAAAGAAGGGGCTTGAAGAGATTGGAAGGGAGGAAGGGCATGGGAGAGTAAGGAAAAGGAGCACTGGGGAGGATAAAAAAGGAAACCGGGGGAAAAATAAGGAAGGAGCATGGGGGAGTAAGGAAGGAAAGGGCATGGGGGAGAAAAAGGGGAAAGGGAGCATGGGGAAAAGGAAACGTAGGAAAGAGCAGGGGGGAAAGGAACTAGAAGAAGGAAGGAGCATGGGGAGAGAAAAAGGGAAAGGAGCACGGGGGAGAGATTAGGAAGGACACGGGGGAAAAGATAAGGAGGAGCAGGGGGAGAGATAGGAAGGAAGGGCCTGGGGGAAAAAAAGGAAAGGGAAAAAGCAGGGGGAAAGACTAACGTAAGGAGCAGGGGAGAGAAAAAAGGGAAGGAGGCATTTGGGAAAAAGGAACAGGGGAAGACTGAAGGAACCGGGGGGGAGGGAAGGGCCTGGGGAGAATTTGGGGGAAGGGGGGCACTGGGGAGAATAGGGGGGGAAACATGGGAAAAAGGACAAAAGAAGGAGCACGGGAAAGAAAATAAGGAAGGAAAAGGGGAAAAAAAGGGGAGGTAAGAAAAGGAAGGCAGGGGGAGGATAAGGAAGGGCATGGGGAGAAATAGGAAAGGGAAAACAGGGGAAAAGTAAGGAAGGAGCATGGAAGAGCTAAGGAAGGAAGGGACGGGGGGGAAAAGAAGGAATAAGGAAAGGAAGAGCACTGGGAGAGACTAAGGAAGGAACATGGAAAGATTAAGGAAGGAGCATGGAAAGAGACAAAGGGAAAGGGAAGGAAACGGGGAAGAAAAAAGGGGGGGGGGGGGGGGGGGGGGGGGGGGTTTGGGGGGGGGGGGGGATAAGAAAGGAGCAGGGAAAGGGCAAACCCAAGGAGCTTGGGAAGAGACAAAGGAAGGGGACTGGAAAGAGAAAAAGGAAGGAAGGAAGGAAGGAAGGTCCCTGTGGAGAGAAAAGGGAAAGGGCATGGGGGGAAAAAGAAGGAACACTGGGGGGTTAAGGAAGGAGACTGGGGAGAGAAAGGGAAAGGGAAGGTGCACTGGGGAGAGAAAAAGGAACGAGACTGGGGAGAGATAAGGAAGGAAGAGCACTGTGGAGAGAATAAGTAAGGGCGGGGGAAAGAGATTGGGAAAGGGCAGGGGAAAAAGATAAGGAAGGAGCACGGAGAGATAGGAGGAAGGGGCATGTGGAGGAAAGGAAAGGGTCGCGGGGAAGAGATTGGAAGGAGCACGGGGAAAAAAAAAAAGCAAAGGAAGGAGCATGGAGGGGAAAAAGGGAAAGGAAAGGAGAAAGGGGAGGGGGATAAGGAAGGAAGGAGCACTGTGGAGGAAAAAGGGAAAGGACGTGGAAGGATTGGAAGGGAGGAGAGATAAGGAAGGAAGGAGCACAGGAGAGACTAAGGAAGGAAGCTTTGGGGGAAGAGACAAAGGGAAACGGCCTGGGAAGAGATAAAAGCACTGGGAAACTGGAAGAGATAAGAAGCAGGGGGAAAACTGGGAAGAGATAAGGAAGGAGCACGGGAAGAGAAAAAGGGAATGAGCAGGGGGAGAGATTAGGAAGGAGCACGGGAAAAAGACAAGAAGGGCACGGAAGAAAAGGAAGGAAGGACCCTGGGGAGAGACAAGGGAAAGGGAACATTGGGAAAAGATTAAGGAAGGAGCACGGGAAGAGACAAAGGGGAAGGAAGAAAAATGGGAAGAGAAAAAGAAGGAGCACTGGGAAGAGCTAAAAAGCAGGGGGAAAGGGGAAGAGACAAAGGGAAAGGAGCACTGTGAAAAGACAAAGGGAAGGAAGGAGCATTGGATAGAGAATAAGAAGGAGCTTTTGGAAGGAGAAAAGGGAAGAAGCATGAGAAGAGATAAGAAAGGGCTGGGAAGAGATAAGCAAGGGCATTGGGAAGGATAAGGAAGAAGCACGGGTAGGGGAAAAGGGAAAGAAGAAATGGGAGGATAAGGAAGGGCAGGGGGAGAGAAAAGGGAAGGGAGGGACTGCGAGGACAAAGGAAGAAAGGACCCCGGGGGGGGACTAAGGAAAGAGCATGGGAGAGAAAAAGGGAAAGGAAAGGAGCTTTGGGGGAGAGACTAAGGAAGGAGCATGGGGGAGAAAAAGGGAAGGAGATGGGGGGGGAGAGAAAAGGAAGGAGCACTGGGGAGAGAAAAAGGGAAGGGAAGGAGATGGGATAGAAAAGGGAAAGGGAGCACGGGGGGAGAGAAAAAGAAAGCACCGGGGGAGACACAAAGGAAGGAGCAGGGGAGAAATAAAAAAGGAAAGTTGATGGGAACAGACTAAGGTGGGGAAGGAGCACTGGGGAGAGAAAAAAGGAAAGGAGCATTGGAAGAGAAAAAGGAAGGACATTTGGGAAAGAGAAAAGGAAGGAAGGAGCTTGGGGAAGAAAAAAAAAGAAAGGAGCACTGTGGAGAGGATAAAGGAGCAAGGGGAGAAAATAAGGCAGGAATGAGTACGGGGAGGCCCAAGGACGAAGCGAGCACTTTTTAGGACAAAGGAAGGAAGGAGCACTGGGAGAGACAAAGGAAGGAGCAAGGGGGGAGAGAAAAAGAAGGAAGGAGCATGGGGGAGAATAAAAAAGGGCCCTAGGGAGAGCTAAAAAAGGGAAAGTAGCACTGGGAACAGCCCAAAGGGGAAGAAAGGAGTAGGGGAAGGACTAAGGAAGAAGGCCCCTTGGGAGAGCTAAGGAAAAAAAGGAGCAGTGGGAGAGAAAAAGGGAAAAGGAAAAGCACTGGGAGAGAAAAAGGGTAGGAAGGGACTGGGGGAGACAAAGGGAAAGGGCATTGGGAAGGATAAAAAAGGAAGGAGCAGGGGAAAAGAATAGGAAAGGAAAACTGGGAAGAGATGGGAAAGGAGCCTGGGAAGGAATAAGGAACGAGCATGGGAGAGATAAGGAAGGGCATGGGAAGGATAAGGCGAAGGGCACTGGGAAAGGACAAAGGAGGAGCATGGAAAAAGACTAAGGAAGGAGCACTGGGTGAAGTAAGGAAAGAAGGAAGGGCAATGGGGAGAGACTAAGGAAAGGGCACGGGGAAAGAGATAAGGAAGGAAGGAGCATGGGAAGACACTAAGGAAGGGAAATGGGGAGAAAATAAAGGGGGGAAGGGGAAAATGGGGGGGGAGAATAAAGAAGGAGCACTAGGGGAGGACAAGAAGGGAAAAGTGCACTGGGAAAAAGACCAAGGAAGAAAGGGTACGGGGAGAGAAAAGGGAGCAAGGACCACTTGGAGAGATAAGAAAGGAGGAGCAGTGGGGAGACAAAGGAAGGAAGAAGTTTGGGAAGGGGAAAAAAGGAGAAGGGAGATGGGGGAGAAAAGGAAGGAGCATTTGGGAAGGACTAAAGAAGGAAGGGCAGGGGAAAAGAATAGGAAGAGAAACGGGGAAGAGACGAGGAAGGAGCAGGGGAAAGAGAAAAAGGAAACGAGCACTTAGGAGATACTAAGGAGGGCACTGCGGAGAGACAAAGGGAAGGGCACTGGGAAAAGACTAAGGAAGGGCACTTGGGTGAGAGTAAGGAAAGGGAAGGAGCATGGGGAGGACTAAAAAAAGGAGCATGGGAAGAGAAAAGGGAAAGGAAGGAGCATGGGGGGGATTGGAGAATGGGAACTGGTGAGTGAAAAGGGAAAGGAGCACTGGGGGGGAAAATTTAGGAACGAGCACTGGGGTAAAATAAAGAAGGGAAAAACCTGGGGGAGACTAGGGAAAGGAAAGGAGCATGGGAAAAATTAAAAAGGGAAAAGGGCATGCTGAGAGATTGAGGAAAAAGGTTATGGGGAGAGGATAAGGAAGGAAGGAGAATGGGGACAAAATAAGGAAGAGCACTGGGGAGGGGACTAGGAAAGGGAAGGGCACTAGGCATAGAAAGGAAGGGACTTGGAAGTGACTAAGGAAGGAGCATGTGGAGGAATAAGGAAGGGCAGGGGAAGAGATAAGGAAGGAAGGAGCACGCGGAGGACTAAAAAAAGGAAGGGCATGAGGGATACTAAAGGAAGGAGAGGGGAGAAAAAAGGAAGGAGCACGGGGGAAAGAGACTAAAAAGGAAGGAGCATTGGGGAAGCCCTAGGAAGGCCCACTGGGGAGAGTGAGGAAGGGAAGGAGCATGGGGGGGGACTAAGAAAGGGCAGGGGGGAGAGATGAGAAAGGAAGGAGCCTGGAAGAGACTAAGGAAGGGAGCACTGGGAAGGGGGCTGGGAAGGGAAGGAGAAGGGGAAAGAAAGGGGGAAAAAGGAAAGGGAGACTGGGGAGAGATGAGAAAGGAAGGAGCCTGGGAGAGAATAAAAGAGGAGTTTTGGGAAAAGGGGCTAAAAAAAAAGAGGGGAAGAGAAAAGGAAGGAGCACTGGAAGAGTAAGGAGCCGGAAAGAAAAAAGGAAGGAGACTGGGAAAGAGATAAGGAAGGAGCAGGGAAAGAGAAAAGGGAAAGGCCCATGGGGAGGATGAGGAAGGAAATGAGCACTGGGGAAGGACTAAGGAAGGAGCATTTGGGAGAGACTAAGGAAGGAAGGAGCACGGGGGAATGACAAAGAAAGGAAGGGAAATGGGGAGAGAATATGGAAGGGTATGGGGAGGATAAGGAAAGGAAAGAACACTGGGGAGAGATTAAGGAACAAGCGCTTGGAAGAGACTAAGGAAGGAGCACTGGGGAGAAACAAAGGAAGGGAGGAGCACTTGGAAGAGACTAAGGAAGAAAAGATCACGGGGAAAAGACTAAGAAAGGAGCACTAGGGAGAGACTAAGGAAGGAGCAATGGAGAGAGACTAAGGAAGGAGCACTGGGAAGAGAATAAGGAAGGAGCACAGGTGAGAGACTAAGGAAGGAAAGAACACTGGGGAGAGACTAAGGAACGGAGGAGCACTGGGAAGAAAATAAGGAAGAAAAGAGCACGGGGAAGAGACTAAGAAAGGAGCACTAGGGAGAGACTAAGGAAGGAGGGAGCAATGGGGAGAGACTAAGGAAGGAGCACTGGGAAGAGAATAAGGAAGGAGCACAGGGGAGAGACTAAGGAAGGAGCACTGAGAAGAGATTAAGGAAGGAGCACTGGGAAGAGACTAAGGAAGGAGCACTGGGGAGAGAATAAGGAAGGAGCACTGGGAAGAGACCAAGGAAGGAGCATAGGGAAGACACTAAGGAAGGAGCACAGGGAAGAGACTAACGAAGGAGCACTGGGAAGAGACTAAGGAAGGAGCACTGGGAAGAGACTAAGGAAGAAGCAGTGGGAAGAGACTAAGGAAGGAAGGAACACTGGGGAAAGATAAGGAAGAAGGAGCACTGGGAAGAGACTAAGGAAGTAGCATGGGGAGATATGAGGAAGGAGCACTGGGAAGGAGACTAAGGAAGGAGCACTGGGAAGAGATTAAGGAGGAGCACTCGGAAGAGACTAAGGAAGGAAGGAAGCACAGGGAAGAGAATAAGGAAGGAGCACTGGGGGGGAATAGGAAGGAGCACTGGGAAAGAGACCTAGGAAGGAGCATGGGAGAAATAAGGAAGGAGCACGGGGAAGAGACTAACGAAGGAGCACTGGGAGGACTAAGGAAGGAGCACTGGGAAGAGATAAGGAAGAGCAGTGGGAGAGAAAAAGGAAGGAAGAAACACTGGGGAGAGACTAAGGAAGGAAGGAGCACTGGGAGAGGCATAAGGAAGTAGCACTGGGGAGATACTAGGAAGGAGCATGGGAAGAGACTAAGGAAGGAGCACTGGGAAGAGATTAAGGAGGAGCATGGGAAGACTAAGGAAGGAAGGAGCCGGGAAGAGAATAAGGAAGGAGCACTGGGAAGAGATTAAGGAAGGACCATCGGAAGAGACAAAGGGAAGGGGGAAACAGGGGAGGGGACTAAGGAAGGAGCCCCGGGAAAGAGACTAAGGAAGGACACTTGGAAGACACAAAAGGGAAGGAGCATGGGGAGAAAAACTGAAAAAGGAAGGCCTGGAAGAGAAGTGAGGAAGGAGCACTGTGGAGAGACTGAGGAAGGAAGGAGCACTGGCGAGAGACTAAGGAAGGAAGGAAAAGGAAGGAAGCACTGAGGAGGTGAATAAGGAAAGGGAAAGCACTGGGGGGGAGAGACAAAAGAAGAAGGAACATGGGGAAGAGAATAAGGAAGGAGCACTGGGGAGAGACTAAGGAAGGAAGTTGCATGGCGAGAGAATAAGGAAGGAGCACTGGGGAGAGACTAGGGAAGGAAGGAGCACGGGGGAGAGATTAGGAAGGAGCACTGGGGAGAGATTAGGAAGGAGCATGGGGAAAAGATAAGGAAAAGGAGCAGGGGAGAGACTAAGGTGGAACGGGAGCACTAGGGAGAGACTAAGGAAGGAGCACTGGGGAAAAGTTAAAGGGAAAAGGAGCATGCGAGAGACAAAAGAAGGAGCACTGGAAGAGATAAGAAGCACGGGGGGAAACTGGGAAAGACTATGGAAGGAAGAAACGGGGGAAGAGACTAAGGAAGGAGCATGCAAAACAGATAAAAGAAAGGAGACTGGAAAAAAACTAAGGAAGGAAGGAGCACTGGATAGAGAATAAGAAGGAGCACTTTGGGAAGAGACTAAAGGAAGAACAACTGGGATGAGACTAAAAAAGAGCTGGAAGAGGCTAGCAAGGAGCTCTGGAAAGGGACAAAGGAAGGAGCACTGGAAAGGACTAGGAAAAGGAGCTGGGAGAGACTAAGGAAGGCATGGAAAGAGATCGGAGGAGCATGGGGAGACTAAGGAGGAGAACTGGGAGGGCTAAGGAGGGCACTGGGAGAGACTAAGGATGAAGGAGCACTGGAAATGATAAGAAGGAAACAATGGGGAGGATAGGGAAAGGGAGTATGGAGAGATAAGGAAGAAAGAACATGGGAGAGATTAAAGGGAACAAGCGTTGGAAGAGATAGGATGGAGCACTGGGGGGAGACAAAGAAGGAGGAGCATTGGAAGAGAAAGGAAGAAAAGATCACGGGAAGAGACTAGAAAGGAGCACTGGGAGACTAGGAAGGAGCAATGCGGAGATAGGAGAGCACGGGAAGAGAATAAGGAAGGAGCACAGGGGAGAGACTAGGAAGGAAAGAACACTGGGAGAGACTAAGAACGGAAGGAGCCTGGAAAGAGAATAGGAGAAAGAGCACGGGCAAGGGACTAGAAAGGGCCCCTAGGTAGGACTAAGAAGGAGGGCAATGGGAGAGGACTAAGGAAGGAGCCTGGGAAGAGGATTAGGAAGGAGCAAGGGGAGAGAAAAGAAGGAGCACTGAGAAGAGATAGGAAGGACCCTGGAGAGACTAAGGAAGTAAGGAGCGGGGGAGAGAATAAGGAGGAGCACTGGGAAGAGACCAAGGAAGGAGCATAGGGAAGACACTAAGGAAGGAGCACAGGGAAGAGACTAACGAAGGAGCACTGGGAAGAGACTAAGGAAGGAGCACTGGGAAGAGACTAAGGAAGAAGCAGAGGGAAGAGACTAAAAAAGGAAGGAACACTGGGGAGAGACTAAGGAAGGAAGGAGCACTGGGAAGAGACTAAGGAAGTAGCACTGGGGAGATACTGAGGAAGGAGCACTGGGAAGAGACTAAGGAAGTAGCACTGCGGAGATACTGAGGAAGGAGCACTCGGAAGAGACTAAGGAAGGAAGGATCACATGGGAGAGACTAAGGAAGGAGCACGGAGAAGACAATAAGGAAGGAGCACGGGGAAAGAGAATAAGGAAGAAGCACGGGGAAAGAGATTAAGGAAGGAGTACTCGGAAGAGACTAAGGAAGGAAGGAGCACAGGGGAGAGACTAAGGAAGGAGCACCGGGAAGAGACTAAGGAAGGAGCACTTGGAAGAGTTTTAAGGAAGGAGCACTGGGGAGAGACTGAGGAAGGAGCACTGGAGAGAGAGTGAGGAAGGAGCATGGGGAGGGGACTGGGGAAAGGGGGAAGGAGCATGGGGGAAGACTAAGGAAGGAAGGAAGGACCACTGGGGAGAGAATAAAGGAAGGAGCACTGGGGAGGACTAAAGAAAGAAGGAACACTGGGGAGAGAATAAGGAAGGAGCACTGGGGAGAGACTAAGGAAGGAAGGTGCACTGGGGAGAGAATAAGAAAGGAGCACTGGGGAGAGATAAGGAAAGGGGAAGGAGCACTGTGGAGAGAATAAGGAAGGAGCCTGGGGAGAGATTTTTGAAGGAGCACTGGGAAAAGACTAAGGAAGGAGCACTGGGGAGAGACTAAGGAAGGAGCACTGGGAAGAGATTAGGAAGGAGCACTGGGAAAAGACTAAGGAAGGAGCACTGGGGAGAGACTAAGGAAGGAACGAGCACTGGGGAGAGACTAAGGAAGGAGCACTGGGAAAAGATTAAGGAAGGAGCACTGCGAAGAGACTAAGGAAGGAAGGAGCACTGGGAAGAGACTAAAGAAGGAGCACTGGGAGGAGACTAAGAAGCACGGGAAACTGGGAAGAGACTATGGAAGGAGCACTGGGAAGAGACTAAGGAAGGAGCACTGCAAGCAGACTGAAAAAGGAAGGAGCACTGAGAAAAGACTAAGGAAGGAAGGAGCACTGGATAGAGAATAAAGAAGGAGCACTTGGAAGAGACTAAGGAAGATGCACTGGGAAGAGACTAAGAAAGGAGCACTGGGAAGAGGCTAAGCAATGAGCACTGGCAAGAGACTAAGGAAGGAGCACTAGAAAGAGACTAAGGAAGGAAGGAGCACTGGGGAGAGACTAAGGAAGGAGCACTGGGAGGAGACTCAGGAAGGAGCCATGGGGAGAGACTAAGGAAGGAGAACTGGGGAGAGACAAAGGAAGGAGCACTGGGGAGAGACTAAGGAAGGAAGGAGCACTGTGGAAAGAATATGGATGGAGCACTGGGAAGAGACTAAGGAAGGAAGGAGCACTGGGGAATGACTAAGAAAGGAAGAAGCACAAGGGAGAGAATATGGAAGGGAGCACTGGGAAGAGACTAAGGAAGTATGGAACACTGGGGAGGAAAAAAGGAATGCGCACTGGGGAGAGCAAAGGAAGGAATACTGGGGAGAGACTAAGGAAAAAGCACTGGGTAGGACTAAGGAAGGAGGATGGGGAGGGGACTAAGGAAAAGGGAGGAGCACTGGGAAGAGCTAAGGAAGAAAGGAGCACGGAGAAGGGACTAACGAAAGAGCACTGGGGAGAGACAAAGGAAGGAAAGAGCAAGGGGGGATAGACTAAGGAAGGAGCATGGGCAGAGAATAAGAAGGAGCACAGGGGAGAGACTAAGGAAGGAGCACTGGGGAGAGAATAAGGAAGGAAGGAGCACTGGGGAGGGGAATAAGGAAGGAGCATGGGGAGGGGACTAAGAAAGGAAGTAGCACTGGGAACGGGACTAAGGAAGAAAGGACCACTTGGGAGAGACTAAGGAAAGGAAGGAGCCTGGGAGAGACAAAGGAAGGAAGAAAGCACTGTCAACAGACTAAGGTAGGAAGGAGACTGGGAAGAAACTAAGGAAGGAGCACTTGATAGAGACTAAGGAAGGAGCACTTGGAAGACACTAAGGAAGGAAGGAGCTCTGTGGAGAGAATAAGAAAGGAACAATGGGGAGAGAATTAGGAAGGAAGGAGTACTGGGGAGAGACTAAGGACGAAAGGAGCACTTTTTAGAGACTAAGGAAGGAAGGAGCACTGGGAAAAGACTAAGGAAGGAGCAAGGGGGGAGAGAATAAGGAAGGAAGGAGCACGGGGGAGGAATAAAGAAGGAGCACTAGGGAGAGACTAAGAAGAGTAGCCCCGGGAAACGGGACTAAGGAAGAAAGGAGCACTGGGAAGAGACTAAGCAAGCAAGGGCCACTTGGGAGAGACTAAGGAAGGAAGGAGCAGTGGGGAGAGACAAAGGAAGGAAGAACCACTGGGAAGAGACTAAGGTAGGAAGGAGCAGTGGGGAAAGAGACTAAAAAAGGGAGCACTTGGAGAGATAAAGAAGGAAGGAGCTCTGAGGAGAGATAAGGAAGAACGGAGCACTGTGGAGAGAATAAGAAATGAGCAATGGGGAGAGAATAAGGAAGGAGCTCTGGGGAGGGACTAAGGAAGGAAGGAGCACTGGGGAGATAAATAGGAAGGAGCACTGGGGAATAGACTAAGGAAGGAGCACTGGGAAAAGACTAAGGAAGGAGCACTAGGGTGAGAGTAAGGAAGGAAGGAAGGAGCACTGGGAAGAGACTAAGGAAGAATGGAGCACTGGTGAGTGACTAAGGAAGGAGAACTGAGGAGGGGAATAAGGAAGAAATGAGCACTGCGGAGAGAAAAAGGAAGGAGCACTGGGAAAAGACTAAGGAAGGAGCACTAGGGTGAGAGTAAGGAAGGAAGGAAGGAGCACTGGGGAGGGGACTAAGGAAAAAATGGAGCACTGGTGAGTGACAAAGGAAGGAGCACTGGGGAGAGAAAAAGGGAAAGGGAAAGGAGCACTGGGGAGAAAATAAAGGAGCACTAGGGAGGACTATGGAAGGAAGGAGCACTGGGAAGAGACTAAGGAAGGAAGGAGCACTGGGGAGAGACTAAGGAAGGAAGGAGCACTGGGGAAAGGGGGACTAAGGAAGGAGCACAGGGAAGACACTAAGGAAGGAGCACAGGAAATAGACAAAGGGAAAGGGGAGCACTGAGAAGAGACTAAGGAAGAAGCACTGGGAAGAGAAAAGGGAAAGGGAAGGAGCACTGAGAAGAGGACTAAGGAAGGACCACTGGGGAGGGGACTAAGGAAGGAAGGAGCACTGTGGAGAGAATAAGGAAGGAGCACTGGGGAGAGACTAAGGAAGGAATGAGCACAGGGGAGAAACTAAGGAAGGAAGGAGCACAGGGAGAGAACTAAGGAAGGAGCACGGGGAAGAGGACTAAGGAAGGAATAAGCACAGGATAGAGACTAAGGAAGGAGCACTGGGGAGAGACCAAGGAAAGAGCACTGGGAAGAGACTAATGAAGGAAGAAGCTCTGGGGAGAGAATAAGGAAAGAGCACTGTGGAGAGACTAAGGAAGGAAGAAGCACTGGCGAGGGAATAAGGAAGGAACACTGGGGAGAGACAAAGGAAGGAAGGAGCACTGGGGAGAGACTAAGGAAGGACACTGGGGAGAGACTAAGGAAGGAAGGAGCACTGAGAAGAGACTAAGGAAAGACCACTGGGGAGAGAAAAAGGGAAAGACCACTGGGGAGAGACTAAGGAAGGAAAGAGCACTGGGGAGAGAATAAGGAAAGAGCACTGTGGAGAGACTAAGGAAGGAAGAAGCACTGGCGAGGGAATAAGGAAGGAAACACTGGGGAGAGACAAAGGAAAGGGAAAGGGAAAGCATGGGGAGGAGAAATAAGGAAGGAGCATGGGAAAGGGGACTAAGGAAGGAAGGAGCTCTGGGGAGAGAATAAGGAAGGAGTACTGGGAAGAGACTAAGGAAGGAGCACTGGGGACAGACTAAGGAAGGAAGGAGCACTGAGAAGAGACTAAGGAAAGACCACTGGGGAGAGACTAAGGAAGGAAGGAGCACTGGGGAGAGAAAAAGGGAAAAGAGCACTGTGGAGAGACTAAGGAAGGAAGATGCCTGGCGAGGGAATAAGGAAGGAACACTGGGGAGAGACAAAGGAAGGAAGGAGCACTGGGGAGAGACTTAGGAAGGAGCACTGGGAAGAGACTAAGGAAGGATTATTGGGAGGACTAAGGAAGGAAGGAGCACTGTGGAGAGAATAAGGAAGGACCCAGGGGAAGAGATAAGGAAGGAGCACTGGGGAGAGAGTGAGGAAGGAGCACTGGGAAGAGACTAAGGAAGGAGCATTGGGGAGAGACTAAGGAAAGAGCACTGGGAAGAGACTGAGGAAGGAGCACTGGGGAGAGAGTGAGGAAGGAGCACTGGGAAGAGACTAAGGAAAGAGCACTGGGAAGAGACTAAGGAAGAAGCACTCGGAAGAGACTAAGGAAGGAAGGAGCACAGGGGAGAGACTAAGGAAGGAGCACGGGGAAGACACTAAGGAAGGAGTACAGGGAAGAGACTAAGGAAGGAGCACTGGGGAGAGACTTAGGAAAGAGCACTGGGAAGAGACTAAGGAAGGAGCATTGGGAAGAGAGTGAGGAAGGAGCACTGGGAAGAGGAAAAAGGGAAAGGGAAGGAGCACAGGGGAGAGACTAAGGAAGGAAAGAGCACAGGGGAGAGACTAAGGAAGGAGCACTGGGGAGAGACTGAGGAAGGAGCACTGGGAAGAGACTAAGGAAGGAAGGAGCAAAATGGAGAGACTAAGGAAGGAATAAGCCAGGGGAGAGACTAAGGAAGAATCACGGGGAAGACACTAAGGAAGGAGTACAGGGAAGAGACTAAGGAAGGAGCACTGGGGAGAGACTAAGGAAAGAGCACTGGGAAGAGACTAAGGAAGAAAGGAACACTGGGAGTGACTAAAAAAAGGAAGGAGCACTGGAGAGATTTAAGGAAGGAGCACTGGGAAGAGACTAAGGAAGGAGCACTGCAAAGAGACTAAATACACACCACTGGGGAGAGACTGAGGAAGGAAGGAACAATGGTGAGAGACAAAGGAAGGAAGGAGCACTGTGGAGAGATTAAGGAAAGAGCACTGTGGAGAGACTAAGGAAGGAAGAAGCACTGGCGAGGGAATAAGGAAGGAACACTGGGGAGAGACAAAGGAATGAAGGAGCACTGGGGAGAGAATAAGGATGGAGCACTGGGAAGAGACTAAGGAAGGAAGGAGCTCTGGTGAGAGAATAAGGAATGAGCACCGGGAAGAGACTAAGGAAGGAGCACTGGGGAGAGACTAAGGAAGGAAGGAGCATTCGGAAGAGACTAAGGACCACTGGGGAGAGACTAAGGAAGAAAGTAGCACGGGGAAGAGGCTAAGGAAGGAGCACTAGGGAGAGACTACGGAAGGAAGGAGCAATGGGGAGAGACTAAGGAATTAGCACTGGGGAGAGACTAAAGAAGGAAGGAGCACTGGGGAGAGAATAAGGAAGGAGCACTGGGGAGAGAATAAGGAACACTGGAGAGAGACTAAGGAAGAAGCACTGGGGAGAAAATAAGGAGCACTGGGTAGAGAATAAGGAAGGAGCACTGGGGAGAGAATAAGGAAGGAGCATGGGGAGAGAATAAGGAAGGAGCATGGGGAGGGGAAATAAGGAAGGTAGCACTGGGGAGAAAATAAAGGAGGAGCACTGGGGAGAGATTAAGGAAGGAGCTTTAAAGGGAGAGAATAATAAAGGAAGGAGCACTGGGGAGAGACTATGGACGAAAGGAGCACTTTTTAGAGATTAAAGAAGGAAGGAGCACTGGGAAGAGACTAAGAAAGGAGCACTGGGGAGAGAATAAGGAAGGAAGGAGCACTGGGGAGAGAAAAAAGAGACAGCACTGGAGAAAGACTAAGAAAGGAAGTAGCACTGGAACAGACTAAGGAAGAAAGGAGCACTGGGGAGAGACTAAGGAAGGAAGGACCACTGGGGAGAGAAAAAGGAAGGAAGGAGCACTGGGAAGAGAATAAGGAAGGAAGGAGCACCGTGGAGAGACTAAGGATGGAACACTGGAGAGAGACTAAGGAAGGAAGGAGCCCTGGGAAGAGAATAAGAATGGAGCACTGGGGAGAGAATAAGGAAGGAGCACTGGGGAGAGACTAAGGAAGGAAGTAGCACTGGGGAGATAACAAGGAAGGAGCACTGGGGAGAGACAAAGGGAAGGGGAGCACTGAGAAAAGATTGGGAAAGGGAAAGGAGCACTGGGAAGGAATAAGGAGGTGAACTGGGAAGAGACAAAGGGAAAAGGAGCACTGAGGAGAGACAAAGGGAAAGTAGCATGGGGAGAGAAAAAGGGAAAGGGAAGGAGCACGGGGGAGAGAATAGGAAGGAGAACTAGGAAGAGACTAAGGAAGGAGCACTGGGGAGAGACTAAAGAATTAGCACTGTGAGAAGACTAAGGAGCACTAGGGTGAGACTAAGGAAGGAAGGAGCACTGGGGAGAGACTAAGGAAGGAACACTGGGAAGAGATAAGGAAGGAAGGAGCATGGGGAGGGGATAAGGAAGAAAGGAGCATGCGGAGGGGACAAAGGAAGGGAGGAGCTCCGGGGAGGACTAAGGAAGGAGCACTGGGGAGAGACTAAGGAAGGAAGGAGCACTTTGGAGAGAATGGGGAAAGGGGAGAAACTGGGAAGGGGACAAAGGAAGGAGCACTGGAGAGAGACTAAGGAAGGAGTACTGGGGAGAGAATAAGGAAGAAGCACTTTTGAGAGACTAGGGAAGGAGCACTGGAGAGAGACTAAGGACGAAAGTAGTACTTTTTAGTGACTAAGGAAGGAAGGAGCACTGGGAAGAGACTAAAAAAGGAGCACTGGGGAGAGAATAAGGGAGGAAAGAGCACTGGGGAGAGAATAAAGAAGGAGCGCTGTGGAGAGACTAAGGAAGGAAGGAGCACTGGGAAGAGACTAATGAAGAAAGGAGCGCTGGGAAGAGACTAAGGAAGGAAAGAGCACTTGTTAGAAATTGAGGAAGAAAGGTGCACTTGGGAGAGGATAAGGAAGGAAGGAGAACTTGGGAGAGAATAGGGAAGGAGCACTGGGGAGAGACTAAGGAAGGAAGGAGCACTGGGAAGAGACTAAGGAAGGAAGAAGAGCTATGGAGGGACTAGGGAAGGTGCGCTTGGAAGAGACTAAGTAAGGAAGGAGCTCTGGGGAGAGACTAAGAAAGAAAGGAGCACTGGGGAGAGAATAAGGAAGGAGCTCGGGGGAGAGAATAAGGAAGGAGCACTGGGGAAAGACTAAGGAAGGAGCACTGGGGAGGGACTAAGGAAAGAAGGAGTACTGGGAAGAGAATAAGGAAGGAGCACTGGGAGAGATTAAGTAAGGAGCACTGGGCAGAGAGTAAGGAAATAAGGAGCACTGCGGAGAGACAAAGGAAGGAGCACTGGGAAAAAACTAAGGAGCACTAGGGAGAGATTATAGAAGGAAGGAGCACTGGGGAGAGACTAAGAAAGGAGAACTTGGAAGAAACTAAGGAAGGAAAGAGGCCTAGGGAGAGACTAAGGAAGAAAGGAGCACTGGGGGGACACTAAGGAAGGAAGGAAGGAGCACTGCTGGGAGACAATGGAAGGAACACTGGGGCGAGACTAAGGAAGGAACACTGGGGAGAGACTAAGGAAGGAAAGACCACTGGGGAGATACTGAGGAAGGAGAACTTGGGAGACACAGAGGAAGGAAGGAACACAGGGGAGGGGATGGGGAAAGGAAAGGGAAAACATGGGAAATACTGAGGAAGGAAGGACCACTGGGAAAGTTAATGAAGAAATGTGGAACTGGGAAATACTGAGGAAGGAAGGAACACTGGGGAGAGACTGAGGATGGAAGGAACCCCGGGTAGTTACTTATGAAGGAAGGAAACACTGGGGGAGATACAGAGGAATGAAGGAACACTAGTGAGGGGAACTTAGGAAAGAAATACAACTGGGGAGATACTGAGGAAGGAAGGAACACTGGGGAGATATGGGAAGGAAGGAACACTGGGAAGATACTGAGGAAAAAAGGGAAAGGGACTTGGGAGAGATGAGGAAGGAAAAAAACATGGGGAGAGACTGAGGAAGGAAGGAGCACTGGGAAGAGACTAAGGAAGCAGCACTGGGGAGAGACTAAGGAAGGAACACTGGGAAGAGACTAAGGAAGGAGCACTGGGAAGAGACTAAGGAAGGAAGTAGCACTGGGAAGAGACTAAGGAAGGAGCACTGATAAGGGACTATTACAACCCAGGAGTCCAAATGGCCTGTTATCCTGGGTGTAAAGGGAGCAAAATAAACACAGCAGATTTTTGAATTATATTATCCTTCACCAGCAATATGTACACTATGTACAGTGATAAGTATAGTGCACTCCACGGTAAGCAAGGCAGAAATAGAAGCCACAAGATAGCAGACCGTGCTTCAACCAGCTCTAGAATGGGAATGACAAGAGCAGACAGGAGAGTGGTACCCACATAACCTCTGCAATGCCAAAACCTTTCTTCTTATTGGCTGGAACCTGGTCACTAGTTGAACGACGGGGCCCCATCGTCAACTCTCAGTCACCTGGTTACCTGGTTGGGGGGAGAGAAGCCTGAAAAATGAGGGTGTGTCATGTGCGAATAAAGGTTACGTACTTTTTGCATCCCTCACCCCCCCCGAGAAGGCCAGGATTAGGTGCCACTCCAAGTGGTAACCCGTGCCGCCATGGCACAAAAAA
>NC_069433.1:34677770-34722231 GCF_026875155.1 Cherax quadricarinatus | reverse complement strand
GAAATTCATACCATCCACCAACTTGGTATGGTCTGCAGTTGTGGATTGCTGTGTATCCTGGTAGGGGGTAGATATCTATTGTGTCCTGTTTTAGCCAGGTCTCGGTAAGAATAATGCAGAAGGGTGTCTTTAGTGATTCAAGGAGCAAATTTTACGATTGCCGGGAACTACGAAAAGTGGGGGACCACTGTATTAGGTACTGAAATAATACTCAAATAGTCACAAACACAGTGACAGGTGAAAATTTTCACCTACCTTAGTCACATACTATTGTCTAGAAATATGTACATGTACCTAGTATTATAGGTCCCAGCAATGTTTTGGAAAAACAGGAGTATATAATAATAATAAGCTTCCTTGAAGCATGGTGTAAGAAAGTCACTCCACTGCCGACAGTGCAGCAATGGTGACATTTGATGAGTGTGCACTCTATTTGTTTTCACTGTTACACACAAACATGTCTGTCTGTCTAGCTCTGTTTATTTGTCTTTCTGTCTCAGAGAGAGCACTTGTGAATCAACAGGTATTACACACGACTGCATCGTTACATCTGATTCCTGAGCGAGTGTAAATACGTATTACTTGCCAATCATGCTTACTATGCATTATACAGTGGACCCTCGACCAGCGATGGCATCGATTAACAATAAATCTGACTAGCGATACATTTCATTGCAAAAATTTTGCCTCGATTAGCACTAAAAAACTCGACCAACACTATTCGTTCCGTCTGAGACGCATCCACTTCTGGCCAGTGTTTACAAGCCAGCCAGCCACCGCGGTCGCTTCCAAGCATACAATCGGAACATTTCATATTATCACAGCCTTTTTAGTGATTGCACCTGCAAAATATGTCACCATGGGCCCCAAGAAAGCTTCTAGTGCCAACCCTACAGCAAAAAGGGTGAGAATTACTATGGATATGAAGAAAGAGATCATTGCTAAGTATGAAAGTGGAGTGCATGTCTCCGAGCTGGCCAGGCTGTACACAAAACCCCAATCAACCATCGCTACTATTGTGGCCAAGAAAACGGCAATCAAGGAAGCTGTTCTTGCCAAAGGTGCAACTATGTTTTCGAAACTGAGATCGCAAGTGATAGAAGATGTTGAGAGACTGTTATTGGTATGGATAAACGAAAAACAGATAGCAGGAGATAGCATCTCTCAAGCGATCATATGTGAAAAGGCTAGGAAGTTGCATGACGATTTAATTAGAAAAATGCCAGCAACTAGTGGTGATGTGAGTGAATTTAAGGCCAGCAAAGGTTGGTTTGAGAGATTTAAGAATCGTAGTGGCATACATAGTGTGATAAGGCATGGTGAGGCTGCCAGTTTGGACCAAAAAGCAGCTGAAAAATATGTGCAGGAATTCAAGGAGTACATAGACAGTGAAGGACTGAAACCTGAACAAGTGTTTAATGGTGACACTGACAATGTTGTGAAACACTTTAGGAATGTCATAAAGGAACGGGAGGTACAGGCCTCTATGGGCAGATATGTTGTGCAACAGAGGTCCAGTGACTCTCAAGCTGGTCCTAGTGGCATTAAAGAAGAAGGGAAGTAACCCCGAAAAAGGACTTGCCACCTCAAGTCCTAATGGAAGGGGATTCCCCTTCTAAACACTAAGACCATCAACACACTCCCCTCTTCCCATCCCATCCATCATCACCAGATCTTCAATAAAGGTAAGTGTCATGACTGTGCATGTCTTCAGTTTGTGTGTATTAAAATTAATATTTCATGTTAAAAAAAAATTTTCAATACTTTTGGGTGTCTTGCACGGATTAATTTGATTTCTATTATTTCTTATGGGGAAAATTAACTTGACTAACGATTATTTTGACTAACGATGAGCTCTCAGGAACGGATTAATAGCGTTAGTCGAGGGTCCACTGTATTTACAAGCACAGTATAGAACTGTCTGGATTTTTTGGGTTATCCTAGGTAATTTACACTACAGTAGGGCCCCACTTATACGGCTGGTTAGGTTCCAGGCTACCGCCATAAAGCGGAAACCGCCGTAAAGTGGAACACCCTTTTTTTCCACTTACAAATGCATACAAACACTAGATAACAAGTTTACACTAACATATATTAAGTTAGCAATAGAACCAGGCATCAAAAAACAATAAAAAAGTACAATACACACATAGTGCACTCATTACTTACCTTAAAATATTTATAGTCTTAATCTAGGGTGAGACAAGTAGTATTTATTGTAAGAAATCAAGTGTGGTATGTATGGTAGTCAGCCAGGCTACCATACCAGGCCACCCCACCCACACATACAATTCTATGATATTTAAGCACCCCAGAGCGATAAAATGTATATACAGTTCACTCATTACTTACCTTAAAATATTTGTAGTCTTAATATAGGGTCAGGAGTAAGTAAATGAGATAAAACAAATAAATGAAAGAGAGAAAGAATGAGTGCATGAGAGAGGACAGGCGCAGAGTTATGTAAACAAACCAGAACGAAGGTAAGTTTTGTAAACAAAGTGTACACGTCTGGTTTGTGTACAAGTTATATTGTGTACAGGTTGTCTCTACATTGAAACGGTAGAATAAATAAAGAACACTCCCATTCTCATGTAACATCATTTTGAGAAGAAATGATGCTCTGAGTGAAGGCAATGGAAATAAGTCACTCTGACTTTTTTGGGTTATCCTAGGTTCTCTACACATATGTTGTTATGTATGATAATCTATGTAACTGTATTTGTGTATACCTGAATAAACTTACATACGAAAGGAATAATTTTCTACAGTTACCCCCAGTAATACATTTTCTCTTATGTTAGATTAGAGAAAATGTTATTCTTGGCATCACTAGTACAAGTTATCTGGCTACCACATCTCATATTTATGTTTATTTATTCTACTGTAGGGTGTATTTATCATCTTTTTATGTTATGTATCGTGCTTATTATATAATTTTGAAAAAAAAATATGGATGGATTAATGAAAATGTGTATATTAACGTAATATACAACATTTAATGAGACGCTGTGATTATTATTATTATCATCATTTCTAATATGGCATCACTTGTGCAAGTTGTGTGCTACCACATCTCATATTTATGTTTATTTATTCTATTGTGGGGTGTATTTATCATCTTTTTATGTTATGTATCGTGTTTATTATATAATTTTGAAAAAATATCATAGATGGATTAATGAAAATGTGTATTTAACGTAATATACGACATTTAAATGAGACTCGATGATTATTATTATCATTACTAATATGACGTCTGGAGACATAAGACACTCTTACTGATTTTAATGTGTACCTGCATGCCAGCACAGTATGTAAGTTTATTTAAGTACAGGTATACATAAGTATAATTATCAGAGTATATATAAAATATGAAATAACTTTTAAAAACATTTGAAATTTTGGAGTTTCCAGACAAAATGGAGAGACTTAGTGCTTACTGAGCTCACGAAGAATGTAAAAAAAACAGGGTGGGGCGCGGTGACCGTATTAGAAAGTCAGGTGGGGGAGCCGTATAGCGAGTTTTGGTCATAATTTGAAATGACCGTATTAGCGGAACGCCGTAAAGTGAAATGCCGTAAAGCGGGGCCCTGCTGTATGTATACGTAATTGTATTTATGTGTTACCTGTGAGACAGAGATAGACAGAGACAGACAAAGATAGACAAAGATATAGATACAGACAGATAGACGGAGATAGAGACAGCCAAAGTCAATCAGCAAGCCAAGCCAGCCACCGGCCAGCCAGCTAGGTACACATAAAATACAATTATACATAGTGTAAATTACTTAGGATAACCCAAAAAATCCAGACAAAGTGCTATACTGTGCTTGTAGATATAATGCATAGTAAATATGACTGGCAAGTGATACATAGTTACACTTGTTCAGGAATCAGATGTAACGACGCAGTCATGTGTAATACCTGTTGGTTTACGGGTGGCTCTCTATGAGAGACAAGCAGACACAGACAGATAAGCAGAGACAGATAAACAGAGAGCTAGACAGACAGCCAGCCAGCCGAACATGTATTGCACGTTCCAGAATTGTTTCTCTTTACTAAGAGCATAGATTATAAGACATTCTGGCAGGATGACACTACCAGTGGTATCAAAATTGAAAGGGTGCTGCACATGGTTATTATTGAGGTTTTTGATATTTTCTTGACCACTTGTGGCCACATCCACCTCAAAGCCACTAAACTTGGGGTCAACATCACTTTCCTCTTAAAATGGGAGTGTTAATACTACACGACATCAGTGAATCCCTGGTGTTATGCCGCACAGTTTGCTCTAGCTGGCGTTCAACTGAACTGGTGTTCCCACAAGGTACTAAGTGGTCCCAGATTTTTTTTAATACTGCACACACCGAATGTTAAGACCCATTCTATGCTGACCAGGCATCTCAGGCCAATCGTGCCAAATTTGGAGGCAGGAAAAATAAAACGTAGATCTACGTTTGGAGCACTAGCAATAAGAACACAGATCTACGTTTGGACACTTAAGGGGGTAAGCTTGGGAGGTCAGTGTGGTACAATTTTTTCCAGTGTACTTGCACCAACATTTAAGTGATGACCGGTGTGAACAATGAAATGTATGCAAAATTAAAATGAAAAGTTCCAATTATGATATTAGTCAGATCCCATGACCTTCCCTTCCAAATTAGTGTATCTCATGCTGCAGCCCAGTGTCTGCCTATGAACTTGGACATTATGATCACATATACAAGTGCTTCTTAACTTACAATAGGATTACATTCCGACAAACCCATCGAAAGTCAAAAATACCATAAGTCAAATATGATATGCTAAATAAATGTCACTGATTAAGTAAACAAACAAATAATTACTGCAACTAAGTACCAGTATATTGAAGTAAATAAATGAATACAGCCTCTCCTCACTTAGCGATGTACTTGTTAAGTAATGCCTTGGACTTATGATGGGCTCTCTGACCAGTATTCATACCTAAATAATGTACTATATTAGAGCTGATTTCCTCTATTCTGTTTACTTCAATATACAGTACACTACTGTATAAACACTTAAAAATATACCAGAAATGTTATAAATGGTGCAAAGGTGACATTAAAACAATATCAAAGATGACTGACACAAACTCATTACCATCACAGTGTGCTCCTCATTTAGCGACGAATTTGTTTAACTAGGTGGTCTCAGGAACAGAACTCCATCGTTTAGTGAGGAGAGGCTGTAAGTGGTTCTCCATTCTACATATCAAACCAAGTACAAGGGATTTAGCAGATCTAGAATTATCACCTGTACACTGGTGAGTGAGAGCACTGTATTAATATTGTTACCATTTGTAACTATTAATCAAGCGAATTTTTAGCTTACTGCAAAAATATGGTGCATTTTTAGTCTTTTAGGCACGAGTCTAACACAATATGAACATTTCATTTGGCAACTCTGGACACTGGGCATGATATGGGTGTCACAGGCCATAACAGTTACTGGAAAATGAAATATATTAGAAAGCACCAGAAAAAAAGGTAAAAAGAATACAAGTAATATGGAGCAAGTGGCAAGTGTAACTTTTACTGTCAGTGAGTCAACAACCTTTAATTTCATACTGTAATGAAAAAAAAATTTTTTGGTTACATTACGCAGAAAACAGGCTTTTTTTCTTTGAGATTTTTTTTAATTGTGACATTGACAGTACTTTTAATTTCAAGAGTTGCAACAGTAAAAGGGTTAAATTCATTGTTTTGATTTCTATTTTAAGTTATGTTCAGCACCTTATATGCAACCCTTTTATTTCTATATTAACAAAGAGTAAAACCATGCATGCCAGAGTTAAACATGAAAAATGTTAAATGCTGAGATGACCATTTATTATAGTATTGTACATGTGACCACAATTTGATCTCCGGCTCATATAAGAAGTTAGATTTAGCTACTCTATACCTCTGAAATGTAATTTGATGCTTCTACTGCTGCTACACATTCTAAAAATATTTTTGATGAATACACAAGTGGGAATGATCTGGGGAAGCAAAACTGCATAGCATGGGACAGTAAGCCTATTGCAATGCTCTCCTGGTTTTATGCAGGGCAATTTAGTGATACACAAGTAGTAACAGTTGATCAAGAGTAGAGTCTGTTAGCATGGGCCAGTAGGCCTACTGCCACATTCCTTTCTTACACAAGAAAGCACAAGTTTGGCACTGAAGTAGTCAAAGAGTGGGTATGAGCGGGATGTGTAAGATCTACCTAGTACTACCCAGTAGGTCTACTACAGTGCTCCTCCATTCTAATAAACTGAAATACTTCGATTTTTGCATGGAGCAAGTCATGCTGCTTATTCAAAATCAGTACAGTGACTCCAACACACCACCAGCTCAATTGGATATTTTTTTTTATTTCACTGTAGTCTTTTCCTATACTGTATATTTGTTAGGATAAACAAGAGAAAAACATTAGATTCGAAGATCATTTTTTTTCTTCTTGTACAGAACATAATACCAACACCCAATACAGTACTTTAATTTTCTAAAGTTGCTAAAATATTCCTTATATAATAAGGCAGGCTAAAACATATACAGTCAGGTCACAATTACAGGTCGGCCATCACTAGTCCGGCAATCCAGTTCCATCAGTAATCCGGCACTAATTTCGGTTAGCATAATTTCAAATTTCATCATTATACTGACTCAGAAATTGTGCAGATGCTTCTAAATCCACAGCAGCAAGCCAGTGGGGGAGAAAGCAGTGATGAAAATAAGGAAGATGTAGCACTCTCTCTATTGATAGGTTAATTAACCCTTTCAGGGTCCGTCCCGTAGATCTACGGCTTTACGTTCAGGGTCCAAACTGTAGATCTAATTCATGAGCTCAGCTCACTCTGATAAACTGTGAGTGGTACATTTGGGCCTAGATATGAGAGAATACATCTATGTGGCATGTGTGCACCACATAAAAACAGATCCTGCAGCACACTGTGTATAATAGAGAAAAAAAACTGAAATCATGATTTTTCGATTTAAAACAGCGACTTTGCAGTGTTTTTTTCGTATGTTTTTTATAGTTGTATTTGCGATTTCTTGGTCTCAGTTGATAGAATGGAAGACATATTACAGAAATAGAGATGATTTTGATTGATTTTAGCACTGGAAATGGCTTGAAACTGAGTTCAAAGTAGCAGAAATGTTAAATTTTTGCCGATATTCAAGAGTAAACAAACGACCTCACACGTCTAATACACACCAGCTGGTGGTCTAATATGCATTCACAATATGGTGATGATATTTATACAATTATTACAGTATTGCATAACAGTAAATCTTCTATTTTTTGGTGTGAATAAAAATTCATTATGTGAATAAAATATCAAAATGAAATTTATTTGTAAAGCTTCAAAACATAACTAATGAACAGAGGAAATGTTAGTTTAGTTTCCAGGAATACCTGCATTGTTTATTCTGGACCCTATTTTGAAATTGGAATATTTTGAACTTTGTGTTAAATTGGCCAAATTAACAATTTCCATCACTTTAATTTGTAGTTGAAACAGTTGACCTGGTGATTTCTTGTGCTCAATCGATAGAATAGAAGTAATACTAGTGAAATAGCTAAGAATTTGGTTGACTGGAATAATGCAATGGGCCTAAAATGGGAGTCAAAGTCGGCAAAATCGCCGATTCGTAAATATCGCTGACACATCAAAATTCGCGAGAGCATAATTTCGTCAATTTTCCATCAAATTTCGTACTTTTTGTTTTATTACCTTCACAAAAAGATTCTCTACCATTTCATAAGAAAAAATAACAAATTTTTTTTTTTTAAATTCTTGGACACTGGGGCACCACTTCAGATTTGGGCCTTGGACCCTGAAGGGGTTAAGTGTATTCTAACCTAACCACTCTGTAATCCGGCAAATTCACTAATCTGGCACATTACAAGTCCCAATGATGCCGGATTAGTGATGGCCAACCTGTAGTGCAAATTTTGATTTAGCGTGAAATTAATTAATGCTAGTTTTTCCCTCAAACACTTCAAATTGTGCACAAAAATTACTTACAATTTGAATAGTGGAAATTCAAGTAATGCAATCACTTCACTGGATTCGTTATTTGCACAAAGAGACATAACTGTATATGAAAAAATAAGGAATTTTTTTGCATAAAGTCAGGGGTCAATTGGCACATGAAGTTGGGTTAGACTCGAGTATATATGGTACTTTACATTCTAGTGGTTATTCATTGCAGTCAAGACACAAAAGCAGAAACTGGAACTGTATTCAGACAAGGTTTTGCCTGCACAGTAGGGTTTTTCAAGTATAATAAAGCAAATCTGGAAGCATAATAAAAAAGCAGGAGAGAGAAACATATAATCAAATGTTAACACAAAATATAGTACGTACTGTAAACTAAAATCCTCTATTCCACTTCTAAACATGTCCCAAAAAACCAATATTCTTAATAAAGTGTTAGGTCTGTCACCAAAAATTAAATGTACAGTATAAAAACTTGGGAACACTGAAAAAAAAAAATAGGTGGAAAGTTATTATGTAAGGTTTGGCATTACGTAGTGAGACTAGAGATCCTAGAGGCACAAAGATAATACTACCTCAAACCTGCAGTCTAGCTACTGCTAGGCCACTGAGCATGTCAAGTCTGGCAACATAGAGAGCAATACATAGTTATTTCATACACAGATAATTTTAAGTATACATTTAAAACATCTCTAGGAGAATCATAAAAGGTTTATTTATATTTATAGTATTACAAAATAAACACTTAACTACAGTGCAGAGTATGATTTAAAAAAGTGAGTTAACACAGTACAAAATGTGGTAACAGAATAAATTAAATAAAACTTATTTTTAAAATAAACCCAATACAAATATCAAAATCCAAAAAAAATTTAAGAAGCCAAAACCAGGGCCCAAACCCTTGGCTATTTCCCCCCAACGTGAAATGGGGGCGACTTTCTTTTTTTTCTTAATTGTAAGATTTAAATTTATCTCTCACTCTCTACCCAAGCCCCACCTTTTGTGTAAAAATGTTTTTTTCCCCCAAAATTTAAATTTAAATCAACATAAAATTTTCTACTTTTTACAAGGTAAAACCCAACCCATTTTTTGAATTTGTTTGAAGTAATCTTATATAATGGGGTGCCATTATTTTTTGGTAATTTTATCAAAATATGATAAATTTTAAAAAACCTTTCAGAAAAATCTGAAGTTTTTTTTTTTTTTAAAAATTTTTGGGAATTTATATTGGTTTAAAAAAGGAAGCATGTAATTTTTTCGAGTTAGGGTCTGCATGGGGGGAAATTCCCAAACCCCCGGGTATGGGGCCGTGTTGCTAGCGGGTTTTGAGGACCTACTTGCGGGCACAGGCCCGCCCCCTTAATTACAGCAGATGAAAGCTGGTGAATCCTAAACAAAGGTTTTTCCCATTTGAAAAAGGCTGCGATGGCTTTCCAAATTGGGAGAAAAAACAAAAGGGGAAAAAAAATAAACAGCAGTCAAGTTTGCGGGAAAGAAAATTTCTCACCTACAAAGGGAATTTACAGTGTATAAAGTTTTTTAATGAAAAATATAGCAAAAGCAATAACAAAAAAAAGACAACACCCAAAGACAAAAAGGTTTGGATCTGGCAGTATTTTTCCCATAAAAAAAGGGGGAAGGAGGGCCCCTATTTTTTGGCACACCCAAAAAACCCCAATAAATTTAAGGTGCCCCCTTTTCCACCTAGTCCCGTTTGTTTCCCACTCTCCCAAACCCATTCCAAGAAAAAACTGTAAATGTTTATGGGTTAGTATTTAAAATCTTGAGGAGGGGGGAAAATTTATCTATCAACATTTTATTTTAAATGTAGCAAGGGAAATTTTCCCAACATTAAATTGGTAAAAAAGTAAAAGCATACAAACCCCTGACATCAAAATCCCTCAAAAGTTGAAAAAAATTTTCATAAATTTAAAACAAATTAAAAAAAACTACAAGCAAAACCTAAAAAAGTTACAGAACTGCTTTTTTTAAATCAAACTCCTACTATATTACTGTTTTTTACTTTCTGGGCAGCATGGGGTCTATGCCCATTTTCAAAAATTTTCTGCCACCTTCTTCCCCAATATGGGCTTATTTTTTTTCAATTTTTGAAGGGCCCCCTTCAAAACAAGTCTGAATTTTTTTTTTGGGCCTACTTTTTTCAAAAAACGACAAATTTACGCCAAAAATTTGTTATCCAAATAACTCTTTTTAAAAAACTGACCCCTATAAAGATAAAAATTTCTATCCCCTTTCCCAAAAAAAGGAGGGCCACCCCCAACACTCAACAAACACCTCTTTTACACTGGGTAAACAAGGGCAAAAAGCAAAAAAAAAACCCTCCAGTTTCCCCATTCATCTGAAAAAAAAATTGGGATATTTCTTTTTGTGAAAAAAAAGGCACAAAACATAAAACTATCCCTACAAGACTAAAAACCCAGTTTCATAAAAAACTTCTGCTTATTTTGCTTACAATCTTTACAGTAAAAAAAGGGGAAACCCCCGAGTTTCTTTACATCCCCAAACGCAAAACCAATTTAAATGAAAGGTGTATTATTGTAATTTTTTTTTGAAAGGGACATTATTTTTTGGGGGTTGAAACGGGAACAAAATTAAATTTTTACATTTTTCCCTTTAGGGGAACAAATTCGTTCGGAAAACGGAAACCGAACACCCTTTCCCGGAATAAATTTTGGGGGCCAAAATTCGGGGTCCCCAAAACCCCGATATGTAATTTGCAATACGGGCGGGTCCCAAAAAAAAAAAAAAATACTAGTATGACAAGCAAAAAAAAAGCAATTTCCATTTTTTCAGCCCGAGATAAATTCATTTTGTTTGTTTTCCCAATTTGGGTTGAATCAGATACTTTGGGTTTCCCAAATGCACGGGGAAATATATTTTTGGAAATTTTCCTACCCCTATGTGTTGCTTTTATCTTAGTTATGATTTGAAAAAGTTATCTACCTATTTGTAATGAGTACCCAGTAATGTAAATTAAAAAGGGAAACCCAAGCCCGTGTGTTTCAAGGTACCAATTTCGTGTGATCAAGGTACCGGTTGGGTGTGCCCCTTGGGTTACCGACCCGGTGCTCAAAAGGGGCGAGTCGTGGGGTTCATAGGTACCGAGTGTGTGACCATTGGTACCGAGTCTTGGGGGCCCTTTGGGTACCGAGGTCGGGACCATTGGAAACCGAGTCGTGTAAACCTTTGGGGTCCCCGAGTCGAGGGGCCCCTTTGGGGTACAGTCGAGTAAACCACGGTAAATGTGTGACCCCTTTTGGTACCAAGTATTTGTGATCATTGGTCCCAATTTCATGTGTTAAAGGTATAAAGTCATGTGATCATGGGTAAAACCCCATGTGATCAGGGGGTCCCAAACCCATTTTGTTCCTGGGAAACCCCAAGCCATGGGGATCAGGGGTTTACCAAAGCCCATGTGATCGGGGGTCCCAAAACCCATGTAAATCTTGGGGTACCAAGCCTGTATCATGGGTACAAGCCATGTGATCATGGGAAAACCATTTTCGTGTGACCGGGGTTTCCCAAAGCCATGGGGTCATGGGAAAAAACCCGGGGATAAATTGGGTACCAAGCCATGGTTTCAGGGGGGTCCCCGGGGCCATGTGTCATGGGAAAAAAAGGGCCCTGTGATAAATGGGTACAAGAAAGTGATATGGGTCCCAAAGAATGTAAAACATGGGTACCAACCCATGTGTTTCATGGGTATTAAGCAAAGGTGATCTTTGGGTATTAAGCTTTGGGGTTCATGGGTTTTAAAGCTAGGGGGAAAATGGGTTTTAAACCCCTATGTGATCGGGGTACAAAATAAAAGGAAATTTTTAAGTCTAAACAAAAATTAAAAAGAAAAATTTTATTCCAATAATACTTTTTTTACAGAAAAAGTGGAACCTCTGTTTCCGGTTTAATCTGTTCCGTAAACCTTGCTCACATCTGGATTTGCTCGTTCCCCGGGTCAATTTTTTTAAATTTTAAAATTTAAATTGAAATGAAAATTTAATTTTTGTTCCCCGGCTTCCCCGGCCAAAACAAGAAAAAAAACTTCATTATTTCGAAAAAAATCATCTTTTTCCCGCTTATTTATCTATCGAATTTTAAACCCAATATGACATAATTAAAAAATAAAAAATAACCATAGAAACCTGATATATACTTTAACTGAAAAAAAAATGTCATTATGTGACAAAAGGAGGTGGCCCCAAAACCCCTCCGGCCCCCCTGTGGTAATCACTTGCCCATCAGTGAGGGACTTTTGAAGCTAAATTTTTTAATTAAATACATACTTTTTTTTATAGGGTATTATTATTTTTATATTATTATACTATTATTATTTATGTATTAAATTTTTTCAAAAAAAGGCCTGGTGGCTAAAACCCTCTCGCTTCACACACAGAAGGCCCCCGGGGTTTATTCCCGTTTGGTTTAAACATTTTGACCGTTTCCTTACAAAACCTTTTTCCTTTTCCCTAGCCGAAATAGGGGACAGGGTGTTAGTCAATGGTGGGGTTGCATTTCCTGGGGGGCAAGATTGAGGACCCCAATGGGAAAAAAGTTTACAGTCCCGATGCCATACTTTCTTTTTTAATTTTTTTGGGTGGCTTAAAACCCTTTCCCGGGGTTTAAAAAAAATCCAAACAAACCCTTTTCTTATCTCTTATCTTAAAAATAAAAAATTTTGTTTAAATTTTTATTCACAAAAAAAAAAGAAGATTTACTGTTATGCAGACTACTGCATTATTGTAACAAATTTCATAAATAATGTCAAAAACCCTTCAAAAGTACTGGGAAACTGAAAAGGCAGTGAAGTCATTTTTTCACCTCTTGACAAACGCCCCAAAAAATCGAAAATTTCCCGCTAATTTTTAGCTCAATTTTCCCAAAGGGACTTTCGTCCCTGAAAACCCTTCAAAACAAAAATCTATTTTTTTATAATTTTTCTTCCTTCTATCAAAAGACCCAAAAAAAAAGAGAATACAATTTAAAAAAAAACATACGAAAATAGCTTTTAAAGGGGGCAAATAATGGTTGGGGAATGAATCTCATTTATGGGTCCGATTTCTTTTTTTTTTGGTGTACGTTTAAAAAGCATCTTTCCCCTCTTAAAAAATGCCTAAGTTCCAATAAGAAAGTCCCAAAAAACAACGAGATTTCCCAAATTTCCCAGATCAAGAGCAAAGAGCCCCCCTCACCCGTGTCCAAAGGGAAACTCCTTTGAGGGCCCCTTTGCAATTTTGGGAAAAATTTTGCTCACGTCTGGGAAACAAAATATCAACCCCAAACGACTGCCCCCAATTTTTCTGGAAAAACTCGCACATGGTTTCACTAATAAGTAGAGGTTCCACGAATTATTTTAAAAAACAAATTTTCATACTGGGAAAAACCCCCCAGTTTTTGTAATGTATTTTTTGCCCAAATTTCCCAAATTTAAATTTAAAAACACTTTTTAAATCGATTAACTTTTTAAATTTTTTCAAAAGTTGAAAAACCCCCCAAATTAAAGCCCCATCTGTGTCACCCTTTCTGGACAAAAAAAACAAAAGGGAAAGTTTTTTTTCTTCTAAATGATAGAAAATTTTTCCCAAAGGGAATGGGCCCCCAATAATGCAAAATTTCCCATTAATCCCTTTTTGAAATTTTTTGGCATGAAGTTGGGGGAATTTTCGCAACAGTATTTCGCTCGTTTTTGATTTCCAATTTTGGAAAAGAGTCAAGTAAAACCCCCAAACTGGTTTTTTTTTGGGACTAAAAGGGTTTTTTACTAAAAACCCCTTAAAAACAAAAACAAAAAAGCAAAAAAAATTAAAAAAAAAAAATTTTTTAAAATCAAATAGGGAAATTTTAAAAAAAAATTTTAAAAAAAATTAAAAAAAATCCAAAAAAAATAAACCCCACCTCAAAAATTTTTTCCTCGCATTAAAACCCACCCCGAATTTCAAACAAAAACTTTTTAAAAAATCCTATAAAAAAAATTTCTTTATTTTTTAAACCCCCTAAACCCAAAAAAAAAAACTTTCAATTTTTTTGGGGCCCAATAACTAAAAAACCCCCCTAAAAACCCCAAACAACAGGGGGGAAAAAAGGGAACCCACCCCCCCCAAAAATTTTTCAAAAGGCCAATTTTTACCCCCCCTTTTCCCCCCGAACCCCCCAAGACCAAAATTTTAAACCCCCCCAAATTTTCCCCAAAACCCAACCCCCCGGGAATAACTTTTAAAACCCAAAAACATTTTAAAAAACCAAAAAAAACCAAAAAACCCTAAGAACCCCCCAACAACAATTTTTTAAATCAACACCCCAAAATTTAAATTGCCATTTCCCATTTTTTTAAATCCTCCCCGGCAAACAAAAAACGATTTTTTGGAATTTCAAAATGGGAAAACCAAAAGCGGGGCATTTTGGGGTTTGGGCCCAAAAACCGGAAAAAACCAATAAAGCAATTAAAGCATAAAAAAAGGGCCCCCCCTTCCCCCAAAAATATTCCAAAATTTAAATTTTAAGGATTTTCAAGGCCAGTTGAAAAAATAAAAATTTTTTGGGGTTAAAATTTTCAAAAACCCAAGAAAATTTAAAACCCAAAACCCCCAAAAAACCCCCAAACCAAATTAAAAATTTTTATTTTAAAGCCAAACAAAAAGGAGGTTCTTTTTTAATTAAAAAAAACCCCCGATTTAAAATTTTCCCAAGGGAAAAATGGGGTTTTATTGGAAAATTGGGCCCGGAAAATTGGAAAAATGACTTTTAGAATTTCGGCATGTCCCAAAATTTTTGAAAAATGAAATTTTTAAGGGGAAAATCAAAATTGGTTTAACAAAATTTTTTTGGGGGTCAATACAAATCAACACTGTTTTTTAAACAAAACAAAAAGGTTTAAACAAAAAAATTTATATAAAAAATACGGGTAACCCTGATGTTTTTTTTTATTGACCGAATTTAAATTTGTTTTTATTTTTAAATTTTTTCTGAAAATTTTAATTAAAAACTTTTAAAACTTTTTCCCTCCCCCCCAATTTTTTTAAAAATTTCGGGGTTGGGTTTTTTTAAAAAAGAAAAATGTATTTATGAATAAGAAATATTTTTATTCCACCCACCACCTCACTATCACCCACCATCAACTCCCCCCCACCACCTCCTACTCCACCCCCCCCACCATCATATCCACCCACCCCACACTACTCCCCCCACCACCAAACTACTCCACCCCCACCACACTACTCCCAAACCACCCCTACCCCACCTACCACCACCACACTCCACCCCACCCCCCCAATCCTACTCCACCCCCACCACCCCTACTCCACTACCCCCCCACCACTACTCCACCCACACAACACCATACTCCACCCACCACCCCACCCCAAATACCCACCACCACCAACACTACCACCCCCACCCTCATACTACACCCACCCCCATCATACTCACCCCCCACCCTCACTACTCCACCCACCAAACCCCCTACACACAACCACCACCAACCCCTACTCCCCTCCCCACCCCATACTCACCCCACCACCCCTATCCACCCCCACCAACTACTACCCCCCACCACACTACTACCACTCCCCCCCCACACTACTACACCCACCACCTCATACTACACCCACCACCAAAACAATACCAAAAAACCCCCACCATCATATCACCCCACCAATTTATACTCAAACCCCCACTATCACTACCCCCAAATCCCCACCCTGCCACCATACACTCCCCCACCACAACTACTAACCTTCCATCCCCCCCACCATCAATAACCACCCACCCCTCATACTTTACCCCCCACCCACCACCCCACCCCACTCAACCCCACCCAAAACCCCCCCCACCCCACTTTACCCACCCCACCCACACCACACCCCCCAAACCCCCCCTCTACTCCCCCCACCCCCCTCACTACTCCCCCCCACCCTCCACTCCCCCCCCACCCTCACTACTCCACCCCACCACCCTACTACTCCACCCACCCCCCTCACTACTCCCCCCCCACCACCCTCACTACTCCACCCCACCTATATCACCCACCACTAACTAACTCCCCCACCCCCCTCATACCCAAACCCCCCAATACTAACCCACCCCCCCATAACACCCACCCCCCCCCCCAAAAACCCACCCCCTCTACTCCCCCCCCCCCATCACTACTCCACCCATCAAACCCTCACTACCCACCCCCACCATCCTCCCACCCACCAAACCCCCCCCCCCAAAATTTCACATAACCACCCACCCCATATTAACACCACCACCATCACTACCCCACCCACCATCAATCCCACACCCCCCAACCCACCCCCCCCACAACCCCCCACCACCCCTAATCCACCCACCACTGTTTACTCTCCCCCACCACTATCATACTCATTTCCCCCCATCTTCACTACCTACCCCCCCCATCTACTCCACCCACCCCCCTCCAACTCATTCACCCTTTAGTACTCTACCCCCCATCACTACTCCACCTTCCCTACACTGACCACCATCCTACTCCACCCACACCATCAACTCCCCCCCCAAACCACCATCCCCCACCTCTAAACCCCCACCCACCACCACACTCTCCCCCCACACCATCCTATTTTCCCCACCCACCACCCATCAATTTACCCACCAACCCCAAAAACCACCATCAACTCACACACCACACTATTCCACCCCCCCAAAATCATTTTCCCCCCCACCACCATCCTACCCACCACCACTTTATACTTCACCCACCCCTTTCACACTCCACCACCCCCAACCCCCCCACCCCCACCCACCAACCTCACTACTCCACCCACCACCCTCACTACCCCCACCCCCCACAACTACCCCCCAACCCCACTACTCCCCAACCCCACACCACCCACTTTAATTTTCCCCCACCCAACCCCATCACACTCCAACCACCACACCCACCCCCATCACTACTCTCCACCAGATCCTCTACCCCCACTTCACATCCACCTAAAACCCACCACCCACTACTCCACCCACACCATCATACTCACCCCCACCATCACTACTCCCCCCCCCACCACACTACTCCACCCACCACCATCACTACCCACCCCCCCTTTTACTCACCCACCCCCTTCATACTCCAACCAAAAAAAAAAATTTTATCCCCCCCCACCATCATACTTCACCACCACCACACACTCCACCCCCCATCCTACTCCCCCCCACCCCCCTTCACTACTACACCTTTCCCTCAACTCCCCCCACCTTTCTCACCCCCCACCCTCATACTCCACCCCCACCATCATCCCACCCACCACCCCCCACTCCCCCCCCACCACACTACTCCCCCCCACCATCCCCTATCCACCCACCACCACACTACTACCCCACCACCATCACTATTTCCACCCCCCACCTTTATACCCCCCCCTACCCACCCCCCCATCACTACTCCACCAAATTCAACTCCATCCACCATGATCTCTCCCCCACTTCAACTCCCCCACCCACCACCATCATACCCCACCCACCCCCTCCTCCCCCCCCCAAATTTTAACTCACCCACCACATCCTACTCCACCACACCCAAACACTCCAACCCACCCCCCCCATACTCCACCCCACCTCACTACCCCCCCCCCACCTCACTACTCCACCCCCCATAATTCCCCACCACCACACTACTCCCCCCCACCACCACAACTCCACCACCACTTTTAGTATTTCTACCCACCACATCACACTCCCCCACCAAACCCCATCATACTCCACCCACCAAACCCCCCCATACTACCCCCCCCAACCAAACCTCCCCCCACTCCAACCCACCACCCCCTAAACTAAAATTCCACCCAAACCCCTACTCTCCACCCACCCCCCACTACCCCCCACCACCCCACTACTCCCCCCACCCCCCTCCTACTCCCCCCACCACCCCATCCCCCCCCTTTCCTCCACCCACCACCATCACTCCCCACCCCCCACGTTGTACTCTACCCCCACCACCTACCCCACCCCCACCATCATCTTAAACACCACCATCACTAACCCCCCCCACCCCCCCCACCACCCCACTACTCCACCCCCACCACCCCCCCAAAAACCCCCCACTGCCCCCCCACACTTCCACCCCCCCCCAAACCCCCCAAATCACTACCCCACCCCCACCATCACTACCCCACCCCCGGGCCCAAAACCCACCACTACCTCTCCCACCGTAAAACCCCATCATTTCCCCCACCCGCCCCCATCCTACTCCCCCCGCCCCTCACTACCCCCTCCCCCACAACCCACCCCCACACACACCCCACCCCCACCATCACACCCACCCGCCCCCTCACTACTCCACCCAACCCCACCCCCCCCATCCTAACCCCACCCACACCCCCCTCACTACCCACCCCCACCATCACACTCCACCCCCACCATCCCTACTCCATCCACCCATACTCCCCCACCCCATACTCCCCCCCCCTAACTCCACCCCCACCATCACACTACCCACCCACCACCCCCCCCACTTTAACTTCCTCCCCCTCCACCCCTCACTACCCCCAACCCCACCCCCCCCTACTCCCCCCCCACCCCAACTACTCCACCCACCCCCCACTACTCCACCCCCCACCTCATATCCCCCCACCACCCCACTACTCCACCCACCACCTCACTATTTTCCATCCACCATGTTAGTACCACCCACCACTATCACTTTACCCCATCACCATCACTACTCCACCCACCACCAAAATACTCCCCCCCACCACCATCAAACCCCCACCCCCCACTTTTAGTACTCCCCACCATACCACCCCCTACCCACAAAACTCCACCTATCCCCCCCCACCACTCCCCCCCCACCTCACTACTCCACCCCACCATCCTACTCCACCCCCACCAACCCCCCCTCCCCCCTTCCCACCCTCCCCCCATCACCTCACCCCCACCATCACTTACTCCCCCCCCCCATCACACCCCACCCCACCCCACTATCCACCCCCACCTCACTACCCCCCCACCCTTCCCCCCACCCCCCTAACCCCCCAACCCCACCTCCCCCCATAAATTTATTCCCCCCTTTGGCCCCCCCCTCACTACCCACCACACCCTCCCCCTACTACTCCCCCCACCACCCTCACTACTCCCCCCAACCCCCACCCCCCCCCCCCTCACCTCCACCCACCCCCCTCACTACTCCAACCCCCACCCCCAACCCCACCCACTACTCCTCCACCCCACTGTTAGTCCCTTACCCCCCACATCAACTCCCCCCTTCCCCTCACTACCACCTCACCAATTTCCCCCACCCACCACCAAAATACCCCCCCCCCACCATAAAATATCCCCCCACCCCCCCTCATACTCCACCCACCACCTCACTATTTCCCCCACCACCCCCCTACTCCACCCCCCCCCAACATACTCCCCCCCCACCCCCCTTTTATACTCACCCACCCCCATCATTTCTCCCCCCACCCCACCCCAACCCCCCCAATCACTACTCCACCCACCACCATCATACTCCCCCCACCACCTATACTCCACCCCCCACCATCATACTCCACCACCTTTTAGTACTCACCCAACCAACCATCACCTCTCCACCCAAAAACCACCATCACTACCCCACCCACCCCATCATACCCCCACCCCCCCCCTCCATCCCCCACCCCCAACCCCCACCACCACCACTATCCACCCCCCACCATCACTACCACCCACCACCACCCAACCCCCCCCCCTCCATCCACCCCCCCGTTAGTACTCTACCCAACCCCCCCTATCACTATTTCACCTACATACTACTCCCAACCTATCACCCCCCCTAACTACCCCACCATACTACTCCACCCACCACCATCACTACTCCCCCACCCCAAAACTCCCCCCCCCTCACTTACCCCCCCCCCACCCCAACCACCCCCCTCTTCCACCCACCACCACCCCCCCCACCCCCTATTTTTCCCTTTCCCCCACCACCATAACTACCCACCCACCCCATCCTACTCCACCCACCACCATCCCCCCCCTTTAAACTCCACCCCAAACCCCTTTATACTCCTACCACTCTACCCCCCCCCATCCTATTTCCCCCCACCTTAAATACTCCGCCCACCCTAAATACTCCACCCCCACCATAAATACTCCCCCCCTGCCCCACCATCCACTCCCCCTACTCACCCACCACCTCACTACCCACCCCCCACCTCATACTCCACCCCCACCCTCACTACTCCACCCACCACCCCACATCCCCCACCCCCTACTACCCCACCCACCCCCCTCCCTACCCCCACCCCACCATCACTACCCACCACCACTTTTAGTATCTACCCACCCTACCCTACCCACCTATCATCACTGCACTGACCACCTCATACTCCACCCACACCATCATACTCCCCCCACCACCATCAATACTCCGCCACCCCCATTAAATACTACCCCCCCACCCCCCCACCTTTTAAAACCTCCCCCCACACCACTTTATAACTCCCCCAAAACCCCCCACCATTTTTAAATTTTACCCCCACCAACCCCATTCACTAACTGACCCCCACCACTACTCCACCCACCCCCCACCAAAAAATCATACTCCACCCCCACCCTCATACTTCCCCCATCCCACCCCCCCCCCTCCCCTCCACCCCACCACCCCCCCCCCCACCCCACCCCCACCCCCCCCATCACTACTCCATCCCCCACTGTTAGACTCTACCCAACCACTACCCCATACTCCACCAAATCATCATCACTGACCACCATCACTACTCCCCCCCCCCAACCACCAATCATACCCCCCCCCCTTTCCACCACCACCACCAATACTTCCCCCACCCCACCATCCCTTCCCCCCCCTCACCCCACCCCCCTGTTATACTCTACCCCCACTACACTATTTTCCCCCTTATCACTACATGACCCCCATCATACTCCCCCCGCCCCCATCAACTACCCCCCCCAACCCCCCCCCCCATCCTACTCCCCCCACCACCATCAACCCCACCCCCCCCCTCACTACCCCCAACCCCCATCCCCCCCCCCACTACTCCACCCCCACCCCCTTCCACCACCCCCCTACTCCCCCCCACCCAAACTCCACCCCCACCATCACTACTCCACCCACCACACCTACCCCCATACTCCCCACCTTCATACCCACCCACCACCCCACTACCCCAAAACCCACCCCCCTCACTACCCCACCACCACCTAAATACTCCCCCACCCCATCAATCCCCCCACCACCAAAAAATACTCCACCCCCACTTTTAAAAACCTACCCACCACATCACTACTCCCCCTATCATCACTCACGACCCCATCACTATTTCCCAACCCCCCACCCCCCACCCCCCCCAAACTCCCCCCCCCTCCTCCCCCCCACCCCCCTCACACTCCCCCCCCCCCACCCCCCCCCACTCCACCCACCCCCCTTTTATATCACCCCACCACCCTCCCCCTACAACTCAACCACCATCACTACTCCACCCACCCCCTGTATCCCCCCCCTCTACCCCCCCCCCATAAATACTCCACCCCATAAAACCCCCACCACTTTTAAACCCACCCACCACCAAAACCCCACCTACTCCACCCACCACTATAAAAAATTTAACTCCACCCACACCCCCAATATCCACCCCCACCACTACTCCCCCACCCCACCCCACTACTCCACCCACCACCTAAACACTCCCCCACCCCCCCACCCCATCCCCACCACCCACCCCCCACCCACTCTCCACCCACCACCACCACTACCCCACCCCCCACCACCCCTCTCCCCCCACCACCATCACTACCATCCCCCACGTTAGTCTCTACCCACCAATCATACTCCCCATTCACTACCACCTTATCACTACCGACCCACACTACTCCCCCCACCACCATACACTCCACCACCACCCTCACATTTCCCCCCACCACCACCACTACCCACCCCCCACCCCCCCAAAATCCCCCACCACCATCATCCCCCCACCCCCACCATCCACCCACCCACACCATCACTACTCCCCACCCACCACTGTTTCTCTCCCCCCACCACTATCACTATTTCCCTATATCAAACACTGACCACCATCATATCCACCCCGCCACCTAAATACTCCACCTGCCACCATCCCCCCCAAAACCCCCCCCTTCCACCCCCCACCATCACTATTTCCACCCCCCCACCATCACACTCCACCCCCCCACCCCACTACTCCCCCCACCACCCCACATCCCCCCACCACCCCACTACCCACCCACCCCCAAATCACTACTCCACCCACCTCACACCCACCCACCACTGTTAGTACCTACCCCCACTATCAATACTCCACCTATCTCACTGCACGCCCACCATCACTACTCCACCACCCCCATCACTACCCACCCACCCCCATCAATACTAGCCCCCCCCACAATACTCCCCCCCCCCATAAATACCCAACCCACTTTTAAAACTTACCCCCACTATCACACTCCCCCTATCATCCACAGCCCACCACACTACTCCCCCCACCCCCATCATACTCCACCCACCCCCCTCACACCCACCCCCACCCTCACTATCCACCCACCACCCTCACTACTCCACCCACCCCCTCCTACTCCCCCCCACCACCATCATACTCCATCCCCCACTTTTAGTACTCTACCCACCACTACCGTACCCACCTATCACACTGAAATGACCACCATCACTATCCACCCCACCTCATACTCCCCCCACCACCATCAATACTCCCCCCACCACATCAATACTCCACCCACCCCATCAATACTCCCCCCACCATTTTTAAAAACTTACCCACCACTATCACTACTCCCCCTTCACCCCAACTGACCCCCATCTAACCCCCCACCCCCCACTGTTAAAAAACCCCCTCTCCCCACCACTATCACACTCCCCTTCATCAAAACACTGACCACCACCACTATCCCCCCACCCCCATCACTACTCCCCCCCACCCTCACTACTCCCCCCCCACCCTCACTACTCCACCCCACCCCACACTCCATCCACCACCCCCAAACTCCATCCACCCCCAATACCCCCACCCACCCCCCACCACTACTCCACCCACCACCTCACTAAATCCCCCACCACCATTCATACCCCCCCACCATGTTAGAAATCTCCCCACCATTCACTCCCATCATCACTACACTTCATCATCACTCACTGACCCCATCACTACCCCACCCCCCACCACACTACTCCACCACTACCCCACCCCCAAATTTACCCCACCCCCCACCATCACAAACCCCCCCACCCCCCTCACTTCTCCTCCCACCACCCTCACACCCCACCCACCACCCTCACACTCCACCCCCCCCCTACTCCACCACCACCCCCCCCCCACCCACCACCCCCCCCCCCCCCAAAACCACCCCCCACCCCCCCCCCCTCCCCCTCCACCCACCACCAAAACCCACCCCCCCCCCACAATCCCCCCCCCCCCCCAAACCCCCCCCACCAAAAAAACTCCCCCCCCACCATCAATACTCCATCCCCCTTTAGTACTCTAACCCAGCCTAGTTGATCAGGCCCCTGATCCATCGGGGGCCGGGGTCGTGGCCGGGCCGCGGGGGCGTTGATCCCCGAAAACCTCCAGGAACCCCCAGGAACCCCCCTACACTACCCCACCACACAAACCCCCCCCTACCCACCAACCCCCATAAACTCCCCACCACCTCACACTCCCCACCACCACCCCTACTCCCCCCCCAATCATACTCCACCCCACCCAACCCCCACTATTTCCCCACCAACCACCATCACTCTCCCACCAACCACCATCACTAAAAAATCCACCCCCAACCACCATACTAATCCACCCCCCACCATACTATCACACACCAACCCCCCAAACACTACTCCACCCACCCCCATCACTACTCCCCCCCCCACCTCCACTCCCCCCCCACCATCACTACTCCACCCCCACCCAAAACCACCCCACCACGGTTTATACTCAACCCCCCACTATCACTCTCCCGACCACACACACCCCAACCCACCCCCCAACACTCTCCACCCACCCCACCCTTTCCCCATCCCCACGTTAACCTACCCCACCACTATACTACCCCCCTATCACACACTGCCCACCCACTACTCCCCCCCCACACCACACACTCCCCCCACCACCCACTACCCCCCACCACCATCCTACTCCATCCCCCATGTTAGTTACTCTAAACCCCCCACTATCATACCCCTGACCCCCCACCTACTCCCCCCCCACCATCAACTCCACCCGCCCCCATCATATTCCACCCCACCATCCTACTCCACCCGCCACCATCATATCCACCCACCACACCACCCGCCCCCCCCCAAAACCCCCCCGCCCCACACACCACCCCCAAAAAAAAAAAAACAAAAAAGAAATATAGAAATAAAAATATATTAATTAGTTAATGGTTTTTGGGAAAAAATTGAGGGGTTTGTGGGGTTTTTCCCCAGATTTATACAAGAACCAAACATTTGATGAGGTGCTTTACTACAATCTGGGATTAGTGTGGGAGTATTATCCTTCCAGTTATGTCTTGGAAGAGCATGTGGGATGCGACATTCCTCTGGGTACAGAGTTGGATTTGACTTCAGATACGCCGCCAATTAGTGGCGGCGTATCTGAAGCTCGCTTGTAAGTCGGATTTTGGCTTGTAACTTGAAGTAAAAAATCGACTGAGCAATGGCTCGTAACTCATAACAGAAAATTTGTAAGTTGGGGCACTCGTAAGTCAAGGTACCACTGTACTAGCTTCTGTACCTACGCATTTTAAACCTGGCACAAGGTCAGAGGTCTGCTTTTCCTATCATGTACTAAGTAAGGGCAGCGTTTTTAATTTGGTAAACATTCAATGCTCGGACCCATTCCCTCATGTCTAAATTTTTTTTTTACCAATCACAGCACATATGCAGATCTACAAGAGTGACACTAGCATCAATAATGTAGATCTGCACGAGAGACAGTGAAAGGATTATTTCAGGGCTACTGACAGAAAGGGTAAAGATAGCAAGGGTTACCTCAATACATAACAGTGGAGACCTCAACAGATGACAACAGCTATAGGCCAATATCTAATATCTAACTTGCCATTATTAAGTCTTTGAAAAACTAATTCATAAACAAGTTTACTCTTTCTTTGTGTTCCATAATATTCTTAACTTGTGCCAGTTTGGTTTCAGGCCAAGGAAAAATGAACAAGGTAATCATAAACTGCTTGACTTCATGTATGAAGCTTTTGAAAATACGACTATTCAGTGGGAATTTTCACAGATCTTAGGAAAGCTTTAGGTACAGAAAACCACATCATCCTGCATCTTAGAACATTATGGTATGAGAGGTCATACTCTTGCCTACTAAAAATCCTACTTTAATGGCAGACAGCAATGTGTTTCCATCAATAAATCAACCTTATCAATTTGATCAATCAATATAGGGTTCCTCAAAGTAGTATTCTTGTCCCTCTGCTTTTCTTCATTTAAATCAATGACCTTCCTAATGCATCTGGGGTACTTAAAATTTCTCTTTTTTTTTTTTTTTTTTTCAGACAACTTTTGTCATCTCCCTTTGAGATCCAGTTTCTCTCAAAACTATCAATGAGCTAATGAATATATCTACATGAATGATTACCACTATGCTCACTCTTAATACTTACAAAACTTTCTACATGTTATTTGGAAATAGAACTATAAATGTACAACACAATATAATAAATTTTTCTCACACCGTACAAAACTGATGGAAAATTTTTGAGTCTATACCTTTACAGCAATTTAAAATGCAGCACTTTCATCGAGCACATAACCAAGGTGTCCAAAACAGTGAGTATCCTATGTAAAATACATTACTGTTATCTTAAACAGCATTACTTTGTACTACTCTAGTCTACCCATGCCTCACCTATGGTATTTATGCCTAGGGATCTACCACAACAAATCACCTAAAGCCAACAGGAACACAGCAAAATGCTACAAAACGAACAATCAAAAGCAAGTACAAAAAAACCCCGCCTCCCCCCTTTTCAAAAATTTAAACTTCCCCAAACATACAAAATTTCTCTTACTACCATGATACTACATTTCAGGACAACCAAAAACTAAGGGAAACCTTGAATCTTTCTTTGGTAGATGCAGCAAAACTCAAAAAAATAACACAAAAACAAGTATGGTAGGAACCCCTTTCCGGTTTCTGCTATACAGACATTTAAAATTTTGACCAAAACCACTATGGCTCCCCACCCGACTTTTTAATACAGTCACCCCTGCCCCCCCTAGTTGTTTACTTCCCATGAACTCCATAAGCACTGATCTCTCCATTAGTCTGGAAAATTTCCCAAAATTAAAGGGTTTTTAAAATTTTCGTTTTTTTACTCTGGTAATTTACTTTTTGGTACCCTTCCCAAAAAACTTGCACACGTGTGGAGCAGGTACAGTGGTACCCGGTTACGAACTTAATTCGTTCCAGAAAGGGTGTTTTGAGTGCCGATACCGAAGAATTTTTTTTCCATAAGGAAATGCGTAAATTAGATTGCCGTTTTTTGACCCCAAAAATTAACTTGCAATAGCACTTACAAAAATACGCTTACATAATTGTCGAGTTGGGGGCTGTTTTAAACTCGAGGGACCCCGTACACATTAAAATCCTAAAAATCTTTTTAGCCTTTAGGGTGCCATTTAAAAAGAAAAAATAAACTAGCCCCCAGTTTGCCGGTTTATTTAGCACAATTTGAGCAAGGGCTCTGGTGGCCTGGTGGTTAAAGCTCTCGCTTCACACGGTGAGGGCCTGGGCTCAATTCCCAGCCAGAGTAGAAACATTGGGTGTGTTTCTTTACACCTGTTGTCTATGTTCCCCATCAGTAAAATGGGTACCTGGGTGTTAGTCGACTGGTGTGGGTTGTATCCTGGGACACTGACCTAATTTGCCTGAAATGTTCAGCATAACAAGTGGCTTTCTATATAGTAGTATGTCAGCTATGGTCTGTATAACATGTACTTGCAGTAAATAAAGATATTATTATTATTATTGTTATTGCACGATTGAAGAATTGCTGCACAATTTTATATAACACGTTGTATAATTAATTTAACACGGTTCAGTTTGTGGGAAGGAAAAAAAAAATTCTCTTTTGCTGAAGCAGCTGCCTTCTTGTGGAGCAGCTGGGGAGCCCTCCCGCTATCCCATGCAACTCCCCGACACCACCCCACCATCCCAGCGTTTGTAATTCATATGTATCCAGTCTTTCTCTGCTACAAGGCAGCTGTGTTTGTGAATTGTGTTATATTTTAATTACTATACATGCATCTGTCAAGCAATCATGACACCCAGTAGCCATACCAGTGTTGCTTAAAGTGGCATGAAGAGGTATAATCACTTAAGTCTTAGAATTAACAAAGAAACAAAGATATTAGACAAGAGATAACCTATAGCCGTAATGAAGTGTTACTTTGTACACAGAAAAAGAGGTAAACCAAAGTTTGTGTGACTGACTGAATGACTGACTTGCTGAATGACTGACTGACTTACTGAATGACTTGACTGACTTACTGAATGGCTTAACTGATTTACTGAGTGACTTGACTGACTGAATGACTTAAAAGTACAACTATCAACTTACAGTACCAGTATCTCTACCATCCACCTCAGCCCAGTAGGACCACAACATAACTCTCCACTCTCTTCACAATCATCCACAAATGCCAGCAACCACAATTTAAGGTAAGAAATACTATTATTTGTTACAGTTGTAGTCTTAAGCAGTAAAAACAACATAATACATCACAACAATGAACTACAACTACATATTCACTTTTATTTTTGTAAGATGTGGAGGCTTAAAAAAAAGTGGTTTGGCTTTTTGGGGCTCCCACGAACGTAACCCTATTTTTCCCACAAGTTCTTCAGTTGATCTAACACGATTTTAATTAACATGGCATTTTCAGGACCGTAACTACCGTGCTAAATGACGGTCTACTGTAATATGCAATAATAATCACTCTTGAGGCTCATTAATCTATGATATTTTTTTCCCAAATTACATAATAAACACACTACATAACATATAAACTTGATAAATACACCCCACAGTAGAATAAATTAACAAATATGAGATGTTAGGTGTAGATGAACGTGTATGAACCAAAACCAGATGCGCTTGTCTGCTTGTTTACATACTACGAGTCTCTCTCCTTTCACTTACTCGTTCTCTCTCTCATTTATTCGTTTTACCTCGTTTACTCACCTCTCACCCTACATTAAGACTACAAATATTTTAAGTTGAGTAATGAGTGTACTGTACATCCATTTTATTGGCCTGGGGCGCTTTAAATGTCATAGTATATTACGTGTGGGTGGGGTGTCCTGGCTGGCTACCATACCTCCCACACCTGACTTCTTACAATAAATAAAACTCACCCTCACCCAACATTAAGCCCAACAAATTTTTTAAGGAAATTAATGAGGTACTGGGGTTTTTTATTTTATTTTTTTTTTTTTTAAATTTCCTTTACTCTTTTGGGTAATTTAAATAATGTTATGTAAATTTTTTAAACGGGCCCATTTTATGCATTTCTTTCTTCTTTAAAACGCCCCAGCCACATCCCACAGGGGTGGGGGGGCCCCAAAAAGGGAAAAAACCCAAAAAGTTTCCCTTTTAAAAACCCTTTTTCAGGGCCCCAAAGGCCAAAATCTTAAGTCACGCACCAGTGCCCAAAGGGAAATTTTTAAAAAAAAAAAATTTATTTTTTTTTACAGAATTAAAGAGAAATTTTTTTGTGAAGGTAAAAAAAACAAAAAAAATTAAAATTTTGATCAGTACAAAACCGAGATCCCAAGTGCCAAGAAGTTTGTAGAAAATGATGGGTGGGGGCACATCGACGAATTCCACATACGCGTATTATATTATTTTTTGTTTTAGTTTTTTTTTTCTTTTTTTTTCCCAAATTTTTTTTTCTTTTCCGACTAACTTTTGGGGGCCTTTAAGACCAATACGTATATAATTGATTTTATATACTCACGGTATTGAACACAAATAACCGCACTAAAGTTTTATCAAATTATTGTTTACCACTTTTTAAATACAATAAAAAACACAAATATTGTATAATATTTTTTTTTCCCAAATCATATATTTACATATTTACAATCACTGGACAAGGTTTTTAGAACTTTTGGAGTTTGTGGAATCCTTGAAACAAGGCACCAGCACAGGGGCCCCTTAACATTCCTCACACAAAAAACGAGTGTCTTTGTTCTTTGTTGCCGTCTTTTGTTTGTGCACAAAAAAGCATCTCTTCTGAGAAAAATTTTTTTTGAGTTAAGGAAGCGGGTATTACGAAATGATCCCCTTTCTTTTCCTAAAACCCTTTGGGTATATTGTGATAAATTCGGGGACCAGGGTTGTTTTTGGCAGTTTTTTTACCGGGTACTTCATTATGATTTTTCTGACAACAGAAACAAAATTAAACCATACGGGGGGTCTGTTCCCCAGCTTTATTTGGTAAATTTAATGCATTCAGCATTGAAATGCCCAAATGGATGGAAGAAAAGTTTCATGTACCATTTTGTAACTCTTACAAAACACAGTAAAAAAACCCAACTGCATGTCACACTTTTCAACCAAGCCAGGGTTTTGTGTAAAAATCAATCACTGTAAACGGTTTTGAATACTTTTATTAGTCACTTTCGATAAATTTTTGCCACTGTCTTGCATTTTATTACGGTGAATGGTGTCAACAATGGACAATCTCGTTTGTCATGCCACCGTAATGCCATGATGTCTTTGGCAGTAAACCCCCTGAAACGTCATCCCCAAAACCCCGAACACCTGCGTTGACCGGGCATTTTTTTTACGATTAAACGCACGGGTGCCCACACACATCTGTCTTGTTCACTGGGGGCCCAGAAATCACTGAGAAAATGGGCTTGTGTCCCCAATTTTTGGTATATAAGGGATGGCCCTTACCAGAAAAAGGTGCCATAAATTTTTTTCTCACTACTTAAACCTGATATCCCCAAAAATAACATTTTGGGTTTTTTTTAAAATGTTTTACAAACCCGTGTAACAACAAAAAACCAACACCAGGCCCCCTGTCACAATCACAGAGTACAAACAATTTTATCCCAAAGGGGGGTTTCCCTCTTCTGGGTAAATACTGCTTGAATAACAGTCAAAACCTTTTTGAACAAAATCAAAGACTCGTCAATTAAAAAGATTCTTGAATGGTAAAAGTATATCCGAACTTTTGTTTGAGATACATGAAAAAAATTTCTAATCTTGTATAACCTTCCCTTTCCCCTGTCGGGGGCCGGGGTTTTGTCAGAGAATGAAACCCTACGTAACATTAAGATAAACCTTTTCACTGGGTATTATTTCACTAAAGGGATGGGGTAAAAATTGCCGATCGGGGGGACCATATGCTTTTATATTTTTCTTATAGCCCGGGGCATAAGTTTAAATTGTTGAAAAAAGGGCAAATACTTTTCGCAACACCCCGTCTCTTTCCCCCGTGTAGTCTTGACTGGGGGTGAAAAAATCGAAATTTGCCAGGGTGTACTGAAAATATTTTTTATTTTCCCTGAAAAAAAAATTTCCCCATCAAGGGTTTGGTCAAAGAAAAAAACAAAGAATTCCATTTTCTTTTGGGCCAGGTTCCAAGGGAAAGGTAGTAGAATACCATTTTGGGAGAGTCATCAAAGTGGTGAGGGCGGGGAAAACAAAATTGGGATTTTGCTGCCAATCCCAAAAACGGTTTCTGGGGGAAATACTGGACATCATAGGTTTGGTTTTTGTGGGGGTTTGGGTTGGGGGTTGTGGTGGGCGGGGGGTAAACATTCCGCTTTGCCCTTTGAACAACGATCAGCGGGCGTGGGTCCCCGCGGGAAACAGCAACCACGCATGGCGTGCCACAACCCCACCACCAGCCCCATAACACCATCCACCAAAAAGGCCTGTGGCCCACCCAAAGCCAAGTGAGCCAAAACCATCCCACAAACACAACCAAAAAGGGGTTTTGGGGGCCAGGGGAAATGTATTTCCCGGGATGTACTCCGGATGTTCGCCCCCCGCATGGGGCCCGGCGAACATACCGACGCTTCACTGGTGAATATGTTTCCTCACTTAACACTAAAAGTGGGGCCTTAGACAAGGAGTGTGATGTCCCCCCGGGGTTTTTTTAATATATTTATAGATGGGGTTGTAAGGAAGAAAATGCGAGGGTTTTGGCAAGGCGGGGAGTTAAAAGTAAAAAACACACAAAAAAGGGGGAAATTTTTGCACAGCTCCCTTTTTTGGGCTGATGACCTGTCCCTTTTTGGGAGATTCTGAAAGAATTTGCAGAGTTTGGTGGATAAAAATTTGGAAAGGGTGTGCAAAAGAAAAAAAAATTAAAGGTGAAACAGGAAAGAGAAGGGTTTAATGAGGATAAAAAAAAGATTAGGTGATGAAAAAATGAAATAAAGTTGGGGGGAGAGAGTATGGAGGAGGTAAAACGTATTCAGATATTTGGGAGGGGAACGTGTCAGCGGAGGGGCCCTATGAAAGATGGGGTGAATCAAAAAGAATTAAAGGGAAAAAGAGTGAGGGGCATTTGGGAGTCTGGGGAACAAAAAACTTTGTCCTTGGAGGCAAGGGGGGAATGATGGGGAGTATAGTTTTCCCCAACCTTTTAAAAAGGGGTGTGAACCCGTGGGTGAGGGAATGTTGCAGCGAGGAGAAGGCTGGAGGCAGTGGGATTCATGTCTGAGGGCAATTGTTTTGGGGGAATATAATGCAGAAATTTCGTATTTTGGGGAAGTTAGGAGGAGGTCGGGTTTACCAAAACTTTTTGCCCCAGGGGGCTGGGGGAAGGGTTGTTGAGGGGGTTTCGACATGTAAAAGAAATGGAGCGAAAACAGAATGACTTCAAGGTGATTCGGGATTTTGGAAGGAAGGGGGGGTTGGGGGGTCGGCTAGGGGGGGTTTTGAGGGAGGGGGAAAAAGGAGGTTTTGTGTGCGAGGGGTTTGGGACTTCCAGCGGGCATTTTGGGAGCGTTTTTTGATGGGAGTGAAGGGAGAAAAAGGGATTTTTAATACTTACGTCTGTTGGGAGTGTGACAAAGTAACATTTAGAAGGGATTCGGGGAAACCGGCGGGCCCGGACCTTGAGTCCTGGAGAGGGGAAGTACAGTGCCGCACTTGAAGGAGGGGTTTTTAATTGTTGCATTTTAAAAACTGTAGTGTAAAGAAACCCTTCGGCAAAAAAGGATGGGGGAAAAAATGATGGTGAAATTTTTCCCCCTTTTTTTCGGGCCCCCCTCCCTTTGGGTTTGGGAAAATTGGGCCGGTGTGATAAAAAAAAAAAAAAAAAAAAAAAAAACACTACCCCAAATTTAAAAGGGCGAGCGCAATAAAATCACAATCCCACTCAAAAATAAATCGCATTACTGAAGTCAAGGCCAGGCCATGGGAAAAAAAATTTATTTTTCCTTTTTTACGTTTAGGAACCCCCCGACCGTAAAGTAAACGAGTGCCCACACCAAGGTAGAATTTCGGGGATCGTGGGGGTTTTTCTGCACAAATTATCGATATCCTGTCTTTTATTTTCGGTCACAAATTTATAAAAAAGCCGTAAAAATTCGTTTTCTTTTCCCACTTCCATCAGTGTCAGAACTATCGGAAAAGGAAGGGGAGACCCCAAAATTTTCCCGGGGAGGGAGAGCTGACTTGCGACAGGCAGGGTAAACAAGGGTGATTTGACCCGGGGGTTTCCCACAATGCTATGCAGGCGCCTAGTTTTTTTTGTTTACGGCGCCCCCCAAAGGCGCAGACCCTTCCTTCAAAAAGTGGGCCCTATGACGCTTTGGGCGTAAATTTAGGGGCGCTAAAATTTTTTGGCGTAGATCTACGGTTTGGACACTAGGGACCCAGCCGTAGATCTAGGGGAAAACCCCTAAAAGGGGAAAAAATTTTAAATAATATATACGAAAAAGGGGGTTACTAGCCCCTTGCTCCCGGGCCTTTTGGGGTCCCCTTTACGACCGAAAGGGTTTAAAACGGGGGAAAAATTTTTCTTTTCCCATTTTCCCCCTTTGGAGAAAAAAGGGGAAAGAACAAGAACTAGTAAAAAAAAAAAAAAACCCCAGAGGGGTGGAATATATGTTTGTACAGAAATTGTAGAAGAAAGAGGGTACCTGAAATCTTTCTTTTATGTATGAGATAGAAAAATGGACCCCCGCAATCCAACCCACCCTGTAAAAAAAATTACATTTTTTCTTTTTAAAACACTCCCTTGGCGGGAAACGGAAATTTACCTCCCTGGGTGGTTGCTGTCTCCCCACCTACTACCTAGATTTATGCATTTTTTTAGTAAAAAAAAAATTGGCATTTTTTGCTTTCCCCAGCGTTTTTTGTCCATTTTTCCGGCGGTAGCCATGAACCTAACTTACATATAAAGGGGGCCTATTCTACCTCTTTAATATAAACCCTTTGAATGGGTCAATCTAATAAAAACTCAACGAGAATAAAGGGTCCCAAAAAATTTTTAACACTGCTTGAAGAATTTTACAGGTTTTCCCTCTGAAAAATCTTGAAAGGGACTGTTAAAAAAGGGACCTTTATACTTTTAAAGGATAAAACAACACAAATACAAAATCAAATCTTTAAAAACTGCCCGTTTTTAAACCCCTTATTCCCCTTTCCCCCCCCCCCCAACTTCTTTTTTCTAATTTTTTTTTTTACTTTCCCCTTAAATGCATCATATGCTGAAAACCCTTCCTTCAAAAAACTTACCCTAGAAATTTTCCATGTTCTTAAACCCCTCACTAAAACCTTTTGCAGACAAAAATCCCATTACAGTGTTTTGTATTGTAAAAAACCCTGAATTAGTATCATCGCCCTTTTATAGTACATGTATATATATATAAATAAATATACACAAGTTAAAAAATTTTTTTTAAAAAATTTATGAATTTTTCTTTTAGGGCCGTAAATTTCAGGTAGGGTTAGGGGAAAAAATTTTCCCAAAATGAATTTTACTTTTTGGGCCCTTTAGATTTGGGAAAAATTTTTAATATACAGTATTCTAACCTCGTAAAAGTATTGTAGCTACTACTGGTAAGAGTAGCAAATGTGAAAGGGTAAAGTAAGATTTAAAAAGGGCCCGAGAATATGCACGAGCTACATTTGTTCCACCCTAAGAGTGAAAGAAAAAGGGAAAATCCACAAGGTCAGAAGGGTGTACAAGTTTGGGGGGTGGGGTGATGACGTGGGTCAAATAAATACCATTACAAAAAAACCCGCCACTGAGACTAATTTTTAAATTTTTTTAATTTAAAATTTATGGGGGGGGGAAAAAACTCAGCAGTAATATTTTGGCCCCCAGAATGGGAAAAAATGAGCCCAAACCCTTTCTTCAAGGGAAGGCCCGCCCCCATTTACAGGATCCAAGAACCCCTTTAATGGTTTTTCAAGGTACCTATATTAAGGGCTTAACACTGAGAAATGGTTGACCCTTAAAAAACCCGAAATTGTAAAGAGCAATGTATAACTTATTTTGGTAAGTGATTTAAAAATTTTAAAATCAACAGTGTAAAGATAGAAAAAAAAAAAAAGTTGCCGTGGGCCTGGGGAAACAACTTAAAATTTGTTTTCCCGAAGGCTGTTCAGTGCCGAAACCGAACTAATTTTTCCCGTAAGGGATTTGTTTTAAATTAAATTAATCTATTTTTTGCCCCCCAAAAAACACTTACAAAAGCAAATTACATAAAAACACTTAAAATAATTAATTCGATTTTTTGGGGTGTTCGTATCCGAGGTTTTCAATGTATTTTTTTCAATAAATTTTTGCTGTACTGACTGTTTGGGAAGGCCACTGCTAAGTGGAAAAAACTTACAAGTGTGTTACCAATGTTGTTGCCAAACTTCATACAAAAATTTTTCCATAAATTGTGGTTTAAAGAATTTTTCTTCTAAAAACTATTGGAAATGTGGGAAATATGAAAAATGCACTTTAAAAAACTCATAAAAAAAACACCAACTTTCAAACCCTCAAACCAGGGCCTATCACATCATCCAAATGAATTTGATAAAAAAAAAGCAATTATTTGCATCATTCAGTTTCTTGATCTTGAAATCATATATGTACTTTGGGACAAAAACTAAACCTAATAGTGTAAATACACTTAAAAAAATCTTCTAAGGGATCTCCCAGGGGTTAAACCATCACATGTTATCATTAAATGGGGAAATGGCAAACAAACCCTTTTTTGAAGGCACGGAATTTGCCAAAAAACATCCTGCAAGGGGGCCACCTATATTAAATTTAATTTGAAGAAACGACTTTAACTTATTGGGAAAAACCCCTTTTCCTTTACAACACAAAAAACAGACCACAAGCAAAAAGCTTTTCAGATTATATATGATTAAAGAAATACCAAAGTCAAGCAGTCCCCTTGTTAGGGGGAAAAATTTTTATACCAGAGAGGCTGTGAAGTGAGATTAGGTAACGAACTTGTGGTATTTTTTCATCTTTCCCAGAGATGGGGGAAAAGATGATGGAAAAACCATGGAGACAAAAATTTGAAGGTTACTAAATCAATGTATTGGGAAAATGATTGTAAATTTTTTGTATTAAAGGGTATAATTTTTTTTTAAAAATTAAAGGAACCCAAAAAATGTGCAAATTAAGGGGTTTGCTTAATTTTAATTTCCCTTTTGGATCCTGCACTGGCTATATGGTGTTTATTTTTTTTTGAGCTTTTAAACTGAAAATTTCCCCAATTTTTTAGGGATCTGGGAGTTTTTTTCAACAAAAAAATTTAAATTTTTAAACCCTTAAAAGAAATTTGGACCTTCCCTATAAATGGTTTTTCCATTGGGAATAATTTTTACATAAAAAAGGAAAAAAACTGCCAAAAAATAAACAAAGCAAAAAAAGGGAAAACTTGAAGTTCGCTAAAAGATCAAAACTGGAAAGCAGCCCCAGCATCAGTAAATGATAAAAATAATAATTTTTTTTTCTACAAGAACAGTACAAGGTATACAGACCTACTACTCACTGACATAACCCACTATACAGAAAAGACCCAAAATTATTAAACCCGGAGTTTAAACCTGGAGAGAGTTCCGGGGTCCCAAAGCCCCCGCAAGCCCGGTCTGTGACCAGCCTCCTGGGGGGAAACAGAGCCTGATCAACCAGGCTGTTTTTCTGCTGGTGGGACACAAAAAGAAAGAGCCAAAAACCCGCCCCGGTCAGGAACCGACTTTTAAAATGCTTGTTCATTGCCCCCTTTAAGAAATGCCCGGGGTTGTTGGTTTAATTTCCCCCTTTTTGTATGCTGGATGCATTTTAACATTCCCCCAGGGACCTGACCCTTATTTTATGGCCCCTTAAAAAAGTGCTAGGACACCCCTGCTTTTCATTTGGGGGGGGTTTCATCGTCCCGCCAAGTCTTTTGCTTTCGTAAGGGGGATTTTCGGTGCAAGTTCGGGACTAGTTTCCCCCTAGGATTTTCCAGGTGTATATAATCATGTAACTCTCCCGCCTGCGTTCCAGGGGAAAACAGTTTTTAAAGGGAACCTCAAGCGCTCCAGTAATTGAGGTGTTTTTTTCTCCGTTATCGCGCCATGAAAAGGTTTTTTCTGTACATTTTCAAAGGGGAGCAATTTCCCCCCCTGCCTTGGGAAAAGGGGCTTTTTAGTGCAGCAAAATTTCCCCGCCTAGAAAAGAACAATGACCTAAGAGTGGGCATCAAAGGGTTGGGCCCCCCTAGTTTAAAGGTTTTTCCCTTACCAACCCCGGGCATTTTTTTTGCCCAAAAGCATTGATACAATGTTATGGTCCCCTTTAAGGGGAGATTTCCCCCGACATGATCACTCCCAAAGGGCTTTGGGCGTTGGTGTTTTTGCTCTATTTGTTTGGGCCCGAATTTTTTTTATACTCCTGATGAAAAAATTTAAAATTTCCCCCGTGTTTTTCCATATCTGAGTAATTGAAATTTCTCATCTTGAAATTCATATTGTTTTTCCCGCAAACCCATTTTAAAGTTCCCCGGGGATGTCCACCTGGAAACCTTGCAGTGTCTCAATGGGAAAACACTGTCAAGCAGATTTTGGGGGTCCCTCTTTCGAAGGAAGACACGGTGCTGTGGCTGACATCCTTTTTTTCCTAATGTTTTGGAAAATGAGGATAGGAACCCAAAATGGGGGCGAGTAAAGTGCCTTGGGAAAAAGAGCTTTTCACCGTAGCTTTCCTTCGGACTTTTTCCTGTTGAGACTACTCTCTGTGTTCTGTTAGTGGGGGAAATTTTAGATCCTTTGACCGAAATTTCCTGTTATTTTTCCCTTTTGCACCATTTTTTGCGCTATTTTCCCATGGTCCCCCACTTTTCGAAAGGTTTTTTTCAAAATCGATATATTACATCTGCATTTTTTTGTCATCTATGCATTTAGGGCCTTGTCGTAGTGATCCAAATTGAGAGAAAAGGAGCGACCTGTTCTAAACCCCCCTGTTGTCCTGGGGGTTTTAACTGGGGTTTCTAGATGGGTGGGGATTTGCTTCTTTTAACCCCTTTCAAAGATTTTTATATATGGGATGTTAGTGGGAAATTTGGGCTGTATTTCTTTGCTTTGCTTTACTGCCCCCTTTGTGGAGTGGGGGTAATTTTTGTTTTTTTTAGTAAAATGTGGGGCGACCCCCCCGGGCCATTTTCCCCTCCATAGGATGGAAAAGGGTCGGGGAAAGGCTTTTTTGCAGTTTTTTGAAGAACCCGGTTCCATGATCTGGCCCCAGGGGGAGAGGCATGGGCAGTCATTTTTTCGCCCGTTCGAATTTATTTGGGATCAGGAAAAACATCGGGTAGGCCCTTTTGTTTAAACCCAAAATTTTGGGGGGGGCCCCATAAATTCATTTTTTATCTTCGACTCTCAGTCGGGGTTTGCGGGTTGCAAAAAATGAGTCAAACTGGGACTTGAAGTAAACTCACTCATTTTCCTTGCTGGGCCCCTCTGTGTAGGACCCATCTTGTTTAAGTGGGGCCCCAAAAACTGGGCGTTGTTTTTCGACTTTTTTATTTGGCATAAGGGGAAGAAATACTTTTGGGTTTTTTTTTCGATTTCATTTATGGCTTTTAGGGTTTTTCCCCCCCATTCCTGACTCCCAGAGATTCCTTTAAAGGTTTTAAATTCAATGCCTTCTATTTCTCTGACCATGTCTCCCTACGCATTTCAGATATATTGGGCCTCTTTTAAGGGCCCCTCTGTTAATTTTTTTTCCCGCCTGTAAAGGGGGCGCCTGACTCTTTCTATTTTTTCATCTACCCCCCTCCTTTTTCTTAGAGGAAAAAACCTTTGGCATACATCGAGTGCCACCCAAATTAAATTTTGTTTTTAAGGGATAAGTTGGGGTCTTGGGTTTCTTAATATATTTTCCCCCTTTTATATCGTTAGGACTTTGGGTTTTTTGTTTCCCCCTTTATGTTTTTTTATTGAAAATTGAATTTGGTGAATGCTCCCTTTGACTAGTTTTCCCTTATGGGCGGCCCCGGGGCTTTCCCCCCGGCATACATGTCTGAAACCCCAAATTTTGTTGTGATCTTTTTTATATTTTTTTTGTGAATGGTGACATTTCTTTTCAGATCACATTGTTAGGAAGATGGGGGGTCTAGTTTTATTTTTCCATTTTAGGGAGGCTCAATTTTTTTGCTGGTTTTAAATTTTAATTTTGTGCAAGATTTAAAAGCCGGGGTGAGTGTGAGTTTTCATCAACTGCCTCCGGTGTTATTCTGCAACAATATATTTTTTGCTATTAAATTCCCCCCATTTTTTGGTTCCTTTAAATTTAAACCCCCCCCGGAGCAAGATGTTTTGGGGGCAGAGGGTGGGAAAAATTTTTCCCGACCCGTGGTCAATTTTTAACACTTTTTTCCCGAATTGGGGTGGGGTTTTTCATCCCAGGTTTTTTAGACTACCAAAAATGAAACCCCAGGTTTTGGTTTTCGACCTTTCTGCCCAAAACTTCCACAAAATCATTTGAGGGATTTTGCAGTTCTGTGCAAACAAGCCTCTGCAATGTACAGGCCCAAAGCCCCCCCTTTTTGCCTGTTCACTCGCACAACGCATAGGGTTTTAACCTGGGGTCCATAATTTTTGTTTTCCAAGTGATCCTTTTTTTGGGGCTCAGGAAAGCCCCCGAACATTGCCTTTTCCTCTGCAAAGCAGTCCACGAATAAAAAGGTATTTTTTTGTTTGTTCTGGCTTTAACCCTTTATTTTTTGCAAAAAAAATGCTTGGACTGGTGGTATGTTGGTACTGGGGGGGATTTTTTTTTCCCGCTTTAGAATCTGTACTGTTGGTTTGGAGTGGAGGCCATGACTGTGGTTCCACTCCGGGAATGTTTGGTTTGGGTTTACGATTTCTGCCTTTTCCTGCCATTTTTTTCCCTTTCCCTGGCAAAAAAAAAACCCTCCCTCTTGATGCTGTGGCTACCCATTTTCCCCCAGGCCCTGGATATTTTTATCTTTTTGCCCCCTTAGATGGTGTGCCTGGCAATTTAATTTATAGCACTTTTTTTCCTGAGAAGAGGTACACATTTCAGGGTGAAAAAGCTTACGGGAAGGGATTTTTGCATTTTCCTTTTGTCATATGCATTTGGGCAAATTAGGTCAATTTTTGTCTCAGGACGACCCCACCAGTCAACTAACATCGAGTCCCCTTTTTACTGATGGGTGAACATTGGACACCAGGTGCCTTATGGAAACGCTCCAAATTTTTTTCCAGCCGTACTGGGATCGAACTCCGACCTAAAAGTGTAAACTGAGTGTCCCAGCAAAGATTCAGGAACCTAAAGGTTCACTTGAAAAATTGGATTTATTAACACTTTGGCCTTTTCCCCCCAAAGGTAGGGGGGCACGAAAAAGAAAAACTTCCCCGTCTTTCACCCATCACTGTCTTGCTAGAGGTGCCTTAACTAAGTTTTAGAACTGCAACATTAACACCCCCCCTTTCAAGTGGGGCATTGTACTTCCCATCCCGGACTCAGGTTTGGCCTACTTTTTTCCCCTGAATCCCTACATAAATTTTACCCTGCCACCCCAACGAGTCAACCCTAAAAACCATTCACTCCATCTAACCTCTCACACAGCTTCGGGAAGCCCAAGCCCCTTGCAAACAAAACCTCCATTACCCCCTCCCCCAACCTTTCCCAGCTGACCTCTACTCTCTTCCCTCCACTACAATTTATACTCTAAGCATTCATTTTGTTCCCTCCTCTCTAATGTCCGAAACCCCCAACATCCCCTCCTAACCCCCTATAGTAGTTTTTTGGGAATCCCCCACCCCCTCCTAATTTCCAAAAACAAATTCTTCATTTTAAAACACACCACACATTGCCCCATAACAACATCTCCACTGCTTCCCCCTTTTTTCCTTTTTGCAACATTCACCATCCTGCTTTTCACCCATATAAGAGTATTGGGATAACAATACAACTTGGACATGACTTTTATCCATTCCTGTCTTCAAAATTTTCCTTAACTTGTATTTTTTCCTCACTTTTCTTATCAGTGGCATCATGTTAAAAAAAATACTATAAGCATAGAACAACCCCCCCTTGTTTTCATTACACTGATCACCCCTTCACCCAAATTGTAATCCAGTAAAAACCCCGATTTAATGGACCTTGTTTTTGGGACAACGGTTTGGGGGCCTCATTTAAAAAACCTCAATTTTCTGTTTTTTGGGTTCAGAAGACAAACCTTTTTACCCGACAGTCTTTTTTCCCCGGGAATTTCCCTTACTTTTATGGGTTACTGGTAAATCGATTCGGATTTATGAAAGTCTTTTTTTGGGTTGCCCATTACTGTGATAGAAAAAAAAACTAAAATTTAAAACTGAAAAATTATTACCTTTCAAGGCAGGTAAAATTTGCCGCCTAAAAAATGTACAGAAAACTTTCCGGCGCGCAAAACGGAGTAAAACACCTCAATTTTTGGGACGCTGGGTTCCTAAACCCTGTTTTCCCCGGGAACGCAGGAGGGAGAGATACATGATTATTACACCGGAAAATCCTAGGGGGACTAGTCCCCGAATTTGCACACAAAAATCACTCTTACGAAAGCAAAAACTTGCAGACGATGCACCACCCCCCCCCAATAAAAAGCAGGGGGTATAGCACTTAAAGAGCCAACAAAAAAGTGCAGGGGCCCGAGACTGTTAAACTGCCTCCCAGCACACATAAGGGGGGTTTTACCAAAAACCCCCGGGCACTTCAGTGGCACTGGACAAGCACCTAAAGTCATTTCCCGGATCAGCGGGCTGTGGCTCGTATGTTGGTTTTGCGTGCGCCAGCAGCAACACCTGTTATCAGGCTTATCCACCAAGGGGGCCCGGGTCTCAGACCGGGCCCGGGGGCTTGCCCCCCGGAACCTCTCCAGGAAAACCCAGGTTACCAGATACCCTTTTCCCTTTTAGTCGCATAAATTTTTGGCTTCGCCAATATAAAAATTTTAACATTTCCATTTAACTAAAGCCCAGAAAAAAACACCATTTATACAGTGCCTGGACTTATTTCTTCTAACCTAAATGAGTAAAAAGCCTTAAATTTTTAAAAGAAAAAAAATATAATTAAATACAAAAAAAAATTAGAAACTTTATAAAAAAAGTAGTAGAAAAAATGTTTTAAAGAGAGGACTTTTGTGTTAAAATACTGAAAGTTTAAAACCTTTAAAAATTAAAAACACTGGGATGGGACACCATGAGCCAGCTCCTGAAGCAAAATAATTTATCCCAAAGTAAATAGGTCAGAAAGCCATACAATAATAATGAAAAGAAATTTTTCATAAAAAAATGATAAGAAAAACAAATTTTATAAAGCATGAAAATGTTGACTCCATGCATACCCTTAACTCATGCGTAAACAAATGGGTCTTTAAGACCTGCATTTCACCTGTTACCATCATCAAGAATCTTTAATCTTAAAATAAAGGGGTAAAGTAAACTTTGATATACATGATATACAATCAGTGTATATACCCTGTGCTGTATAACTTCAAAATGAAAACTTTAATGTATCAAGTTCATTTTCATCTGCTGTTAGTTCAGAGTCCCAAAAGAGTGTTAGTTATCGCTTTTCCCCCCCTTTCAAGCATTTGTTTTTTGATGCATAAAACAGTTACATTTAAATTTTGTGAGAAATTTTATTGCATGTTTGATACATGCTTCTCTATGAATCTCTCATAGAATTCCGAGTATTGGAAACCCCCAACACCTGACCCATTCAGCCAGAAGACCCTTTACAAGATCCTTAAACATCCCCCTTTCATGAAAACCCTTTCAATGATTAGATCCCCAAAGCTCTTCAAACCCGGGTTTTTACCACAGTTTTATTAAAATTCTCAAAAAATTTATCAAAAAAGTGATCAAGCATTGTGAAAAAAAACCCTTTCTCCCCAAAAAATTTAATTTTGACGCAAAATCCTGTATTTTTAAAACTATGTTAAAATATATTGGGAAATATTAATACAAAGGAAAATTGCATTTATCTTTATTTCAAAAAAGCCTTTGATGTAAGCTCCATGAGAATTAATATGGGAAAATACAAAAAAGTGATTAAAATATATTACAGTGGGGAAAAAATTTAATTTTTTAAAAATAAATTCCAAATAGTCTAGAAAAAAACTCCCCAAAAAAAATGTCCCCAGCAAGGTCCCACAAAGGGAAAAATATTTTCCAAACGTTTTAATGTACATATGCTAATGATTTTACCATATAATTAAAAAAAAATAAACTGTTTTAGATTAACCCCTTTACTCACCACCGATCATTTTTTAAGCACAATCCCTCCAAAACTGCTGAAAAAGGAAAATTTGCCCAACATTGAAAAAAAAAAAAATTCAGTGGGACATGATGAGAAAACAAACTTTTGACCTTTTTGTTTGGTTTAAACCCCTTTTAGGGTTTTTGGACCTAGACGGCTTACACCCAAATTGTGGGAAAATTAGGTCCATAAAAATTCAGTGGTCGTTGCCGTATAAAAAAACGCGCACACAGTCAAAGAGAAAAAAAAAAAAAACTGCCGTTTGGGAATAAAACACGACTTTCCGATTTTCTTTGGGAAATTTTTGTGTATTTATTTTTCTTTGTCTCATTTATGAAGGGAAGGCAACATAAATTGAGTATTTTATGGTTTTAAAATGAAAAGCCCTTTAAATTAGCTAAATTTAGCAGAATTTTCGTTTTTTTCCAAAATTTCAAAAGAAAACCCAAATATCAAGCTTCAATACACATAAACGGCGAGTCAAATATTCTTTTGAAAGTGCGCCAATTTATTCATACCTTTTTTTACACTAAGCGTAGTCTGCATAACAGTAAATCTTCAATTTTTTGAGAATAAAAATTCAAGGGGGAAAGAAAAAGAATTTAAGAGGGTCTTGAACGTGCAAATGACAGAGGAAAGCATTTTGGCCAGGAAGATTTCTTTTTTGTCGGGACCCTATTCGGAAATTGGGATCTTTTGAAATTTGTGTGAAATTGGAAAATTGCTAAATTCTGCCCATGTACGGATGTTGAAATTGATAAATGGGTGGTTTCTTGCACTCTTTCAATAGAAAAAAAAGGAGTTTTTAAACAAAATATTCAGTTTTTTTCGACTTAAAAAGGGAACTGGGCCGGAAATGGGGGGCCCTAGTGGGCAAAATCGCCGATCCGTAAAAATCGCCGAGACTGCTAACTTCCGGGGAGCTAAACCCCTAAGTTTCCATCAAATTTCATATTTTTGGTGTCATTATGTGGGGGGAAAAAATTTTCTATTTTTTTCAAAAAAAAAAATTTTTTTTTTTTTTTAAAATTTTGGCCACCCCAGAACGAGTCTCGGAGAGGGCCTGTGCCCCCGGGTTAAACAGTAAAATTGATTTTTGGTGGTTTTTTGGAATGGTTTTTCTTGGCATCAACTATAAGATGGCAGACATACAGAAAACCCCCCAAATAATGGACTAATTTTCGAGAGGGGGGGTAATGACAGCTATTGCTGGGTTATGTTCTAATAAAAATGGACAATGGACTTTTTCCCTTTTCCAAAACCCGTTATACATAGGGATTACGCACTAGAAATAAGAGGTATTTGGTTGGTTTCAAAACAAAAATATTTGAAATGACTTTAAAAAAGCAAAATATTTTTGTGATGTTTTTTCCCGAGGAAGGTAAGGGTTCTTTTACACCTCCATTTTTAAAAAGTTTTTACTAGATCTGCTTCAGTTATTGGGACATCCTAGCCATGACGAATCATGCCTGCCATATTTTATTTAAAGGGATTAGGATAAAACTCCCTTCATTTGTATGAATTCAAAACAGAGGGCAAAATATAATATGGGAGAGGCCGAGGACATGATTTAATAAAAAAAAAGAAAGTTGCTTTAGTAGTGGAAAGCCCGCAGTATTTATTTTGGGGCTTTTAAAATTTATTTTTTTTTTAAAATTTTTTTTCAAAAATTGGGAAATTATGATTTCTGT
>NC_069433.1:34657658-34677270 GCF_026875155.1 Cherax quadricarinatus | reverse complement strand
CCACCACCACATCATACCCACCCACCCCCTTCACTACTCCCCCCCCACCTCACTACCCCATCCACCACGTTAGACTCTACCCCCCACATTACTACTCCCCCTTCACTACCGACCCCCATCACACTCCACCCACCCCCCCCACACTACTCCACCCACCACCACACTACCCCCCCACCACCCCTACCCCATCCCCTGTTAGTACTCTCCACCACTTCATACCTGCCCCCATCACTACTCCCCCCCGCCACCATCAACCCACCCCCCCTTTCACTACTCACCCCGCCACCATCACTACTCCACCCGCCACCATCACTACTCCACCCGCCACCATCACTACTCCACCCGCCACCATCACTACTCCACCCACCACCATCACTACTCCACCCACCTTAGTTAATGTTTCTGGAAAAATTGAGTGTTGAAATGGAGGTTACCTCTTCCCCAGATTTATACAAGAACCAAACATTTGATGAGGTGCTTTACTACAATCTGGGATTAGTGTGGGAGTATTATCCTTCCAGTTATGTCTTGGAAGAGCATGTGGGATGCGACATTCCTCTGGGTACAGAGTTGGATTTGACTTCAGATACGCCGCCAATTAGTGGCGGCGTATCTGAAGCTCGCTTGTAAGTCGGATTTTGGCTTGTAACTTGAAGTAAAAAATCGACTGAGCAATGGCTCGTAACTCATAAAACAGAAAATTTGTAAGTTGGGGCACTCGTAAGTCAAGGTACCACTGTACTAGCTTCTGTACCTACGCATTTTAAACCTGGCACAAGGTCAGAGGTCTGCTTTTCCTATCATGTACTAAGTAAGGGCAGCTTTTTTAATTTGGGTAAACATTCAATGCTCGGACCCATTCCCTCATGTCTAAATTTTTTTTTTACCAATCACAGCACATATGCAATCTACAAGAGTGACACTAGCATCAATAATGTAGACTGCACGAGAGACAGTGAAAGGATTATTTCAGGGCACTGACAGAAAGGGTAAAGATAGCAAGGGTTACCTCAATACATAACAGTGGAGACCTCAACAGATGACAACAGCTATAGGCCAATATCTAATATCTAACTTGCCTTTAAATTAAGTCTTTGAAAAACTAATTCATAAACAATTTAACTCTTTCTTTGTGTTCCATAATATTCTTAACTTGTGCCAGTTTTGGTTTCAGGCCAAGGAAAAATGAACAAGGTAATCATAAACTGTTTGACTTCATGTATGAAGCTTTTGAAAATACGACTATTCAGGGGGAATTTTCACAGATTTTGGGAAAAGCTTTAGGTACAGAAAACCACATCATCCTGCATCTTAGAACATATGGTATGAGAGGTCATACCTTGCCTACTAAAAATCCTACTTTAATGGCAGACAGCAATGTGTTTCCATCAATAAATCAACCTTATAAATTTTGATCAATCAATATAGGTTCCTAAAAGGGTAGTATTCTTGTCCCTCTGCTTTCTTCATTTAAATCAATGACCTTCCTAATGCATCTGGGGTACTTAAAATTTCTCTTTTTTTTTTTTTTTTTCAGACAACTTTTGTCATCCCCTTTGAGATCCAGTTTCTCTCAAAACTACAATGAGCTAATGAATATTCTACATAAAATGATTACCACTATGCCACTCTTAATACTTACAAAACTTTCTACATGTTATTTGGAAATAGAACTATAAATGTACAACACAAATAATAAAATTTTTCTCCCCACCCGTACAAAACTGATGGAAATTTTTGAGTCTATACCTTTACAGAAATTTAAAATGCAGCACTTCATCGAGCACATAACCAAGGTGTCCAAAACAGTGAGTATCCTATGTAAAATACATTACTGTTATCTTAAACAGCATTACTTTGTACTACTTAGTCTACCCATGCCTCACCTATGGTATTTATGCCTGGATCTACCACAACAAATCACCTAAAGCCAACAGGAACACAGCAAAATGCTACTAAACGAACAACCCAAAAAGCAAGTACAAGACAACACACGCCTCCACTCTTAAAAAAATTTAAACTTGCCCAACATAAAAAATGTTCTCTTACTACCATGCATACTACATTTACAGGACAACCAACACTAAGGGAAACTCTTGAACTCTTACTTGGATAGATGCAGCAGAACCAAACACATAACACAAAATACAAGTATGGTAGGAACCCACTTTCCGGGGGTTTCCTGCTAATACAGACATTTCAAATTATGACCAAAACTCACTATACGGCTTCCCCACCTGACTTTCTAATACAGTCACCATGCCCCACCTAGTTTGTTTCCCATTCTCCATGAACTCCATAAGCACTGCTTTCCCCTCCATTATGTCGGGAAACTTTCCAAAACTTCAAGTGTTTTAAAGTTATTTCATGTTTTTTATATACTCTGGTAATTATATTTTATGTGAAACCTGTACCTAAATAAACTTGCACACTGTGCTGGCCCATGCAGGTACAGTGGTACCTCGAGTTACGAACTTAATTCGTTCCAGAAGGCTGTTTGAGTGCCGATACCGAACGAATTTGTTTCCATAAGGAATGACGTAATTAGATTAGTCTGTTTCAGCCCCCCAAAAATTACATTTCAATAGCACTTACAAAAATACGTTTTACATAATTGTTCGAGTTGGGAGCTTTCGAAACTCGAGGAAACCACTGTACACATTAAAATCACTAAGAGTCTTTTTAAAGCCTTGAGGATGCCATATTAATAATGATAATAATAATACAGTGACCGTCAGTTAGCACGAGTTTATTTAGCACAATTTAGCAAGGGCTCTGGTGGCCTGGTGGTTAAAGCTCTCGCTTCACACTTTGAGGGCCTGGGCTCAATTCCCAGCCAGAGTAAAACATTGGTGTGGTTCTTTACCCCTGTTGTCTATTTTCCCCATCAGTAAAATGGGTACCTGGGTGTTAGTCGACTGGTGGGGGTTGTATCCTGGACACTGACCTATTTGCCTGAAATGTTCAGCATAACAAGTGGCTTTCTATATAGTAGTATGTCAGCTATGGTCGGTATAACATGTACTTGCAGTAAATAAAGATATTATTATTATTATTGTTATTGCACGATTGAAGAATTGCTGCACAATTTTTATAACACTGTATAATTAATTTAACACGGTTCAGTTTGTGGGAAGGGAAAAAAAAAAATTCTCTTTTGCTGAAGCAGCTGCCTTCTTGTGGACAGCTGGGGAGCCCTCCCGCTATCCCATGCAACTCCCCGACACCACCCCACCATCCCAGCGTTTGTAATTCATATGTATCCAGTCTTTCTCTGCTAAAAGGGCCCAGCTGTGTTTGTGAATTGTGTTATATTTTAATTACTATACATGCATCTGTCAAGAAATTTCATACACCAGTAGCCATACCAGTGTTGCTTAAAGTGGCATGAAGAGGTATAATCACTTAAGTCTTAGAATTAACAAAGAAACAAAGATATTAGACAAGAGATAACCTATAGCCGTAATGAGTGTTACTTTGTACACAGAAAAAGGGGAACCAAAGTTTGTGTGACTGACGAATGACTGACTTGCTGAATGACTGACTGACTTACTGAATGACTTGATTTGACTTCTGAAGGCTTAACTGATTTACTGAGTGACTTGACTGACTGAATGACTTAAAAGTACAACTATCAACTTACAGTACCAGTATCTCTCCCATCCCCCTCAGCCAGTAGGACCACAACATAACTCTCCACCCCTCTTCACAATCATCCACAAATGCCAGCAACCCACAATTTAAGGTAAGAAATACTTTTATTGTTACAGTTGTAGTCTTAAGCAGTAAAAACAACAAATACATCACAACAATGAACTACAACTACATATTCACTTTTTTTTTTTGTAGAGTGGAGGCTTAAAAAAAAGTGGTTGGCTTTTTGGGGCTCCCACGAACGTAACCCTATTTTTCCCCACAAGTTCTTCAGTTGATCTAACACGATTTTAATTACATGGTTTTTTCCCAGGACCGTAACTACCGTGCTAAATGACGTCTACTGTAAATATGCAAATAATCACTCTTGAGGCTCATAATCTATGATATTTTTTTCCCAAATTACATAATAAACACACTACATAACATATAAACTTGATAAATACACCCCACAGTAGAATAAAATTAACAAATATGAGATTTAGGTGTAGAAGAAAGTGTATGAAAACCAAAACCAGATGCGCTTGTCTGCTTGTTTACATACTACGAGTCTCTCTCCTTTCACTTACTCGTTCTCTCTCTCATTTATTCGTTTTACCTCGTTTACTCACCTCTCACCCTACATTAAGACTACAAATATTTTAAGTTGAGTAATGAGTGTACTGTACATCCATTTTATTGGCCTGGGGCGCTTTAAATGTCATAGTATATTACGTGTGGGTGGGGTGTCCTGGCTGGCTACCATACCTCCCACACCTGACTTCTTACAATAAATACTACTCACCTCTCACCCTACATTAAGACTACAAATATTTTAAGGTAATTAATGAGTGTACTGTGTATTTTATTTTATTTTTTTGTTTTTAATGCCTAGCTCTATTGGTAACTTAATATATGTTAGTGTAAACTTGTTATCTGGCATTTATATGCATTTCTTTCTTCTTTCAACGCACCAGCCACATCCCACAGAGGTGGGGTGGCCCAAAAGGAAAAACAAAAGTTTCTCCTTTTAACCCTTTCAGGGTCCAAGGCCAAAATCTTAAGTCACGCACCAGTGTCCAAGAAATTTTGAAAAAAAAAAAATTATTTTTTCTTACAGAATTAAAGAGCATATTTTTGTGAAGGTAATAAAACAAAAAAAATTAGAATCTGATCAGTACTTACCGAGATACAGTGCCAAGAAGTTTGTAGAAAATGATGTGGTGGCGGCAACATCGACGAATTCCACATACGCGTATTATATTATTTTGTTGTTTTAGTTGTTTTTTCTTTTCTTTTCCAATTTTTTTTTATTCCTACTACATTTGGGGGCCTGAGAGACCAATACTGTATATAATTTTATATATAAAATACTCACTGTATTGAACACAATAACCGCACTAAAGTTATTATCATATTATTGTTTACCACTGTTTATTACAATAAACAGCACAAATATTGTATAATACAAAAGTTCTATCATATATTTACATATTTACAATCACTGGACATTGTTTTAGAACTGCTGGAGCTTGTGGAACTCCTTGAAACAAGGACCATGCCAGAGGCACCCTTTCATTCCTCACACATAAACCGAGTGCTTTGTGTCTTTGTTGCCGTCGTTTTGTTTGTGGCACGACAATGCATCTCTTCTGAGCAAATTTCTTTTGGTTGAAGGAAGCTGTATTATGAAATGATCACCTTCTCTCCTCAAACGCTTGGTAAAATTGTGATGAATTCGAGGGCCATGTTGTATTGCAGTTGTTACCTGGTACTTCATTATGAGTTTCTGACAACAGAAACAAAATTCCCCCATACGGTGGTCTGTTACCAGTCTTTATTTGGTACATATTATATGCATTCACATTGAAATGTCCATGAGATGGAAAAAAGTTTCATGTACCACTTGTAACTCTTACGAACACAGTCAACAAAACCAATCTGCATGTCACACTTGTCAACCAAGCGCAGTTTTGTGTATATCAATCACTGTCACTGGTTTTCGAATACGTTCATTAGTCACTCGATCAACTTTGTCACTGTCTTGCATTTTTATTACGGTGAATGGTTGTCAACAATGTGACATCTCGTTTGTCATGCCACCGTAATGCCATGATGTCATTGGCAGTAAACACCTGCACGTCATCACCACGAACACCTGCGTTGAGCCTGGGCATATGTTTACGATTAGAACGCCTGTGCCACACACACATCTGTCTTGTTCACTCTGAAATCACTGAGTAATGGGCTTGTGTACCATTATTGTATATAATGTATGGCCCTTACCAAATAAGGTGCCATCATGTTTCTCACTACATCACCTGATATACCCAATAACATCTTGGTATCTTCAATGTTTTACTACCCTGTATACAACAATACCAACACCAGGCCACTGTCACAAACACAGAGTACAAACAATTTTATACAAAGCGGGTTCCTCTTGCTCGGTATATACTGCTTTTAATGACAGCTACCTTTTAACAAAATCAAAGACTCGTCAATTACAAATTCTTGAATGGATAAAAGTATATCCTGAAAATTTGTTTGAGATACATGAAAACATTTCTAATCTGTATAACCTGTCACTTCTGTCAGGCCTGGTTTTGTCAGAGAAGTGCAACATACGTAACAGTAAGATAAACCTGTTCACTGGGATTATTTCACTGAAGGATGGGTACAAATTAGCCGATCTGTGGACCAGTATGCTTTTAATTATGCTTAAGACGTGAGGCATAAGCATTATTTTTGCAAAAAGCAAATACATTTCTGCAACAGTCGTCTCTTTCCACCTGTGTAGTCTTGACTGGGTGATAAGATCGTATTTGCCATGGTGTACTGAAAATACTTATTACTTTCCCTGACAAAAATTTCCATCAATGGCTGGTCAAAGAATAATTCAAAGAATTCCAGTTCATTCCATGGTTTCCAAGGGGACAGGTAGGTAGAATTCCACTTGAGAGTCATCAAAGTGGTGAGGGCTGGGAACAAAATTGGGATTTTGCTGCCAATCCCAGATACGGTTGCTGGTGGATACTGACATCATAGGGTGGTTGTGCGGTGGTTGTGGGTTTTGGGGGCTGGGGGGTGACGCTCCGCTTTGTCCTTGAACTGACGAGTCAGCAGCGTGGTCCCCGCGTGGCACAGCGAGTCACGCATGGCGGTGCCACTAAACCCCCACCAGCCCCACTAACACCATCCACTGATGCCTGTGGCCCCATCCATGCCAAGTGTAGCCACATCATCCTCACTATCACTACCTAAAATGGGGGTAGGGCCCCGGGAAAGTACTCCGGAAAGTACTCCGGGATGTACTTTCCCGGGGTGTTCGCCGCCGCATGCGGGGGCGAACATACCGACGCTTCACTGGTGAATATGTTCCTCCCCTATCACTACCGAATGATCGTCGAGCGCAAAAAATCACAATCCCCCTCAGAATCATCGTCATTACTGAAGTCAAGGCCAGGCCATGGGAAAATATTAGTTTTCTCTTACTTTAGGAACACCCCACCGTGAGTCACGAGTGCCCACACCAGAGGTAGAAGGTCGAGGATCGCGGGTTTTCTGCACTATTTCGATATCCTGGTCATTTTTTTCGGTCACTAACTTATCAAAGCCGTAGAATTCGCTTCATTTCCACTTCCATCAGTGTCAGAACTATCAGACAGGAAGAGGAGAGTCCCAATTTTCCGGGGAGTGAGAGCTGACTTGCGACGAGGCATGGTGAACAAGGGTGACTGAGCCGGCGTTCCCACAATGCTATGCAGGCGCCTAGATTTTTTGTTTACGGCGCACACCCATGGCGCAGACCCATTCTCTCATATGTAGGCCTATGAGCGCTTTCGCGCTAAATTTGACGGCGCTAGAATTTTGGCGTAGATCTACGGTTTGGACACTGACCGACCAGCCGTAGATCTACGGGACAGACCCTGAAAGGGTTAAATTTAGTAATATATACAGAAGAAGGGGTTACTAGCCCCTTGCTCCCGGCATTTTAGTCGCCTCTTACGACACGCATGGCTTACGGAGGAATAATTCTGTTCCACTTTCCCATGGAGATAAGAGGAAGAACAAGAACTAGTAAGAAAATAGAAGAAAACCCAGAGGGGTGTGTATATATATGCTTGTACATGTATGTGTAGAAGAAAGATGTACCTGAAATCTTGCTTGTATGTATGAGATAGAAAAATGGACACCAGCAATCCTACCATCATGTAAAACAATTACAGGCTTTCGTTTTACACTCACTTGGCAGGACGGTAGTACCTCCCTGGGTGGTTGCTGTCTACCAGCCTACTACCTAGATTATATGCATTTATGAGTGAAAAAAAAATGGCATTCTGCTTTCCAGCGATGTCCACTTTCTGGCGGTAGCCATGAACCTAACTTGACATATAAATGGGGCCCTATTCTACCTCTTTAATATACCTTGTGAATGGCTCAATCTAATAAAAACTCAAACGAGAATAAAGGGTCCCAAAATTTGTAACACTGCTTAAGATTTCACAGGTTCCCATCTGACAAAACGTGAAAGGACTGTTAAAAACACCTTCATACTTATGTGATACACAACAAGCAAGATACTTACATTCAAATCTTGAAAATCTGGCCTGTTTCATCCATTATTCACTACCCCCCCCCCCTCATACTTCTTGTGTTCTAATTTTTTTTTTTAACTCCCATATACTGCATCATATGCTTCATCCCTTCCCTCAAATCTACAATAGTATTATCCTTGTTCTTAACTCCTCTCTCTCCATGTCTGCAGACAACAATCCTCATTACAGTGGTTTTGTATTGTAACTCAATGAATTATATCACTCGCCCTTTTTATATGTACATGAAGATATATAATATATATATACACATGTACATATTTTTTGTAATTCAGGAATTATCTTTTAGCCTGTAGATTTTCAGGGAGATTAAGGGTAAACTTTGCCCAAATATGATGTGTACTTTTTGTCTCTGGCCGTCAGATTTGAATCTTTTGAAATAACAGTAATTCTGCCACTCTCGTAATGTATTGTACACTACTGGTAAAGGTAGCAAGTGTGAAAAGATAAAGTAAGATCAAGAAGCCGAGAATAGTGCACAGCTACAGTTGTTCCCTACCAGTAAGAGTGAAAGAACAAGGTAAGATCCACAAGGTCAATAAGGTTTACAAGTTGGGGGTGGTGCTGATGACTGTGGGTCAACATATATTACCAGGTTACACCACCTGACCACTGAGACATATTCTTATGTTTATAATTTATATTCAGGGGAGAACTAAACTCAGCAGTAATGATTGTGCCTGGAGAAGGGAACTTAAATGAGCAACCTTTACATCAAGGTAAGGCTGCTCCATTTACTAGACAGGAGACCTTCAATGGTATCAAGGTAGCCTAATATGAAGGGCTTATCACTGAGAAATGTAGACTTAACCCTGAAAGTGTAAAGAGCAATGTATAACTTATGTTGGTAAGTGTATGAAATTGAAAATCACAGTGTTGAAAAAAACAAAAAAATTGCAGTGGTACCTGGGATACCAACGAACCTTAAATCTTCCAGAAGGGCTGTTCGAGTGGCCGATACCGAACTAATTTGTTTTGTTCCCGTAAGGATAGTGTACAATTAACTTAATCTATTTCAGACCCCCAAAAATACACTTACAAAAGCACTTACATAAATACACTTACATAATTATTCGAGTTTTGGGCTGTTCGTATCCCGAGGTATCACTGTATTTTGCAATATTTCAGCTGTACTGACTGTGGCAAGGCCACTGCTAAGTGGAAAAAACTTACAAGTGTGTTACCAATGTTGTTGACCAAACTTCATACAAAAATTATTCCATAAATTGTGGTAACGATTTTCTTCTAAGAAACTATTGCAAATGTGGGAAATATGAAATATGCACTTAAAAGCTCATAAAATAAACACCAGACTGCACCATCAAACCAGGCATATGCACATCATCCAAAGTGAATAGATAAAAAACAGCAATTATTTGCATCATTCAGTATTCTTTGATCTTGAAATCATATATGTACTTGGCACAAAGACTAAACATAATAGTGTACATACACTTAAACAATCTTCAAAGCATCTCCCAGGTTATCCATCACATGTTATCATTACTGGGGAAATGGCAAACACCTTTTATGAAGGCACTGGCATTCGCCAAAGACATCCTGCAGCGCCACCTATATTACTCAATTCGAGAGAAACGACTTGAACTTATTGAGAAAGCCGTTATCCTTTACAACACAACAACAGACCACTAAGCAAACGCTTGTCAGATTATATATGATTATGAGAATACCAAAGTTCAAGCAGTCATTGTGAGGGGAAAATTTTCATACCAGAGAGGCTGTGAAGTGATGATTAGGTATGACGAAGCTTGTGGTATTTGTCATCTTTCCTAGAGATGGCAATGAGTGATGGATAACCATGGAGACAACTTTGAAGGTTACTAAATCATATGTATTGTATAGTGATTGTATTCTTTGTAGTATGGATATAATTTTTTCATAATTAAAGGAACTAGAATGATGCAAATGAAAAGTGTTTTGCTTATCTATTCCTTCTGGATGCCTGCACATAGGCTCATATGGTGTTTATTTTTTATGAGCTTTTAACTGCATATTTCCAATTTTCAGCATCTGCAGCAGTTTTCTCAACAAAAATTAATTTCTATGGCTTATGAAATGACCTTCGTATAAATGGTTTTGCCAGTGGCAATATTTTGACATAAAAGGAAAAGTACTGCCAAAACTAAACAATGCAAATAAGTACACTTGAAGTTCGCTAAAAAGATCAAAACTGATGCAGCCCCAGCATCAGTAAATGATATAAATAATAATTTTTATTTCTACAAGAACATGTACAAGGTATACAGACCTAGCTGACATCACTGACATACACTACTATACAGAAAGACCCTAGTTATTACCTGGAGTTTACCTGGAGAGAGTTCCGGGGGTCAACGCCCCCGCAGCCCGGTCTGTGACCAGGCCTCCTGGTGGATCAGAGCCTGATCAACCAGGCTGTTGCTGCTGGCTGCACACAAACGTGCGAGCCACAGCCCGCCTGGTCAGGAACCGACTTTAGGTGCTTGTTCAGTGCCAGCTTGAAGACTGCCAGGGGTCTGTTGGTAATCCCCCTTATGTATGCTGGGATGCAGTTGAACAGTCTCAGGCACCTGACACTTATTGTATGGTCTCTTAACGTGCTAGTGACACCCCTGCTTTTCATTGGGGGGATGTTGCATCGTCTGCCAAGTCTTTTGCTTTCGTAGCGAGTGATTTTCGTGTGCAAGTTCGGTACTAGTCCCTCTAGGATTTTCCAGGTGTATATAATCATGTATCTCCCCGCCTCGTTCCAGGAATACAGTTTTAGGAACCTCAAGCGCTCCCAGTAATTGAGGTGTTTTATCTCCGTTATGCGCGCCATGAAGGTTCTCTGTACATTTTCAAGGTGAGCAATTTCACCTGCCTTGAAAGGTGCTGTTAGTGTGCAGCAATATTCCAGCCTAGATAGAACAAGTGACCTGAAAGGGGTCATCATGGGCTTGGCCTCCCTAGTTTTGAAGGTTCTCATTATCCATCCTGTCATTTTTCTAGCAGATGCGATTGATACAATGTTATGGTCCTTGAAGGCGAGATCCTCCGACATGATCACTCCCAGGTCTTTGACGTTGGTGTTTCGCTCTATTTTGTGGCCAGAATTTGTTTTATACTCTGATGAAGATTTAATTTCCTCGTGTTTACCATATCTGAGTAATTGAAATTTCTCATCGTTGAACTTCATATTGTTTTCTGCAGCCCATTGAAAGATTCGGTTGATGTCCACCTGGAGCCTTGCAGTGTCTGCAATGGAAGACACTGTCATGCAGATTCGGGTGTCATCTGCGAAGGAAGACACGGTGCTGTGGCTGACATCCTTGTCTATGTCGGATATGAGGATGAGGAACAAGATGGGAGCGAGTACTGTGCCTTGTGGAACAGAGCTTTTCACCGTAGCTGCCTCGGACTTTACTCTGTTGACGACTACTCTCTGTGTTCTGTTAGTGAGGAAATTATAGATCCATCGACCGACTTTTCCTGTTATTCCTTTAGCACGCATTTTGTGCGCTATTACGCCATGGTCACACTTGTCGAAGGCTTTTGCAAAGTCTGTATATATTACATCTGCATTCTTTTTGTCATCTAGTGCATTTAGGACCTTGTCGTAGTGATCCAATAGTTGAGAGACAGGAGCGACCTGTTCTAAACCCATGTTGTCCTGGGTTGTGTAACTGATGGGTTTCTAGATGGGTGGTGATCTTGCTTCTTAGGACCCTTTCAAAGATTTTTATGATATGGGATGTTAGTGCTATTGGTCTGTAGTTCTTTGCTGTTGCTTTACTGCCCCCTTTGTGGAGTGGGGCTATGTCTGTTGTTTTTAGTAACTGTGGGACGACCCCCGTGTCCATGCTCCCTCTCCATAGGATGGAAAAGGCTCGTGATAGGGGCTTCTTGCAGTTCTTGATGAACACGGAGTTCCATGAGTCTGGCCCTAGGGCAGAGTGCATGGGCATGTCATTTATCGCCTGTTCGAAGTCATTTGGCATCAGGATAACATCGGATAGGCTTGTGTTAACCAAATTTTGTGGCTCTCATAAATTCATTTTGATCTTCGACTCTCAGTCTGGTTAGCGGCTTGCTAAAAACTGAGTCATACTGGGACTTGAGTAGCTCACTCATTTCCTTGCTGTCATCTGTGTAGGACCCATCTTGTTTAAGTAGGGGCCCAATACTGGACGTTGTTCTCGACTTTTGATTTGGCATAGGAGAAGAAATACTTTGGGTTTCTTTCGATTTCATTTATGGCTTTTAGTTCTTCCCGCAATTCCTGACTCCTATGAGATTCCTTTAGGTTAAGTTCAATGCTTGCTATTTCTCTGACCAGTGTCTCCCTACGCATTTCAGATATATTGACCTCTTTTAGCCGCTCTGTTATTTTTTCCGTCGCCTGTAAAGGGAGCGCCTGACTCTTTCTATTTTACATCTACTCCTCCTTTTTCTTAGAGGAATAAGCCTTGTGCATACATCGAGTGCCACCAAGTTAGTCTGTTCTAGGCATAAGTTGGGGTCTGTGTTGCTTAGTATATCTTCCCAGCTTATATCGGTTAGGACTTGGTTTACTTGGTCCCACTTTATGTTTTTGTTATTGAAGTTGAATTTGGTGAATGCTCCCTTGTGACTAGTCTCATTATGTCGGTCTGGGGCTCCACGCATACATGTCTGAACCTCAATTATGTTGTGATCTGAGTATATTGTTTGTGATATGGTGACATTTCTTATCAGATCATCATTGTTAGTGAAGATGAGGTCTAGTGTATTCTCCAGTCTAGTAGGCTCTATTATTTGCTGGTTTAAATTGAATTTGTGCAGAGATTTAAAAGCTCGTGTGAGTGTGAGTTTTCATCAGAGCTGCCTCCTGGTGTTATTACTGCAACAATATTATTTGCTATATTCCTCCATTTTAGGTGCCTTAAGTTGAAATCCCCCAGGAGCAAGATGTTGGGTGCAGGAGCTGGAAGATTTTCCAGACAGTGGTCAATTTTTAACAGCTGTTCCTGGAATTGCTGGGATGTTGCATCCGGAGGTTTGTAGACTACCACAATGACTAGGTTTTGGATCTCGACCTTTACTGCTAAAACTTCCACTACATCATTTGAGGCATTTAGCAGTTCTGTGCAAACAAGCGACTCTGCAATGTACAGGCCAATGCCCCCCTTTTGCCTGTTCACTCTGTCACATCTGCATAGGTTGTAACCTGGGATCCATATTTCGTTGTCCAAGTGATCCTTTATGTGGGTCTCAGTGAAAGCCGCGAACATTGCCTTTGCCTCTGCAAGCAGTCCACGAATGAAAGGTATTTTGTTGTTTGTTGCTGGCTTTAGACCCTGTATATTTGCAAAGAAGAATGTCATTGGACTGGTGGTACTGTTGGTACTGGGGGGGGATTTTTTTTCCCGCATTAGTATCTGTATCTGTTGGTTTGGAGTGGAGGCCATCGACTGTGGTTCCACTCCAGGAATGATTGGGTTTGGTGTACGATTTCTGCCATTTCCTGCCAGTTTTTTTCCTTCCTGGCACTAAAAAACCTCTCCCTCTTGAGTGGCTGTGGCTACCCAGGTTTCCCCATGGCCTGGATATTTTGTATCTTTTTGTCCCCTTTAGATGGTGTGCCTGGCAATTTAAGTTATAGCACAGTCTTTCCTGTACTGAAGAGGTACACATTTCAGGGTGAAAAAGCTTACAGGAAGGGAGTTTGCATTTTCCTGTTGTCATATGCATTTTGGGCAAATTAGGTCAATTTTTGTCTCAGGATGCGACCCACACCAGTCAACTAACATCGAGTACCCATTTTACTGATAGGTGAACATTGGACACCAGGTGCCTTATGGAAACGCATCCTAATGTTTTTCCAGCCGTACTGGGGATCGAACTCCAGACCTCAATGTGTAAACTGAGTGTGCCAGCAATAGAGTTACAGGACACCTAAATGGTTCACTTGACAACTTGGATATTATTAACACATTGGCCATTTCCCACCAAGGTAGGGTGGCACGAAAAAGAAAAACTTCCACCGTCATTCACTCCATCACTGTCTTGCTAGAGGTGCACTTACACTACAGTTATAGAACTGCAACATTAACACCCCTCCTTCAGAGTGCAGGCATTGTACTTCCCATCTCCAGGACTCAGGTTTGGCCTACTGGTTTCCCTGAATCCCTACATAAATATTACCCTGCTCACACTCCAACAGCATGTCAAGTCCTAAAAACCATTCACTCCTATCTAACACTCTCACACATGCTTGCTGGAAGTCCAAGCCCCTTGCATACAAAACCTCCATTACCCCCTCCCTCCAACCTTTCCTAGGCTGACCTCTACTCTGCCTTCCCTCCACTACAGATTTATACTCTAAGTCATTCTATTTTGTTCCATCCTCTCTCAATGTCCGAACCACCTCAACATCCCCTCCTCAGCCCTCTGGATAGTAGTTTTGGTAATCCCACACCTCCTCCTAATTTCCAAACTACAAATTCTCTGCATTACAGTCACACCACACATTGCCCTCATACACAACATCTCCACTGCTTCCAGCCTTTTCCTTGTTGCAACATTCACCATCCATGCTTTGCACCCATATAAGAGTATTGGTATAACAATACAACTTGGACATGACTATATATACCATTCCTGTCTTCAAAATTTTCCATTCAACTTTGTATTGTTTTCCTACACTTGACATTATGCAGTGGCATCATGTTCAAATAAATACTATAAGCATAGAACAAGCCCCCCTTGTTTTCATCTACACTGATCACCCCTTCACCCAAATTGTAATCCAGTAAAACCCTGATTTAATGGACCTTGATTTAGTGGACAACGGTTTGGGGACCTCAATTTAAAGAACCTCAATTTACATGATTTTGGATTCAGAAGACAAGACCTTTGACCCGACAGTCTTATTTCCGGAATTTTCCATTACTTTTATGGTTCACTGGTAAATCGATTCTGGATTTATGAAAGTCTGTTTTTTGTTGCCCATTACTGTGATAGAAAAAAAACTCATCAAGATAAAACTGATAAATGTCATTACCTTTCAAGGCAGGTGAAATTGCCGACCTAGAAAATGTACAGAGAACTTTCACGGCGCGCATAACGGAGATAAAACACCTCAATTATTGGGAGCGCTTGAGGTTCCTAAACCTGTATTCCCTGGAACGCAGGAGGGAGAGATACATGATTATATACACCTGGAAAATCCTAGAGGGACTAGTACCGAACTTGCACACGAAAATCACTCATTACGAAAGCAAAAGACTTGGCAGACGATGCACCATCCCCCCAATGAAAAGCAGGGGTGTCACTAGCACGTTAAGAGACCATACAATAAGTGTCAGGGGCCCGAGACTGTTCAACTGCCTCCCAGCACACATAAGGGGGATTACCAACAGACCCCTGGCAGTCTTCAAGCTGGCACTGGACAAGCACCTAAAGTCAGTTCCGGATCAGCCGGGCTGTGGCTCGTATGTTGGTTTGCGTGCAGCCAGCAGCAACAGCCTGGTTGATCAGGCTCTGATCCACCAGGAGGCCTGGTCTCAGACCGGGCCGCGGGGGCGTTGACCCCCGGAACTCTCTCCAGGTAAACTCCAGGTTACCAGATACCCTTTTCCCTTTTAGTCGCATAAATTAAGGCTTCGCCATATATAAAAACTTTAATCATTTCCATTCTAACTAAAGCCCTAGAAAATAAACACCATTTATACAGTGCCTGGACTTACTTTCTTCTAACCTACAATGAGTGCAGAAAGCCTTAAATATTAAGAGAAAAACAATAGTGAATTAAATACAAAAAACATATGAAGATCTTTATAAACAAAGTAGTAGAAAAGAATGTTTTATAAGAGGAGGACATTTGTGTTACAACTACTGGAAAGTATTAAAACCTTTACAATAGACTATACACTGAGGATGGGACACCATGAGCTCAGCTCCTGAAGCTAGAAATAAGTTATCACACAGAGTGCAATAGGTGCAGAAAGCCATACAATAATAATAGCAAAGAAATTTTTCAGTACAAAATGATTAAGTAAAACAAATGTATAAAGCAATGATAATGTTGACTCCATGCATACCCTTAACTCATGCTGTATAACTAATGGGTCTTTAAGACCTGCATTTCACCTGTATACCATCAGTCAAGAATACTTTAATCCTTAAAATAAGGAGTAAAGTAAACTTTGTATATACATAGATATACAACTCAGTGTATATACCCTGTGCTGTATAACTTCAGAAATGAAAGCTTTAATGTATCAAGTTCATTTTCATCTGCATGTTAGTTCAGATGTCCAAAAGAGTGTTAGTTATCGCTTTTCCCCACTTTCAAGCACTTTGTTTCTGCATGCATAATCAGTCTACATTTAATTCTTGTGAGAATTCTATTGCTATGTTTGCCAGTACATACTTCTCTATGAATCTCTCATAGAAGTTCCGAGTATAGGAAGACCCTCAACACACTAGACCCATCTCAGTGACCAGAAGACTCACTGACAAGATCCTCTAAACTAGTCCCATTTCACTGAAGACCCTTCTCAATGATTAGATCCTCAAAGCTCTACACCGGTCTCACTTACCAGCAGTTTTATTAACATTCTCAACAAAGTTATCACAGAAAAGTAGATCAAGCATTGTGACAAAACCTTACTCCAAATAATTCAATTTCTGACTGGCAAAATCCTGTATATTTAATCTATGTTAATAATATATTGGAACTATTAATACAAATGGAAAGATTGCATTTATCTTGATTTCAAAAAAGCCTTTGATGTAAGTTCTCCATGAGAGATTAATATGGAAACTACAAAATGTGATTAAACTATATTACAGTGGATGAAAGAATTTAATTTTGAAAGATAAATTCCAAATAGTCATATGAAAAAAGCTCCAAGAAAATGTCCCCAGCAAGGTCCCACAAGGAATAATATTTGCCAATACTGTTGTAATGTACATATGCTAATGATTTACCATATGAATTAAAAAATATAAACATGTTTGTAGATTAACCCTTTCACTCACTCACTCAGATCTATGTTTTAAGCACAATGCCCTCAAATCTGCTGTAAGAGGTAAAATTTGACCCAGACATCTGAGAAAAAAAAAAATTCATGTGGTACATGATGAGAAAAGCAAACTTCTGACCTTGTGTTTGGTTTAACCCTTTGAGGGTTTCGGACGTACTAGTACGGCTTACGACCCAATCTAGTGGGAGAAAGCTGGTAGGCCTCCATATGAAAGAATGGGTCTATGTGGTCAGTGTGCACGGTATAAAAAAAATTCTGCAGCACACAGTGCATAATGAGAAAAAAAAAAAAACTGACCGTTTTTTGGGAATAAAACAGCGACTTTGCACTGTATTTTCGTATGGTATTTATTGTTGTATTTAGTTTTCTTTGTCTCATTTTATAGAAATGGAAGGCATATCATAGAAATTGAGATGATTTTGATGGTTTTACAATGAAAAGTACCTTGAAATTGAGCTCAAAGTAGCAGAAATGTTCGATTTTTACCAAAGTTCAAAAGTAAACAAATCATGCTAAGCGTTCAATACACATCAACTGGCGAGTCTAATATTCTTTTGCAAGTGCGCCAATATGATTCATACCATTTTTTACACTAATGCAGTAGTCTGCATAACAGTAAATCTTCTATTTTTTGAGAATAAAAATTCAAAGTGGAAAGCAAAAGAATTTAAGAGGGGTCTTGAGACGTGACTAATGAACAGAGGAAATGTCATTTTAGTGCCAGGAATGTATTTCTTGTTTGTTCTGGACCCTATTCGGAAATTGGCATCTTTTGAAATTTGTGTGAAATTGGCAAAATTGCTAAATTCTGACCACTGTACTGGATAGTTGAAATTGATAAATGGGTGGTTTCTTGCACTCATTCAATAGAAAAAATGGAGTTCTAGCAAAATATTCATGTTTTTTGTCGACTAGTACAGTGGAACTGGCCGGAAATGGGGCTCATAGTGGGCAAAATCGCCGATCCGTAAACATCGCCGAGACTGCTAACTTCGCGAGAGCATAATTCCGTAAGTTTTCCATCAAATTTCATATTTTTGGTGTCATTATGATCGGGAAAAGATTCTCTATCTTTTCAAAAGAAAAAATTTTTTTTTTTTTTTAAATTTGGCCGACCCTGAGAACGAGTCTCGGAGAGGGCCTGTCGACCCTCAAAGGGTTAAAACAGTAAATTAGATTTTCTAGGATGGTTTTTATGGTTTAACTGGCTCTTTCTTGGCATCAACTGATAAGATGGCAGACATACAGAAAACCCTCCAAGTAATGGACTAATTTACAGAGCAGGTGGCTGGTAATGACAGCTATTGCTGGGTTATGATTCTAATAATAATGGACAATGGACTTTGTCCAGTTTCCAAATCCTGTTATACATAGGGATTACTGCACTACTGAAATAAGAGGTGATTTTGGTTGGTTTCAAGACAAGAAATATCTTGAAATGAGGCTTAAAATAGCAAAACTATTTGATGTGATGATTTTCCAGAGGAAGGGTAAGGTTCTCTACACCTGCCAGTTTTACGAGTTTTTACTAGATCTGCTTCAGTTATTGGGACATCCTAAGCCATGACGAATCATGCCTGCCTATATTTTATTAACGGAGATATAGGATAAAACGTCCGTTCATTGTGTGATGAATTCAAAACAGAGGGCAAGTATAATATGGGAGAGGCCTGAGGACATGATTAATGAACAAAAGAAATGTTGCTTTAGTAGCTGGAATGCCTGCAGTATTTATTTTGGACTTTTTAAATTGGATTTTTTTTTAATATTATTTTGCAAAATTGGCCAAATTACTGATTTCTGTACATTTTATAGAGTAGTTCTGATAGTCGAATGAGCAGTTTCTTGTGCTCAACCAATAACAGAAGAATTCATAGTGAAATAGCTGAGAATTTGAACAAAATGAGCAACAGAATTGGCTTAAATAGGCCTCAAAGTAGACAAAATCACCAATGCATAAACTGCATCCTGACCGTCAACTTTGAGCCCGTGTTCAGCAGTACCTTGTGAGGGAAAAGTTCAATAGATAGGAGTAGAGATATAGTAACGATAGTTTCATTGCCGGCTACTCGTTAAGGTAGGGTCAGTCTAGCTCCCGATATTCCCGCCTTTTCTCCCCCAACCCCTAAATGGATAGTTTGTCTGCCGGCTACTAGTTAAGGTAGGGTAAGTCACGCTCCCGTTTTTCCCGCCTTTTCTCCCCCACCCCTAAAGTGATAGTTTGATTGCCGGCTGCTTGTTAACGTAGGGTCAGTCTAGCTCCCGCTATCCCTTCCCCTCCCTCTTCCCCCCCCTCAAAAGGTGACGTGTGGGGCTCTGGCCCAACAGTAAAACACTCGACTCACAGCCCCA
>NC_069433.1:34634982-34657158 GCF_026875155.1 Cherax quadricarinatus | reverse complement strand
GGTTAAAACTATATCTCATAATTCCCCTCTTTGCCTCCAAGGACAAAGTTCTTGTCTCCACAGACTCCTAAGTGCACCACTCACCCTTTTCCCCTCATCAATTCTATGATTCACCTCATCCTTCATAGACCCATCCGCTGAATACATTCACCTCCTCCATACTCTCTCCCTCCAATCTGATACCCAATCTTTCATCACCTAATATTTTTGTTATCCTCATAACCTTACTCTTTCCTGTATTCACTTTTAATTTTCTTCTTTTTGCACACCCTACCAAATTCATCCACCAATCTCTGCAACTTCTCTTCAGAATCTCCCAAGAGCACAGTGTCATCAGCAAAGAGCAACTGTGACAACTCCCACTTTATGTGTGATTCTTTATCTTTTAACTCCACACCTCTTGTCAAGACCCTCGCATTTACTTCTCTTACAACCCCATCTATATATATATTAAACAACCACGGTGACATCACACATCCTTGTCTAAGGCCTACTTTTACTGGGAAATAATTTCCCTCTTTCCTATGTACTCTAACTTGAGCCTCACTATCCTCGTAAAAACTCTTCACTGCTTTCAGTAACCTACCTCCTACACCATACACCTGCAACATCTGCCACATTGCCCCCCTATCCACCCTGTCATACGCCTTTTCCAAATCCAAAAATGCCACAAAGACCTCTTTAGCCTTATCTAAATACTGTTCACTTATATGTTTCACTGTAAACACCTGGTCCACACACCCCCTACCTTTCCTAAAGCATCCTTGTTCATCTGCTATCCTATTCTCAGTCTTACTTTTAATTCTTTCAATAATAACTCTACCATACACTTTACCAGGTATACTCAACAGACTTATCCCCCTATAATTTTTGCACTCTCTTTTGTCCCCTTTGCCTTTATACAAAGGAATTATGCATGCTCTCTGCCAATCCCTAGGTACCTTACCCTCTTCCATACATTTATTAAATAATTGCACCAGCAACTCCAAAACTATATCCCCATCTGCTTTTAAAATTTCTATCTTTATCCCATCAATCCCGGCTGCCTTACCCCCTTTCATTTTACCTACTGCCTCACGAACTTCCCCCACACTCACAACTGGCTCTTCCTCATTCCTACAAGATGTTATTCCTCCTTGTCCTATACACGAAATCACAGCTTCCCTATCTTCATCAACATTTAACAATTCCTCAAAATATTCCCTCCATCTTCCCAATACCTCTAACTCTCCATTTAATAACTCTCCTCTCCTATTTTTAACTGACAAATTCATTTGTTCTCTAGGCTTCCTTAACTTGTTAATCTCATTCCAAAACTTTTTCTTATTTTCAACAAAATTTGTTGATAACATCTCACCCACTCTCTCTTTTGCTCTCTTTTTACATTGCTTCACCACTCTCTTAACCTCTCTCTTTTTCTCCATATACTCTTCCCTCCTTGCATCACTTCTCCTTTGTAAAAACTTCTCATATGCTAACTTTTTCTCCCTTACTACTCTCTTTACATCATCATTCCACCAATCGCTCCTCTTCCCTCCCGCACCCACTTTCCTGTAACCACAAACTTCTGCTGAACACTCTAACACTACATTTTTAAACCTACCCCATACCTCTTCGACCCCATTGCCTATGCTCTCATTAGCCCATCTATCCTCCAATAGCTGTTTATATCTTTCCCTAACTGCCTCCTCTTTTAGTTTATAAACCTTCACCTCTCTCTTCCCTGATGCTTCTATTCTCCTTGTATCCCATCTACCTTTTACTCTCAGTGTAGCTACAACTAGAAAGTGATCTGATATATCTGTGGCCCCTCTATAAACATGTACATCCTGAAGTCTACTCAACGGTCTTTTATCTACCAATACATAATCCAACAAACTACTGTCATTTCGCCCTACATCATATCTTGTATACTTATTTATCCTCTTTTTCTTAAAATATGTATTACCTATAACTAAACCCCTTTCTATACAAAGTTCAATCAAAAAGCTCCCATTATCATTTACACCTGGCACCCCAAACTTACCTACCACACCCTCTCTAAAAGTTTCTCCTACTTTAGCATTCAGGTCCCCTACCACAATTACTCTCTCACTTGGTTCAAAGGCTCCTATACATTCACTTAACATCTCCCAAAATCTCTCTCTCTCCTCTGCATTCCTCTCTACTCCAGGTGCATACACGCTTATTATGACCCACTTCTCGCATCCAACCTTTACTTTAATCCACATAATTCTTGCATTTACACATTCATATTCTCTTTTCTCCTTCCATAACTGATCATTCAACATTACTGCTACCCCTTCTTTTGCTCTAACTCTCTTAGATACTCCAGATTTAATCCCATTTATTTCCCCCCACCGAAACTCCCCTACCCCCTTCAGCTTTGTTTCGCTTAGGGCCAGGACATCCAACTTCTTTTCATTCATAACATCAGCAATCATCTGTTTCTTGTCATCCGCACTACATCCACGCGCATTCAAGCATTCCAGTCTTATAAAGTTTTTCTTCTCTTTTTTAGTAAATGTCTACAGGAGAAGGGGTTACTAGCCCATTGCTCCCGGCATTTTAGTCGCCTCATACGACACACATGGCTTACGGAGGAAAGATTCTTTTCCACTTCCCCATGGACAATAGAAGAAATAAAGAAGAACAAGAGCTATTTAGAAAAAGGAGAAAAACCTAGATGTATGTATATATATATGCATGTGCGTGTCTGTGAAGTGTGACCAAAGTGTAAGTAGGAGTAACAAGATATCCCTGTTATCTAGCGTGTTTATGAGACAGAAAAAGACACCAGCAATCCTACCATCATGCAAAACAGTTACAGGTTTCTGTTTCACAGTCACCTGGCAGGACGGTAGTACCTCCCTGGGTGGTTGCTGTCTACCAACCTATTACCTACAACAATAATAATAATAATAACAATAATAATAATAATAGTAATGAACCTTTAAACTTATGATCACCTCAGAATGTGGCGATGTTAAGCCTAATATTTACCCATCTATCCAAGGTCTTACGTGCAGATTAATAGTCATAATAAAGATAATTGGGATTTAAAAGAAAATATGTAGGTGGTGGTTAAATCTCCAATATGGCGTCCTAGCCTCTCTCTGCGTGTGAGTCAATACTTGAATCTTCTTGAATTTAATTAAGGAGAGCACGACCTTAATCAACTGTTCCTCTCGTTCTCATGACACTGCATGTTATGTAGATGGTGTTACAAGTCAAGGAACGATGTTGATCGGTATTTAACTCACGGATCCGACATCAGCACAGAAAAGTATAATGTTTTTCTGAGGGGCGAAGGTACCTTGAAGGACGCCACGACACTCCTTGCTAGCAATACGGTTTTAAATTATTAATATTTCGCTTATTTCTTCACTTACAAATGAATTTTATTAAGGTGATTAAATTCTGAGAAATATGAAATTATTTGCAGTAAGAAATTACATACAGAGTGAACTTTCACGGAGAATAAATTTAAAGGAATTGGTTTCAGGGTTGAAACAATTACAGGAGGAAACAATTACAGGAGGAAACAATTACAGGAGTACAGATTACACGTGTAATCTGTACTCCAGCAGTCCAGAATACCTCCGTCCTTAAAATAGGGATTTATGTAAACTCCCAGAATACAGTATTTACACTGAGCGACATACACCTCTCCTTGTATGCAGATCTCCCCCTTTTCCTCCCTCTATAATTTTTTCACTCTCTTCATTCCTTTTCTCTTTTAGTTTTTTAGTTTTTATATGCATTATTCATTCTTTCTTCCCTTGTTATGTTTCTCAGGAGGTTGTCACCCCGGGTTTCACATTCCATCGTTTATTTCACTCCTCTTCAACAGATCTTCCAATAACCTATTGAGTGAATAATATAAATGTTGTGTGTATGTATATATGTGTATATGTATGAGTGTATAGTTGAATGAATGTATGCACACATTTGTGCATGTATGAATGTACATATGGATACTACATGCGTGTATATGTACTGTATGTATGTATGTATATGTGTGTGTGTGTGTGTGTGTGTGTGTGTGTGTATGTGTGTGTATGTGTGTGTGTGTGTGTGTGTGTGTGTGTGTGTGTATGTGTGTGTGTGTGTGTGTGTGTGTGTGTGTGTGTGTGTGTGTGTGTGTGTGTGTGTGTGTGTGTGTGTGTGTGTGTACTCACCTAGTTGAGGTTGCAGGGGTCGAGTCCAAGCTCCTGGCCCCGCCTCTTCACTGGTCGCTACTAGGTCACTCTCCCTGAACCATGAACTTCATCGTACCTCTGCTTAAAGCTATGTATGGATCCTGCCTCCACTACATCGCTTCCCAAACTATTCCACTTCCTGACTACTCTGTGGCTGAAGAAATACTTCCTAATATCCCTGTGATTCATCTGCGTCTTCAGCTTCCAACTGTGTCCCCGTGTTGCTGTGTCCAGTCTCAGGAACATCCTGTCTTTGTCCACCTTGTCAATTCCTCTCAGTATTTTGTAAGTCGTTATCATGTCCTCCCTATCTCTCCTGTCCTCCAGTGTCGTCAGGTTGATTTCCCTTAACCTCTCCTCGTAGGACATACCTCTTAGCTCTGGGACTAGTCTTGTTGCAAACCTTTGCACTTTCTCTAGTTTCCTTACATGCTTGGCTAGGTGTGGGTTCCAAACTGGTGCCGCATACTCCAATATGGGCCTAACGTACACGGTGTACAGGGTCCTGAACGATTCCTTATTAAGATGTCGGAATGCTGTTCTGAGGTTTGCCAGGCGCCCATATGCTGCAGCAGTTATTTGGTTGATGTGCGTTTCAGGAGATGTGCCTGATGTTATACTCACCCCAAGATCTTTTTCCTTGAGTGAGGTTTGTAGTCTCTGGCCCCCCTAGACTGTACTCTGTCTGCGGTCTTCTTTGCCCTTCCCCAATCTTCATGACTTTGCACTTGGTGGGATTGAACTCCAGGAGCCAATTGCTGGACCAGGTCTGCAGCCTGTCCAGATCCCTTTGTAGTTCTGCCTGGTCTTCGATCGAATGAATTCTCATCAACTTCACGTCATCTGCAAACAGGGACACCTCGGAGTTTATTCCTTCCGTCATGTCATTCACAAATACCAGAAACAGCACTGGTCCTAGGACTGACCCCTGTGGGACCCCGCTTGGCACAGGTGCCCACTCTGACAACTCGCCACGTACCATTACTCGCTGCTGTCTTCCTGACAAGTATTCCTTGATCCATTGTAGTGCCTTCCCTGTTATCCCTGCTTGGTCCTCCAGTTTTTGCACTAATCTCTTGTGTGGAACTGTGTCAAACGCCTTCTTGCAGTCCAAGAAGATGCAATCCACCCACCCCTCTCTCTCTTGTCTTACTGCTGTCACCATGTCATAGAACTTCAGTAGGTTTGTGACAAAGGATTTCCCCTCCCTGAAACCATGTTGGCTGCTGTTGATGAGATCATTCCTTTCTAGGTGTTCCAACACTCTTCTCCTGACAATCTTCTCCATGACTTTGCATACTATACATGTCAGTGACACTGGTCTGTAGTTTAGTGCTTCATGTCTGTCTCCTTTTTTAAAGATTGGGACTTCATTTGCTGTCTTCCATGCCTCAGGCAATCTCCCTGTTTCGATAGATGTATTGAATATTGTTGTTAGGGGTACACATAGCGCCTCTGCTCCCTCTCTCAATACCCATGGAGAGATGTTATCTGGCCCCATTGCCTTTGAGGTATCTAGCTCACTCAGAAGCCTCTTCACTTCTTCCTCGGTTGTGTGTACTGTGTCCAGCACCTGGTGGTGTGCTCCACCTCTCCGTCTTTCTGGAGCCCCTTCCGTCTCCTCTGTGAACACTTCTTTGAATCTCTTGTTGAGTTCCTCACATACTTCACGGTCTTTTCTTGTTGTCTCTCCTCCTTCCTTCCTTAGCCTGATTACCTGGTCCTTGACTGTTGTTTTCCTCCTAATGTGACTGTATAACAGCTTCGGGTCAGATTTGGCTTTTGCTGCTATGTCGTTTTCATATTGTCGTTGGGCCTCCCTTCTTATCTGCGCATATTCGTTTCTGGCTCTACGACTGCTCTCCTTATTCACCTGGGTCCTTTGCCTTCTATATTTCTTCCATTCCCTAGCACACTTGGTTTTTGCCTCCTTGCACCTTTGGGTGAACCATGGGCTCATCCTGGCTTTTTCATTATTCCTGTTTCCCTTAGGTACTAACCTCTCCTCAGCCTCCTTGCACATTGTTGCTACATATTCCATCATCTCATTAACTGGCTTCCCTGCCAGTTCTCTGTCCCACTGAACCTCATTCAGGAAGTTCCTCATTCCAGTGTAGTCCCCTTTCTTGTAGTTTGGCTTCATTCGTCCTGGCCTTCCTGCTTCCCCCTCCACTTGTAGCTCTACTGTGTATTCGAAGCTCAAAACCACATGATCGCTGGCCCCAAGGGGTCTTTCATATGTGATATCCTCAATATCTGCACTACTCAAGGTGAATGCTAAGTCCAGTCTTGCTGGTTCATCCTCTCCTCTCTCTCTTGTAGTGTCCCTTACGCGTTGGTACATGAAGTTTTCCAGTACCACCTCCATCATCTTAGCCCTCCATGTATCTTGGCCCCCATGTGACTCCAAGTTCTCCCAGTCGTTCTCCTTGTGGTTAAAGTCACCCATTATCAGGAGCTTTGCCCTGCATGCATGAGCTCTTCTGGCCACTGCAGCCAGTGTGTCAACCATCACTCTATTGCTCTCGTCATACTCTTGCCCTGGTCTAATGCTGTTCTGTGGTGGGCTATACATCACTGCAATTACCACCTTGGGACCTCCAGAGTGAAGCGTTCCCGCTATGTAATCACTTTATTCTCCGCTGTCTCCTCTCTCCAGCTAATCAAAATTCCATCGGTGTTTGATCAGCATCCATCGGTGCTTGATGTGTGTGTGTGTGTGTGTGTGTTTTGTGTGTGTGTGTGTGTGTGTGTGTTTGTGTGTGTGTGTGTGTGTGTATTAGTCACTAATTATAAAGACAATTTGTGCAAGAAAGGTATAAAATACCGACAATATGAAAGTTAAGACACATGTGCAACATCTGGCTATCTTTATTGTAGACGTTTCGCCATCCAGTGGCTTTATCAATACAGATTCTGGGACATAATAGGAAGACAGTAGAACTATATACAAAAGATGAGGTAATCAGTCCCTCAGCCTTGGAGTTAGTGTTCACGATGCTGTGAACACTAACTCCAAGGCCGAGGGACTGATTACCTCATCTTTTGTATATAGTTCTACTGTCTTCCTATTATGTCCTAGAATCTGTATTGATAAAGCCACTGGATGGCGAAACATCTACAATAAAGATAGCCAGATGTTGCACATGTGTCTTAACTTTATAAAGACAATTCAAGAAATATATACTTCAGGACATTTATTATACGAAATATTTGGCTAGGAGTGGCTTAGTACTATTAAAGCCAGAAGTGGCTTCTTTAGTACTATTGATGCCAGAATGGCTTATTTAGTGCTATTAAAGCCAAGAGTGGCTTTCTCAGTAGTACTAAAGCCAGGAGTGGCTTCATCAGCACTATTAAAGCCAGGAGTGGCTTCCTCAGTACTATTAAAGCCAGGAATGGCTTCCTCAGTACTATTAAAGCCAGGAGTGGCTTCCTCAGTACTATTAAAGCCAGGAGTGGCTTCCTCAGTACTATTAAAGCCAGGAGTGGCTTCCTCAGTATTATTAAAGCCAGGAGTGGCTTCCTCAGTACTATTAAAGCCAGGAGTGGCTTCCTCAGTACTATTAAAGCCAGGAGTGGCTTCCTCAGTACTATTAAAGCCAGGAGTTGCTTCCTCAGTACTATTAAAGCCAGGAGTGGCTTCCTCAGTATTATTAAAGCCAGGAGTGGCTTCCTCAGTACTATTAAAGCCAGGATGGCTTCCTCAGTACTATTAAGCCAGGAGTGGCTTCCTCAGTACTATTAAGCCAGGAGTTGCTTCCTCAGTACTATTAAAGCCAGGAGTGGCTTCCTCAGTATTATTAAAGCCAGGAGTGGCTTCCTCAGTACTATTAAAGTCAGGAGTGGCTTCCTCAGTACTATTAAAGCCACTCCTGGCCGAGAGTTACCTCTAATAAATGTCCAGAACTGTACACAAGTATCTTATTCAACATCTTGTCGATACCACCATACCATTTCTCAAGTGTGATAGTAGTGTGTATCTCCGCAGGTCCGCGCTCACCGTGACGACTGGGAGGCCGAGCGCTGTGAGAAGCGCGCCACGCAGACCGCCCTCGCTGAGGCACAAGCCAGGACAGCACTTCTGCTGCACGAACTACAGCTGCTGCAAGCCAAGGTACCAACTCACCATCATTCTCTTGTGGTGTACACTTTCACTGTAACCCTCAACCTGTTGTTTTCACCTTCAGTGTGACCCTCCACCTGTTGTTTTCACCTTCAGTTTGACCCTCCACCTGTTGTTTTCACCTTCAGTGTGACCCTCCACTCGTTGTTTTCACCTTCAATGTGACCCTCCACCTGTTGTTTTCACCTTCATTGTCTTGCTCGTCTTCTGGTTTGTCTTCCTCACTGTGTACCTGCTCAACGAGACGCTTCTCTGTTTGTCACGTTCATCATCACCTTCATCATCACCTTCATCATCACCTTCATCATCACCTACTGCAGCATCTTCATGGTAAGTCATCTCAGCGATAATTTATGACTTGCAAAAACACTTCAGACATGAAACAAGACTTCAGACTTGCAACGAAATCTCAGTCACGCATCAAGACTTCAGACTTACAGCAAGACTTAAGAAATGCAACAAGACTTCAGACTCACAAAACTTCAGACTTGCAACAAGGCTTAAGACATGCAACAAGATTTCATACTTGCAAAAAAACTTCAGACTTACAACAAGACTTAAGACCTGCAACAAGACTTCAGACTTGCATCTAGTCCAGCGATCTGAATCTTGATATGCGACCCAAACTTATCACATAATCTACACCTTGACATGTGACCCACACTGTGACCTGTGACCCACACTGTAACCTGTGACCCCGCACTGTAACCTGCGACCCACACTGTAACCTGTGACCCACACTGTGACCTGTGACCCACACTGTGACCTGTGACCTGTGACCCACACTGTAACCTGCGACATACACTGTGACCTGTGACCCACACTGTAACCTGCGACCCACACTAACCTGTGACCCACACTGTAACCTGTGACCCACACTGTGACCTGTGACCCACACTGTAACCTGCAACCCACACTGTAACCTGTGACCAACACTGTGACCTGTGACCCACACTGTGACCTGCGACCCACACTGTGACCTGTGACCCACACTGTAACCTGTGACCCGCACTGTAGCCTGCGACCCACAATGTAACCTGTGACCCACACTGTAACCTGTGACCTACACTGTAACCTGCGACCCCGCACTGTAACCTGTGACCCCGCACTGTAACCTGTGACCCCGCACTGTAACCTGTGATCCACACTGTAACCTGTGACCCACACTGTAACCTGTGACCCACACTGTAACCTGTGACTCACACTGTAACCTTTGTCCCACACTGTAACCTGTGACCCACACTGTAACCTGTGACTCGCACTAACTTGTGGCCCACACTGTAACCTGTGACCCACACTGTAACCTGTGACCCACACTGTAACCTGTGACCCACACTGTAACCTGCGACCCACACTGTAACCTGTGACCCACACTGTAACCTGTGACCCACACTGTGACCTGTGACCCACAATGTAACCTGCGACCCACACTGTAACCTGTGACCCACACTGTGACCTGTGACCCACACTGTGACCTGTGACCCACACTGTGAATTGTGACCCACACTGTAACCCTGACCCGCACTGTAACCTGCGACCCACACTGTAACCTGTGACCCACACTGTAACCTGTGACCTACACTGTAACCTGTGACCTGTACTGTAACCTGTGACCCACACTGTAACCTGTGACTCACATTAACTTGTGACCCACACTGTAACCCTGACCCGCACTGTAACCTGTGACCCACACTAACTTGTGACCCACACTGTAACCTGTGACCTACACTGTAACCTGTGACCCATACTGTAACCTGTGACCCACACTGTAACCTGTGACTCACACTGTAACCTGTGACCCACACTGTAACCTGTGACCCACACTGTAACCTATGACCCACACTGTAACCAGTGACCCACACTGCAACCTGTACCTCACACTGTAACCTGTGATCCACACTGTAACCTGTGGCCCACACTGTAACCTGTGGCCCACACTGTAACCTGTGACCCACACTGTAACCTGTGACCCACACTGTAACCTGTGACCCACTCTGTAACCTGTGACCCACACTGTAACCTGTGACCCACACTGTAACCTGTGACCCACTCTGTAACCTGTGACCCACACTGTAACCTGTGACCCACACTGTAACCTGTGACCCACACTGTAACCTGTGACCCACAGTGTATCCTGTGGCCCACACTGTAACCTGTGACCAACACTGTAACCTGTACCTCACACTGTAAAATGTGACCCACAGTGTATCCTGTGGCCCACACTGTAACCTGTGGCCCACACTGTAAAACCCGTGCCCACACTGCAACCTGTGACCCACACTGTAACCTGTGACCCACACTGTAACCTGTGACCCACACTGTAACCTGTGACCCACACTGTAACCTGTGACCCACACTGTAACCTGTGACCAACACTGTAACCTGTACCTCACACTGTAAAATGTAACCCACAGTGTATCCTGTGGCCCACACTGTAACCTGTGGCCCACACTGTAACCTGTGGCCCACACTGCAACCTGTGACGCACACTGTAACCTGTGACCCACACTGTAACCTGTGACCCACACTGTAACCTGTGACCCACACTGTAACCTGTAACCCACACTGTAACCTGTGACCAACACTGTAACCTGTACCTCACACTGTAAAATGTGACCCACAGTGTATCCTGTGGCCCACACTGTAACCTGTGGCCCACACTGTAACCTGTGACCCACACTGTAACCTGTGGCCCACACTGTAACCTGTGGCCCACACTGTAACCTGTGACCCACACTGTAACCTGTGGCCCACACTGTGACCTGTGACCTGTGACCTGTGACCTGTGACCTGTGACCCACATTAACCTGTGACCCACATTTTAAACTATGACCTACACCTTGACATCCACTCTGCTGATATGTGACCAAAGCTTCTCAGGCGAGTCTTGATTTGGCTATCACTACAATAATATTTGGCTATCACTACCATACTATATGGCTATCACTACCATAATATTTGGCAATCACTACCATACTATTTGGCTATCACTACCATAATATTTGGCTATCACTACCATAATATTTGGCTATCACTACCATAATATTTGGCAATCACTACCATACTATTTGGCTATCACTACCATAATATTTGGCTATCACTACCATAATATTTGGCTATCATTACCATAATATTTGGCAATCACTACCATACTATTTGGCTATCAATACCATAATATTTGGCAATCACTACCATACTATTTGGCTATCACTACCATAATATTTGGCAATCACTACCATAATATTTGGCTATCACTGTCATAACAATATTTGACTATCACTACCATAACAATATTTGGCTATCACTACCATAACTATATTTGGCTATCACTACCATAACTATATTTGGCTATCACTACCATAACAATATTTGGCTATCACTACCATAAAAATATTTGACTATCACTACCATAACAATATTTGGCTATCACTGCCATAACAATATTTGACTATCACTACCATAACTATATTTGGCTATCACTGCCATAACAATATTTGACTATCACTACCATAACAATATTTGGCTATCACTACCATAACAATATTTGGCTATCACTACCATAACAATATTTGGCTATCACTACCATAATAAATTTTGACTATCACTACCATAACAATATTTGGCTATCACTACCATAACAATATTTGGCTATCACTACCATAATATTTGACTATCGCTGCCATAGCAATATTTGACTATCACTACCATAACAATATTTGACTATCACTACCATAACAATATTTGGCTATCACTACCATAACAATATTTGACTATCACTACCATAACAATATTTGGCTATCACTACCATAACAATATTTGGCTATCACTGCCATAACAATATTTGGCTATCACTACCATAATATTTGACTATCACTACCATAACAATACTTGGCTATCACTACCATAACAATATTTGGCTATCACTGCCATAACAATATTTGGCTATCACTACCATAACAACATTTGGCTATCACTACCATAACAATATTTGGCTATCACTACCATAACAATATTTGGCTATAACTACCATAATATTTGACTATCACTACCATAACAATACTTGGCTATCACTACCATAACAATATTTGGCTATCACTACCATAACAATATTTGACTATCACTGCCATAACAATATTTGACTATCACTACCATACCAATATTTGACTATCACTACCATAACAATATTGACTATCACTAAACCCTAACAATATTTGACTATCACTCCCATAACAATTTTTTGACTATCACTGCCATAACAATATTTGACTATCACTACCATAACAATATTTGACTATCACTACCATAACAATATTTGACTATCACTACCATAACAATATTTGACTAACACTACCATAACAATATTTGACTATCACTGCCATAACAATATTTGACTATCACTACCATAACAATATTTGACTATCACTACCATAACAATATTTGACTATCACTACCATAACAATATTTGACTATCACTACCATAACAATATTTGACTATCACTACCATAAGAATATTTGACTATCACTACCATAACAATATTTGACTATCACTGCCATAACAATATTTGACTATCACTACCATAACAATATTTGACTATCACTGCCATAACAATATTTGACTATCACTACCATAACAATAAATTTTACTATCACTACCATAACAATATTTGACTATCACTACCATAACAATATTTGACTATCACTACCATAACAATATTTGACTATCACTGCCATAACAATATTTGACAAACACTACCATAACAATATTTGACTATCACTGCCATAACAATATTTGACTAATCACTACCATAACAAATATTTGACTATCACTACCATAACAATATTTGACTATCACTGCCATAGCAATATTTGACTATCACTACCATAACAATATTTGACTATCACTACCATAACAATATTTGACTATCACTACCATAACAATATTTGACTATCACTACCATAACAATATTTGACTATCACTACCATAACAATATTTGACTATCACTACCATAACAATATTGACTATCACTACCATAAGAATATTTGACTATCACTACCATAACAATATTTGACTATCACTACCATAAGAATATTTGACTATCACTACCATAACAATATTTGACTATCACTACCATAACAATATTTGACTATCACTACCATAACAATATTTGACTATCACTACCATAACAATATTTGACTATCACTACCATAACAATATTTGACTATTACTACCCTAACAATATTTGACTATCACTGCCCTAACAATATTTGACTATCACTACCATAACAATATTTGAACTATCACTACCATAACAATATTTGACTATCACTACCATAACAATATTTGACTATCACTACCATAACAATATTTGACTATCACTGCCATAACAATATTTGACTATCACTACCATAACAATATTTGACTATCACTACCATAACAATATTTGACTATCACTACCATAACAATATTTGACTATCACTACCATAACAATATTTGACTATCACTACCATAACAATATTTGACTATCACTACCATAACAATATTTGACTATCACTACCATAACAATATTTCACTATCACTACCATAACAATAAATTTGACTATCACTACCATAACAATAATTGACTATCACTACCATAACAATATTTGACTATCACTACCATAACAATATTTGACTATCACTACCAAAACAATATTTGACTATCACTACCATAACAATATTTGACTATCACTACCATAACAATATTTGACTATCACTACCATAACAATATTTGACTATCACTGCCATAACAATATTTGACTATCACTACCATAACAATATTTGACTATCACTGCCATAACAATATTTGACTATCACTACCATAACAATATTTGACTATCACTACCATAACAATATTTGACTATCACTACCATAACAATATTTGACTATCCTACCATAACAAATATTGACTATCACTGCCATAACAATATTTGACTATCACTACCATAACAATAATTTGACTATCACTACCATAACAATATTTGACTATCACTAACCATAACAATATTTGACTATCACTGCCATAACAATATTTGATCTATCACTACCATAACAATATTTGACTATCACTACCATAACAATATTTGACTATCACTACCATAACAATATTTGACTATCACTACCATAACAATATTTGACTATCACTGCCATAACAATATTTGACTATCACTACCATAACAATATTTGACTATCACTACCATAAACAAATATTTGACTATCACTAAACCCTAACAATATTTGACTATCACTACCATAACAATATTTGACTATCACTACCATAACAATATTTGACTATCACTACCATAACAATATTGACTATCACTACCATAACAATATTTGACTATCACTTCCATAACAATATTTGACTATCACTACCATAACAATATTTGACTATCACTACCATAACAATATTTGACTATCACTACCATAACAATATTTGACTATCACTGCCATAACAATATTTGACCCATCACTACCATAACAATATTGACTATCACTACCATAACAAATATTTGACTATCACTACCATAACAATATTTGACTATCACTACCATAACAATATTTGACTATCACTGCCATAACAATATTTGACTATCACTACCATAACAATATTTGACTATCACTACCATAACAATATTTGACTCTCACTACCATAACAATATTTGACTATCACTACCATAACAATATTTGACTATCACTACCATAAGAATATTTGACTATCACTACCATAACAATATTTGACTATCACTACCATAACAATATTTGACTATCACTGCCATAACAATATTTACTATCCCCTGCCATAACAATATTTGACTATCACTACCCTAACAATATTTGACTATCACTACCATAACAATATTTGACTATCACTACCCAAACAAAATTTGACTATCACTACCATAACAATATTTGACTATCATGCCATAACAATATTTGACTATCACTACCATAACAATATTTGACTATCACTGCCATAACAATATTTGACTATCACTACCATAAAAAATATTTGACTATCACTACCATAACAATATTTGACTATCACTACCAAAACAATATTTGACTATCACTACCATAACAATATTTGACTATCACTACCATAACAATATTTGACTATCACTACCATAACAATATTTGACTATCACTACCATAACAATATTTGACTATCACTGCCCATAACAATATTTGACTATCACTACCATAACAATATTTGACTATCACCCACCATAACAATATTTGACTATCACTACCATAAACAATATTTGACTATCACTACCAATAACAATATTTGACTATCACTGCCATAACAATATTTGACTATCACTACCATAACAATATTTGACTATACACTACCATAACAATATTTGACTATCACTACCATAACAATATTTGACTATCACTACCATAACAATATTTGACTATCACTGCCATAACAATATTTGACTTACACTACCATAACAAATATTTGACTATCACTACCATAACATATTTGACTATTCACTACCATAACAATATTTGACTATCACTACCATAACAATATTTGACTATCACTACCAATAAGAATATTTGACTATCACTACCATAACAATATTTGACTATCACTGCCATAACAATATTTGACTATCACTACCATAACAATATTTAGACTATCACTACCATAACAATATTTGACTATCCACTGCCATAACAATATTTGACTATCACTGCCATAAACAATATTTGACTATCACTACCATAACAATATTTGACTATCACTACCATAACAATATTTGACTATCACTACCATAACAATATTTGACTATCACTACCATAACAATATTTGACCCATCACTGCCATAACAATATTTGACTATCACTACCATAACAATATTTGACTATCACTGCCATAACAATATTTGACTATCACTGCCATAACAATATTTGACTATCACTACCATAACAATATTTGACTATCACTGCCATAACAATATTTGACTATCACTACCATAACAATATTTGACTATCACTGCCATAACAATATTTGACTATCACTACCATAACAATATTTGACTATCACTACCATAACAATATTTGACTATCACTACCATAACAATATTTGACTATCACTACCATAACAATATTTGACTATCACTACCATAACAATATTTGACTATCACTACCATAACAATATTTGACTATCACTACCATAACAATATTTGACTATCACTGCCATAACAATATTTGACTATCACTACCATAACAATATTTGACTATCACTGCCATAACAATATTGACTACAACCATAAACAATATTTGACTATCACTACCAAAAACAAATTTGACTATCACTACCATAACAATATTTGACTATCATTACCATAACAATATTTGACTATACACTAAACCATAACAATATTTGACTATCACTGCCATAACAATATTTGACTATCACTACCATAACAATATTTGACTATCACTGCCATAAACAAATTTGACTATCACTACCATAACAATATTTGACTATCACTACCATAACAATATTTGACTATCACTACCATAACAATATTTGACTATCGCTACCATAACAATATTTGACTATCACTACCATAACATATTTGACTATCCACTGCCATAACAATATTTGACTATCACTACCATAACAATATTTGACTATCACTAAACCCTAACAATATTTGACTATCACTACCATAACAATATTTGACTATCACTACCATAAACAATATTTGACTATCACTACCATAAAATATTTGACTATCACTACCATAACAATATTTGACTATCACTGCCATAACAATATTTGACTATCACACCATAACAATATTTGACTATCACTACCATAACAATATTTGAACTATCACTGCCATAACAATATTTGACTATCACTGCCATAACAATATTTGACTATCACATACCATAACAATATTTGACTATCACTACCATAACAATATTTGACTATCACTACCATAACAATATTTGACTATCACTACCATAACAATATTTGACTATCACTGCCATAACAATATTTGACTATCACTACCATAACAATATTTGACTATCACTGCCATAACAATATTTGACTATCACTGCCATAACAATATTTGACTATCACTACCATAACAATATTTGACTATCACTACCATAACAATATTTGACTATCACTACCATAACAATATTTGACTATCACTGCCATAACAATATTTGGGCTATCACTACCATAACAATATTTGACTATCAACTAACCATAACAATATTTGACTATCACTACCTAAAATATTTGACTATCACTGCCATAACAATATTTGACTATCGCTGCCATAACAATATTTGACTATCGCTGCCATATCAATATTTGACTATCACTACCATAACAAATTTGACTATCAAATCCATAACAATTTTGACTATCACTACCATAACAATATTTGACTATCACTACCATAACAATATTTGACTATCACTACCATAACAATATTTGACTATCACTGCCATAACAATATTTGACTATCACTACCATAACAATATTTGACTATCACTACCATAATAATAAGCACAAAATTATTTACTTTACATTTGTCTACAACTAAGCTTGACGCCTCTGTTTTTAGCCACAGTGTCAGCAGTTACTAGACTCAGAGTCAGTAATATCAAGGTCCCACATCAGTAATATCAAGGTCCCACGTCAGTAATATCAAGGTCCCACGTCAGTAATATCAAGGTCTCACGTCAGTAATATCAAGGTCACACGCCAGTAATATCAAGGTCCCACGTCAGTAATATCAAGGTCCCACGTCAGTAATATCAAGGTCTCACGTCAGTAATATCAAGGTCACACGTCAGTAATATCAAGGCCTCACGTCAGTAATATCAAGGTCACACGTCAGTAATATCAATGTCTCACGTCAGTAATATCAAGGTCTCACGTCAGTAATATTAAGATCACACGCCAGTAATATCAAGGTCCCACGTCAGTAATATCAAGGTCCCACGTCAGTAATATCAAGGTCTCATTCAGTAATTCAGTCACACGTCATAATATCAAGGTCTCACGTCAGTAATATCAAGTTCTCACGTCAGTAATATCAAGGTCTCACGTCAGTAATATAAAGGTCCCACGTCAGTAATACCAAGGTCTCACGTCAGTAATATCAAGGTGTCACGTCAGTAATATGAAGGTCCCACGTCAGTAATACCAAGGTCTCACGTCAGTAATACCAAGGTCTCACGTCAGTAATATCAAGGTCTCACGTCAGTAATATAAAGGTCTCACGTCAGTAATATCAAGGTCTCACGTCAGTAATATCAAGGTCACACGTCAGTAATTAAGGTCCAAGTCGTAATTAAGGTCCCACGTAATAATATCAAGGTCTCACTTTAGTAATATCAAGGGCACATCATAATATCAAGGTCTACTTCAGTAATCAAGGTTTCACGTCAGTAATATAAAGGTCCCACGTCAGTAATACCAAGGTCTCAAGTCAGTAATATCAAGGTCACACGTCAGTAATATCAAGGTCCTTCTGAATTTCTCAACATTCGGCCTCAGATTTCATATGTTTTCCTGATTTCATTTCATACATGAACTCTGCGATTCCTATTACTTAAAAGTCTAAATGACCTCAACATATCACGTATACAGGTCGTTCCATACAGGTATTAACCCAGTCCTAAAACTTTTCTGGACATGTAGAAACACAGTTTATGAAGAGAATATGTTTGGCTTTTAATCACCTTTATAAGGATTGGGCAGAGTTTTGATCCTTGAAGTTTGTAGTCAATTTAACTCATTCTAAGTAATACTTGACTAGAATTTAAAGAGTTTTGGGCGTTTGCTAGCGGGGGCCCGAGGGAGGTATTCTGTGATGGGCAGCCTGAGAGAATGTACATATATTTCTAGACGTCAGACTGCTCATGGTGCAGTAACACTGTAATGAACAGTGAGGTGTGAAAGATGGAAGGCCTCGGTCAGATAACCAGAGGCTCTAGCTGCGGGTCATATGACCCGAGTCAGGAAACACTTGTCCTGTTTCCTGACAAACTTTACCTAACCTAACATCATGATCAGAGACAAAAGTCACTCATGGTACAGTAATTTCGCAATAATTGTTGAGTTGCCACGGATGCTATATTTACGATCCGAGACGATTGCCACTTGTTGTGCAGTAGCATAATGCTGAGTATTCAATGATGACAGTTGCCATATCAATGGTAAGAGACAAGAGCCACTCATGACAGAGCAACATTATTTTGAGTTGAGTTGTGACAGATTCCAAGTTCATTGTCAAAGATGAGTACCGCTCTAGTGAACGTACAGAACAATTTCCTATAGCCGCTTGATTGTCCCAAGATAAGCCCAAAAGGTAAATCTCACTCCTGCCTTTAGTATCATTCCGAGTCGCCTGTTGGATGGTCGTTGGAGAGTACAAATGCTCTGATAATTACGTATCAAATTTCATCATATAACTTCCCTTTCCATTCAATTTGACTAAGAGAGCAAGGTTCTCCACCCAAGGTTCTCCACCCAAGATTCTCCACCCAAGGTTCTCCACCCAAGGTTCTCCACCCAAGGTTCTCCACCCAAGGTTCTCCACCCAAGGTTCTCCACCCAAGGTTCTCCACCCAAGGTTCTCCACCCAAGGTTCTCCACCCAAGGTTCTCCACCCAAGGTTCTCCACCCAAGGTTCTCCACCCAAGGTTCTCCACCCAAGGTTCTCCACCCAAGGTTCTCCACCCAAGGTTCTCCACCCAAGGTTCTCCACCCAAGGTTCTCCACCCAAGGTTCTCCACCCAAGGTTCTCCACCCAAGGTTCTCCACCCAAGCTTCTCCACCCAAGGTTCTCCACCCAAGGTTCTCCACCCAAGGTTCTCCACCCAAGGTTCTCCACCCAAGGTTCTCCACCCAAGGTTCTCCACCCAAGGTTCTCCACCCAAGGTTCTCCACCCAAGGTTCTCCACCCAAGCTTCTCCACCCAAGCTTCTCCACCCAAGGTTCTCCACCCAAGGTTCTCCACCCAAGGTTCTCCACCCAAGCTTCTCCACCCAAGGTTCTCCACCCAAGGTTCTCCACCCAAGGTTCTCCACCCAAGGTTCTCCACCCAAGGTTCTCCACCCAAGGAGTAATGGAAAAAATATGCGAAAGTAGCCATTAGAGAAAATCTTGTAGCTTGAAAGAAATTGCAAGAGTGAGGGGCCCATTAACCCATACGCGCTTCTTTGATTCCCAGTGGACCAGAATGTTGTCGAGTTTATTTTTTCACATTGTCCGAGGTTCAAATATATTATTTGGAACCTCATGATCAAACTGCCTCCAGTCACAGTACACCTGGAGTATGCCTGGAGGGGGCTTTGGGGGCCACGCCCCCGAGGCCTGGTCCATGACCAGGCCTCGCGGTGGATCAGGATCTAATCAACCAGGCTGTTACTGTTGGCCGCACGTAAACCGATGTACGAACCACAGACCGGCTGATCAGGTACTGACTTTAGGTGCCTATCCAGCGCCTTCTTGAAGACAGCCAGGGGTCTGTTGGTAATCCCCCTTATGTATGCTGGGAGGCAGTTGAGCGGTCTTGGGCCCCGGACACTTATTGTGTTGTCTCTGGGAGTACTCGTGGTGCCTTTGCTTTTCAATGGGGGGAATGTTGCATCTCCTGCTGAGTCATTTGCTTTTGTAGGGAATGATTTTCGTGTGAAGATTTGGGACTAGTTCCTCTAGGATTTTCAAAGTGTATATTATCATGTATCTTTCTCGCCTGCGTTCCAGGGAGTACAAATCAAGGGACTTTAACCGTTCCCAGTAATTTAGGTGCTTCATTGTACTTATATGTGGCGTGAAAGTTGTTCTCTGTATATTCTCAAGGTCTACAATTTCGCCTGTCTTGAATGGGGCCGTTAGTGTACAGCAATATTCCACCCTAAAGATAACAAGCGATTTGAAGAGAATCGTCATGAGCTTGGCATCTCTAGTTAGTTTTGAAGGTTCTCATTATCCATCCTATCATTTTTTTAGATGTGATAGATACATTGTTGTGATCTTTGAAAGTGAGATCCTCTGACATTATCACTCCCAGGTCCTTAACATTAGTTTTTCGCTCTGTTGTGCAATTCGAATTTGTTTTATACTCCGATACAGTTTTAATTTCCTCGGGTTTTCCATACCGGAGTAATTGAAATTTCTGTTCATTGAACTTCACATTGTTTCCTGCGGCCCATGTAAAGATTTGGTTGATGTCCGCCTGGAGACTTGCAGTGTCTTCGATGGAGGACACTGTCATGCAAATTCGGGTGTCATCCGCAAAGGAAGACACGGTGCTGTAGCTTACATTCCTGTCTATGTTAAACATTAGGAAGAGGAACAGGATGGGAGAGAGTACTATACCTCGTGGAGCACAGCTTTTCACTGTAGCCACCTCTGATTTTACTCTGCTTACTACTACTATTTGCTTTCTGTTTGTTAGTAAGTTATAGAGTCATCGGCCAACTTTTCCTGTTATTCTCTTATCACGCATTTTGTGTGCTATTACACCATAGACGCACATGTCGAAGGCTTTCACAAAGTCTGTGTACACTACATCTGCATATTGTTTGTCCTATAGAGCATCCAAGACCTTGTCATAGTGGTGCAGTAGCAAGTTTTTACAGAGGAATCTCCCGCCACGCTGGCGGGAGATTAGTCTATAAAAACTTGCATTTGTGGTCACAGTGGTGGCCCATGCTAACCTCCCTATGGTTTATATTTATACCTAGTTGGATGAATCTTATTGTAGCCAGCTGGCTCAGTGGTTTACGCACTGGCCAGGAGTTTTACGACTCAC
>NC_069433.1:34602482-34627482 GCF_026875155.1 Cherax quadricarinatus | reverse complement strand
AAAAGTCCGTCCGTGCCTAATATGCCAAAAGGTTACATGCCCATTACCTCCACTGTTCTCACCCCAATCAACTTTCGATCACCCTTTGTGGCACACAAGCGGCCCTCAACCATGAAACAGGTGGCTCAAGCAGCCCAAATTGCCCTCCAAATCTCATCTTCATCCAGCAGCTCTTCCACCTCCTCTACTCACGGACGAAATGGATCTTCGGCAGCCTCCATCGGTGGCGCGCTCACCACTACCAGTCCTACCAGTGGCTGTCACACCACACCCACAACAAAACATATCCTAGCTAGTGACACTATTAACACAGTTGGTACAAAAGATAATAAACAGATCAATAACATGGTAATAACTAGCCAGGACGACAGGGTTAAGTCCCCCACTACCACAAATCAAGAAAACAATGTGAAAAATGGCAATAGCGAGAAAAACGAGCCAGATATCAATACACCATCAACAGCAGGAAGTAGAAAAGGAGATATCAGTTCTTCCACTGCCATAAAAAGAGGACAGTCGTCGGAGGGAACGCTAGCAGTCTCCAGTATTTCTTGTTCTAGTCCAACTACAACCCTCCCTTGTACAAATACTTCCGGTAACACCTTTATCACATCTTCTTCCAACGTGACTGCCGTCACCACGACAGTGTCTTGCTCCAGCCTAGCATCCCTCACTACCACTACTACCACCTCATCATTACCCAGTCTAATTGCTTCTAGTGTCAATGCTGAGACTTTTTCTTCTGGAATGGCTGGTTATAATTCCGTTAGTAGCGTTCATTGTCAACCTTCCTGTGGTAACACGACAACTTTTCAGTCATCATCTCAGTCTAGCAAAGTGTCTCTAAAATCCACTACCAGCACCACGTCATCTCCCACAGTCTCCACTGATACTGTATCAAGTCCTTCCGCAGACATCACTGTGGTGTCTCAAAACACAACCAGTAATGCAAATAGTGCTAATATATCATCAATCTCTCAGAACTTCCCTAGAACTGACTTACCTTCCGAGACCTCCTACATTAACACCACGAGTTCCCAGTCTTCTAGTACTTCCAGCAACACGACAGCCTTTGCATCTATCACCGTCACCACTACAGCCACAGGAACCAATATCCCGCCTGCGGCTTCAACTTATTCTTCAGCCACGTCGTCCCGCTCCTCGTCACCTGGAATTTCCCTCACCACTTTCGGCCTAAACTCAGAAGGTCGAGGCATCCCTGGAACCATATTCTTTGCTTTGGGCTCCGACCAAAGGGGTGTCCGCAGCCCACAGCCATGCACATCCCCACGACCCTCCAACTCTTCTCTGGGTGTGAAGAGTCCCACTCCCGAATCTGTGACTGCTCCAAAAACACAGAGAGACACACTGCCACCCTCGGGAGTCAAAAGTCCTCCAATAATTGTCAATAGCTGCCTCGGACCAACCACTGTTAAGGAGGAACACTGGTGGTCGGTGGAGAGTCCTGGTAGGCCACAAGGTCAAGGCAAAGTAGTTAATTCCACCTGGGTGAGGCTCATGGGAGGTCAAGCAAACAGTCGCCAGGGTTCAGGTCTACCTTGGCGGACCGCTCGGGCCGTGTCTGGTCAGCAGCTGAACCAGGCACGGCGGGCCTCTCACGACGACTATACAAACGGCCCTGTGTCGCCCAACACGTCGTCGTCAACGGCAACTTTCAACTACACCCCCGCCGTGAACTCTCCCCCGTCGTCCACATTGTCGTCCGCCACTAACTCCGCCGCTTCCTCACCTCCACCCACACTCCACCACAGATCCAGTGACGACCTCAAGTCAATGGCCTCAAAGAATATTGCCTCAGCCATTATAAGTTATGAGCTGGGGACTAAATGTGAGGGAACAGGGAGTGGGACGGGATCTTCCGGAGCCCAGAGCAGCAGCAGCGACGGAGTGGCCACCCTCACCCGTAAACACCTTGTCTGTCCATCCTGCCAGATGCTCTTCCCGCCAGATAAACATATCAATTTCCTTGATCACTTCGAGGTCTGCCACGGCCCTGAGTATGCCGATCTCTGAGCAACAATATGTTAAGTAACGTTGAGGAATGGCAACCAAGTCCAACCAACTACTCCGCGGTGGAAACACAAACAACAATCCTACATGTCTTCCATATTATCCTTGAACTTATTTCGCTTGTATTAATACATAAGCATTACAAGTGTTGTAGAGATAAACATTTAGTGATAATGTGTACAAGAGAGAGATTATATTGTGACAGAGCAACCCATCCTTCAGTATAAACTGTGAACTACTTACTAGGTACTCACCAGATCTGAAACCGAAGGAGAACTGGAGGGGGAGGAGTAGGAGGGCACTGCTTTGAGGGGGAGAACAAGGATTTTGAGGCACTCTGCTTGGGAAGGGCACTCTGCTCTTCGTCAACACGTAATACCTCATACCCACGCATTAAGTTTCAGTCTGTGAAAGCTGAACACCTCACATATGACTTTCACATATCTACATAACCTTCCAAGCTGATGCCTGGCTAAACTGGCTTCAGAGGCAACTTCGGGCAGCTCCGGGGACGTCTAGGCACCTCCAGGTACCTCCAGGTACCTCCAGGCATCCCTCACCTGCTCTCCACACTCACCTCACTGCTCCTCTCTCACCCTCTGCTCTCTCCCTGTCTACTCCCTGTCAGATTCCTGTCAACTACCTGTCCACTCCTAGCAACACCACATTCCCAGTTCCATCTCTTTGGCTCTAAGAAATATCGATTATTATCATTATTAATTATTATTATTATTATCGTTATTAATGTTGATTTTATTATTATTATTATTATTATTATTATTATTATTATTATTATTATTATTATTATTATTATTATTATTATTATTATTATTATTATTATTATTATTATTATTGTTATTATTATTATTAAATTATTATATTCTTAGGAAAGTGCTAATTCCTCATGGGTCATACAATGTCGTACACATTTTAAACTAAAAGAATGAAATTGATATAAATAGTTTATTAGTTATTACTCTCGTGAGGGCAGCGCTAAACCTTCATGGGCCACAATCACCCATACAGAAAAGAAAGGAGAAGTAGGGTGTAATTCCTTGGATCAAGAGTTCTTCGGCCGCTATAAAGACCCCCCTCACGTGAGGGAGTGGCTTATTAACATTAATCTAAATACAATTTATATTTTTGTATTAAGTTTAATGTGTATCAGAGATACAGTCACCTCCACAACCCTCCGTCGTTATATTTCAAGAAAATAAAGAATTAGACACTTGTGCAACATTTGGGTTTCTCGTAGACGTTTCGCCCTGCAGGGGCTTCATCAGTACGTTAGATGGACATAAATTGAAGAAATTGGTAATATATAGAGCAGTCAGCAGAAGATGAGGCAATCAGTCCCTCAGCCCAGGAGATATTAACTTTTGTCAATTGACTGGAACAATCTGACAGGAAATCTTGACTCCAGTGACTTTCTTGATACTATCCAGGATTGTGTTTGAAACATTGTGATGAACCTAACTGGAAGAAACAACCTGCTTGGTCCTTGTTGTGATGAGCACCGTAGGTGCACCTGTGTCTGAGTCATCATGCCGTGATGAGCACCGTAGGTGCACCTGTGTCTGAGTCATCATGCCGTGATGAGCACCGTAGGTGCACCTGTGTCTGAGTCATCATGCCGTGATGAGCACCGTAGGTGCACCTGTGTCTGAGTCATCATGCCGTGATGAGCACCGTAGGTGCACCTGTGTCTGAGTCATCAAGCCGTGATGAGCACCGTAGGTACATCTGTGTCTGAGTCATCATGCAGTGATGAGCACCGTAGGTGCACCTGTGTCTGAGTCATCATGCCGTGATGAGCACCGTAGGTACACCTGTGTCTGAGTCATCAAGCCGTGATGAGCACCGTAAGTCCACCTGTATCTGAGTCTTCATGCCGTGATGAGCACCGTAGGTGCACCTGTGTCTGAGTCATCATGCCGTGGTGAGCACCGTAGGTGCACCTGTGTCTGAGTCATGCCGTGATGAGCACCGTAGGTGCACCTGTGTCTGAGTCATCATGCCGTGATGAGCACCGTAGGTGCACCTGTGTCTGAGTCATCATGCCGTGATGAGCACCGTAGGTACACCTGTGTCTGAGTCATCATGCCGTGATGAGCACCGTAGGTATACCTGTGTCTGAGTCATCATGCCGTGATGAGCACCGTAGGTGCACCTGTGTCTGAGTCATCATGCAGTGATGAGCACCGTAGGTACACCTGTGTCTGAGTCATCATGCCGTGATGAGCACCGTAGGTGCACCTGTGTCTGAGTCATCATGCCGTGATGAGCACCGTAGGTACACCTGTGTCTGAGTCATCATGCCGTGATGAGCACCGTAGGTACACCTGTGTCTGAGTCATCATGCCGTGATGAGCACCGTAGGTGCACCTGTGTCTGAGTCATCATGCAGTGATGAGCACCGTAGGTGCACCTGTGTCTGAGTCATCATGCCGTGATGAGCACCGTAGGTGCACCTGTGTCTGAGTCATCATGCAGTGATGAGCACCGTAGGTGCACCTGTGTCTGAGTCATCATGCAGTGATGAGCACCGTAGGTACACTTGTGTCTGAGTCATGCCGTGATGAGCACCGTAGGAACACCTGTGTCTGAGTCATCATGCCGTGATGAGCACCGTAGGTACACCTGTGTCTGAGTCATCATGCCGTGATGAGCACCGTAGGTGCACCTGTGTCTGAGTCATCATGCAGTGATGAGCACCGTAGGTGCACCTGTGTCTGAGTCATCATGCAGTGATGAGCACCGTAGGTACACTTGTGTCTGAGTCATGCCGTGATGAGCACCGTAGGAACACCTGTGTCTGAGTCATCATGCCGTGATGAGCACCGTAGGTACACCTGTGTCTGAGTCATCATGCCGTGATGAGCACCGTAGGTACACCTGTATCTGAGTCATCATGCCGTGATGAGCACCGTAGGTACACCTGTATCTGAGTCATCAAGCCGTGATGAGCACCGTAGGTACACCTGTATCTGAGTCATCATGCCGTGATGAGCACCGTAGGTACACCTGTGTCTGAGTCATCATGCAGTGATGAGCACCGTAGGTACACCTGTGTCTGAGTCATCATGCCGTGATGAGCACCGTAGGTACACCTCTATCTGAGTCATCAAGCCGTGATGAGCACCGTAGGTACACCTGTATCTGAGTCATCATGCAGTGATGAGCACCGTAGGTACACCTGTATCTGAGTCATCATGCCGTGATGAGCACCGTAGGTACACATGTGTCTGATTCATCATCTTGTCGGTACTAAATACCAATAATAAACTAAAGAAAGAATCCACTGAGGCTTCCACCTGGACATCGATCCATCGTTAACAATCAAGGTCCCACCGAGACAATTTTCGATCAAAAGTGAAGATAAAAGTGGTTATTACGACATTCTCATTGTTATTCTCATTGTTATTTCTAAATTTATTAATTAAACTTCCTGAATCATCCGTCCATCTAACACAACTGTGTAATGTGTATAATGGATTTAACTTATCCCCGCCTACACATCCTGACAACACCAGTTGACAGAACTAATGATATAAGGCTTGAATGTAAATATGCAATACTTTTATCTTTTAAGTACAAGGAACACCATTAAACAATTTATATCACTTCTGCCAGTGCCTATTCGTCACGAATTCTAAACTCCCCGGTTATTATTTAGGTTATCGTCTCCCCTCCTCCCCACCTACTCCTCCTCCCCACCTACTCCTCCTCCCCACCTACTCCTCCTCCCCACCTACTCCTCCTCCCCACGTTATATGATTTAGTGGTGAACGATGGTGTTTAAATTACTATACTTATCGAACTAGATAAGGGAAAACATTGATTCCCATTGATCCTTTCTCACAGAGTTGTTGTTGTTAGTCTGAGAGCCACAAGCTGGACTCCAGACGTCCTCCCTCCAGAGCCACAAGCTGGACTCCAGACGTCCTCCCACCAGAGCCACAAGCTGGACTCCAGACGTCCTCCCTCCAGAGTCACAAGCTGGACTCCAGACGTCCTCCCTCCAGAGCCACAAGCTGGACTCCAGACGTCCTCCCTCCAGAGCCACAAGCTGGACTCCAGACGTCCTCCCTCCAGAGCCACAAGCTGGACTCCAGACGTCCTCCCTCCAGAGCCACAAGCTGGACTCCAGACGTCCTCCCTCCAGAGCCACAAGCTGGACTCCAGACGTCCTCCCTCCAGAGCCACAAGCTGGACTCCAGACATCTTCCCTCCAGAGCCACAAGCTGGAATCCAGACGTCCTCCCTCCAGAGCCACAAGCTGGACTCCAGACGTCCTCCCTCCAGAGCCACAAGCTGGACTCCAGATGCCCTCCCACCAGAGCCACAAACTGGACTCCAGACATCTTCCCTCCAGCGTCACAAGCTAGATTCCAGACGTCCTCCCTCCAGAACCATAAGCTGGACTCCAGACATCTTCCCTCCAGAGTCACAAACTGGACTCCAGACGTCCTCCCTCCAGAGCCATAAGCTGGACTCCAGACATCTTCCCTCCAGAGTCACAAACTGGACTCCAGACGTCCTCCCTCCAGAGCCATAAGCTGGACTCCAGACATCTTCCCTCCAGAGTCACAAACTGGACTCCAGACGTCCTCCCTCCAGAGCCATAAGCTGGACTCCAGACATCTTCCCTCCAGAGTCACAAACTGGATTCCAGACGTCCTCCCTCCAGAGCCACAAGCTGGACTCCAGACGTCCTCCCTCCAGAGTCCTCAACACCAGCCACTCTTCCTTCGCTGCTTCCCTACTTGAAGACACAGAAACACATTTTATAATTACTCTACAATAATTTAGACACTTTTCTGTTGTATATTACTGTAATAAAAGCATTATCAAAATGAACTAATTTGGCATCCATCCACTCGTTCAAAAACGTAAATTACTCTCGTTGTTTTTTTCTGACTTGAGACAGTCGGTAAAGCCACTGAATGCTAAAACGAGTTCTTATTAACGGTGAAATCAGTCCTTCATTTGTGCCTTATTGCAATTATTGGTGTTATGCCTGGTTAAGTTTTGTTAACTGAGGTTAAATAAGCATCAGCAACTTAAGTAACATATGTAAATAAATTGGCTCGGAAAAACAAAATCTACGTTGGTTTTAGGACTGGTTTTGTATTGGTTACTTTTTAAGGACATCGTGTACAAGACCGACCATGATGTCTACCTCGTCGGTCTGCGGTAAGACTCTTTCTTGTATCTTGGAGACAGCGGGGAGTGTCTTCAAGGAGAGTGTCTTCAAGGAGAGTGTCTTCAAGGAGAGTGTCTTCAAGGAAAGTGTCATCAAAGAGAGTGTCTTCAAGGAGAGTGTCATCAAGGAGAGTGTCTTCAAGGAGAGTGTCAAGGAGACATCTTCAAGGGGAGTGTCATCAAGGAGAGTGTCATCAAGGAGAATGTCTTCAAGGAGAATGTCTTCAAGGAGAGTGTCAAGGAGACATCTTCAAGGGGAGTGTCATCAAGGAGATTGTCATCAAGGAGAGTATCTTCAAGGAGAGTGTCATCAAGGAGAGTGTCATCAAGGAGAGTGTCATCAAGGAGAGTGTCATCAAGGAGAGTGTCATCAAGGAGAGTGTCATCAAGGAGAGTGTCATCAAGGAGAGTGTCTTGTTTGGGAGCCCCGTGGCTCGGTTGGCAACACACTCACATCACCATGTGTCTGCGGTTCAGTCCCCTGCACTGGTGGAAACACTGGATATGTTTCCTCACATTCACTTATCAGTAAGTAGGTACCTGGATGTACGTCAACAGGTGTGGGTGGCATCCTGGGGGACGGGCAGTATACCTCGGCTTTGACATAAGCCGAGGTAAACAACGAACAACTCTTTACCCGTAAACCTGATCTGTTCAAGGAGAAGAAGGAATCTTCAAGACGATTCCCTTGAAAGGGGAAAACCTTGATGGGGAGTGTTTTGAAAGGGGTGTACTTTAAAGGGGAGTACCTTTAAGGGAAGTACCTTCAAGGGGTGTATCTTGAAGGGGTATACTTTGAAGGGGTGTACCTTGAAGGGGTGCACCTTGAAGTGGAGTATCTTGAAGGGGAGTACCTCAAAAGTGAGTATCTTGAAAGAGAGTACCTGGAAGGGGTGTTCCTTGAGGGGGCATACCTTGAAGGGGTACACTTTGAAACGGTCTACCCTGAAGGGGTGTACCTTTAAGAGGAGTATCTTAAAAGTACCTCAAAAGTGAGTACCTTGAAAGGGAGTACCTGGAAGGGGTGTACCTTGAAGGGAAGTACTTTGAAGGGGAGAGTCTTGAAAGGGAGTCATTTGAGAGGGAATACCTTAAACCGGTGTACCTTGAAATGAAGCACCTTCAAGTGGTGAACCTTGAAGTGATTACATTGAAGGGAGTACTTTGAAGAGGTATACCTTGAAGTGATTACCTTGAAGGGAATACCTTGAAGGGGTATACCTTGAAAGGGTGCATCTTGAAGAGGAGTACCTGGAAGGGGTGTACCTTGAAGGGGAGTACCTTGAAAGGAAGTACTTTTAAGAGAGTATCTTGAAAGTACCTTGAAGGGGAGTACCTTGAAGGGGTGTACCTTGAAGTGGTGTACGTTGAAGGGGTGTACGTTGAAGGGGTGTACCTTCAAAGGGAGTACTTTGTAAGAGAGTATCTTGACAGGGAGTACCTTGAAGGGGTGTACCCTGAAAGGAAGTACATGGAAGGGGTGTACCTTGAAGTGGTGTACCTTGAAGGGGAGTACCTAGAAAGTGAGAAAGAGAGTATCTGGAAGGGGTGTACCTTGAAAGGGAGTACTTTGAAGGGAAGAACCTTGAAAGGAAGTGACTTAAAGGGAAGCACCTTGAAGAAGAGTCTTAATGGGGAGTACCCTAAAGGGAAGTACCTTGAAGGGGAGTACCTTGAAGAAAAGAATCTTGAAGGGAGTACCTTGAAGTGAATACCTTGAAGAAAAGAATCTTGAAGGGAGTACCTTGAAGTGAGTACCTTGAAGGGAAGTACCTTGAACTGTAATACCTTGAAGGGAAGTACTTTCAAGGAGTGTACCATAATACTGGTGAAACACTTCCAGTGCCAGGAATTAGCCCTACAGTCCGGTTCCTCGGATCATACCTGATTACCACTTCCCTTATACATCAATAACATTAACAATGCTACTTACATACAGAGAGTTAACTCTGATACATAATCAGTATTATTAAAGTGAACATGGGGGATGGGATGCAATCCTGTTTGACCCGAGAAAGGGAATGTCAGCTTCAGTTCCAAGAACATCCTCCTGGAAGAGATACTGTATGACTGTCTCCATGCTGTATGACTGTCTCCATGCTGTATGATTGTCTCCATGCTGTATGACTGTCTCCATGCTGTATGATTGTCTCCATGCTGTATGACTGTCTCCATGCTGTATGACTGTCTCCATGCTGTATGACTGTCTCCATGCTGTATGACTGTCTCCATGCTGTATGACTGTCTCCATGCTGTATGACTGTCTCCATGCTGTATGACTGTCTCCATGCTGTATGACTGTCTCCATGCTGTATGACTGTCTCCATGCTGTATGACTGTCTCCATGCTGTATGACTGTCTCCATGCTGTTCAACCTTCTGATATTATTTAAAGCTGATACAATCAATGCCTTTTAACTGATCTTTAACAATAAACCTGGGAAAAAAAATCCAAAGATATTAAAATCATTTATTATTGTCACTATTACGAGAAAAATATTACTCACACTTATAACGATATTACACATAAGTTAAGTTGGTCACATTACTTATATATTATCAAAATTCTCATATAAAAGGTCCAGATGGGCTGTTCTGCCTTAAAATATTTTGACAATTGTAATATATATTGTCTGCCTTAGTGTCAATACTGAAGAATGTATACAGTGTTTACCTTCTTCCTTGACACTGTGATAACTTATACGGCACCACCTTGACACTCTGATAACTTATACGGCACCACCTTGACACTCTGATAACTTATGTGGCACCACCTTGACACTGTGATAACTTATACGGCACCACCTTGACACTGTGATAACTTATATGGCACCACCTTGACACTCTGATAACTTATGTGGCACCACCTTGACACTGTGATAACTTATACGGCACCACCTTGACACTGTGATAACTTATACGGCACCACCTTGACACTCTGATAACTTATACGGCACCACCTTGACACTCTGATAACTTATGTGGCACCACCTTGACACTGTGATAACTTATACGGCACCACCTTGACACTGTGATAACTTATATGGCACCACCTTGACACTGCGTGACACCGCATGATACAGTGGGAACTAACATGGTACCACTTGACACAGTGATAACTCGTATGGCACTTTGATACAGTGGTAACTCACGTGGTACCATCTGATACAGTGATAACTTACATGGTACCATCTGACACATTGATAACTTACATGGTACCACCTGACACAGTGATAACTAACATGGTACCACTTGACACAGTGATAACTAACATGGTACCACTTGACACAGTGATAACTTACATGGTACCACTTAACACAGTGATAACTCACATGGTACCACGTGACACAGTGATAATTTACATGGTGCCACTTGACACAGTGATAACTTACTTGGCACCACTTGAAACAGTGATAGCTCACATGGCACCACTTGACACAGTGATACCTCATATGGCACCACTTGACACAGTGATAATTTACATGGTATCACTTGACACAGTGATAACTTGCATGGTACCACTTGACACAGTGAAAACTTACATGGTACCATCTTGACACAGTGATAACTTACATGGTACCATCTTGACACAGTGATAGCTTACATGGTACCACTTGACATAGTGATAACTTACATGGTACCACTTGACACAGTGATAACTTACATGGTACCATCTTGACACAGTGATAACTTACTTGGTATCACTTGACACAGTGATAACTTACATAGCACCACCTTGACACAGTGATAACTTACATGGTACCACTTGACAGAGTGATAACTTTCATGGTACCACCTTGACACAGTGATAACTTACATAGTACCACTTGACACAGTGATTACTTACATAGTACCACTTGACACATTGATAACTTATATAGTATCACTTGACACAGTGATAACTTACATAGTACCACTTGACACAGTGATAACTTACATAGTATCACTTGACACAGTGATAACTTACATAGTATCACTTAACACAGTGATAACTTACATAGTATCACTTAACACAGTGATAACTTACATAGTACCACTTGACACAGTGATAACTTACATAGTATCACTTAACACAGTGATAACTTACATAGTACCACTTAACACAGTGATAACTTACATAGTACCACTTGACACAGTGATAACTCATATGGCACCTTGTTACAGTGATAACTTACATAGTACCACTTGACACAGTGATAACTTACATGGTACCACTTGACACAGTGATAACTTACATGGTACCACTTGACACAGTGATAACTTACATGGTACCACTTGACACAGTGATAACTCACATGGTACCACCTGACATAGTGATAACTTACATAGTACCACTTGACACAGTGATAACTTACATAGTACCACTTGACACAGTGATAACTTACATAGTACCACTTGACACAGTGATAACTTACATAGTACCCCTTGACACAGTGATAACTTGCATAGTATCACTTGACACAGTGATAACTTACACAGTACCACTTGACACAGTGATAACTTACATAGTATCACTTGACACAGTGATAACTTACATAGTACCACTTGACACAGTGATAACTTACATAGTACCCCTTGACACAGTGATAACTTGCATAGTATCACTTGACACAGTGATAACTTACATAGTACCACTTGACACAGTGATAACTTACATAGTATCACTTAACACAGTGATAACTTACATAGTACCACTTGACACAGTGATAACTTACATAGTATCACTTGACACAGTGATAACTTACATAGTACCACTTGACACAGTGATAACTTACATAGTATCACTTAACACAGTGATAACTTACATAGTACCACTTGACACAGTGATAACTTACATGGTACCACTTGACACAGTGATAACTTACATAGTACCACTTGACACAGTGATAACTTACATAGTATCACTTAACACAGTGATAACTTACATAGTACCACTTGACACAGTGATAACTTACATAGTATCACTTAACACAGTGATAACTTACATGGTACCACTTGACACAGTGATAACTTACATAGTATCACTTGACACAGTGATAACTTACATAGTACCACTTGACACAGTGATAACTTACATAGTATCACTTAACACAGTGATAACTTGCATAGTATCACTTGACACAGTGATAACTTACATGGTACCACTTGACACAGTGATAACTTACATAGTATCACTTGACACAGTGATAACTTACATAGTACCACTTGACACAGTGATAACTTACATGGTACCACCTTGACACAGTGGAAACTTACATAGCACCACCTTGACACAGTGATAACTTGCATGACACCTACAACAGATGGTCGTATTGAAGTCAGAAAGAATCCCCAGCACGTCACTCATCATTATGTAGCCAGATAACTTTATCGGCTTTCATATACCAACATGTTCACACGGAAACGTACATGCACCCCGACTTGCTCACACACACACACGCACACACACACACACACACCACAATTCTGTGAGTACACACGCTGTTGCCGCGGTTGTGAACAGACGTCAGCCATCACAACCGGAAGAAAAAGGCAGGTCAGGTTAGGTTAGGTTAGGTTAGGTTAGGTTAGGTTAGGTTAGGTTAGGTTAGGTTAGGTTAGGTTAGGTTAGGTTAGGTTAGGTTAGGTTAGGTTAGTTTAGGTTAGTTTCGTCAGGAAACAGGAGAAGTGCATCCTGACGCTGGTCTGAGTCATATGATAACCCAACACTGGAGCTTCTGGTCATGTGACCGAAGTCTTCCACTGACTTACCAGCCCACCCCTTTAAAAATTAACTCTATAATTATACAAATCAAAAAATTTGTATGCAAGTTCACTTAGTAAAGAACAAGCTGCTGTGTTCTCGAGAACATTGTTATGTTTTCTGTGTCGTCATAAAATATTGAATTGTAACTCCAAGTGAGGCAGAAAATAATAATAAAATATCAATATTTAGTTGTTATTAATGAATCGGTTTAAGTATTATTAAAAACAGGTTTACCTGGAGCTACCTGGAGGCTGTTCCGGGGGTCAGCGCCCCCGCGCCCGCTCCATGTAAAGCTGTATACAAGCATTATATTAGTTCATATATATGTGGTGTTTACATCATACCAGGACAACCAAGAAAAATATATTAACAATATCGCTCCATATTTCTTCGTTAAACATACAAATCAGTTGTTTAAATCCGAATAATAAAGTTGAGCTTCTTATTACAGACGAATCAACTTCGTTTAACCACAGTTTACTATAAGATTATGGATATAAGAGTATCAGATAAGAGAGTAACGAGAGTGTTAAGTATTTTTTTTTTTCTGGTCCAGTTTCAATGAAATTTTTACTGTGATTTAAGCAGCATATGAAACCTAAACATTGTGTTTGTAGTGACTTTTTTCATTATAGACAGAAAAAAAATAAATAGTGCCCTATTCTATAGGGTATAAAACTCTCCCTCCTCTACAATATTGGTAAGATGTAAAATGTTGTAGTTATCATCAGATGAAAGATAAACGTCCAGATAATAGTTTTACCAACGTCGTTTGAGCGAAATGTCAATAGATTGCATAATAAAAAAAAAAATTTTTAAGGATTTTTTTTTTTTTTTTTGGGGGGGGGGAAATAAAAAACAAAACAGTAAAAAATATCGCAAATCCCTCGTGTAATTGAGTAGAACCATCATTACTCAATAACGTGTGCAAAAATCACGACACTACTATAAATACTTTTCGCTAAAACAACAAAATAACGTATTCCAGTGTTATAAATATATTAAGTTTCCTCTAAAACTCTATGGACATGGCACGCCAGATTTCAGTATAGTGCACACCTCTGCTCATGTTGACAGCCCAAAGGCGCCGGAGCTGCTATCACTCCCTGCACTTCAATGGAGTCCTCGGAGAACTTGTCTTGTAGTGTATTTAGAATGAAAGAATCATAAAAATCGCAATTTATGGAGTAAAAAAAAAAAAAACACATGAATTGCCATCATGTCCTATTGATGAGAGCAAGAACATAAAAAGTAATTTTTGGAAAAACATGCTTAGAAATATGATATAAACAAGCTGAATTTTGCACTATTTTTTGGTAAAACATTTTTTTTTCCAATATTTTTCACTCTTCCATTTTTATCTTTCCTGACACCTTTGTCCCCTTAATTAACATATCGATGCTGCGAATAATTCTTTTTGTCCTAAAACTTGTGGTTGTCTGCCTTGGACACCCTGAGGCAGTTATCATTCACACGGTGCCTTGGACACCCTGAGGCAGTTATCATTCACACTGTGCCTTGGACACCCTGAGGCAGTTATCATTCACACGGTGCCATGAACACTCTGAGGCAGTTATCATTCACACGGTGCCTTGGACACCCTGAGGCAGTTATCATTCACACGGTGCCATGAACACTCTGAGGCAGTTATCATTCACACGGTGCCTTGGACACCCTGAGGCAGTTATCATTCACACGGTGCCATGAACACTCTGAGGCAGTTATCATTCATACGGTGCCTTGGAAACCCTGAGGCAGTTATCATTCACACGGTGCCTTGGACACCCTGAGGCAGTTATCATTCACACGGTGCCTTGGACACCCTGAGACAGTTATCATTCACACGGTGCCATGAACACTCTGAGGCAGTTATCATTCACACGGTGCCTTGGACACCCTGAGGCAGTTATCATTCACACGGTGCCTTGGACACCCTGAGGCAGTTATCATTCACACGGTGCCATGAACACTCTGAGGCAGTTATCATTCACACGGTGCCTTGGACACTCTGAGACAGTTATCATTCACACGGTGCCTTGGACACTCTGAGACAGTTATCATTCACACGGTGCCATGAACACTCTGAGACAGTTATCATTCACACGGTGCCATGAACACTCTGAGGCAGTTATCATTCACACGGTGCCTTGGACACTCTGAGACAGTTATCATTCACACGGTGCCATGAACACTCTGAGGCAGTTATCATTCACACGGTGCCTTGGACACTCTGAGACAGTTATCATTCACACGGTGCCATGAACACTCTGAGGCAGTTATCATTCACACGGTGCCTTGGACACTCTGAGACAGTTATCATTCACACGTTGCCATGAACACTCTGAGGCAGTTATCATTCACACGGTGCCTTGGACACTCTGAGACAGTTATCATTCACACGGTGCCATGAACACTCTGAGGCAGTTATCATTCACACGGTGCCTTGGACACTCTGAGACAGTTATCATTCACACGGTGCCATGAACACTCTGAGGCAGTTATCATTCACACGGTGCCATGAACACTCTGAGGCAGTTATCATTCACACGGTGCCTTGGACACCCTGAGGCAGTTATCATTCACACGGTGCCTTGGACACCCTGAGGCAGTTATCATTCACACGGTGCCTTGGACACCCTGAGGCAGTTATCATTCACACGGTGCCATGAACACTCTGAGGCAGTTATCATCCACACGGTGCCTTGGACACCCTGAGGCAGTTATGATTCACACGGTGCCTTGGACACCCTGAGGCAGTTATCATTCACACGGTGCCTTGGACACCCTGAGGCAGTTATCATTCACACGGTGCCATGAACACTCTGAGGCAGTTATCATTCACACAGTGCCTTGGACACCCTGAGGCAGTTATCATTCACACGGTGCCTTGGACACCCTGAGGCAGTTATCATTCACACGGTGCCTTGGACACCCTGAGGCAGTTATCATTCACACGGTGCCTTGGACACCCTGAGGCAGTTATCATTCACACGGTGCCTTGGACACCCTGAGGCAGTTATCATTCACACGGTGCCATGAACACTCTGAGGCAGTTATCATTCACACGGTGCCTTGGACACCCTGAGGCAGTTATCATTCACACGGTGCCTTGGACACCCTGAGGCAGTTATCATTCACACGGTGCCTTGGACACCCTGAGGCAGTTATCATTCACACGGTGCCTTGGACACCCTGAGGCAGTTATCATTCACACGGTGCCTTGGACACCCTGAGGCAGTTATCATTCACACGGTGCCTTGGACACCCTGAGGCAGTTATCATTCACACGGTGCCTTGGACACCCTGAGGCAGTTATCATTCACACGGTGCCTTGGACACCCTGAGGCAGTTATCATTCACACGGTGCCATGAACACTCTGAGGCAGTTATCATTCACACGGTGCCTTGGACACCCTGAGGCAGTTATCATTCACACGGTGCCTTGGACACCCTGAGGCAGTTATCATTCACACGGTGCCTTGGACACCCTGAGGCAGTTATCATTCACACGGTGCCTTGGACACCCTGAGGCAGTTATCATTCACACGGTGCCATGAACACTCTGAGGCAGTTATCATCCACACGGTGCCTTGGACACCCTGAGGCAGTTATCATTCACACAGTGCCTTGGACACCCTGAGGCAGTTATCATTCACACGGTGCCTTGGACACCCTGAGGCAGTTATCATTCACACGGTGCCATGAACACTCTGAGGCAGTTATCATTCACACAGTGCCTTGGACACCCTGAGGCAGTTATCATTCACACGGTGCCTTGGACACCCTGAGGCAGTTATCATTCACACGGTGCCTTGGACACCCTGAGGCAGTTATCATTCACACGGTGCCTTGGACACCCTGAGGCAGTTATCATTCACACGGTGCCTTGGACACCCTGAGGCAGTTATCATTCACACGGTGCCATGAACACTCTGAGGCAGTTATCATTCACACGGTGCCTTGGACACCCTGAGGCAGTTATCATTCACACGGTGCCTTGGACACCCTGAGGCAGTTATCATTCACACGGTGCCTTGGACACCCTGAGGTAGTTATCATTCACACGGTGCCTTGGACACCCTGAGGCAGTTATCATTCACACGGTGCCTTGGACACCCTGAGGCAGTTATCATTCACACGGTGCCTTGGACACCCTGAGGTAGTTATCATTCACACGGTGCCTTGGACACCCTGAGGCAGTTATCATTCACACGGTGCCTTGGACACCCTGAGGCAGTTATCATTCACACGGTGCCATGAACACTCTGAGGCAGTTATCATTCACACGGTACCTTGGACACCCTGAGGCAGTTATCATTCACACGGTGCCTTGGACACCCTGAGGCAGTTATCATTCACACGGTGCCTTGGACACCCTGAGGCAGTTATCATTCACACGGTGCCTTGGACACCCTGAGGCAGTTATCATTCACACGGTGCCATGAACACTCTGAGGCAGTTATCATCCACACGGTGCCTTGGACACCCTGAGGCAGTTATCATTCACACAGTGCCTTGGACACCCTGAGGCAGTTATCATTCACACGGTGCCTTGGACACCCTGAGTCAGTTATCATTCACACGGTGCCATGAACACTCTGAGGCAGTTATCATTCACACGGTGCCATGAACACTCTGAGGCAGTTATCATTCACACGGTGCCATGAACACTCTGAGGCAGTTATCATTCACACGGTGCCTTGGACACCCTGAGGCAGTTATCATTCACACGGTGCCTTGGACACCCTGAGGCAGTTATCATTCACACGGTGCCTTGGACACCCTGAGGCAGTTATCATTCACACGGTGCCTTGGACACCCTGAGGCAGTTATCATTCACACGGTACCATGAACACTCTGAGGCAGTTATCATTCACACGGTGCCATGAACACTCTGAGGCAGTTATCATTCACACGGTGCCTTGGACACCCTGAGGCAGTTATCATTCACACGGTGCCTTGGACACCCTGAGGCAGTTATCATTCACACGGTGCCTTGGACACCCTGAGGCAGTTATCATTCACACGGTGCCATGAACACTCTGAGGCAGTTATCATTCACACGGTGCCTTGGACACCCTGAGGCAGTTATCATTCACACGGTGCCTTGGACACCCTGAGGCAGTTATCATTCACACGGTGCCTTGGACACCCTGAGGCAGTTATCATTCACACGGTGCCATGAACACTCTGAGACAGTTATCATTCACACGGTGCCATGAACACTCTGAGGCAGTTATCATTCACACGGTGCCTTGGACACCCTGAGGCAGTTATCATTCACACGGTGCCTTGGACACCCTGAGGCAGTTATCATTCACACGGTGCCTTGGACACCCTGAGGCAATTATCATTCACACGGTGCCTTGGACACCCTGAGGCAGTTATCATTCACACGGTGCCTTGGACACCCTGAGGCAATTATCATTCACACGGATATGACTGAAAGCATCGCCAGGGATATGACTAAGAGCATCGCCAGGGATGTGACTGAGAGCATCGCCAGGGATGTGACTAAGAGCATCGCCAGGGATGTGACTGAAAGCATCGCCAGGGATGTGACTGAGAACATAGCCAGGGATGTGACTGAAAGCATCGCCAGGGATGTGACTGAGAGCATCGCCAGGGATGTGACTTAGACCATCGCCAGGGATATGACTAAGAGCATGGGCAGGGATGTGACTGACAGCGTCGCCAGGGATGTGACTGACAGCATCGCCAGGGATGTGACTGACAGCATCGCGAGGGATGTGATTGACTGCATCGCTAGGGATGTGACTGAGAGCATCGCCACGGATGTGACTGAGATCATCGCCACGGATGTGACTGAGAGCATCGCCACGGATGTGACTGAGAGCATCGCCAGGAATGTGACTTAGACCATCGCCACGGATGTGACTGAGAGCATGGGCAGGGATGTGACTGACAGCACCGCCACGGATGTGACTGAGAACATCGCCAGGAGTGTGACTTAGACCATCGCCACGGATGTGACTGAGAGCATGGGCAGGGATGTGACTGACAGCACCGCCAGGGATGTGACTGAGAGCATCGCCAGGGATGTGACTTAGACCATCGCCAGGGACGTGACTGAGAGCATTGGCAGGGATGTAACTGACAGCATCGCCAGGGATGTGACTGACAGCATCGCCAGGGATGTGACTGGCAGCAGACCGGCCACGAATACGTCCTCAGATAATTAATTGTCGTCTTACATTGTTATTAGTGATATCGGTCTGTACTGTAACTCCAGTATACTCAGACTCCAGTATACTCTGTCCCAATTTGTTGACGATATAACGGTGAGCACAACATCAAAACCTTTGCATTGGTAGAAAAAAAATGTAGTGGATGGACAGAAAGACTGACGAAACTAAAACACAATCAGAAAAGGCAGGTAGAACAGACCAAAAAAATAAATACAAGAAAACGAAACTCTTAAACTGAAAGAGAAGTCACGAAGGCTGGAGTGCAGGAATGTACGAAACACTGAAAGAGCAAGCTGACGAAGAAAAGAATACATATTAAGGCCTCCTGAAAAATAAAGGTCACATAAAGGAGATAAAACGTTTGAAAAAGTTCAGAACTTAAACAGGAGTTAGTTATGCAGGTTTAACAACAGCTCAGAATTTATTAGAGAACGTTAACAATTGCTTTCAGAAGGGTTAGAAAAGTATAAGGCTAGAATAGAATATGTGGCCTAAGTCACTAAATAAGAGTTGGAGATAAAACGGCACGTGATAATGAGTTAGGAGATAAATGCTAGAAGGAACCTTAAGGCTGAAATAACAAAAGACGGAGATGGTAAAAAATTCTGAACTATTAAGGGAGATTTCCGATAGAGATGAGCTGTTGTTATCTTTTGGATGTACAGAAAAGCAATAAAATCAAGAATAGAAAGAATTAAAAAAAAACGAAAAAGAAACATTCATGAAATGTCAAAATTCTTAATGAATTTTAGCATTCAAAATCATTTATCAGGATAATAAGCGAATATAATAACATGAAAATGACAAGAACAAGCCACCAAAAAATAACATTTACGCAGGTAATGCATAAAGAATAATTACGAAAGAAACCTAGAGACACAAAATAGAAAGTTATAAGAACATACAAATTAGACAACACTTTTCCAAGGAGGACATAAACAGTGCTAAGACCTTAAATTAGGACAAAAATAAAGAAGAATAAAAATCTTTCAAGGAGAAACAGAGTCTTGTTGACATGTCGAATAATTTGTCTCAGAAACAACCACAGGATGAACTACAAAATGAAGCGGATGAACAAGAAAGAATTGGTGAATTAAGTCTTGATAGGCTTGACGAAGCTCCTGGAGAGCGAAACGTTGTCTTAATAAAATGTCACATCAGTTGCACTTGTGTCCTTTTACCAACACATTTTTGTCTGCGTTTCCAGTAAAAGTGAAAACAGGAACAAGTGTAACAACCAAATATTAACAGCAATTCTATATAAATGAGGAAAACCTTCAAAAAGCATCAGAACTTTTGCAAAAGTGGAACAAAAACATCAGAACTTTCGCAAAAGTGGAACAAAAACATCAGAACTGTTGCAAAAGTGGAACAAAAATATCAGAACTGTTGCAAAAGTGGAACAAAAACATCAGAACTTTTGCAAAAGTGGAACAAAAACATCAGAACTGTTGCAAAAGTGGAACAAAAACATCAGAACTTTTGCAAAAGTGGAACAAAAACATCAGAACTTTCGCAAAAGTGGAACAAAAACATCAGAACTTTTGCAAAAGTGGAACAAAAACATCAGAACTTTTGCAAAAGTGGAACAAAAACATCAGAACTTTCGCAAAAGTGGAACAAAAGCATCAGAACTTTTGCAAAAGTGGAACAAAAACATCAGAACTTTTGCAAAAGTGGAACAAAAACATCAGAACTTTTGCAAAAGTGGAACAAAAACATCAGAACTTTTGCAAAAGTGGAACAAAAACATCAGAACTTTTGCAAAAGTGGAACAAAAAACATCAGAACTTTCGCAAAAGTGGAACAAAAGCATCAGAACTTTTGCAAAAGTGGAACAAAAACATCAGAACTGTTGCAAAAGTGGAACAAAAACATCAGAACTTTTGCAAAAGTGGAACAAAAACATCAGAACTTTTGCAAAAGTGGAACAAAAACATCAGAACTTTTGCAAAAGTGGAACAAAAACATCAGAACTTTCGCAAAAGTGGAACAAAAACATCAGAACTTTTGCAAAAGTGGAACAACAGCATCAGAACTTTTGCAAAAGTGGAACAAAAACATCAGAAGTTTTGCAAAAGTGGAACAAAAACATCAGAACTTTTGCAAAAGTGGAACAAAAACATCAGAACTTTTGCAAAAGTGGAACAAAAACATCAGAACTTTTGCAAAAGTGGAACAAAAGCATCAGAACTTTTGCAAAAGTGGAACAAAAGCATCAGAACTTTTGCAAAAGTGGAACAAAAACATCAGAACTTTTGCAAAAGTGGAACAAAAGCATCAGAACTTTCGCAAAAGTGGAACAAAAACATCAGAACTTTCGCAAAAGTGGAACAAAAACATCAGAACTTTTGCAAAAGTGGAACAAAAACATCAGAACTTTTGCAAAAGTGGAACAAAAACATCAGAACTTTTGCAAAAGTGGAACAAAAACATCAGAACTTTTGCAAAAGTGGAACAAAAGCATCAGAACTTTCGCAAAAGTGGAACAAAAACATAAGAACTTTTGCAAAAGTGGAACAAAAACATCAGAACTTTTGCAAAAGTGGAACAAAAACATCAGAACTTTTGCAAAAGTGGAACAAAAACATCAGAACTTTTGCAAAAGTGGAACAAAAACATCAGAACTTTTGCAAAAGTGGAACAAAAACATCAGAACTTTTGCAAAAGTGGAACAAAAAGCATCAGAACTTTTGCAAAAGTGGAACAAAAACATCAGAACTTTTGCAAAAAGTGGAACAAAAACATCAGAACTTTTGCAATAGTGGAACAAAAACATCAGAACTTTTGCAAAAGTGGAACAAAAACATCAGAACTTTTGCAAAAGTGGAACAAAAACATCAGAACTTTTGCAAAAGTGGAACAAAAGCATCAGAACTTTTGCAAAAGTGGAACAAAAACATCAGAACTTTTGCAAAAGTGGAACAAAGCATCAGAACTTCGCAAAGTGGAACAAAGCATCGAACTTTCGCAAAAGTGGAACAAAAACATCAGAACTTTTGCAAAAGTGGAACAAAAACATCAGAACTTTTGCAAAAGTGGAACAAAAACATCAGAACTTTCGCAAAAGTGGAACAAAAACATCAGAACTTTTGCAAAAGTGGAACAAAAACATCAGAACTTTCGCAAAAGTGGAACAAAAACATCAGAACTTTTGCAAAAGTGGAACAAAAACATCAGAACTTTTGCAAAAGTGGAACAAAAACATCAGAACTTTCGCAAAAGTGGAACAAAAACATCAGAACTTTTGCAAAAGTGGAACAAAAGCATCAGAACTTTCGCAAAAGTGGAACAAAAGTAGAAATCGTCGTAACAGGAAAAATCTCTTCAGTGACACGGTGCTACTTGTTCTCAGAATAATGGAGGAAAAAATCGAAAATATCTGTGTTATCCTCTTAATGCTTATTAATGCTTATTAATGCTTACAGTGAGATTTTTTCACTGTCTTTGAATGTTAATGGAGCATATCTGCAGTCTCTAAATATTGTCTTATTATACTTTACAGTCTGTATATTGCTGTCTCTTTATCACCAATGAAGACTGTAGAGCCTCCGGTGGTGCTCTAGTGAGCACCTCTGGTGGTGCTCTAGTGAGCACCTCTGGTGGTGCTGTAGTGAGCAACTCTAGTGGTGCTGTAGTGAGCACCTCTGGTGGTGCTCTAGTGAGCACCTCTGGTGGTGCTCTAGTGAGCACCTCTGGTGGTGCTCTAGTGAGCACCTCTGGTGGTGCTCTAGTAAGCAACTCTGGTGGTGCTGTAGTGAGCACCACTGGTGGTGCTGTAGTGAGCACCTCTGGTGGTGCTGTAGTGAGCACCTCTGGTGGTGCTGTAGTGAGCACCTCCGTTGGTGCTGTAGTGAGCACCTCCGTTGGTGCTGTAGTGAGCACCTCCAGTGGTGCTGTAGTGAGCACCTCTGGTGCTGCTGTAGTGAGCACCTCTGGTGGTGCTCAAGTGAGCTCACAACATGGCAGCAACTCTGGAGATAGTAAGCAGTCACACTCTTCCTTTGTAGATGAATGGTTCAGAGAACCGACATGTTGATAAATTAGACACATGTGCAACTCTTGGGAATCTTTATTGAGGAAACGTTTCGCCACACAGTGGCTTCATCAGTCCATACGTAGAAGAAACTTGAAGAACAGGAGGAGAATGAGGTAATCAGTCCCTCAACCTTGAGTCGATGTGTTCAGTCCATCAATCTAGAACAGAATACGGCATATGAGCGGAGAAGCAGCTTATAAACCGTATGGCAGGAGAGGTGCAGCAGTCATAGGTCGTGTCACACTTAGGAATTCTTCGCTTGCCTAACCCTTGGGCACGACCTACTTCCACATTGAACAAATGTGACACCACCTATGACTGCTGCACCTCTCCTGCCATACGGTTTATAAGCTGCTTCTCCGCTCATATGCCGTATTCTGTTCTAGATTGATGGACTGAACACATCGACTCAAGGTTGAGGGACTGATTACCTCATTCTCCTCCTGTTCTTCAAGTTTCTTCTACGTATGGACTGATGAAGCCACTGTGTGGCGAAACGTTTCCTCAATAAAGATTCCCAAGAGTTGCACATGTGTCTAATTTATCAACACTCTTCCTGGGGATTCCTTGTATATAATGCTGTGTTTGACTCACGACGCCTCATTCATAAAAAGAGTTTGTTTACAAACATGTGTACATGTTGAACCCGGCGTGTCAATGTACTAGGTAAGACAGAACCTTGAGTTTCGTGACCAGCAATACACAATACACAAATATCCCGCACACAGGAGAATGAGTCTCATGACATTTCGGGCCGACTAGTTAACGGTCCAGGTCGGACCGAAACGTTGTCATGAGTTTCAGCTGGATTCCACGATGACTTACCCGACTTTCTTTATGATTTCAAACCATCTTTGTCTCTCCGACCCTCTGGGTTAACGTGAGGTTTGAAAAGGTCTTGGAGCAGGGAGAAAGTGAACCTAGTAGCGACCAGCGAATTGAAGGGGCCAGGAGCTGTGGCTCGACCCCTGCAACTACATATAGGGATGTGACTGAGTGTAGACTGGCCACGGATAAGTCTTCAGATAATTAAGGGGTGTGTTTGTTATTGATGTCAGTCTGTACCGTGACTCTGATATACTCTGACCCCAATATACTTTAACCCCAGTATACTTTGACCCCAATATACTCTGACTCCAGTATACTTTGACCACAATATACTCCGACCCCAGTATACACACCCAGATGCCATCTCTGAAACCAGCAAGAATGCTAGTATACATCTGCGAATTTACAAGTAATAAACATTGCATAAGACTAAGATGGGAAAGATAACAGAACGTGTAACTAACATCTCGGCAACTTGTTAAATGATGTTTATTGAGTGGTTCTTTAGCCAAGTAGCTTGTTAGGTTAATACGGTACAATAGTGAGAGCGAGGCTACTGTGAGACTGTATCGTGAGTGCCAGACGTAGCGTTCACTAATATTTGACAAGTTATATAGAGACTGTATCGTGAGTGCCAGACGTAGCGTTCACTAATATTTGACATGTTCTATAGAGATTGTATCGTGAGTGCCAGACGTAGCGTTCACTAATATTTGACAAGTTATATAGAGACTGCATCGTGAGTGCCAGACTTAGCGTTCACTAATATTTGACATGTTCTATATAGATTGTATCGTGAGTGCCAGACGTAGCGTTCACTAATATTTGACATGTTCTATATAGATTGTATCGTGAGTGCCAGACGTAGCGTTCACTAATATTTGACATGTTCTATATAGATTGTATCGTGAGTGCCAGACGTAGCGTTCACTAATATTTGACA
>NC_069433.1:34387482-34597482 GCF_026875155.1 Cherax quadricarinatus | reverse complement strand
CATGTGATCTTAACCTCGCACACACGGAAAGTAATGTAAGGTCGCATCATGTGATCTTAACCCTTGCACACAGGGAGTATTGATGGTCGCCCTTCATTTGATCTTCAACCTCGCACACACGGAAGTATTGATGGTCGCATCATGTGATCTTAACCTTGCACACAGGGAAGTATTGATGGTCGCATCATGTGATCTTAACCTCGCACACACGGAAGTATTGATGGTCGCATCATGTGATCTTAACCTTGCACACAGGGAAGTATTGATGGTCGCATCATGTGATCTTAACCTCGCACACACGGAAGTATTGAATGGTCGCATCATGTGATCTTAACCTTGCACACAGCGGAAGTATTGATGGTCCATCATGTGGATCTTAACTCGCACACACGGAAGTAATTGATGTCATCATTTGATTTTAGACCTCGCACAACGTGAAGTATTTGATGGTCGCATCATGTGATCTTAACCTCGCACACAGGGAAAGTATTGATGTTCGCATATGTGATTTAAACCTCGCACACACGGAAGTATTGATGCGTCGCATCATGTGATCTTAACTTGCACACAGGGAAAAGTATTGTGGTCGCATCATGTGATTTAAACCTTGCACACAGGGGAAGTATTGATGGTCGCATCACGTGATCTTAACCTCGCACCACAAGGAAGTATTGATGGTCGCATCATTGTTTGATCTTAACCTTGCACACCAGGGAAGTATTGATGGTCGCCATCATCTGTGATCTTAACTTGCACACAGGGAAGTATTGATGGTCGCATCATGTGATCTTAACCTTTGAGCACACAGGGAAGTATTGATGGTGCATCATGTGATCTTCTTAACCTCGCACACAAGGAGTATTGATGGTCGCATATATGATCTTAACTTGCAACCGGAAGTATTGAAGGGTTCGCAATCATGTGATCTTAACCTTGCACACAAGGAAGTATTGATGGTCGCATCATAGTGATCTTAACCTTGCACACAGGGGAAGTATTGATGTGACATCATGTGATCTTAACCTTGCACACAGGGAAGTAATTGGGTATGGGTCGCATCATGTGATCTTATTAACTTGCACACAGGGAAGTATTGATGTCGCATATGTGATCTTAACCTCGCACACAAGGAAGATTATGGTCGCATCATGTGATCTTAACCCTTGCACACACGGAAGTATTGAAGGATGCATCATGGTGATCTTAACCTTGCACAACAGGAAGTATGATGGTCGCATAATGTGATTTCAACTTGCACACAGGGAAGTATTGATGGTCGCATCATGTGATCTTAACCTTGCCACACGGAAGTATTGATGGTCGCATCCATTGTGATCATTAAACTTGCACACAGGGAAGTATTGATGGTGCATTCATGTGATCTTAACCTTGCACCAAGGAGTATTGAATGTCGCATCATGTGATCTTAAACCTCGCAACACAAGGAAGTATTGATGGTCGCATCATGGATTTCTTAACCTTGCACACAAGGGAAGTATTGATGGTCGCATCAGTGATCTTAACTTGCACACACGGAAGTATGAAGGGTGCATCATGTGATCTTAACCTTGCACCACGGAAGTATTGACTGGTTCGCATCATGTGATCTTATCGCACACACGGAGTATTGATGGTCGGCATCATGATCTTAAACCTTGCACTCAGGGAAGTATTGAAAGGTGCATCATGTGATCTTAACCTTGCACACAAGGAAGTATTGAAGGTCGCATCATGTGACTTAACCTCGCACACAGGAAGTATTGATGGTCGCATCAAGCATCATGTGGATCTTACCTTGAACTCACGGAAGTATTGATGGTCGCATCATGTGATCTTAAACCTTGCACAACAGGGAAAGTATTGATGGTCGCATCATTGATCTTAACCTCGCCACACACGGGAGTATTGAAGTCGCATCATGTGATCTTAACCACGCACACCACGGAAGTATTGAAGGTCGCATCATGTGATTCTTAACTCGCACACACGGGGAAGTATTGATGGTCGGCATCATGTGATCTTAACCTTGCACACAGGGAATATTGTTGGTCGCATTCATCATGTGATCTTAACCTCGCACACACGGAAGTCAATTGAACGGTCGCATCATGGTGGATCTTAACCTTGCACACCCCCGGAAGTATGAAGGGTCGCATCATGTGATCTTAACCTCGCACACAAGGGAAAGTATTGATAGGTCGCAATATGTGATCTTACCTGCACACAGGGAAGTATTGATTGTCGCATCATGTTATCTTAACGCTCGCACACACGGAAGTTTGATGGTCGCATCATGTGATCTTAAACCTCTTGTTAACACACGGAGTATTGAGGTCGCATCATGTGATCTTAACCTCGCATCACAGGGAAGTATTTGATGGTCGCATCATGTGATCTTAACTTGGCAACAGGGAAGTATGATGGGTCGCATCATGTGATCTTAACTTGCACACACGGAAGTATTGATGGTAGCATCATGTGATCTTAACCTTGCACCACACGGAAAGTATTGATGGTCGCATCATGTGATCTTAACATCGCAAAAAACACAGGGAAGTATTGTATGGTCCGCATCATGTGGATCTTAACCTTGCACACAGGAAGTATGATGGTCGCATCATGTGATCTAACCTCGCACACAGGGAAGTATTTGATGGTCGCATCATGTGATCCTAACCTCGCACCACGGGAAGTATTGAAGGTCGCATCATGTGATCTTAACCTCGCACACACGGAAGTATTGAAGGTCGCATCATGTGATCTTAACCTCGCACACACGGAAGTATTGATGGTCGCATCATGTGATCTTAACCTTGCACACAGGGAAGTATTGATGGTCGCATCATCATGTGATCTTAACCTTGCACACAGGGAAGTATTGATGGTCGCATCATCATGTGATCTTAACCTTGCACACAGTGAAGTATTGATGGTCGCATCATCATGTGATCTTAACCTTGCACACAGGGAAGTATTGATGGTCGCATCATCATGTGATCTTAACCTTGCACACAGGGAAGTATTGATGTCGCTCATCATGTGATCTTACCTTGCAACAGGGAAGTATTGATGGTACGATCATGTGATCTTAAAACTTGCACACAGGGGGAAGTATTGATGGTCGCATCATCATGTGATCTTAACCTTGCACACAGGGAAGTATTGATGGTCGCATCATCATGTGATCTTAACCTTGCACACAGGGAAGTATTGATGGTCGCATCATCATGTGATCTTAACCTTGCACACAGGGAAGTATTGATGGTCGCATCATCATGTGATCTTAACCTTGCACACAGGGAAGTATTGATGGTCGCATCATGTGATCTTAACCTCGCACACACGGAAGTATTGAAGGGTGCATCATGTGATCTTAACCTCGCACACACGGGAAGTTTGAAGGTCGCATCATGTGATCTTAACTCGCCAACAGGGAAGTTATTGATGGTGCATCAGTGAACTTAACCTCGGCACACACGGAAGTATTGATGGTCGCATCATGTGATCTTAACCTCGCACACACGGAAGTATTGAAGGTCGCATCATGTGATCTTAACCTCGCACACAGGGAAGTATTGATGGTCGCATCATGTGATCTTAACCTCGCACACACGGAAGTATTGAAGGTCGCATCATGTGATCTTAACCTCGCACACAGGGAAGTATTGATGGTCGCATTCATGTGCTCTTAACCTTGCACACAGGGAAGTATTGATGGTTTCGCATCATGTGATCTTAACCTCGCCACACAACACGGAAGTAATGATGTCGCATCATGTGATCTTAACCTTGCACACAGGGAAAAAGTATGATGGTCGCATTCATGTGATCTAACCTCGCACACACGGGAAGTATTGATGGGTCGTTCATGTGACTCTTAAACCCGCACAAGGGAAATGTATTGATGGTCAGCAATCATGTGATCTTAACCTCGCACACAGGGAAGTATTGATGGTCGCATCATGTGATCTTAACCTCGCACACAGGGAAGTATTGATGGTCGCATCATGTGATCTTAACCTGCACACAGGGAAAAGTATTGAAGGTCGCATCTGTGATATTAACCTCGCACACACGGAAGTATTGATGGTCGCATCATGTGATCTTAACCTCGCACACACGGAAGTATTGATGGTCGCATCATGTGATCTTAACCTTGCACACAGGGAAGTATTGATGGTCGCATCATGTGATCTTAACCTCGCACACACGGAAGTATTGATGGTGCATATGTATTTGATCTTAACCTTGCACACAGGGAAGTATTGATGGTCGCATCATGTGATCTTAACCTCGCACACACGGAAGTATTGATGGTCGCATCATGTGATCTTAACCTTGCACACAGGGAAGTATTGATGGTCGCATCATGTGATCTTAACCTTGCACACAGGGAAGTATTGATGGTCGCATCATGTGATCTTAACCTCGCACACACGGAAGTATTGATGGTCGCAATCATTGTGATCTTAACCTTGCACACCAGGCGGAAGTATTGAAGGTCGCATCATGTGATCTTAACCTTGCACACAGGGAAGTATTGATGGTCGCATCATGTGATCTTAACCTCGCACACACGGAAGTATTGAAGGTCGCATCATGTGATCTTAACCTCGCACACACGGAAGTATTGATGGTCGCATCATGTGATCTTAACCTTGCACACAAGGGATAAAGTATTGATGGTCGCATCATTGTGATCTAAACCTTGCACACACGGAAGTAATTGAAGGTCGCATTCATGTGATCTTTAACCTGCACACACGGAAGTATTGAAGGTCGCATCATGTGATTTAACCTCGACACAGGGAAAGTATTGATGGTTCGCATCATGTGATCTTCTTAAACCTTGCCACACAGGGGAAAGAATTGATGGTCGCATATGTGATCTTTTAAACCTCGCACACACGAAGTATTGATGGTCGCTTATTGTGGATCTTAACCTCTCTTGCACACACGGAAAGTATTGAAGGTCGCATCATGTGATCTTAACCTCGCACACAGGGTAAAAGAAGTATGATGGTCGCATCATGTGATCTTAACCTTGCACACAGGGAAGTATTGATGTCGCTTCATGTGATCTTAACCCTTGCACACACCGGAAATATTGATGGTCGACATCATGTGATCTTAACCTTAGCACACACGGAAGTATTGATGGTCCGCATCATGTGATCTTAACCTCGCACACTGGGAAAGTATTGATGGTCTGCATCATGTGTTCTTAACCTCTGCACACAGGGGAGGTATTGATGGTCGCATCATGTGATCTTAACCTGCCTCACGGGAAAAGTATTGATGGTCGAATTCCATGTGATTCTTAACCTGCGCACACAGGGAAAATGTATTTGAAGGTCGATCATGATGATCTTAACCTCGCACACACGGAAGACCTCGGAAGTAATGTATGGTCGCATTTGTGATCTTAACCTTGCACACAGGGAAGTATTGTGGTCGCCATCGTGTGATCTTATACCCGCCACACACGGAAAGGAGTATTGAAGGTCGCATCATGTGATTATTAACTCGCACACACGGAAGTATTGTGGTGTCGCATCATTGTGATCTTTAACCTTGCACAAAGGGGAAGTATTTGATAGGTCGCATCCATGTGATCTTAACCCTCGCCACACACGGAAAGTATTGATGGTCGCATCATGTGATCTTAACCTTGCACACAGGGAAGTATTGATGGTCGCATCATGTGATCTTAACCTTGCACACACGGAAGTATTGAAGGTCGCATCATGTGATCTTAACCTTGCACACATGGAAGTATTGAAGCGTTCGCATCATGTGATCTTAACCTCAGCACACAGGGAATATGTGAATGGTCGCATCATGTGATATTAACCTCGATCACCCGGAAGTATTGATGGTCGCATCATGGATCTTAACCTTGCAAACAGAGGAAGTATGAGGTCGCATCATGTGATCTTAACCTCGCACACACGGAAGTATTGAAGGTCGCATCATGTGATCTTAACCTCGCACACACGGAAGTATTGAAGGTCGCATCATGTGATCTTAACCTCGCACACACGGAAGTATTGATGGTCGCATCATGTGATCTTAACCTTGCACACAGGGAAGTATTGATGGTCGCATCATGTGATCTTAACCTTGCACACAGGGAAGTATTGATGGTCGATCATGTGATCTTAACTCGACACACGGAAGTATTGAAGGTCGCATCATGTGATCTTAACCTCGCACTCACGGAAGTATTGATGGTCGCATCATGTGATCTTAACCTTGCACACAGGGAAGTATTGATGGTCGCATCATGTGATCTTAACCTCGCACACACGGAAGTATAAATTGAAAGGTCGCATCATGTGATCTTAACTTTGCACACAGGGAAGTATTGATGGTCGCATCAGTGATCTTAATCCTTGCCACACACGGACGTATAGAAGGGCTCGCATCATTGTGATTAACCTCGCACACCCGGAAGTATTGTGGTCGCATCATGTGATCTTAACCTTGCACACACGGAAGTATTGAAGGTCGCATCATGTGATCTTAACCTCGCACACAGGGAAGTATTGATGGTCGCATCATGTGATCTTAACCTTGCACACAGGGAAGTATTGATGGTCGCATCATGTGATCTTAACCTCCGCCACACACGAAGTATTGATGGTCGCATCATGTGATTCTTAACCCTCTTTGCACACAACGGAAGTATTGAAGGTCGCATCATGTGTCTTAACCTCGACACAACACGGAAGTATTGAAGGTCGAATCATGTGATCTTAAACCTCGCACACAGGGAAAGTATTGATGGTCGCATCAGGTGATCTTGCCTTGCACCACAGGAGGAAAGTGTTGCTGGGCGCCATTCCATGTGATCTTAACCTCGCACTGGGAAGGAAAAAGTATTATGGGTCGCATCATGTGATCTTAACCTTGCACACAGGGAAGTATTGATGGTCGCATCATGTGATCTTAACCTCGCACACAGGGAAGTATTGATGGTCGCATTATGTGATCTTAAACTTGCCACACAGGGGAAGTATTGATGGTCGCATATGTGATCTTAACCTCGCACACAGGGAATGTATTGAAGGTCGCATTGTGATCTAACCTTGCACACAGGGAGTATTGATGGTCGGCATCATGTGATCTTAAACCTTTGCACAAAGGAAGTATTGATGGTCGCATCATGTGATCTTAACCTTGCACACACGGAAGTATTGATGGTCGCATCATGTCATCTTAACCTTGCACACAGGGAAGTATTGATGGTCGCATCATGTGACTCTTAAACCTTGCAACACAGGGAATGTATTGATGGTTCGCATCTGTGATATTAACTCGCACACAAGGAAGTATTGATGGTTCGCATCAGTGATCTTAACCTTGCACACAGGGAGTATTGATGGTCGCATCATGTGATCTTAACCTTGCACACACGGAAGTATTGAAGGTCGCATCATGTGATCTTAACCTTGCACACACGGAAGTATTGATGGTCGCATCATGTGATCTTAACCTCGCACACACGGAAGTATTGATGGTCGCTCTGTGATCTTGACCTTGCACACAGGGAAAGTATGAAAGGTGCCATCTGTGATCTTAACCATTGCACACAAGGAAGTATTGAGGTCGCATAATGTGATCTTAACTCGCACACAGGGAAAGTATTGATGGTCCGCATCATGTGATCTTAACCTTGCGCACACGGAAGTATTGATGGTCGCATCATGTGATCTTAACCTTGCACACAGGGAAGTATTGATGGTCGGCATCATGTGATCTTAACCTCGCACACACGGAAGTATTGAAGGTCGCATCATGTGATCTTAACCTCGCACACACGGAAGTATTGAAGGTCGCATCATGTGATCTTAACCTCGCACACACGGATGGATTGATGTTGGCGCTTCATGTGATCTTAACCTTGCACACAGGGGAAGAACGTATTGATGGTCGCATCATCATGTGATCTTAACTCGCACACACGGTAAGTATTAGGTCGCAATCATGTGATCTTAACCTTGCACACAGGGAAGTATTGGATGGTCGCATATCATTTGATCTTAACCTCGCACACACGGAAGGTATTGAAGGTCGCATATCATGTGATCTTAACCTCGCACACACGGAAGTATTGGTTGTCGCAGCATGTATCTTAACCTTGCACACAGAGGGGGTTATTGATGGTCGTCATCATGTGATCTTAACCTCGCACACACGGAAGTATTGATGGTCGCATCATGTGATCTTAACCTTGCACACAGGGAAGTATTTGATCGGTCGCATCATGTGATCTTCCCTTGCACACACGGGAAGTATTGAAGGTCGCTCGCATCATGTATCTTAACCTTGCACACACGGAAGTATTGAAGGTCGCATCATGTGATCTTAACCTCGCACACAGGGAAGTATTGATGGTCGCATCATGTGATATTAACCTCGAACACACGGAAGTATTGATGGTCGCATCATGTGATCTTACCTTGGCACACAGGGAAGTATTGATGGTCGCATCATTGATCTTACTCGCACACACGGAAGTATTGAAGGTTCGCATCAATGTGATCTTAACCTCGCACACACGGAAGTATTGAAGGTCGCATCATGTGATCTTAACCTCGCACACACGGAAGTATTGATGGTCGCATCATGTGATCTTAACCTTGCACACAGGGAAGTATTGATGGTCGATCATGTGATCTTAAACCTTGCACACCAGGGAAGTATTGATTGGTCGGCATCCATGTGATATTATCCTCGAACACACGTAAGTATTGATGTCGCCATCATGTGATCTTAACCTTGCACACAGGGAGTATTGATGTTGCTTCATGTGGAATTCTTAAACCTCGCACACAGGGAAGTATTGAACGGTCGCCTTTCATGTTGATCTTAACCTCGCACACACGGAAGTATGAAAGGTCGATCATGTGATCTTAACCTCGCACACACGGAAAGTATTGATGTCGCATCATGTGATCTTAACCTTGCAACACAGGGGAAGTATTGATGGTCGCATCATGTGATCTTAACCTGCACACAGGGAAGTATTGATTGGTCGCATCATGTGATTTAACCTCGGCACCACGGTGAAGTATTGAAGGCGCATATCGTGATCTTAACCTCGCACTCACGGAAGTATTGATGGTCGCATCATGTGATCTTAACCTTGCACACACGGAAGTATTGATGGTCGCATCATGTGATCTTAACCTCGCACACACGGAAGTATTGAAGGTCGCCTCATGTGATCTTAAACCTACACACAGGAAGGATTGATGGGTCGCTTATGTAGGATCTTTAACCTTGCACACACGAAGTATAGAAGGTCGCAATCATGTGATCTTAAACCTCGCACACACGGGAAGTATTGTGATTGGTCGCATCATGTGATCTTAACCTTGCACACACGGAAGTATTGAAAGGTCGCATCATGTGATCTTAACTCTCGCACACAGGGAAGTAATTGATGGTCGGCATCATGTGATCTTAACCTTGCACACAGAGGAAGTTGTTGATCGGTCGCATCATGTGGATCTTAACCTGCACATACGGAAGTATGATGGTCGCATCATGTGATTTAACCTCTTGCAAACCACGGAAGTATTGAAGGTCGCATATGTGATCTTAAAACCGCGCACACACGGAAGTATTGAGGTCGCATCATGTGATCTTAACTCGCACACAGGAAGTGATTGAGGGTCGCATCATGTGATCTGAAACCTTGCACACAGGGAAGTGTTGATGGGTTCGCATTCATGTGATCTTAACCTCCGACACATGGAAGGAAGTATTGATGGTCGCACTCATGGTGATCTTTACCTTGCACACAGGGAGTTATTGATGGTCGCTATCATGTGTTCTTAACCTCGCACACAGGGAAGTATTGATGGTCGCATTATGTGATCTTAACCTTGCACACAGGGAAGTATTGATGGTCGCATCATGTGATCTTAACCTCGCACACAGGGAAGTATTGAAGGTCGCATCATGTGATCTTAACCTTGCACACCAGGGGAAGTATTGATGGTCGAATCAGTAATCTAACCTTGCACACAGGGAAGTATTGATGGTAGCATCATCTGATGCTAGATCTAACCTTTGCACACACGGAAGTATTGATGGTCTGACATCATGTCATCTTAACCTTGCACACAGGGAAGTATTTGATGGTCTGCAACATGTGATCTTAACCTTGCACACAGGGAAGTATTGATGGTCGCATCATGTGATCTTAACCTCGCACACACGGAAGTATTGATGGTCGCATCATGTGATCTTAACCTTGCACACAAGGGCACAGTATTGATGGGTCGCATCATGTAATATTAACCTTGCACACACGGAAGTATTGAAGGTTCGCCATCATGTTGATTCATAAACCTTGACACTCACGGGAGTATGATCGGTCGCATCATTGATTCTTAACCTCGCACACACGGAAAAGTAATTGATGGTCGCATCATGTGATCTTAACCTTGCACTCAGGGAAGTATTGAAGGTCGCATAATGTGATCTTAACCTTGACACAAGGGAAGTATTGAAGGGGTCGGCATCATGTGATCTTAACCTCGCCACAGGGAAGTATTGATGGTCGCAATCATGTGTTCTTAACCTTGCCACACACGGAAAAGTATTGATGGTTCGCATCATGTGATCTTAACCTTGCACACAGGGAGTATTGATGGTCGGGACATTCATGTGATCTTAACCTCGCACACACGGAAGTATTGGAATGTCGCTCATGTGATTCTTAACCTCGCACCACACACTGGAAGTATTGAAGGTCGCATCATGTGATCTTAACCTCGCACACACGGAAAGTATTGATCGGTCGCATCATGTGATCTAACCTTTGCACACAGGGAAGTATTGATGGTCGCATCATCATTGTGATCTTACCTCGCACACACGGAAGTAGTTGAAGTTCGCACTCGCGATCTGTGATTTAACCTTGCAACAGGGAGTATTGATGGTCGCATCATGTGATCTTAACTCGCACACCACGGAAGTATTGAAGGTCGCATTAATGTGATCTTAACCTCGCACACAACGGACAAGTATTGATGGTCGATCATGTGATCTTAAAACCTTGCACACAGGGAAGATTGATTGTCGCATCATGTGATCTTAACCTCGCACACACGGAAGTATTGATGGTGCCATTTGTGATCTTAACCTTGCACACAGTGGAAGTATTGATGGTCGCATCATGTGATCTTACCCTAGCACACACGGAAGTATGAAGGTCGCTCATGTGATCTTAAACCTTGCACACACGGAAGTATTGAAGGTCGATCATTGTGATCTTAACTCGCACAACCAGGGAAAGTATTGATGGTCGCATCATGTGATATTAACCTCGAACAACGGAAGTATTGATGGTTTCGCTTCATGTGATCTTAACCTTGCACACAGGGAAGTATTGATGGTCGATCATGTGATCTTAACCTCGCACACACGGAGATTGAAGGTCGCATCATGTGATTATTAACCTCGCCACACACGGAAGTATTGATGTATCGCATCATGTGATCTAACCCTCCACACACGGGAAGTATTGATGGTTCGCATCAGGTGACTTAACTTTGCTCACAGGGGAAGTTTGATGGTCGCATCATGTGATCTTAACCTTGCACACAGGGAAGTATTGATGGTCGCATCATGTGATCTTAACCTCGCACACACGGAAGTATTGAAGTCGATCATGTGATCTTAAACCTCGCACTCACGGAAGTATTGATGGTCGCATCATGTGATCTTAACCTTGCACACAGGGAAGTATTGATGGTCGCATCATGTGATCTTAACCTCGCACACACGGAAGTATTGAAGGTCGCATCATGTGATCTTAACCTTGCACACAGGGAAAGTATTGATGTCGCATCATGTGATCTTAACCTTGCACACAGCGGAAGTATTGAAGGTCGCATCATGTGATCTTAACCTCGCACACACGGAAGTATTGATGGTCGCATCATGTGATCTTAACCTTGCACACACGGAAGTATTGAAGGTCGCATCATGTGATCTTAACCTCGCACACAGGGAAGTATTGATGGTCGCATCATGTGATCTTAACCTTGCACACAGGGAAGTATTGATGGTCGCATCATGTGATCTTAACCTCGCACACACGGAAGGTGGCATTGCATGGTCGCATCATGTGATCTTAACCTCTTGCACACACGGAAGTATTGAAGGTCGCATCATGTGATCTTAACCTCGCACACACGGAAGTATTGAAGGTCGCATCATGTGATCTTAACCTCGCACACAGGGAAGTATTGATGGTCGCATCATGTGATCTTAACCTTGGCACACAGGGAAGTGTTGATTGGGTCGCATCATGTGATCTTAACCTCGCACCAAGAGGAAGTTTTGATGGTCGCATCCATGTGAATCTTAACCTTGCACACAGGGAAGTATTGATGGTCGCATCATGTGTGATCTTAACTCGCACACAAGGGAAGTATTGAATGGTGCATAATGTGATCTTACCTTGCACACCAGGGAGGTATGATGGTCGCATCATGTGATCTTAACCTCGCACACCAGGGAAGTATTGGAAGGTCGCATCATGTGATCTTAACCATTGCACCCACAGGGAAAAGTATTGATGGTTCGCATTTCATGTGTTTCTTAAACCTTGCACACAGGGGAAGTATTGATGGTCGCATCAATGTGAATCTTAACCTTGCACACACGGAGGAGCATTGTCGGTCGCATAATGTGATCTTAACCTTGCACACAGGGAAGTATTGATGGTCGCATCATGTGATCTTAACCTTGCACACAGGGAAGTATTGATGGTCGCATCATGTGATCTTAACCTCGCACACAAGGAAGTATTGATGGTCGCATCATGTGATCTTAACCTTGCACACAGGGAAGTATTGATGGTCGCATCATGTGATCTTAACCTTGCACACACGGAAGTATTGAAGGTCGCATCATGTGATCTTAACCTTGCACACACGGAAGTATTGATGGTCGCATCATGTGATCTTAACCTCGCACACACGGAAGTATTGATGGTCGCATCATGTGATCTTAACCTTGCACACAGGGAAGTATTGAAGGTCGCATCATGTGATCTTAACCTTGCACACAGGGAAGTATTGATGGTCGCATCATGTGATCTTAACCTCGCACACAGGGAAGTATTGATGGTCGCATCATGTGATCTTAACCTTGCACACACGGAAGTATTGATGGTAGCATCTCATGTGATCTTAAACCTTGAACACAGGGAAGTATTGATGGTCCGCATCATGTGATCTTAAAACCTCGCACACACGGAAAGTTATTGAAGGTCGCATATGTGATCTTACCTCGCACACACGGAAGTACTGAAGGTTCCGCATCATTGTGATCTTAACCTCGCATCACACGGTAAGTATTGAGGTCGCATCATGTGATCTTAACTTGCACCAGGGAAGTATTGATGTGTCGCATCATCATGTGAATCTTAACCCGCACACACGGAAGTATGAAGGTTCGCCATCATGTGATCTTAACCTGCACACACGGAAGTATTGAAGGTCGCATCATGTGATTCTTAACCTCGCACACAGGGAGTATTGATTGTCGCAACATGTGATTTTAACTTGCACCACCGGGAAGTAATTGATTGTGCTTCATGTGATCTTAACCTCGCACAACGGTAGTATTGATGGTTGCATCATTGTGATCTTAACCTTCTTGCACACACGGAAGTATTGAAGGTCGCATCATGTGATCTTAACCTCGCACACAGGGAAGTATTGATGGTCGCATCATGTGATCTTAACCTTGCACACAGGGAAGTATTGATGGTCGCATCATGTGATCTTAACCTTGCACGTCACGGAAGTATGATGATCGCATCGATGCTTACTTAACCTTGCACACACGGAAGTATTGATGGTCGCATCATGTGATCTTAACCTCGCACACAGGGAAGTATTGATGGTCGCATCATGTGATCTTAACCTTGCACACAGGGAAGTATTGATGGTCGCATCATGTGATCTTAACCTCGCACACAGGGAAGTATTGATGTCGCATCATGTGATCTTTAACTCGCACACAGGGAAGTATTGATGGTCGCATCATAGTATCTTAACCTCGCACAACGGAAGTATAGAAGGTCGCATCATGTGATCTTACCATCGCCACACACGGAAATAATTGATGGTGATCATGTGAATTCTTAAACCTTGCACACAGGGAAGTATTGATGGTCGCATCATCTGTGATCTTAAACCTTGCAACAGGGAAAGTTGATGGTTCGCTCATCATGTGATCTAACCCTTGCCACCAGTGAAGTATTGATGGTCGCATCATCATGTGATCTTAACTTGCACACAGGGAAGTATTGATGGTTCGCATCATCATGTGAACTTTAACCTGCACACAGGGAAGTATGATGGTCGGCATCATTTCGCTCATTCTCTCTACATGTCGAACCACCTCAACAACCCTTCCTCAGCCCTCTGGACAACAGTTTTGGTAATCCCGCACCGCCTTCCTAACTTTTCCAAACTACGAATTCTCTGCATTATATTCACACCACCACATTCCCTCCAGGACATGACATCTCCACTGCCTCCAGCCCTTCTCCTCGCTGCAAACATTCTTCACCCACGCTTCACACCCAAATAAGAGCGTATGGTAAAAACTATTACTCTCATTACATTCCCCTCTTTGCCTCCAAGGACAAAGTTCTTTGTCTCCACAGACTCTAAGTGCACCCACTCACTCCTTTTTCCCTCATCAAATTCTATGATTCACCTCATCTTTAATAGACCCATCCGCTGACACGTCCACTCCCAAATATCTGAATACGTTCAAAAAAACCTCTCCATCTCTTCCTCCAATCTGATATTCAATCTTTCATCACCTAATCTTATTGTTAATCCTCATAAACCTTACTCTTTCCTGTATTCACCTCCTAATTTTCTTCTTTTGCACACCCTTACCAAATTCATCCACCAATCTCTGCAACTTCTCTTCAGAAGTTGCAGAGATATATATATATATATACATATATATATTTATATATCATATATATATATATATATATATTATATATATGCCAAACAACCACTCTGAAAGATGGAGAGAAGAAATTCCAGGCGCTTTCGTGACTACTCACATTATCAAGGAACTATGAAAGTGAAGCATCCAAGGAAGCTATATAAAGGGGTCTGGCCCAGCAACCTCACTATCAGAATCCCACAACTGTTAAAACACTATGGACGGCGCGCCGACCCAACTTGGGATAGGTCCTTTGCACAAAACTCACCCACAAACTATTCTATCCAAGGGGAAAATTTAAAAATTATTATTTGTCAGTGTATTATATTATTAAATTCTTCCCAAATTCTATTAATTATAAATGGATCTAATTTATATAAACCAAAAGGAAATAGTCATATTATTGTCAAATCTGCCTTTTTATGAAACAAGATTCAATTATAATTCTGTCGACCCATGGACTTGCTTGATACTACTTCTAACTTTTGAAAATTAATTGTGGATATGGTTAAAATCTCTACATGAATAAATGAGCATTGGAATCTTGTCAGTCTAAGCTATATTTATGTTGTTTTAATCTTAGTTCGAGATTTTACCAGTTTTTTTGGACCGTAATAACTTTTATCGCAAATTTTACATGGAATCTTATAGAACACATCATCAGATTTGGGGGGAATTCTTTATAAAAAGTTTTTTACTGTATCAAGATTTTGAATACAACTTTATATTTAAAAGTTCTTAAATGAAGGAGAAGGCCCTCCAGCTGGGTGGAGGCCCGTCCAGCTGGTGGAGGCCCTCAGTGGTAGAGGCTTCTCCAGCTGGTGGAGGCTCGCCAGCTGGTGGAGGTTCCTGGGGCTGCAGCAATATAGTATTTCTTATAGCTCAGGTTAATTCAGTTAACAGGCATTAGTTAAGTCAAGATTTATAAACTGAAATCAGACACCATTTTCCCCCACCTATAATTTTTGCAAAATCAAGTGACATCTAAAATCGGCACTCACACGCACTCTCTTTTACCACAAAAAAGCATAAGTGTCATTTTATTTATGTAAAAACACCAGCAGTTTCATTGTTGCATAGTTTATATGGAAACATTAATTATCGCATCATGTGATCTTAACCTCGCACACAGGGAAGTATTGATGGTCGCATCATGTGATCTTAACCTCGCACACACGGAAGTATTGATGGTCGCATCATGTGATCTTAACCTCGCACACACGGAAGTATTGATGGTCGCATCATGTGATCTTAACCTCGCACACACGGAAGTATTGAAGTCGCATCATTGTGATCTTAACCTGCACACTCGGAAGTATTGACACAGGTCGAAATCATGTGATCTTAACCTCGCACACACGGAAAGTAATGTAAGGTCGCATCATGTGATCTTAACCCTTGCACACAGGGAGTATTGATGGTCGCCCTTCATTTGATCTTCAACCTCGCACACACGGAAGTATTGATGGTCGCATCATGTGATCTTAACCTTGCACACAGGGAAGTATTGATGGTCGCATCATGTGATCTTAACCTCGCACACACGGAAGTATTGATGGTCGCATCATGTGATCTTAACCTTGCACACAGGGAAGTATTGATGGTCGCATCATGTGATCTTAACCTCGCACACACGGAAGTATTGAATGGTCGCATCATGTGATCTTAACCTTGCACACAGCGGAAGTATTGATGGTCCATCATGTGGATCTTAACTCGCACACACGGAAGTAATTGATGTCATCATTTGATTTTAGACCTCGCACAACGTGAAGTATTTGATGGTCGCATCATGTGATCTTAACCTCGCACACAGGGAAGTATTGATGTTCGCATCATGTGATCTTAACCTCGCACACACGGAAGTATTGATGCGTCGCATCATGTGATCTTAACTTGCACACAGGGAAAAGTATTGTGGTCGCATCATGTGATTTAAACCTTGCACACAGGGGAAGTATTGATGGTCGCATCACGTGATCTTAACCTCGCACCACAAGGAAGTATTGATGGTCGCATCATTGTTTGATCTTAACCTTGCACACCAGGGAAGTATTGATGGTCGCCATCATCTGTGATCTTAACTTGCACACAGGGAAGTATTGATGGTCGCATCATGTGATCTTAACCTTTGAGCACACAGGGAAGTATTGATGGTGCATCATGTGATCTTCTTAACCTCGCACACAAGGAGTATTGATGGTCGCATATATGATCTTAACTTGCAACCGGAAGTATTGAAGGGTTCGCAATCATGTGATCTTAACCTTGCACACAAGGAAGTATTGATGGTCGCATCATAGTGATCTTAACCTTGCACACAGGGGAAGTATTGATGTGACATCATGTGATCTTAACCTTGCACACAGGGAAGTAATTGGGTATGGGTCGCATCATGTGATCTTATTAACTTGCACACAGGGAAGTATTGATGTCGCATATGTGATCTTAACCTCGCACACAAGGAAGATTATGGTCGCATCATGTGATCTTAACCCTTGCACACACGGAAGTATTGAAGGATGCATCATGGTGATCTTAACCTTGCACAACAGGAAGTATGATGGTCGCATAATGTGATTTCAACTTGCACACAGGGAAGTATTGATGGTCGCATCATGTGATCTTAACCTTGCCACACGGAAGTATTGATGGTCGCATCCATTGTGATCATTAAACTTGCACACAGGGAAGTATTGATGGTGCATTCATGTGATCTTAACCTTGCACCAAGGAGTATTGAATGTCGCATCATGTGATCTTAAACCTCGCAACACAAGGAAGTATTGATGGTCGCATCATGGATTTCTTAACCTTGCACACAAGGGAAGTATTGATGGTCGCATCAGTGATCTTAACTTGCACACACGGAAGTATGAAGGGTGCATCATGTGATCTTAACCTTGCACCACGGAAGTATTGACTGGTTCGCATCATGTGATCTTATCGCACACACGGAGTATTGATGGTCGGCATCATGATCTTAAACCTTGCACTCAGGGAAGTATTGAAAGGTGCATCATGTGATCTTAACCTTGCACACAAGGAAGTATTGAAGGTCGCATCATGTGATCTTAACCTCGCACACAGGAAGTATTGATGGTCGCATCAAGCATCATGTGGATCTTACCTTGAACTCACGGAAGTATTGATGGTCGCATCATGTGATCTTAAACCTTGCACAACAGGGAAAGTATTGATGGTCGCATCATTGATCTTAACCTCGCCACACACGGGAGTATTGAAGTCGCATCATGTGATCTTAACCACGCACACCACGGAAGTATTGAAGGTCGCATCATGTGATTCTTAACTCGCACACACGGGGAAGTATTGATGGTCGGCATCATGTGATCTTAACCTTGCACACAGGGAATATTGTTGGTCGCATTCATCATGTGATCTTAACCTCGCACACACGGAAGTCAATTGAACGGTCGCATCATGGTGGATCTTAACCTTGCACACCCCCGGAAGTATGAAGGGTCGCATCATGTGATCTTAACCTCGCACACAAGGGAAAGTATTGATAGGTCGCAATATGTGATCTTACCTGCACACAGGGAAGTATTGATTGTCGCATCATGTTATCTTAACGCTCGCACACACGGAAGTTTGATGGTCGCATCATGTGATCTTAAACCTCTTGTTAACACACGGAGTATTGAGGTCGCATCATGTGATCTTAACCTCGCATCACAGGGAAGTATTTGATGGTCGCATCATGTGATCTTAACTTGGCAACAGGGAAGTATGATGGGTCGCATCATGTGATCTTAACTTGCACACACGGAAGTATTGATGGTAGCATCATGTGATCTTAACCTTGCACCACACGGAAAGTATTGATGGTCGCATCATGTGATCTTAACATCGCAAAAAACACAGGGAAGTATTGTATGGTCCGCATCATGTGGATCTTAACCTTGCACACAGGAAGTATGATGGTCGCATCATGTGATCTAACCTCGCACACAGGGAAGTATTTGATGGTCGCATCATGTGATCCTAACCTCGCACCACGGGAAGTATTGAAGGTTCGGCTCAAGTGTTCTTAACCTCGCACACACGGAAGTATTGAAGGTCGCATCATGTGATCTTAACCTCGCACACACGGAAGTATTGAAGGTCGCATCATGTGATCTTAACCTTGCACACAGGGAAGTATTGATGGTCGCATCATCATGTGATCTTAACCTTGCACACAGGGAAGTATTGATGGTCGCATCATCATGTGATCTTAACCTTGCACACAGTGAAGTATTGATGGTCGCATCATCATGTGATCTTAACCTTGCACACAGGGAAGTATTGATGGTCGCATCATCATGTGATCTTAACCTTGCACACAGGGAAGTATTGATGTCGCTCATCATGTGATCTTACCTTGCAACAGGGAAGTATTGATGGTACGATCATGTGATCTTAAAACTTGCACACAGGGGGAAGTTTTGATGGTCGCATCATCATGTGATCTTAACCTTGCACACAGGGAAGTATTGATGGTCGCATCATCATGTGATCTTAACCTTGCACACAGGGAAGTATTGATGGTCGCATCATCATGTGATCTTAACCTTGCACACAGGGAAGTATTGATGGTCGCATCATCATGTGATCTTAACCTTGCACACAGGGAAGTATTGATGGTCGCATCATGTGATCTTAACCTCGCACACACGGAAGTATTGAAGGGTGCATCATGTGATCTTAACCTCGCACACACGGGAAGTTTGAAGGTCGCATCATGTGATCTTAACTCGCCAACAGGGAAGTTATTGATGGTGCATCAGTGAACTTAACCTCGGCACACACGGAAGTATTGATGGTCGCATCATGTGATCTTAACCTCGCACACACGGAAGTATTGAAGGTCGCATCATGTGATCTTAACCTCGCACACACGGAAGTACTGAAGGTCGCATCATGTGATCTTAACCTCGCACACACGGAAGTACTGAAGGTCGCATCATGTGATCTTAACCTCGCACACACGGAAGTACTGAATGTCGCATCATGTGATCTTAACCTTGCACACAGGGAAGTATTGATGGTTTCGCATCATGTGATCTTAACCTCGCCACACAACACGGAAGTAATGATGTCGCATCATGTGATCTTAACCTTGCACACAGGGAAAAAGTATGATGGTCGCATTCATGTGATCTAACCTCGCACACACGGGAAGTATTGATGGGTCGTTCATGTGACTCTTAAACCCGCACAAGGGAAATGTATTGATGGTCAGCAATCATGTGATCTTAACCTCGCACACAGGGAAGTATTGATGGTCGCATCATGTGATCTTAACCTCGCACACAGGGAAGTATTGATGGTCGCATCATGTGATCTTAACCTGCACACAGGGAAAAGTATTGAAGGTCGCATCTGTGATATTAACCTCGCACACACGGAAGTATTGATGGTCGCATCATGTGATCTTAACCTCGCACACACGGAAGTATTGATGGTCGCATCATGTGATCTTAACCTTGCACACAGGGAAGTATTGATGGTCGCATCATGTGATCTTAACCTCGCACACACGGAAGCGCGTATTGATGGTGCATATGTATTTGATCTTAACCTTGCACACAGGGAAGTATTGATGGTCGCATCATGTGATCTTAACCTCGCACACACGGAAGTATTGATGGTCGCATCATGTGATCTTAACCTTGCACACAGGGAAGTATTGATGGTCGCATCATGTGATCTTAACCTTGCACACAGGGAAGTATTGATGGTCGCATCATGTGATCTTAACCTCGCACACACGGAAGTATTGATGGTCGCAATCATTGTGATCTTAACCTTGCACACCAGGCGGAAGTATTGAAGGTCGCATCATGTGATCTCAACCTTGCACACAGGGAAGTATTGATGGTCGCATCATGTGATCTTAACCTCGCACACACGGAAGTATTGAAGGTCGCATCATGTGATCTTAACCTCGCACACACGGAAGTATTGATGGTCGCATCATGTGATCTTAACCTTGCACACAAGGGATAAAGTATTGATGGTCGCATCATTGTGATCTAAACCTTGCACACACGGAAGTAATTGAAGGTCGCATTCATGTGATCTTTAACCTGCACACACGGAAGTATTGAAGGTCGCATCATGTGATTTAACCTCGACACAGGGAAAGTATTGATGGTTCGCATCATGTGATCTTCTTAAACCTTGCCACACAGGGGAAAGAATTGATGGTCGCATATGTGATCTTTTAAACCTCGCACACACGAAGTATTGATGGTCGCTTATTGTGGATCTTAACCTCTCTTGCACACACGGAAAGTATTGAAGGTCGCATCATGTGATCTTAACCTCGCACACAGGGTAAAAGAAGTATGATGGTCGCATCATGTGATCTTAACCTTGCACACAGGGAAGTATTGATGTCGCTTCATGTGATCTTAACCCTTGCACACACCGGAAATATTGATGGTCGACATCATGTGATCTTAACCTTAGCACACACGGAAGTATTGATGGTCCGCATCATGTGATCTTAACCTCGCACACTGGGAAAGTATTGATGGTCTGCATCATGTGTTCTTAACCTCTGCACACAGGGGAGGTATTGATGGTCGCATCATGTGATCTTAACCTGCCTCACGGGAAAAGTATTGATGGTCGAATTCCATGTGATTCTTAACCTGCGCACACAGGGAAAATGTATTTGAAGGTCGATCATGATGATCTTAACCTCGCACACACGGAAGACCTCGGAAGTAATGTATGGTCGCATTTGTGATCTTAACCTTGCACACAGGGAAGTATTGTGGTCGCCATCGTGTGATCTTATACCCGCCACACACGGAAAGGAGTATTGAAGGTCGCATCATGTGATTATTAACTCGCACACACGGAAGTATTGTGGTGTCGCATCATTGTGATCTTTAACCTTGCACAAAGGGGAAGTATTTGATAGGTCGCATCCATGTGATCTTAACCCTCGCACACACGGAAGTATTGATGGTCGCATCATGTGATCTTAACCTTGCACACAGGGAAGTATTGATGGTCGCATCATGTGATCTTAACCTTGCACACACGGAAGTATTGAAGGTCGCATCATGTGATCTTAACCTTGCACACACGGAAGTATTGAAGCGTTCGCATCATGTGATCTTAACCTCAGCACACAGGGAATATGTGAATGGTCGCATCATGTGATATTAACCTCGATCACCCGGAAGTATTGATGGTCGCATCATGGATCTTAACCTTGCAAACAGAGGAAGTATGAGGTCGCATCATGTGATCTTAACCTCGCACACACGGAAGTATTGAAGGTCGCATCATGTGATCTTAACCTCGCACACACGGAAGTATTGAAGGTCGCATCATGTGATCTTAACCTCGCACACACGGAAGTATTGATGGTCGCATCATGTGATCTTAACCTTGCACACAGGGAAGTATTGATGGTCGCATCATGTGATCTTAACCTTGCACACAGGGAAGTATTGATGGTCGATCATGTGATCTTAACTCGACACACGGAAGTATTGAAGGTCGCATCATGTGATCTTAACCTCGCACTCACGGAAGTATTGATGGTCGCATCATGTGATCTTAACCTTGCACACAGGGAAGTATTGATGGTCGCATCATGTGATCTTAACCTCGCACACACGGAAGTATAAATTGAAAGGTCGCATCATGTGATCTTAACTTTGCACACAGGGAAGTATTGATGGTCGCATCAGTGATCTTAATCCTTGCCACACACGGACGTATAGAAGGGCTCGCATCATTGTGATTAACCTCGCACACCCGGAAGTATTGTGGTCGCATCATGTGATCTTAACCTTGCACACACGGAAGTATTGAAGGTCGCATCATGTGATCTTAACCTCGCACACAGGGAAGTATTGATGGTCGCATCATGTGATCTTAACCTTGCACACAGGGAAGTATTGATGGTCGCATCATGTGATCTTAACCTCCGCCACACACGAAGTATTGATGGTCGCATCATGTGATTCTTAACCCTCTTTGCACACAACGGAAGTATTGAAGGTCGCATCATGTGTCTTAACCTCGACACAACACGGAAGTATTGAAGGTCGAATCATGTGATCTTAAACCTCGCACACAGGGAAAGTATTGATGGTCGCATCAGGTGATCTTGCCTTGCACCACAGGAGGAAAGTGTTGCTGGGCGCCATTCCATGTGATCTTAACCTCGCACTGGGAAGGAAAAAGTATTATGGGTCGCATCATGTGATCTTAACCTTGCACACAGGGGAAGTATTGATGGTCGCATCATGTGATCTTAACCTCGCACACAGGGAAGTATTGATGGTCGCATTATGTGATCTTAACCTTGCACACAGGGAAGTATTGATGGTCGCATCATGTGATCTTAACCTCGCACACAGGGAATGTATTGAAGGTCGCATTGTGATCTAACCTTGCACACAGGGAGTATTGATGGTCGGCATCATGTGATCTTAAACCTTTGCACAAAGGAAGTATTGATGGTCGCATCATGTGATCTTAACCTTGCACACACGGAAGTATTGATGGTCGCATCATGTGATCTTAACCTTGCACACAGGGAAGTATTGATGGTCGCATCATGTGACTCTTAAACCTTGCAACACAGGGAATGTATTGATGGTTCGCATCTGTGATATTAACTCGCACACAAGGAAGTATTGATGGTTCGCATCAGTGATCTTAACCTTGCACCACAGGGAAGTATTGATGGTCGCATCATGTGATCTTAACCTTGCACACACGGAAGTATTGAAGGTCGCATCATGTGATCTTAACCTTGCACACACGGAAGTATTGATGGTCGCATCATGTGATCTTAACCTCGCACACACGGAAGTATTGATGGTCGCTCTGTGATCTTGACCTTGCACACAGGGAAAGTATGAAAGGTGCCATCTGTGATCTTAACCATTGCACACAAGGAAGTATTGAGGTCGCATAATGTGATCTTAACTCGCACACAGGGAAAGTATTGATGGTCCGCATCATGTGATCTTAACCTTGCGCACACGGAACGTATTGATGGTTGCATCATGTGATCTTAACCTTTGACACAGGGAAGTATTGATGGTCGGCATCATGTGATCTTAACCTCGCACACACGGAAAGAATTGATAGGTTGCATATGTGATCTTAACCTTCGCACACACGGAAGTATTGAAGGTCGCATCATGTGATCTTAACCTCGCACACACGGATGGATTGATGTTGGCGCTTCATGTGATCTTAACCTTGCACACAGGGGAAGAACGTATTGATGGTCGCATCATCATGTGATCTTAACTCGCACACACGGTAAGTATTAGGTCGCAATCATGTGATCTTAACCTTGCACACAGGGAAGTATTGGATGGTCGCATATCATTTGATCTTAACCTCGCACACACGGAAGGTATTGAAGGTCGCATATCATGTGATCTTAACCTCGCACACACGGAAGTATTGGTTGTCGCAGCATGTATCTTAACCTTGCACACAGAGGGGGTTATTGATGGTCGTCATCATGTGATCTTAACCTCGCACACACGGAAGTATGATGGTCGCTTCATGTGATCTTAACCTTGCACACAGGGAAGTATTTGATCGGTCGCATCATGTGATCTTCCCTTGCACACACGGGAAGTATTGAAGGTCGCTCGCATCATGTATCTTAACCTTGCACACACGGAAGTATTGAAGGTCGCATCATGTGATCTTAACCTCGCACACAGGGAAGTATTGATGGTCGCATCATGTGATATTAACCTCGAACACACGGAAGTACATTGATGGTCGGCATCATGTGATCTTACCTTGGCACACAGGGAAGTATTGATGGTCGCATCATTGATCTTACTCGCACACACGGAAGTATTGAAGGTTCGCATCAATGTGATCTTAACCTCGCACACACGGAAGTATTGAAGGTCGCATCATGTGATCTTAACCTCGCACACACGGAAGTATTGATGGTCGCATCATGTGATCTTAACCTTGCACACAGGGAAGTATTGATGGTCGATCATGTGATCTTAAACCTTGCACACCAGGGAAGTATTGATTGGTCGGCATCCATGTGATATTATCCTCGAACACACGTAAGTATTGATGTCGCCATCATGTGATCTTAACCTTGCACACAGGGAGTATTGATGTTGCTTCATGTGGAATTCTTAAACCTCGCACACAGGGAAGTATTGAACGGTCGCCTTTCATGTTGATCTTAACCTCGCACACACGGAAGTATGAAAGGTCGATCATGTGATCTTAACCTCGCACACACGGAAAGTATTGATGTCGCATCATGTGATCTTAACCTTGCAACACAGGGGAAGTATTGATGGTCGCATCATGTGATCTTAACCTGCACACAGGGAAGTATTGATTGGTCGCATCATGTGATTTAACCTCGGCACCACGGTGAAGTATTGAAGGCGCATATCGTGATCTTAACCTCGCACTCACGGAAGTATTGATGGTCGCATCATGTGATCTTAACCTTGCACACACGGAAGTATTGATGGTCGCATCATGTGATCTTAACCTCGCACACACGGAAGTATTGAAGGTCGCCTCATGTGATCTTAAACCTACACACAGGAAGGATTGATGGGTCGCTTATGTAGGATCTTTAACCTTGCACACACGAAGTATAGAAGGTCGCAATCATGTGATCTTAAACCTCGCACACACGGGAAGTATTGTGATTGGTCGCATCATGTGATCTTAACCTTGCACACACGGAAGTATTGAAAGGTCGCATCATGTGATCTTAACTCTCGCACACAGGGAAGTAATTGATGGTCGGCATCATGTGATCTTAACCTTGCACACAGAGGAAGTTGTTGATCGGTCGCATCATGTGGATCTTAACCTGCACATACGGAAGTATGATGGTCGCATCATGTGATTTAACCTCTTGCAAACCACGGAAGTATTGAAGGTCGCATATGTGATCTTAAAACCGCGCACACACGGAAGTATTGAGGTCGCATCATGTGATCTTAACTCGCACACAGGAAGTGATTGAGGGTCGCATCATGTGATCTGAAACCTTGCACACAGGGAAGTGTTGATGGGTTCGCATTCATGTGATCTTAACCTCCGACACATGGAAGGAAGTATTGATGGTCGCACTCATGGTGATCTTTACCTTGCACACAGGGAGTTATTGATGGTCGCTATCATGTGTTCTTAACCTCGCACACAGGGAAGTATTGATGGTCGCATTATGTGATCTTAACCTTGCACACAGGGAAGTATTGATGGTCGCATCATGTGATCTTAACCTCGCACACAGGGAAGTATTGAAGGTCGCATCATGTGATCTTAACCTTGCACACCAGGGGAAGTATTGATGGTCGAATCAGTAATCTAACCTTGCACACAGGGAAGTATTGATGGTAGCATCATCTGATGCTAGATCTAACCTTTGCACACACGGAAGTATTGATGGTCTGACATCATGTCATCTTAACCTTGCACACAGGGAAGTATTTGATGGTCTGCAACATGTGATCTTAACCTTGCACACAGGGAAGTATTGATGGTCGCATCATGTGATCTTAACCTCGCACACAAGGAAGTATTGATGGTCGCATCATGTGATCTTAACCTTGCACACAAGGGCACAGTATTGATGGGTCGCATCATGTAATATTAACCTTGCACACACGGAAGTATTGAAGGTTCGCCATCATGTTGATTCATAAACCTTGACACTCACGGGAGTATGATCGGTCGCATCATTGATTCTTAACCTCGCACACACGGAAAAGTAATTGATGGTCGCATCATGTGATCTTAACCTTGCACTCAGGGAAGTATTGAAGGTCGCATAATGTGATCTTAACCTTGACACAAGGGAAGTATTGAAGGGGTCGGCATCATGTGATCTTAACCTCGCCACAGGGAAGTATTGATGGTCGCAATCATGTGTTCTTAACCTTGCCACACACGGAAAAGTATTGATGGTTCGCATCATGTGATCTTAACCTTGCACACAGGGAGTATTGATGGTCGGGACATTCATGTGATCTTAACCTCGCACACACGGAAGTATTGGAATGTCGCTCATGTGATTCTTAACCTCGCACCACACACTGGAAGTATTGAAGGTCGCATCATGTGATCTTAACCTCGCACACACGGAAAGTATTGATCGGTCGCATCATGTGATCTAACCTTTGCACACAGGGAAGTATTGATGGTCGCATCATCATTGTGATCTTACCTCGCACACACGGAAGTAGTTGAAGTTCGCACTCGCGATCTGTGATTTAACCTTGCAACAGGGAGTATTGATGGTCGCATCATGTGATCTTAACTCGCACACCACGGAAGTATTGAAGGTCGCATTAATGTGATCTTAACCTCGCACACAACGGACAAGTATTGATGGTCGATCATGTGATCTTAAAACCTTGCACACAGGGAAGATTGATTGTCGCATCATGTGATCTTAACCTCGCACACACGGAAGTATTGATGGTCGCATCATGTGATCTTAACCTTGCACACAGGGAAGTATTGATGGTCGCATCATGTGATCTTACCCTTGCACACACGGAAGTATTGAAGGTCGCATCATGTGATCTTAACCTTGCACACACGGAAGTATTGAAGGTCGATCATTGTGATCTTAACTCGCACAACCAGGGAAAGTATTGATGGTCGCATCATGTGATATTAACCTCGAACACACGGAAGTATTGATGGTCGCATCATGTGATCTTAACCTTGCACACAGGGAAGTATTGATGGTCGCATCATGTGATCTTAACCTCGCACACACGGAGATTGAAGGTCGCATCATGTGATTATTAACCTCGCCACACACGGAAGTATTGATGTATCGCATCATGTGATCTAACCCTCCACACACGGGAAGTATTGATGGTTCGCATCAGGTGACTTAACTTTGCTCACAGGGGAAGTTTGATGGTCGCATCATGTGATCTTAACCTTGCACACAGGGAAGTATTGATGGTCGCATCATGTGATCTTAACCTCGCACACACGGAAGTATTGAAGTCGATCATGTGATCTTAAAACTCGCACTCACGGAAGTATTGATGGTCGCATCATGTGATCTTAACCTTGCACACAGGGAAGTATTGATGGTCGCATCATGTGATCTTAACCTCGCACACACGGAAGTATTGAAGGTCGCATCATGTGATCTTAACCTTGCACACAGGGAAAGTATTGATGTCGCATCATGTGATCTTAACCTTGCACACAGCGGAAGTATTGAAGGTCGCATCATGTGATCTTAACCTCGCACACACGGAAGTATTGATGGTCGCATCATGTGATCTTAACCTTGCACACACGGAAGTATTGAAGGTCGCATCATGTGATCTTAACCTCGCACACAGGGAAGTATTGATGGTCGCATCATGTGATCTTAACCTTGCACACAGGGAAGTATTGATGGTCGCATCATGTGATCTTAACCTCGCACACACGGAAGGTGGCATTGCATGGTCGCATCATGTGATCTTAACCTCTTGCACACACGGAAGTATTGAAGGTCGCATCATGTGATCTTAACCTCGCACACACGGAAGTATTGAAGGTCGCATCATGTGATCTTAACCTCGCACACAGGGAAGTATTGATGGTCGCATCATGTGATCTTAACCTTGGCACACAGGGAAGTGTTGATTGGGTCGCATCATGTGATCTTAACCTCGCACCAAGAGGAAGTTTTGATGGTCGCATCCATGTGAATCTTAACCTTGCACACAGGGAAGTATTGATGGTCGCATCATGTGTGATCTTAACTCGCACACAAGGGAAGTATTGAATGGTGCATAATGTGATCTTACCTTGCACACCAGGGAGGTATGATGGTCGCATCATGTGATCTTAACCTCGCACACCAGGGAAGTATTGGAAGGTCGCATCATGTGATCTTAACCATTGCACCCACAGGGAAAAGTATTGATGGTTCGCATTTCATGTGTTTCTTAAACCTTGCACACAGGGGAAGTATTGATGGTCGCATCAATGTGAATCTTAACCTTGCACACACGGAGGAGCATTGTCGGTCGCATAATGTGATCTTAACCTTGCACACAGGGAAGTATTGATGGTCGCATCATGTGATCTTAACCTTGCACACAGGGAAGTATTGATGGTCGCATCATGTGATCTTAACCTCGCACACAAGGAAGTATTGATGGTCGCATCATGTGATCTTAACCTTGCACACAGGGAAGTATTGATGGTCGCATCATGTGATCTTAACCTTGCACACACGGAAGTATTGAAGGTCGCATCATGTGATCTTAACCTTGCACACACGGAAGTATTGGATGGTCGCATCATGTGATTTAACCTCGCACACACGGATGTATTGATGGTCGCATCATGTGATCTTAACCTTGCACACAGGGAAGTATTGAAGGTCGCATCATGTGATCTTAACCTTGCACACAGGGAAGTATTGATGGTCGCATCATGTGATCTTAACCTCGCACACAGGGAAGTATTGATGGTCGCATCATGTGATCTTAACCTTGCACACACGGGAAGTATTGATGGTAGCATCTCATGTGATCTTAAACCTTGAACACAGGGAAGTATTGATGGTCCGCATCATGTGATCTTAAAACCTCGCACACACGGAAAGTTATTGAAGGTCGCATATGTGATCTTACCTCGCACACACGGAAGTACTGAAGGTTCCGCATCATTGTGATCTTAACCTCGCATCACACGGTAAGTATTGAGGTCGCATCATGTGATCTTAACTTGCACCAGGGAAGTATTGATGTGTCGCATCATCATGTGAATCTTAACCCGCACACACGGAAGTATGAAGGTTCGCCATCATGTGATCTTAACCTGCACACACGGAAGTATTGAAGGTCGCATCATGTGATTCTTAACCTCGCACACAGGGAGTATTGATTGTCGCAACATGTGATTTTAACTTGCACCACCGGGAAGTAATTGATTGTGCTTCATGTGATCTTAACCTCGCACAACGGTAGTATTGATGGTCGCATCATGTGATCTTAACCTCTTGCACACACGGAAGTATTGAAGGTCGCATCATGTGATCTTAACCTCGCACACAGGGAAGTATTGATGGTCGCATCATGTGATCTTAACCTTGCACACAGGGAAGTATTGATGGTCGCATCATGTGATCTTAACCTTGCACGTCACGGAAGTATGATGATCGCATCGATGCTTACTTAACCTTGCACACACGGAAGTATTGATGGTCGCATCATGTGATCTTAACATCGCACACAGGGAAGTATTGATGGTCGCATCATGTGATCTTAACCTTGCACACAGGGAAGTATTGATGGTCGCATCATGTGATCTTAACCTCGCACACAGGGAAGTATTGATGGTCGCATCATGTGATCTTAACCTCGCACACAGGGAAGTATTGATGGTCGCATCATAGTATCTTAACCTCGCACAACGGAAGTATAGAAGGTCGCATCATGTGATCTTACCATCGCCACACACGGAAATAATTGATGGTGATCATGTGAATTCTTAAACCTTGCACACAGGGAAGTATTGATGGTCGCATCATCTGTGATCTTAAACCTTGCAACAGGGAAAGTTGATGGTTCGCTCATCATGTGATCTAACCCTTGCCACCAGTGAAGTATTGATGGTCGCATCATCATGTGATCTTAACCTTGCACACAGGGAAGTATTGATGGTCGCATCATCATGTGAACTTTAACCTGCACACAGGGAAGTATGATGGTCACAATAAGAGGTTAGCATGGGCCCATGGGGCCCATGCTAACCTTCCTATCGTGTATAAATATCCCTACTTGAATGAATCTTATTATAGCTAGCTGATCCCGTGGTTTACGCACTGGCCTGGAGTTATACGACTCACTCACCATGGGTTCTAACCCCACCCGTACCCTGCTGTATTTGCAGTTGTGTTATTACGATTTCGTGAGAGTCAGAGGAGGCTGAGAGAGACGGGACAGCTGTATCTTTATATTCCTAATCATTCACTTTAAATGTCTGACATAGTTCGTCTTTCCAAGTTTAGAAATAGTCTTTTATTCACTCTAAAAGTATTATAGACGATGGTAGATGGAACTCAGTAGTAGTAAATATACACAAGAACCAGCACAGTCAAATAAGTATTAATTTAGGACGATTGTATGATAGATTCACATTAAACTGGGCAGGAATCAAACACGAGACTCTTGTTTAATATAACTCGACGACACTGACACTGCCTTTGAGGGGCAAGAACTAGATCTCCATTTGTGTTGCTGAAGTACTGTTCTTATTTGGAAAAAAATAATGTGCAGCTGTCATAATGTTGGCTCCTGCAAAATTCACAAATTTTGACATAATTTCCTACAGTAATTAGGCTAGTGACGGTGTCGAGTCCCGCCTAGCAAATAATACAGATTATATAAACTATATTAGAGAGACTATAAACAATGGCTATAACAATGGTAGAGAATATAAATAATGGTAGAGAATACTGTGGGGAATTTCGAATTCCGTGTTATTCCTAAGTCCTGAGAGAGGGAGGGGATGTCAAGACACTAGCAGTGGGACTGTGCAGTGAGTCTGAGAGCCCTGTAACATGATATGTAGACCTACACATGATGTCGCAGGCCTCTCAAACTTACAGTTCCTTAATGACCTTAATCGCATGATTAAGGTCATCACCCAAAGCATCATTACCTAAGATGCTACTTGTTAGCAAACAGTACAACTGTGGGTGTGTACCCAGTCACTAACCAGTAACAAAATGATTATGAAGGGTAAGAGCAGGTGGAATAATTCCCCACCACCTGTCGCCACTGCACGTACTCCAAAATGTCTCTGTTGTGAGGTCATTTGTTGAATTCAATCCAAGAACCTTCCTTCCCATCCCTGGATAATCTAGGATTACTTACCTCTACACAGGGCAGTGTGTGTGTTCCCCAGCGAAGACGTATTTCTGGCTATCCTGAAGTTCAGTGGATTGACCTTCCACGTGGTTAATACTCGTTAACATACATATAAATGTGCATTCAAAAGTAATGGTAACCTGCACTTACTGTCATGATGTGTGGAGTCTGTAGGTTATCAACTCCCATTAGGAACACCGCAGTACATGTATATGAGTCACCATTTACACCCGGATTAGTTGAACAAGATAGGTCATCTTATCGGTACGTGTACATGTGCGTGTCTCCACGTTTGTAATGTGATTAGTGGAGGTTCGTGTTCTTCACTGTACAACTCTTACTCTAAGCTTGTTTTGTGATAAACCCGTCGTTCCTAGGTGGGGTGCTGGTTCCCCATCGTACAAGAAACTTTTAGTGACTGGTCAAGCTTGGCGTGGGGTAGTTGTCCCATACTGGCAGGTGGCACCAGGTGCCCACTGTTGATGTACAGGCTTACATACAGGTAATCGTATGTAATAGGTTAATTAATCTACATCTAACTCTAACATAACTTAAATATTTATAAGAAAGAGTTGATAGGAGTCTGTTAAAAGACTACACTTAAATTAATCATACGACTAAGGTTGTAGGTTTGGTAGACATGTAGGCCTACATATGTTACAGGCCTCTCAAACTCACTGTACACTCTCACTGCTAGCGTCTTGACCCTACTCCTCTTCCTCTCAGAACTTAGGAACGGCAGTGAATTGAATAATCCGCACAAGCAATGGCAAGGAGACAAATATACAGACTATACACACAGGCAGAAATACTATAAATTGTGGTACAGAAACCACAAGTACAATAACTATAAACAGTGGTAGAAATATCAGTAGCATGATGGCTAGAAACAATCGTAGAAATGTCAGTAATATAATGAATATAAACAGTGATAGAATATCAGTAATATAACGGCTATAAACAGTGATAGAAATATCAGTAGAATGATGGCTATAAACAATCGTAGAAATACTATAAACACTGCTAGAGACTATAAATTATGGCAGTGACTGTGAACAATGATAGTGACTATAAACAATGGAAGAGAGACTATAAACAACAGTAGAAATTATAAACAATGATAGAAACTGTAAACAATGATTGATATAAACAATGGCAACGACTATAAACAAAATTAGAGACTATAAACAATGGTTGAAAGACAATCAGTGGTAGATAATAAGCAATGATAGCGACTATAAAGAATTATAGAGAAACGGGAGAAGTAGGTAAATAGGAGAGAGTAGGTAAACAATGGAAGCTATTGTAAACACTGACAAATAGTAAACATATAGATAGATATCCTAAGCAATCGTAGAAAGTAAACCGTGGCAGATATGAAAAAATAGACAGTAAACAATAGTAGACTATAAACAATAAAAGAGCAGATACAAACAATAATAGGCAACATAAACAATAGTAGAGAGACTATAAACAATGGTAGAGACTGTAAACAAAGACAGAGCGCTATAAAGAATGGCAGACAGCATATAACATATATTAGTAATGGGTGGAGAACAGATACTGTCAGACCCACAGAAGGAAGACGAAGATAATTATGTATAGTTGAAGACAGTTATTAAGGAAACTCTCTACGAGTGACTCTTCTCAGTAACGTAACATCAAGGTGTTCTCTACGAGTGACTCTTCTCAGTAACGTAACATCAAGGTGTTCTCTACGAGTGACTCTTCTCAGTAACGTAACATCAAGGTGTTCTCTACGAGTGACTCTTCTCAGTAACGTAACATCAAGGTGTTCTCTACGAGTGACTCTTCTCAGTAACGTAACATCAAGGTGTTCTCTACGAGCGACTCTTTCAGTAACGTAACATCAAGGTGTTCTCTACGAGTGACTCTTCTCAGTAACGTAACATCAAGGTGTTCTCTACGAGTGACTCTTCTCAGTAACGTAACATCAAGGTGTTCTCTACGAGTGACTCTCTCAGTAACGTAACATCAAGGTGTTCTCTACGAGTGACTCTTCTCAGTAACGTAACATCAAGGTGTTCTCTACGAGTGACTCTTCTCAGTAACGTAACATCAAGGTGTTCTCTACGAGTGACTCTTCTCAGTAACGTAACATCAAGGTGTTCTCTACGAGTGACTCTTCTCAGTAACGTAACATCAAGGTGTTCTCTACGAGTGACTCTTCTCAGTAACGTAACATCAAGGTGTTCTCTACGAGTGACTCTTCTCAGTAACGTAACATCAAGGTGTTCTCTACGAGCGACTCTTCTCAGTAACGTAACATCAAGGTGTTCTCTACGAGTGACTCTTCTCAGTAACGTAACATCAAGGTGTTCTCTACGAGTGACTCTTCTCAGTAACGTAACATCAAGGTGTTCTCTACGAGTGACTCTTCTCAGTAAGTAACATCAAGGTGTTCTCTACGAGCGACTCTTCTCAGTAACGTAACATCAAGGTGTTCTCTACGAGCGACTCTTCTCAGTAACGTAACATCAAGGTGTTCTCTACGAGTGACTCTTCTCAGTAACGTAACATCAAGGTGTTCTCTACGAGCGACTCTTCTCAGTAAACGTAACATCAAGGTGTTCTCTACGAGCGATCTTCTCAGTAACGTAACATCAAGGTGTTCTCTACGAGTGACTCTTCTCAGTAACGTAACATCAAGGTGTTCTCTACGAGCGACTCTTCTCAGTAACGTAACATCAAGGTGTTCTCTACGAGCGACTCTTCTCAGTAACGTAACATCAAGGTGTTCTCTACGAGCGACTCTTCTCAGTAACGTAACATCAAGGTGTTCTCTACGAGTGACTCTTCTCAGTAACGTAACATCAAGGTGTCTCTACGAGTGACTCTTCTCAGTAACGTAACATCAAGGTGTTCTCTACGAGTGACTCTTCTCAGTAACGTAACATCAAGGTGTTCTCTACGAGCGACTCTTCTCAGTAACGTAACATCAAGGTGTTCTCTACGAGTGACTCTTCTCAGTAACGTAACATCAAGGTGTTCTCTACGAGTGACTCTTCTCAGTAACGTAACATCAAGGTGTTCTCTACGAGTGACTCTTCTCAGTAACGTAACATCAAGGTGTTCTCTACGGCGACTCTTCTCAGTAACGTAACATCAAGGTGTTTCTACTCGAGCGACTCTTCTCAGTAACGTAACATCAAGGTGTTCTCTACGAGTGACTCTTCTCAGTAACGTAACATCAAGGTGTTCTCTACGAGCGACTCTTCTCAGTAACGTAACATCAAGGTGTTCTCTACGAGCGACTCTTCTCAGTAACGTAACATCAAGGTGTTCTCTACGAGTGACTCTTCTCAGTAACGTAACATCAAGGTGTTCTCTACGAGCGACTCTTCTCAGTAACGTTAACATCAAGGTGTTCCTACGAGCGACTCTTCTCAGTAACGTAACATCAAGGTGTTCTCTACGAGCGACTCTTCTCAGTAACGTAACATCAAGGTGTTCTCTACGAGTGACTCTTCTCAGCAACGTAACATCAAGGTGTTCTCTACGAGTGACTCTTCTCAGTAACGTAACATCAAGGTGTCCTCTACGACTGACTCTTCTCAGTAACGTAACATCAAGGTGTTCTCTACGAGTGACTCTTCTCAGTAACGTAACATCAAGGTGTCCTCTACGACTGACTCTTCTCAGTAACGTAACATCAAGGTGTCCTCTACGACTGACTCTTCTCAGCAACGTAACATCAAGGTGTCCTCTACGAGTGACTCTTCTCAGTAACGTAACATCAAGGTGTCCTCTACGACTGACTCTTCTCAGCAACGTAACATCAAGGTGTCCTCTACGAGTGACTCTTCTCAGTAACGTAACATCAAGGTGTTCTCTACAGCTGCAGGTAGCTAATTTAAAACATTATCTCTTCTATGTACTGTATAACCCTTGTGGTTCAGGCTTCTTTTTGATTATAATAATAATCTCTTCTACGCATGTCAAATATTAAACCCGAAATTACAAGTGCAGGACTTTATGCCATGTCTTGTTGAGATGTATGTGTGTGGCACACAACAAGATCCCAGGAGTAAGTTACGTGTGACAAGAACAATGCCCGTGGTCAACACAGGACAGCCTTCGTGGTCAACACAGGACAGCCTTCGTGGTCAACACAGGACAGCCTTCGTGGTCAACACAGGACAGCCTTCGTGGTCAACACAGGACAGCCTTCGTGGTCAACACAGGAACCCTTCGGGGTCAACACGGGGCACCCTTCTGGTCAACACAGGCGCCCCCCTCATGGCTTAAAAGGGGGACCCCGGGTATTAATCGGAAAAAAATGAGCTACGCGAGTGTTGAAATTTTGTCATTATGCCCACCAACAGCTCCCCCAAAACAAGAAGGTAGACAGCCTACAGCAACCAATCTTAATTTTAGAAAAATTAGATTGTTTCCCTTTTCCCAGCATACTCAAAAATGCAGCCCCAAAATATGGCTTCTGCCCCTGATTTATTTAATATATTCATATATATATATATTATATATTTATATATATATATATATATATTTAATATTTTTAAATATATTATAATATATTATAAAATTTTTTAATATATATATATATTTATTCAAAAAGGGTTCTCGTCCCCACCGGGCAGGGTGCCCAAAAAAGAAAGAAAACCCCCCAAAAAAAAAAATCTTCACATCATTAACATTTTCACCAACCAAATTATCACTGTTTTTGCAGAGGTCTCAAAACAACATTTTAGAAGCATATACGTATAAAGATCAAAAATTTCCCCCCCAAAATGCCAATATCCCAAACCACCCCTTTTAAAGTGCAGGTTTGACTTCCCATTTCCAGGACTCAGTCCGACTATATAAAAAAAAAACCGGTTTTTCCCCGAAACCCTTCATAAATATTACCCTTCACCTCCCAAAAGCTAGGTCCCAAGTATCATTTTTCTCCATTCACTCCTATCTAACACGCTCATGCACGCTTGCTGGAAGTCCAAGCCCCTCGCCCCACAAAACCTCCTTTACCCCCTCTTTCCAACCCTTTCGAGGACGAACCCCTACCCCTCTTTCCTTCCCCTATAGATTTATATGCTTTCCATGTCATTCTACTTTGATCCATTCTCTCTAAATATATATATATATATATATATATATAATATAATATTATATATATATATATATATATATATATATATATATATATTATATATATATATATATATATATATATATATATATATATATATATATATATACATATATATATATAAATCAGCAGCTATATATATGACTATCTAAATCGTAATAGCATGCCGGCATCGTCCAGTGGTTAACACAGCGACCTTTGAGTTTCCAGGACTCGCCTGGTTGGAGTCTCAGCCGTCACTGCTGATGAACTCTGGAAGATCTGCGAGTACCACATCTTGAAGTCACCCAAGAGGCTTCAAGACAAAAATTTTTTAGACTTCAATATGTATTTTGCCGTTAATAAGATGTAATAACTATCTTGGGCCTCATTATGTGAACCTAAATGGTTAACAAATAGATATAAAAATGAGCGGTTAGCTATGTGGTGAAGGAGAGATACACAACTAATTACAAGCACTGTAGGAATGTTTAGATGCACTAAGGATTATTAGTTCTGTTGCAAGGGCTGGATAAGACTGTAGCTCTGTTGTAAAGTATGGATAAGACTGTAGCTGTGTTGTAAAGTATGGATAAGACTGTAGCTGTGTTGTAAAGTATGGATAAGACTGTAGCTGTGTAGTAAAAGATGGATACAAGAACTAACTGCTATACTTTACCTGATAAACGACAGATATCAAGACATAACTCGGTGGCTACATCAATTACCCGAACAAAAAAAAAATAATATCCTCAAAATTTTATCAAATAAAAAAAATATATTGTCAACATATTGGGAAAACCTTCAATGAACATTTTCAAACTAGAAGAAAAAAATGCTAGTGTAAATATTCATTAATATAAAAATATTTGATTCCATTAATGACACTTTGTCTCATTCCAATACGTTATATAACCTTCCATAACCTTTACTGATTTCGGTAATTGTTAAGAGGCGCCTGAGTTTCCCTGTCTCCTGCCATCATGTTCATTTTTCCACTACTATCTACCTTGCCCATAATTAATATCGTATTTACTTTGTCTGTTTCGTAAGGTGAAGTCCAGGATCTTTCCTTAATTCTTGGTATAACTTAACAAATCTTAGGTTATAGGGGAAAAATAACGTATTATTAGTAAACAGGGGAACTGACGTGACCCTTAAGCGTCCCGCTCAATCGTCATTTTCCTTCTTTGTATTCGTTTTTCCAGAAGGAAAATGACAGGAATGTATATATATGTTTTTTAAATTCGTATAATTTTGTGAGCGAGATTCAGGGAGCCCAGACGGCGTTGTGTGAGCCTCGTGTGTTAGGTAGCGTAGCACTGCTTCTGACCAGGTGCAGGTCAGGGCACATACTCGACCCTCCTCGAGTGTCATGTAGAGTTGAGCTGGTACTGACCAGGTGCAGGTCAGGGCACACACTCGACCCTCCTCGAGTGTCATGTAGAGTTGAGCTGGTACTGATCAGACGCAGGTTAGGACACACACTCGACCCGTTGCCGTAGATTCTCTGCAGGTTCTGCAGCGATGTAGAGGACACAGTGCGCTCCAAAATCTGCCGGTGTAATATGAAATGCTTATGTGGTGAGGACACTCCAAGTGTCCAGTGTTATGGAAGGAAAAGACATATAATGAGTGAAACTGTATATTAATATTGGCTTATGACTCTCTGTGTACATGCAGTGACTGGGGAAGAGAAAAAAAGAAAAAAATCATAGGTTATACATACGTTGTGTTAAGAGTCAGGATTAATAATGGTGGTAAAATTATCTACAATATGTTAGGTCTAAGGACACAACTGCAACTAATGCGACATTATAGTGTAGCAACGTTTCGCTCTCCAGGAACTTTGTCAAGCCTGACAAAGCTCCTGGAGAGCGAAACGTTGCCACAATAAAATGTCACATTAATTTCACTTGTGTCCTTTTACCTAACAATCATTAAGAAAGTTAGGCAGGTTAACTGGCCATATTAGTCTATATTTAACAAACTCCGTCACAATAAACCAAGTCTGCATAAATGAGGGCATTTGTAATCATATAAAAATTAAGAAATAGTATCTATAATAGCTTTCTTATCTTTGATTCTAAATATATTCTGGTATAAATGAAGATACCCAGTACGTACTGGTATAAACAAAGGCATCATTCCCTGTAAAAGATCACAGAGACGTATTTTCCTCACCTCTCCCCAGTACTTCTCCCCGACGGCTTCCAGGTCACAGGCAGCAGCACTATTTATGGCTGCCACAGGTAGCCTCCCGTTGGGCAGGTGTCGCGGGGTGGCGTTGCAACTGAGGGGCGCCAACCTAGGGGTAGCAGCAGGGCAGGAGCCAGCGTGGGTGATGCCCAGGTGAGGTGCTCCTCCATACTGCGACACCTGAGCCAGACTCACCTCCTCACTCTCCTCGTAGTACACATTGCCACAACACACCTCAGGGGTAAACACACACTTTTACTCTCTCTCTCTCTCTCTCTCTTCTCTCTCTCTCTCACTCTCTCTCTCTCTCTCTCTCTCACCTCCTCTCCTCTCTCTCTCATCTCTCTCTCTCCTCTCTCTCTCTCTCTCTCTCTCTATCTTTCCCTCTCTCTCTCTCTCTCTCTCTCCTCTCTCTCTCCTCTCTCCTCTCTTCTCTCCTCTCTCTCTCCTCTCTCCTCTCTCTCTCTCCTCTCTCTCTCTCTCTCTCTCTCATCTCTCTCTCTCTCTCTCTCCTCTCTCTCCTCTCTCTCTCCTCTCTCTCTCTATATATATATATATATATATATATATATATATATATATATATTATATATATATATATATATATATATATATATATATATATATATATATATATATATATAATATATATTATAATATTTCTATTTCTATTATCACACTGGCCGATTCCCACCAAGGCAGGGTGGCCCGAAAAAGAAAAACTTTCACCATCATTCACTCCATCACTGTCTTGCCAGAAGGGTGCTTTACACTACAGTTTTTAAACTGCAACATTAACACCCCTCCTTCAGAGTGCAGGCACTGTACTTCCCATCTCCAGGACTCAAGTCCGGCCTGCCGGTTTCCCTGAATCCCTTCATAAATGTTACTTTGCTCACACTCCAACAGCACGTCAAGTATTAAAAACCATTTGTCTCCATTCACTCCTATCAAACACGCTCACGCATGCCTGCTGGAAGTCCAAGCCCCTCGCACACAAAACCTCCTTTACCCCCTCCCTCCAACCCTTCCTAGGCCGACCCCTACCCCGCCTTCCTTCCACTACAGACTGATACACTCTTGAAGTTATTCTGTTTCGCTCCATTCTCTCTACATGTCCGAACCACCTCAACAACCCTTCCTCAGCCCTCTGGACAACAGTTTTGGTAATCCCGCACCTCCTCCTAACTTCCAAACTACGAATTCTCTGCATTATATTCACACCACACATTGCCCTCAGACATGACATCTCCACTGCCTCCAGCCTTCTCCTCGCTGCAACATTCATCACCCATGCTTCACACCCATATAAGAACGTTGGTAAAACATACTCTCATACATTCCCCTCTTTTCCTCCAAGGACAAAGTTCTCTGATCTCCACAGACTCCTAAGTGCACCACTCACTCTTTTTTCCCTCAATCAATTCTATGATTCCACCTCATCTTTCATAGACCCATCTCTGACACGTCCACTCCCAAATATCTGAATACGTTCACCTCCTCCCATACCTCTCTCCCTCCAATCTGATATTCAATCTTCATCACCTAATCTTTTGTTATCCTCATAACCTTACTCTTTCCTAATTCACCTTTAATTTTCTTCTTTTGCACACCCTACCAAATTCCATCCACCAATCTCTGCAGCTTCTCTTCAGATCTCCCAAGAGCACAGTGTCATCAGTCAAAGAGCAGCTGTGAAACTCCCACTTTGTGTGTGATTCTTTATCTTTAACTCCACGCCTCTGCCAAGACCCTCGCATTTACTTCTCTTACAACCCCATCTATAAATAATTAAACAACCACGGTGACATCACACATCCTTGTCCTAAGCCTACTTTTAACTGGAAAAAATTCCCTCTTTCTACATACTCTAACTTGAGCCCATCACTATCCTCGTAAAAAACTCTTCACTCTTTCAGTAACCTACCTCCTACACCATACACCTGCAACATCTCCACATTGCCCCCCTATCCACCCTGTCAATACGCCTTTTCCAAATCCATAAATGCTACAAAGACCTCTTTAGCCTTATCTAAATACTGTTCACTTATATATATATATATATATATATATTTTATAAATATATATATATATAATAATATATATATATATAATATATATATAATATATATATATATATATATAATATATATATATATAATAATATATATATATAATATATATATATATATATATATTATATATATATATATATATATAATATATTAACAGTCGTGGCCGTCTCCCACCGAGGCAGGGTGACCTAAAGTGAAAGAAAAATCCCCAAAAAGAAAATACTTTCATCATCATTCAACACTTTCACCACACTCACACATAATCACTGTTTTTGCAGATGTGCTCATAATACAACAGTTTAGAAGTATATACGTATAAAGATACACAACATATCCCTCCAAACTGCCAATATCCCAAACCCCTCCTTTAAAGTGCAGGCATTGTACTTCCCATTTCCTGGACTCAAGTTCGGTTATATAAAATAACCGGTTTCCCTGAATCCCTTCACTAAATATTACCACGAACGAGTGGTATTGATCAATAACAACACTGCACTAGCCAAGGACTCAAACCCATGCTGCTTTGGCCTGCGTCATGGTGGGCGAGAACACATAACGCCCTAATCCACTGGACCATACGATCCTTAAGAGTAGCGCATCCAGCGGAACTGGATGTTGTACTCGCCACCCAAGGACATATGATGGTGTAACGAGTACAACATCCAGTTCAGCTGGATGCGCTACTCTTAAGGATCGTATGGTCCAGTGGATTAGGGCGTTATGTGTTTTCACCCACCATGACGCAGGCCAAAGTAGCATGGGTTCGAGTCCTTGGCTAGTGCAGTGTTGTTATTGATCAATACCACCGTTCGTGGTAACAATAATATATACATGTGTATATATATATATATATATATATGTATATATATATATATATATATATATATATATATATATATTATATATATATATATATATATATATATATATATATATATTATATATATATATATATATGCCGTGCCGAATATGTAAAACTGGTCAATTAGCAAGAACTTATTTAAAATTAAGTCCTTTCTAAAATTTTCTCTTATACGTTTAAAAATTTATAATTTTGCACCAAAGAAACTTAGAAAACTTACCTAACCTTATATAACAAGAACAATTTATTTTAGCCTAACCCAACTAAATATATTTTAGATTTGTTTACAATAATTTAATACTAAACAAACACAGTGAAATATATTTTTTTCGTTAGGTTCAGAATGATTTTGGCGAAATTATTGCATACACAAATTTTCACTTGTCCTATATGGCAAGATGAGCGTTGCTATTTAAGCCAAGATCGCAAGTTCTGCCTATTCGCACGACATATATATATAATATATATATATGTGTGTGTGTGTGTGTGTGTGTGTGTGTGGTGTGTGTGTGTGTGTGTGTGTGTGTGTGTGTGTGTGTGGTGTTGTTGTGTGGTTGGGTGTTGTGTGTGTGTAGTGTGTATGGTGTGTGTATATGTGTGTGTGTGTGTGTGTGTGTATGTGTGTGTGTGTTAGAGAACATTCAGAGAAGAATGACAAAATTATTCCATTGCATAAGAAACCTTCCATACAATGAAACACTGAAATCCCTTAACTTACATTCTTCTGTAAGACGTAGAATGAGGAGAAACATGACTGAAGTGTGTAAGTGGAAGATGACCGTGACTGGAACGATACACAAATAACCCGCGACGACGTTTCGGTCCGACTTGGACCATTTACAAAGTCACACTGGTTTGGGTTTGGGTTTGATAAAGACTTGCCTAGCATGGACTAGCAGGCCTCCTGCAGTGTTCATCTCATGCTCTTTTGAGTCACTCTACTTTGACCAAGGATGAAAGAATTAGTATTATCACAAGTGACAAGTGAGAACAGAGAAAAAGAGAGAGTGATGCAGTCTTGACGTCAGATACTCACTCGGTTGTGTAGTGTCTCCTCTGTGGCTCGACGGAAGGACGCAGACAGCAACCAGAATATAAAGATCACCACCACACCACCGCCCACACTCACCACCCACACACCGTAGTCCAGCCCACCAGGAATCTGCCGAAAATATCATCCGTCACTCTCAACTGCACAACACCGAGGTGTCCCACCAGACTTATCATTGGAATAAAGGCGAGCTGCGAAGAGAGGCATTGAATTAATCTTTACAAACTGTACACACAAGATACATACAAAGGGTGTCACCACAACACTAGGAAACACTGAGAGGACGTAATCGCAACACAAGATACATACAAAAGATGTCACCACAACACTCGGAAACACTGAGAGAATGTAATCGCAACACAAGATACATACAAGGGATGTGTCCGAGACTTAGAGAATGTAGGAAGGAAGGTTGTGAAGGATGAGTGTGTGTGTAACACACTGAACGAATCTGAGGAGAACTCTTACTCATTTCTGCAACTTTGCAAGCTCCTGATAACGTGCTTATCTACAACACAAAAGGCCTAGAGCAATTATTCAACTCCCATGTGGTTATTTTGCATACATACATATACATATATACTGACTAATGATAGTAATGGTAGTGAGTAATCGTAACTAACCCAGGAGTTGGTGCAGGCGGCTATGATCTGTCGTAAGGTCCAGGGTGTGATGGTGATGATGAAGGACAGAGAAACGACAGCCATCACACGACAATTTCTCAGTCGCTCCTGTCGCTCCTCCAGCATGGCCTGCAATATAATAAATAACTTAAAAGAGCTTCTTGGTGAGTTCATGCTTATAGAAGGTGTCTAGACTCTTCCTAGAAGACTTACTTCTCCCAGGCTAAGGGACTCCACATATTGCACTGGAGGTGGACCATATATATATATATATATATATATATATATATATATATAATATATATATATATATATATATATATATATATATATATATACATATAAATGTGTGTATGTGTGTGTGGTGTGTGTATGTGTCTGTGTGTGTGTGTGTGTGTGTGTACTCACCTAATTGTACTCACCTAATTGTACTCACCTAATTGTGGTTGCAGGGGTCGAGACTCAGCTCCTGGCCCCGCCTCTTCACTGATCGCTACTAGGTCCTGTCCCTCTCTGCTTCCTGAGCTTTGTCATACCTCTTCTTAAAACTATGTATGGTTCCTGCCTCCACTACCTCACTTGCTAGGCTATTCCACTTCCTGGCGACTCTATGACTGAAGAAATACTTCGTAACATCCCTGTGACTCGTCTGAGTCTTCAGCTTCCAGTTGTGACCCCTTGTTTCTGTGTCCCCTCTCTGGAACATCCTGTCTCTGTCCACCTTGTCTATTCCCCGCAGTATCTTGTATGTCGTTATCATGTCTTTCTTGACCCTTCTGTCCTCCAGTATCGTCAGTCCGATTTCCCCCAACCTTTCTTCGTACATTTCCCTGAGCTCTGGGACTAGCCTTGTTGCAAACCTTTGTACTTTCTCTAACTTCTTGACGTGCTTGACCACGTGTGGGTTCCAGGCTGGTGCTGCATACTCCAGTATGGGCCTAACATACACAGTGTACAGTGTCTTGAACGATTCCTTATTAAGGTATCGGAACGCTATTCTCAGGTTTGCCAGGCGCCCGTATTCTGCAGCAGTTATTTGGTTGATGTGTGCCTCCGGTGACGTGCTTGGTGTTATGGTCACCCCAAGGTCTTTCTCCCTGAGTGAGGTCTGTAGTCTTTGTCTACCTAGCCTATACTCTGTCTGCGGTCTTCTTTGCCCCTCCCCAATCTTCATGACTTTGCATTTGGCAGGGTTGAATTCGAGAAGCCAGTTTCTGGACCACATGTCCAGCCTGTCCAGGTCTCTTTGCAGTCCTGCCTCATCCTCATCCGATTTAATTCTTCTCATCAACTTCACGTCATCTGCGAACAGGGACACTTCAGAGTCTATTCCTTCCATCATGTCGTTCACATATATCAAAAATAGCACTGGTCCTAGAACTGACCCCTGTGGTACCCCGCTCGTAACAGGCGCCCACTGTGATACCTCTTCACGTACCATGACTCGTTGCTGCCTCCCTGTCAGGTATTCCCTTATCCATTGCAGTGCCCTTCCTTTTACGTGTGCCTGATCCTCCAGCTTCTGCACTAATCTCTTGTGGGGAACTGTGTCAAAGGCCTTCCTGCAGTCTAGGAAAACGCAATCTACCCACCCCTCTCTCTCGTGTCTTACTTCTGTTACCTTGTCATAAAACTCCAGGAGGTATGTGATACAAGATTTGCCTTCCATGAACCCATGCTGGTTTTCATTTATAATCTTGTTCCTTTCCAGGTGCTCGACCACTCTCCTCCTGATAATCTTCTCCATGACTTTGCACACAATACATGTCAGAGACACAGGTCTGTAGTTTAGTGCCTCGTTTCTGTTTCCTTTCTTAAATATGGGGACTACATTAGCTGTCTTCCATTTCTCAGGTAGTTGCCCAGTTTCAAGGGATGTGTTGAAGATTGTGGTTAGAGGCACGCACAGCATCTCTGCTCCTTCTCTAAGGACCCATGGGGAGATGTTGTCCGGTCCCATCGCCTTTGAGGTGTCAAGGTCACTTAAGAGCTTCTTCACCTCCTCCTGAGTTGTTCGTATGTCATCCAACACTTGTGGTATATTCCCTCTTGATGTTCCCTTCTGTGCTGTCTTCCCACAGCCCTTCCTGTCTCTACTGTAAAAACTTCCTTAAATCTCCTGTTCAGTTCCTCACATACCTCCTGATCATTTCTTGTGAGTTCTCCACCTTCTGTCCTTAATCTGATCACCTGGTCTTTGACTGTTGTCTTCCTCCTGATGTGGCTATACAACAGTTTCGGGTCAGTCTTGATTCTCGATGCTATGCCATTTTCATACTGTCGCTGGCCTCCCTCCTTACCTGTGCATACTCATTCCTGGCTCTGCGACTGATCTCCCTATTTTCGTGTGTTCTCTGCCTTCTGTACTTTTTCCATTCTCTATTGCACTTTGTTTTTGCCTCCTTACACCGTCGGGTAAACCAGGGGCTCGTTCTGGTCTTCCCGTTGTTACTGTTGCCCTTGGGAATAAACCTTTCCACTGCCTCCTTGCATTTTGTTGTTACATATTCCATCATTTCATTTACTGGCTTTCCTGCCAGTTCTCTGTCCCACTGGACCTCCCGCAGGAAGTTCTTCAACCCTATGTGTGTGTGTGTGTGTGTGTTTGTGATATGGGATTTCCCGTCTCTGAATCCATGCTGGTCATCGTGAATGAGCTCAGTCTTTATTAGGTGGTCCATCACTCTGTTTCTGATAATCTTCTCCATGACTTTGCATACAAATCAGTGACACTGGTCTGTAGTTTAATGCTGCGTGTTTGTTCCCTTTTAAAAACTGGGACTATATTTGCTGTCTTCCACACCTCAGGTAGTCGCCCTGTTTTGATAGATGTGTTGAGATTGTTGTTAGTGGTACACAGAGCGCCTCTGCTCCCTCTCTCAGACCCACGTAGTACTCACCTAATTGTACTCACCTAACTTGTACTCACTTAATTGTACTCACCTAATTGTGGTTGCAGGGGTCGAAACTCAGCTCCTGGCTCCGCCTCTTCATTGAACGCTACTAGGTCCTCTCTCTCCCTGCTCCATGAGCCTTATCATACCTCGTCTTAAAGCTATGTATGGTTCCTGCCTCCACTACGTCACTTGCTAGACTAATCCACTTTCTAACTACTCTGTGACTGAAGAAATACTTCGTAACATCCCTTTGAATCATCTGAGTCTTCAAATTCCAAATGTGAACCTTTGTTTCTGTGTCCACTCTCTGGAACATCCTGTCTCTGTCCACCTTGTCTATTCCACACAGTATTTTGTATGTTGTTATCATGTCTCCTCTAACCCTCCTGTTCTCCAGTGTCGTCAGGCCGATTTCCCTTAAACTTTCTTCATAGAACATTCCCCTTAACTCTGGAACTAGCCTTGTCGCAAACCTTTGCACTTTCTTTAATTTTTTGACGTGCTTGATCAAGTATGGGTTCCAAACTGGTGCTGCATACTCCAGTATGGGCCTGATGTACACAGTGTACAGTATCTTGAACGATTCCTTACTATGGTGGAACAGACAAGGTGGACAGAGACAGGATGTTCCAGAGATGGGACACAGAAACAAGGGGTAACACTTGAAGTTGGAGACTCAGATGAGTCAAAGGGATGTGTGTGTGTGTGTGTGTGTGTGTGTGTGTGTAGACGTCTTTCTGATCCGTATATCAGTACGTCTTTCTGTTCATATATATTTGTTAATACCTTCACCACTCACCACCTCACCAGTGCTTCACCACTTACCACCTCACCAATGCTTCACCACTCACCACTTGACCAGTGCTTCACCACTCACCACTTGACCAGTGCTTCACCACTTACCACTTGACCAGTGCTTCACCACTTACCACCTCACCAATGCTTCACCACTCACTACTTGACCAGTGCTTCACCACTCACCACTTGACCAGTGCTTCACCACTCACCTTCTCTACCAGGGCTCCACCGAGGATCTCTGGGGAGGTGACGGTTGCGCACACAAGCCTTTGAAGGGAAGTTGCCCGAGCCATGTGGAAGACAGTACCGTAGCAGTACATAGTAACCTGTGGAAGACAGTACCGTAGCAGTACATAGTAACCTGTGGAAGACAGTACCGTAGCAGTACATAGTAACCTGTGGAAGACAGTACCGTAGCAGTACATAGTAACCTGTGGAAGACAGTACCGTAGCAGTACATAGTAACCTGTGGAAGACAGTACCGTAGCAGTACATAGTAACCTGTGGAAGACAGTACCGTAGCAGTACATAGTAACCTGTGGAAGACAGTACCGTAGCAGTACATAGTAACCTGTGGAAGTAACGCTCTCAGACGCAGTTTAACATCAGACATCTCTCTGTTTTAGTCATCAACGGCAACAAAGGTATCACAAGCTTTTGTTAGGACAATGTTCCACTCTGTATAGAGCTTTAGCAAGCCATTGACTTGATAAAGCATTAAAAAGCTTGAAACAATTAGCAATACGCTGATTTACCAATCTTTTTTCAGAGGTCCGGATTATAAGACTTTCCAGTCTTGCTGGAAGTAATCAGAAGCTGACTAAAACTTCAATATTTACCTGGAGAGAGTTCCGGGGGTCAACGCCCCCGCGGCCCGGTCTGTGACCAGGCCTCCTTAATCTTTAAAAATAAAGTTGATAGTTTTACATGTTTATATGTGTGTATACGAGACTTTATTACTAAACTAATTAGGTTTTAAATAACAAGGGCTGAAAATGATGAAAGCGTACATTTTGGAACGTTTGATAACGAGGACCAAGGTTTCAAGCAGTCATTGTAATGATAATGATGCTGGTACGAGCCTTATGCCACGTTGAGTGAGAGAACACAGGCTGGGTTAGCGATCCTTCACTGAGTGCTCTCTGGAACATGACTCACCACAACGTAATGACACGATTGAGTTTTGTGACTCTGATCGCGGGTTCTAACCCTACCTGTTGTATGGTTTGATCTATGGAAAATATACTTCCAAGCTAGAACGTATATAGCGAACACAATGTTGATGCTTAGTTTAGATGTAGCCTAAACTTTAAAGAAAGAGCAAGATAGTAACAGAAATCTTACAGGAATAGAAACAAACGAGGGAACGGGTGGGATTTTGACCTGGAGTTCACCATAGCCACGCTGGTAGGGGATTCATTTGTGAAAAAATTGTAATTTTAGTCACAGTGGGGCCCATGCTAACCTCCCTGTGAGAAATATACCTAGGTGGACGAATCTGAGTGTAGCCAGCTGGCCCAGTAGCTTACGCACTGGCCTAGAGTTTACGACTCACTCGCCATCTGTCCAAACCCAAACCGTTCCGTGATTTGTTTACAATTGTGTTCTTAAGATTTCGTGAGTTACAGGAAAATATATTTTGAGATGAGTCAGGTGGGCCATGAGTCAGGCGGGCCATGAGTCAGGCTGGCCATGAGTCAGGCTGGCCATTACACAAGGTTAGGAGCACCAGAAACCTCTCCGTGTACAGTTGGAGGAGCTAACCTTCGGGAGTACCAGGAGCTACGCAAAGAGGCTTCCCTGATGTTATGTATGAGCTGACCAATGACAGCCAAGAACTCCATGACGTCTTTTCTGAGGACCCGAACCATCAGTTATAAGTCACTTGATTCTACATTATTAGCACCACACAATTCCACACTCACTGGCATTCAGTGAATCCTTTTACATAGAATGTTTCTCCAGTCTCGTGGTACGTGATTCTATGTATTATGATCCGTCGTTTATATTAGACACTTTTATACTAATCTTAGATCTAAGCGGCAGTCAGTGTAACGAGGAATTGGACACACTCGTCCTAATGAAGCTAAACAGATAACTAATGTTGCTTTGTAATTACGCTATATGTCACTGGAATTATTCCTATGAGCTTTAAATCACTATGTCATAAGTATTATTATCCGCTTACTGCGACCCACCGTTTACCTTCTGACTTGTTTACCTGGAGAGTTTACCTGGAGAGAGTTCTGGGGGTCAACGCCCCCATGGCCCGGTCTGTGACCAGGCCTCCTGGTGTAAGAAAAACTGCATTGTATAGAGCAGCCATAAGGCTTTTATCATTATGATTATTATTATTAATAGATTATCATTGTTATTATTACATATTTATTATATTACAGTACTATTATTATTACATTACTGTTATTATTACAGTATAATTACATTTAGAAGCCCTAAACTCATGGGGTCATACAACACTTAGAGAATGGGAGGCAATCAACTTTGATCCGAGGAAGGGGGAGACACATCTAATTCCTTGGATCAAGAGCCCTCACTGGGCAATCCCTTGGAAGGTTAGAGGGGCCACACAGCGTTACTCTGTGATCTAGGGGAAAGAGCTAAACCCGTATGGGAAAGTGGGAAGCAATCAGGTTCGATCGAAGGGAGAGAAGCGGATCAAAATCCTCGCATCAAGAGCCCCTCACCGGCATGGTGGAGGCTGGGCAGCGTCTAGGAAATGGTAGGTAATTCTAATTCTAAGCAAGTGGAGTGTATGAGAAGATGTGGCTGCTCCACCTCCTCGGATCACGAGCTCTTCAGTGGCATCAAGGCACTGACCGTGGAGGAAGAAATTACAATCTTAATGATCCTCGAGGAGCAGCTGTGTTGACAGATACTCCCTGTATACCCTCCACATGACTTGTGTTGACAGATACTCCCTATATACCCTCCACATGACTTGTGTTGACAGATACTCCCTGTATACCCTCCACATGACTTGTGTTGACAGATACTCCCTATATACCCTCCACATGACTTGTGTTGACAGATACTCCCTGTATACCCTCTACATGACTCGTGTTAATTAACAGATACTCCCTGTATACCAATACCGTGACTGGAATACACAAATAATTATTTGTGTATTCCAGTCACGGTATTGTGCCTTTTTATTGTTTTCAAGATGTATTCTGGATGATATACATCCAACACACACAGGAACAGTTAAGTACAACATACAGATGCTTAGATGAGAGCGCAGTTTATTTCTGTGTGTGTTCCTGGAGGCTGTGTGTATGCCCGGCCCACCACCAAGGAGCGACTAGGCTGGCCTGGCTCCCTCTACAACCAAGGAGCGGCTAGGCTGGCCTGGCTCCCTCTACAACCAAGGAGCGGCTAGGCTGGCCTGGCTCCCTCTACAACCAAGGAGCAGCTAGGCTGGCCTGGCTCCCTCTACAACCAAGGAGCAGCTAGGCTGGCCTGGCTCCCTCTACAACCAAGGAGCAGCTAGGCTGGCCTGGCTCCCTCTACAACCAAGGAGCAGCTAGGCTGGCCTGGCTCCCTCTACAACCAAGGAGCAGCTAGGCTGGCCTGGCTTCCTCTACACCCAAGGAGCGGCTAGGCTGGCCTGGCTTCCTCTACAACCAAGGAGCAGCTAGGCTGGCCTGGCTTCCTCTACAACCAAGGAGCAGCTAGGCTGCCCTGGCTCCCTCTACAACCAAGGAGCAGCTAGGCTGGCCTGGCTCCCTCTACAACCAAGGAGCAGCTAGGCTGGCCTGGCTCCCTCTACAACCAAGGAGCAGCTAGGCTGGCCTGGCTCCCTCTACGTCTAGACCAAAATAAAGAATACAGACTTGTGTATATGGACTTCCACAGTAATGGTTTACTAACCTTCAAGTTCATGTATAAGAAACATGTACAATAACCGAGTATCTTTATCATTTCAATACAGAGGTTGTTTGAGGTGTTGAAACTGGAGACTGTGACTCAGCTGAGCGGTGCGACACATGTTCCAGAAACATGTTAACTATTTTGGCAGAAATATCATTCTGCTTTCAGCTTTTACCGTATTTGTTCGTGTACCAGTAATGCTGATAAATACTGGCGTCTTATTAACGATGGCTCTATGTCATTAAATGTCCGTCTGTGTCTCTATGAATCACTCATGTTTGTGTTCATTGATCCTAAGAAAGACAGGCTTCTAAATGTCTCCCGCACATCTTGAAGTGTCCACACGAGACAGTGTAGACACCAGGAAGTAGAATAAGCCACTTTTGTGGAGAAATCTCTGATGAAGGCGGTAGGTATCGTGGAGACTGATGTCACTCTTGGCAAGTGCTTTAAGGCTATTGTTTAACACATGACCCCACGAGACGACCAGGTGGCGTGTCTAGCAGGTGTAGTAGTGAAGATGGTCACAGTACGTCTTCTACAGTTATATAAAGACGAGGAACTTCAGCTAGTGAAAATGCGTAGAGGCTTGTAGAATGTACATCGTTCTGGCGTAGAATGTACATCGTTCTGGCATAAAATGCCAACACGATGGAAAAATAGACACAAATGTAGTATAATGCGATCCTTTATTGACTACGTTTCTCCCAAACAGTGGACTTTATCAGGTTACAAACAGATGTGCCTGAGCAGACAGGTACAGGTAGTCGCCAGGACATTCTGGCCCGGGTCTTCTCTATATGGTGGCCAGGCCGTGACTCCCCATAGTGGGAGTGACACCTGAGCAGAGACTACACGGGTATATATAGGAATCACAGTGACGTGGAGAGTCAGGTGAAGAATGCTGAGAAGGTTGGATTTTAGAAGAACCTGAAAGGAATGGGTTTGTTGTTATGAAGGATAACGATCAAGAAGTTTCCTGGCCAGGGCTTTATCTAGGTTGTAGAAGCTGCTGTTTTTGTTGAAATTGTTGGATATACAGTTGAGTGATGATTTTAAGAGCCTGCTACATTGTCTTCTTCCCTGGTGATGAGTCTTGCTTCTGTGTCTTCTTCCCTGGTGATGAGTCTTGCTTCTGTGTCTTCTTCTCTGGTGATGAGTCTTGCTTCTGTGTCTTCTTCCCTGGTGATGAGTCTTGCGTCTGTGTCTTCTTCCCTGGTGATGAGTCTTGCGTCTGTGTCTTCTTCCCTGGTGATGAGTCTTGCTTCTGCGTCTTCTTCCCTGGTGACGAGTCTTGCTTCTGTGTCTTCTTCCCTGGTGACGAGTCTTGCTTCTGCGTCTTCTTCCCTGGTGATGAGTCTTGCGTCTGTGCAGTTGAAGGTATTTTTGCAGTCTACTAAGCCCCATGCTCTCATAGTGAGGGATATCACAGTATAGATTTAGGACCAGTTCCTCCAGAATTTTTCAGGTGTAAATTACGATGCATCTATTTTCACCTGAGTCCCAGGAACCACAGAATAATTTAGGTGCCTGCCTGAGTTTATAAGGACAGTGAAGGTTGTGTATACATTGTCTAGATCAGTGACAATGTCTGCCTTTAAAGAGTCTGCAATATGTCAGAGAACTGGAATATTGCAGAGTCTGCAGTGTTCCAGAGAACTGGAATATTGCAGAGTCTGCAATGTTCCAGAGAACTGGAATATTGCAGAGTCTGCAATGTTCCAGAGAACTGAATATTGCAGAGTCTGCAATGTTCCAGAGAACTGGAATATTGCAGTCTGCAATGTTCCAGAGAACTGGAATATTGCAGAGTCTGCAGTGTTCCAGAGAACTGGAATATTGCAGAGTCTGCAATGTTCCAGAGAACTGGAATATTGCAGAGTCTGCAATGTTCCAGAGAACTGGAATATTGCAGAGTCTGCAATGTTCCAGAGAACTGGAATATTGCAGAGTCTGCAATGTTCCAGAGAACATCATTTGTTCTAAATATCGAGCTTATCATTGTTCTTGTGTCACAACAACACACTTGCGATCCTTCCTTATAAAGTCTTTTGATATTATCACTTCTAAGTCCCTCACATTCATTTACCGCTCTATTAAGGTGAATTGATTTTGATTTATTCTCAATCCCAGTTTTCAAATCTAGTTTTTTCCACAGCGGAGTTACCTATATTTATCTTTATTGAACATAATATTGTTTTAATGGCCAACTGGAAGGTGAGATTTATATCAGCTCGGAGATCTGTTGTCATTTGACGTCATCCTAATGAGAATTCGTGTATCGTCCAGAAAGGAAGGTACAATGTGATGACTTATTCCACTCTACTTGGGATTTCAGACTGAGAAGAGATGGTGCGAGTACTGTGCCTCGGTGAACACAGCTTTCACTGTGTCATCTTCTGTGTTCACTATCCTCCTCTGATTTGTTAAACAAAAAAAAAATCGCCTGCACACTTTTAGCACATGTTTTATTTGTAATTACACTACGGTCACGTCTGCCGGAAGCTTTTGCAAAATTTACGTATACTACAGATGCGTTTGTTTATCCTCAAATGCTTCCGAGACCAGGTTATAATGGTCCGGCAGATGCGAGGGACAGGAACGACCCTTTCTAAGCCCATGTTGCACTAGGACTGTGCAACTGTCGTGACTAAGTAAGAGAGGTTATTCAGGTGTACACAAATACAGTTACAGAGATTATCATACATAGCACATTTTCCATTGGGGTCCTTTTAATACCACAAGTGCTGAGTATTATTTAATAATATTGAGCCTTCTTGTGTTATATAATAACCTTTGTGCATTAAACATTTCCTCATATGCTGATCATAATCATTATAATTTTAAAAATACAAATAGTAGAAAGGTATCGGCCGAAAATTGGGTATCAGTATAGACAAAAATTTTTGGTCTATCCGTAATATGTGGGTATTAAAATGATCTTTATCTAGACAATTAGAATTAGGGAATACCATTTTCCTGATAAAAATGGTGCAAATGATAACACCTACGGAGGAAATCTGCGGTGAATGTTTGGAAATATTATATAAAATTAGCAAGGTAACTGACCATGGTGGTAGGGAAGTAGACGATACAAGCCAGTAAGATGATCTTGGCGTTGATGGTATGATAGGGCTCACACGAGTGGTTAGAGACGTGGTTGAAATAGAAGTGTGGAGTAGGCAGGTAGACGGCAGCGTGGATCCCTGCACACGCCAACCACGACCCAACCACCACCACCACGCATACCTGGGGAGTACAGTGTAGAATGATAGTGTGGACACTCCCCAACAATCACCACGCATGCCTGGGGGAGTAGAGTATAGTGAGACACAGTAGTAACCCACCATCACTACCACAACCTGGGAGCAGGGTGTAGTGAGAGACAGTAGGAACCCACCATCACTACCACAACCTGGGAGCAGGGTGTAGTGAGAGACAGTAGGAACCCACCATCACTACCACAACCTGGGAGCAGGGTGTAGTGAGAGACAGTAGGAACCCACCATCACTACCACAACCTGGGAGCAGGGTGTAGTGAGAGACAGTAGGAACCCACCACCACTACCACAACCTGGGAGCAGGGTGTAGTGAGAGTCAGTAGGAACCCACCATCACTACCACAACCTGGGAGCAGGGTGTAGTGAGAGTCAGTAGAACCCCATCACTACCACAACCTGGGAGCAGGGTGTAGTGAGAGTCAGTAGGAACCCACCATCACTACCACAACCTGGGAGCAGGGTGTAGTGAGAGTCAGTAGTAACCCACCATCACTACCACAACCTGGGAGCAGGGTGTAGTGAGAGTCAGTAGTAACCCACCATCACTACCACAACCTGGGAGCAGGGTGTAGTGAGAGTCAGTACGAACCCACCATCACTACCACAACCTGGGAGCAGGGTGTAGTGAGAGTCAGTAGTAACCCACCATCACTACCACAACCTGGGAGCAGAGTGTAGTGAGAGTCAGTAGTAACCCACCATCACTGCCACAACCTGGGAGCAGAGTGTAGTGAGAGTCAGTAGGAACCCACCACCACTTCCATAACCTGGGAGCAGGGTGTAGTGAGAGTCAGTAGGAACCCACCACCACTACCACAACCTGGGAGCAGGATGTAGTGAGAGTCAGTACGAACCCACCACCACTACCACAACCTGGGAGTAGGGTGTAGTGAGAGTCAGTACGAACCCACCACCACTACCACAACCTGGGAGCAGGGTGTGGTGAGAGTCAGTACGAACCCACCACCACTACCACAACCTGGGAGCTGGGTGTAGTGAGAGTCAGTACGAACCCACCACCACTACCACAACCTGGGAGCAGGGTGTAGTGAGAGTCAGTACGAACCCACCATCACTACCACCTTTCTTAAATAATTTGGGAACATTCCCAATATGAGTAATTTCAAGCCTCAGACGAGAATATGAGAGACGCTGGGCCCATTAAGCAATCTCCTTATCATATAAACCAAAATAAAAAAAAATCTCATGGAAGAAGTAAATTTTTATAGCTTATAGTGAGATCCATGGTTCCATGTCCATGGTTCCATGTCCATGGTTCCATGTCCATGGTTCCATGGATCCATAATTCCTACAGCAGATACAGCTATAAGAGCGTGAACTAATTTGCAGAAATTTAACACTGTAATCAAAACAGATGGTTATCCATTACTGTGCATGAGCGATGTGCTTCATGTGGGCAGAAATAAATTTAAAAGCTAGAGTTCTTAAATAGTTATTATCAAAGTCGAATAACCCAGGAGGCAAGTGAGATCACAGTCTTTGTACAAGGGTTTTGCTCTTCGGGAATAAAAATGCATCTGTGAGCTTCCAGTGACGTCTCTATGAAGTGATGTGAGGAAGAAGTCAAACTTACACGACTTAGTAGTGTTTGGTGATTTATGCTAAAATTATTTGCAATGTATAGATTGTTTGAGCAGTTGGCCTAAGTTCTTTTGACAGCAAGTCTTGCTCATAGTAAGTCTGGCCAAGCCTATAGTACTTGTGTAGGTTACATGGTAAACCTGAGAGAAATGACTCCATGAATACTAAAGTGGATAGAACAGTCAACTTCTCTTGACCACAGAATAGTAAGGTAATGATATTTTTTCTGTGTTTGCTAGGCTACTGGAACAGTTTTCCACCAGACTATCAAAATTTACATGACAAACAGATTTTATCAGTTGAAAAATTAAATTTAATTTGGATGGAATATACCAGTTATGTTGTAGTGTTGTTCCAATGGACTGATAAAAAAGTTCTCAACCTGTGTTACCACTCAACCAACTTGAAAAGTCATCAGTGCAATATTACTACTGTTGCAAAGGAAGCACTTGCAATGGTGGTGTTAGTCTGAAGCTTAAACTCAGCACGGTGATTCTTCTTTAGTAACTCTATACACTACGGGTTTTACAGAATTAAATGTTACTGAAATGGGCAATGTTTCTTCAGCCTTATGATTTAAAAGTAGAGTATGTGACTGACACTGAGAATATAGTAACTGGGGCACTCTCCTAACATTGAAATCAATATTTTTATATCCACAATTAAAATGTAGTTAGGTTCCGCGTTATTCACTTGGAGATTCTGCAGTCATGTCCACTGGTAACCTGCGTCCTCCTAGTCACCCAAAAGAGAGAGAGAGAAATAGACAGAGTTGAAGGTGAGAATCTCGAGTCTCAAGTACATACTTTAATTGATGAGGCTGAGTTTAGAACCTTTACTGAATAAGGAGTTCCAGGATGGTATGTACTATGCATAAGCAAGTTTTTGTGTGTTGATCTACGTAAGAAGGACGAGGTGTTGGTACTGGGATGTATGGAGGGTACCCACGCCAGAGTCTGACGGTTTTAAGATCATCAGTGTTGACTGGATGGTCTCATCATTGTCTGGCTGCAGTTGTCACTGTGAAAAATACTGTATATATTTTCCAGAAATACAGTAGTTATTAAATGTAAATAGATGGCCATACTGTATTTAAAATTTATGTAATCGAAAACGGGAAGCTGCTCCTGCGCAGAAGGGACACTCGCCATCTTGGTTTTGAATTGGATACAACGTTAATATAATGGGAAGAATTTTTCGTGCTCTAGAGGTTAAAATTGGATTGATACCTCTCAAATAGGAGGCGAAATTGTTGGATGTGCATTCCTGCATAACTTGAGATTTCAGACGACTGGACAAGATAGCTCCAGGAACCTCAGATAAGCTCTCTAGATTTGTGTATAATTCTGGCCAGTGTTTTCATAAATTTAGTTAGTGAGGTTTTTCTGAGTATGATACAACTTAATATCCGGTCAAATTGGTGAGTGATATTAAGATATATTTTCCATCTGTTATGTATATGTGAGTTTATATATAATCATTTTTTAATATACAGTCCACAAATTTATATATTTACCAGTATTCCTGGTGATGTATATTTCATCTAATTAATAGGTCCAGAGCAACTTGTGGATATGACAGTGGTAGGTATCGAAGGGGGACATTTTTTGCGACCTAGGTGTCCCAAATTCCTACTTGTCTAACTGATAAATAATAATTATCTGTTCATTTACCGTTATGTACATAATGATACATTCAGCTAAATGCAATTTTCCACAGTCACAATCACTTTGACATCAATAAATCTGATGACTGAGACACTTGTGCAACACTTGGGTACCTCTATTGTGGGCAATAAAGCTTCTCAAGTGTTGCACAGATGTCCCAATCATCAACTTTTCGTTTCTCTGAACCATTTATTTACAATCAATAAATTTGGTATCAGTTGTTTACTTCTCTTTTGTTTATCTTATTTTTACTTTTGCTTTGTTTCAAACATTTTTTGATGAGGATGACGTCACTCAGGAGTACAGCTGCTGCTTCCTTAGTGATCACAATAAAACAGCTGAGATTAACGTAGGTAATATTAATTTCACTTGGTTCGGTTGTAATATCAATGAGTAAGTTTATTGTTCTATGTCAGTAAGAAAAGAATTTTGTTGGGAAGTTTTACTGGGAATATCATTAATAACTTCGAGTTGTTAGTTCATCCTTCACGTGTTAAAACCTGGAGTTTTGAGAATTGTGTATTAGTTTAAATTTTATTTGTTGAATTTCTGTAATGAGTTGTGTTACTGTGATGAGTCTGCGTATGGGATCATGTATTTTGTGATGTGTCAGAAATATTTCCAGAGTACTGTGTAGGTGAAGACTAGATTATTGGATGTGTAAAATAGTGAGGGATGCTTATTCTATCCCTTCTCTTCGTCTTCCTCCTCACCATGCCACCTGTCTCCCGTACTGTTGCTCCCTTGTCTGTGGCTTGGTTGATAGCGCACTCGCTTAACACACTGAGTGCCCGTGGTTTTAATCCCAGGTGCAAGTGGTTACGTTAATAATGTAATAATAATAATAATAATAATAATAATAATAATAAAATAATAATAATAATAATAATAATAATAATAATTATTATTATTATTATTATTATTATTATTATTATTATTATTATTATTTTATTATTATTAATATTTTATCATTTTTTTTATTATTATTACAATTATTATTATTATTATTATATTATTATTTTATTTTTATTATTATTATTATTATTTTTTATTTTTATTTTGTTGTAGGGGTACAAGGATACCCTCCTTCCCCAGGGCAGGGAGGGTTATCCTAGTCCAACCCACCCTTCCCGGGGGTTACCCTGAGGCCTAACCCCACCCTTCCCGGGTTATCCTACCCTACCCACCCTTCACGGGTTACCCAAAGAGCCAAACCCGACACTTCCGGGGGTTATCCTAGTGCCTAACCAAACCCTTCCCGGGGGTTTACCCTAGTCCCAACACACCATTCCCCTGGGTTATTCAGGTGCCAAACCCACCCTCCCCTGGTTATTCGGGGTGCCAAACCCCCCCCTTTTTCCCTGGGTTATTCTGGGTGCCAAAACCACCCCCCCTTGGTACTGGTGCCAAACCCCACCCTACCCTGGTTATTCTAGGTGCCTAACCCCCCCTACCCGGGGTTATTCAGGTACCTAACCCACAATCCCCGGGGTTTTATTTAGGTGCCTAAACCACCCACCCGGGGGATTATTCGGGGCCAAACCCACACTACCCGGGTTATTCAGGTGCCTAACCCGCCCTCCCCTGGGTTATTCTAGGTGCCAACCCCAAACCCTCCCCGGGGGTTTTTAAAGGGCCAAACCCCCCCCCTACACGGGGTTAAATTCTAGGTCCCAACCCGTCCAACCCGGGGTTTTCTAAGTGCCTAACCCACTCAACCAGGGGTTATTTAGATGCCTAACCCCCCTTCCCCGGGGGTATTCTGGGTGCCTAACCCCCCCTACCCGGGTTATTCTAAGTCCAACCCCACCCACCCGGGGTTATTCGGGGTCCAAACCCACCCAACCGGGGTTATAAAAGTCCCTAACCCACCCTACCCTGGTTTTTCTATTTGCATAACCCCCCCCTACCCGGGTTTATTCATGAAAACCCCTCCACCCGGGTTATTTAAGTCCCAACCCACCTTACCCTGGGTTTTCTAGATGCCTAACCCCCCTTTCCACGGGGTTTTTATTCAATGCTAACCACCCACCCGGGGGTTTCAAAGGCCCTCACCCCCCCAACCCCGGGGTTATTCAGGTGCCTAACCCACCCCCCCTGGGTACACTAGGTCCTAACCCACCCTACTCTGGGTTATCTATGTGCCAAACCCCCCTACCCGGGTTTTTTTCGGGTGCCCTAACCCACCCTCCCCTTTGGGGTTTTTCTGGGTGCCTAACCACCCCCCCCCACCCGGGGTTTTTCTGGGTGCCTAACCCACCACCCTTGGTTATCAGGTGCCTACCCACCTACCGGGGTTATCTAGGGCCTAACCCACCCTACCCGGGGTTAAATTCTAGTGCCAAACCCCACCAACCGGGGTTTTTGGGTGCCAAAACCCACCTACCCTGGGTTTTTTCAGGTCCTAACCCACCCTACCCGGGTTATTAGATTCTAACCCACCTACCCTGGTTTTATTTTTGGTTTTTCTAACCCCCCCTTTACCCTGGGTTATTCAGGTCCCAAAACCACATACCCTGGTTTTTAATTCCCTAACCAACCCCCCTGGTTAACACATCCCTAACCCCCCCTACCCGGGTTTTTCTGGGTGTAACCCACCCTACCTGTTTTTTGGGGGCCAACCCACCTACCCTGGTTATCAGGTGCCTAAGCCCCCTACCCGGTTTTCTAGGTGCCAAACTCCCCCTTTACCTTTTTGGGTTATTCTTTCCCAACCCACCCTACCCGGGGTTATTCAGTCCCAAACCACCAAACCTTTTGGGTTATTCTGGTGCCTAACCCCCTACCCGGGGGTTATTCGGGGTCCCTAACCCCCCCTACCCTGGGTTATTTATTTCCTAACCCACCCTCCCCGGGGTTTTTATTCGGTCCCAAACCACCCTACCCGGGGTTATTTGGTGCTTAACCCACCTACCCTGGGTTTATTCAGCCCCAACCCCCCCTCCCCGGTTTTTCAGGCCCCTAACCACCCTCCCCGGGGTTATTAGGTCCAAACCCCCTACCTGGTTATTCAGGTGCCCCACCCTACCTGTTTTTTCTGGTACCTAACCACCCTACCCTGGGTTAAATTTTAGGTCCAAACCCACCCTACCCTTTGGTTATTTAGGTGCCTAACCCACCCTACCCTGGGTTATTCGGTCCAACCCCACCCTACCTGGTTTATTTAGGTCCCACCACCCTACCCGGTTTTTCTAGGCCTAACTCCCCTACCCGGGGTTTCTGGGTTGCCTAACCACCCTCCCCTGGTTTTTCGGGGTGCCTAACCCCCCCCCCTCCCCCGGGTTTATTTAGGTGCCAACCACCCTACCCTGGGTTTTGGGTGCCTAACTACCCTACGGGTTTTTAATTCTGGGTGCCTTAACTCCCCCCCCCCTTTGGGGTTTATTCTGGGTGCCAAACTCACCTCCCCTGGTTTTTCTGGGTCCAACCAAAACCCCCGTATTCTGGGTGCCTAACCCCCAAATGGGTTATTTAGTGCCTAACCCCCCCACCCTGGTTATTCTGGGTCCCTAACCACCCTTTCCCGGGGTTTTATTCTGGGTCCAACCCCCCTTTTCCCGGGTTTTTGGGGTGCCAACCCCCCCAACTTGGGTTATTTAGGTGCCTAACCCACCCACCTTTTGGTTTTATCCTAGGTGAAAAACCCCCTACCCGGGTTTATTCTGGTGCCTAACCCCCCCACCCTGGGTTTTTCTGGGTCCAAACCCCCCCTACCGGGTTTTCTGGGTGCCTCCCCTCCCCCCTACCCGGGTATCCTGGGTTTCAACTCACCACCCTGGGTTTTCGGTGCCTAACCCCCTACCCGGGGGTTATTTGGGTGCCTAACCAACCCTACCCTGGTTTTTTCTGGGTCCCAACCCACCTAACCCGGGTTATTCAGTGCCTAACCCCCAACCCTGGGTTATTTAGGTGCCTAACCCCCCCTCCCCCTGGTTTCTATTTTGCCTAACCACCCACCCTGGGTTATTCTGGGTCCCAAAACCCACCCCCCCCGGGTTTTTCTAGTGTCAAACCCACCCAACGGGTATTTTCCTACCCCCCTATTTTGGTTTATTCTAGGTCTTAACCCCCCCCTCCCCGGGGGTTTTCTGGGTGCCTAACCCCCCTCCCCGGGGTTTTCTAATGCTAACCCACCAAACCCGGTTTTCGGTTTCCAACCCACCCACCCTGGGTTTTTTCTGGGACCCTAACCCCCATACCCGTATTCTAGGCCTAACCACCCTCCCCGGGTTATTCAAATGCAACCCCCCCTACCGGGTTTTTTGGTCCTAACCCACCCACCGGGGGTTATTCTAGGTCCCTACCCCCCCCCCGGTTATCTAGGTGCCTAATCCCCTACCCCGGTTATTCGGGGGCCCAAACCCACCCTCCCTTTTGGGTTTTTCTAGTCCAACCCACCTACCCGGGTTATTTGGGGTGCCAAACCCCCAAAACCTGGTTATTCGGGGCCCAACCCCCTACCCGGGGTTTATTCTGGTCCTCCCCACCCTACCCTGGTTATTCTTTTTTCCTAACCCACCCACCCTGGTTATTTTGGGGGCCAACCCACCCTACCTGGGTTTTTCGATGCTTACCCCCCTACCCTGGTTACCGACCCAAACCCACCCTACCCGGGGTTTCTGGTGTAATAAAAGTGGGTTTTTTGGGGGTGCCAACCCCCCTCCCCCAAAACCCCCACCCAACCGTGTGTTGTTCGGTCCTAACCCCAAAAGGTATTTTTTAGGGCCAACCCCCCTCCCCTGGTTTTCTGGTGCCTAACCACCACCCTTGGTTATTCGGGGTGCCAAACCCCACCCTTCCCGGGTTTTATTTAGGTGCCAACCCCCCACCCTGGGTTTTTCAATCCCCCCCCCCCCCCTTTTACAACCCCCCCCCCCCCCCCCCCCCCCCCCCCCCAACCCCCCACTTCCCCCCCCTAACCACCTACCCGGGGTTGTTCTGGGTGCCTAACCACCCCCCTTTGGGGTTTTTTGGGTGCCTACCACCCCACCCTTTTTCGGGGGCCAAACTACCCTACCCTGGTTTTCTGGGGTGCCAAACCAAACCTACCCGGGGTTTATTCTGGGTGCCAAACCCCCCTAAATGGGTTATTCTAGTGCCTCCCCACCCTCCCCCGGGTTATTTAGGTGCCTAACTCCCCCTTCCCTGGGTTATTTGGGGTCCAAAACCCACCCTTCCCAGGTTATTCTAGGTGCCTAACACACCCACTATGGGTTATTGTGTGCCTAACCCACCCTCCCTTTTGGTTTTTCTAGGCCAAACCCACCCTACCCGGGGGTTTTTAGGTCCTACCCACCCTCCCCTGGGTTTTTCGGGGTGCCTAACCCCCCTACTCTGGGTTTATCTAGGTGCCAACTCACCCTACCCGGGGATACCCTGGGTTCTAACTCACCCACCCTGGGTTTTTTTGGGGGCCAACTCACCCTACCCTGGGTTTTTCTGGGTCCCTAACCAACCCTACCTGGGTTATTCTGGGTGCCAAACCCCCCTTTACCCAGGTTATTCTAATGCCAACTCACCCTAACCTGGTTATTCTAGGTCCCTAACCCACCTACCCGGGTTAATCTAGGGCCAACTCCCCCTCCCTGGGTTTATTCGGGGTGCCAAACCCCCCCAACCCTGGGTTATTCTAGTGTCTAACCCCCCCAATTATGGGCTATTGAAAGGCCTACCCACCCCCCTTTTGGGTTATTCTAGGTGCCTAACCCCCCCCTCCCCGGGGGTTTTTCTAGGTGCAAACCCCCCCTCCCTGGTTTTTTGGGGTCCCTAACCCACCCTACCCGGGGTTATTCTGGGTGCCTAACTCACCCTACCCTGGAAAACCTAGGGGCCTAACTCACCTACCCGGGGTTTTAATAGGGGTGCCAACCACCCTACTCTGGGTTATTTGGGTGCCTAACCACCCTACCCTGGTTATTCTAGGTGCCTAACCCCCCTTACCCGGGGTTTATTCAGGTGCCTAACTCACCCTACCCTGTTTTTTCATTCCTAACCCACCCTCCCCCGGGTTAACAGGTGCCTAACTCACCCCCCTTTGGGTTTTTTGGGGTGCCTAACCCACCCTACCCGGGGTTATTCGGGGGCCCTAACCACCCTACCCGGGTTTATTTCATCCCCAACTCACCCCTACCCGGGGTATTTAGGTGCTAACCCCATCCCCTTGGTTATTTGGGCCCAAACTCCCCTCCCCGGGTTATTTGGTGCCAACTCACCCTTTCCCCGGGGTTTTATTCTGGGTCCAACTCACCCCTACCCTGGGTTTTTCTGGTGCCTACCTCACCTTCCTTGGGTTTTTCGGGTGCCAAAACCCCCTATCCTGGGTTATTCTGGGTGCAAACCACCCTCCCTTGGGGTTTTTCTAGGTGCCAACTCCCCCTACCCACGGTTTTCTAGGTGCCTAAATCACCTACCCTGGTTTTTCTATTGCCTAACTCACCCTACCCGGGGTTATTCGGGGGTGCCTAACCCCCCCCACCCTGGGTTATTCTGGTCCCAACCCCCTTACCCTGGGTTATTCTGGGTCCCTAACTCTCCCACCCGGGGTTATTCTAGGCCTAATCACCCTACCCTGGGTTATCTAGGTGCCTAACTCCCCTTCCCTGGGTTATTCTAGAGCCACCCCACCCTGCCTTGGGGTTATTCGGGTTTGCCAAACCCACGCTACCCCTGGTTATTTGGTCCCAACTCACCTACCCTGGTTTATTGGGGGTTTGCCAAACCCCCCCTTTCCCTGGGTTATTCTACTGCCTAACTCACCTACCTTATTATTCGATGCCTAACTCACCCACCCGGGGTTATCTGATGCCTAACTCACCCTACCCGGGCTTATCTAGGTGCCTACTCACCCCCCTGGGTTTATTTTGTCCTAACCACCATCCTTGTTTTATTTCTGGGTGCCTAACCCACCCTCCCCAGGGTTATTCGCGTGCCTAACCACCCTACCCGGGGTTATTCTGGGGCCCTAACCCACCTTCCCGGGGTTTATTCTACTGCCTAACTAACCCTACCCGGGGTTGTTCTGGGTTTCCCTAACTCCCCCTACCCTGGGTTATTTTTGGGCCCTAACCCACCCCCCCGGGTTTTTCTAGGTGCCTAACCCACCCTACCCTGGGTTATTCTAGGTGCCTAACCCACCCTACCCTGGGTTATTCTAGGTGCCTAACCCACCCTACCCTGGGTTATTCTAGTGCCTAACCCACCCTACCCTGGGTTATTCTAGGTGCAACTCTCCTACCCGGTTTTTACTGGGTGCCTAACACCCTACCCGGGTTATTCTAGTCCCAACTCCCCCTCCCCTGGGTTATTCTAGGGCCTAACTCACCCTACCCGGGGTTTTCTATTCCCAATCCCTACCCTGGGTTATTCTAGGTGCCTAACTCACCCTACCCTGGGTTATTCTAGGTGCCTAACTCACCCTACCCTGGGTTATTCTAGGTGCCTAACTCACCCCCCCTGGTTACTCAGGTGCCTAACTCCCCTACCTGGGTTATTCAGGTGCCAAACTCACCCTACCCTGGTTATTTGGTGCCTAAGTCACCCTCCCCTGGTTACCCCTGGGTGCACTCACCCAACCTGGGTTACTCTGGGTGCCAATCCCCCCTACCCTAGGTTTTCTGGGTGCCAAACCCCCCTCCCCGGGGTTACTCTATGCCTAACCACCCCCCCCTGGGTTACTCAGGTGCCAACTCCCCCTACCCGGGTTATTCGGGTGCCAAACTCACCTACCCTGGGTTATTCTATTGCCTAACCACCCAAAACCCTGGTTATTCTAGTGTTTAATCACCCTACCCTGGGTTATTCGGTGCTTAACTCACCTCCCCGGGTTTTATTCTAGGTCCTAACTCCCCTCCCCGGGGTTTTTTTCTAGGTGCCTAACTCCCCCCTACCCGGGGTTATTTAGGTGTTTAAAACTCACCCTACCCTGGGTTATTCTAGGTGCCTAACTCACCCTACCCTGGGTTATTCTAGGTGCCTAACTCACCCTACCCTGGGTTATTCTAGGTGCCTAACTCACCCTACCCCGGGGTTTATTCTATGTGCCTAACTCACCCCCCCGGGGTTTTTTCTAGGTCCAAACTCACCCTACCCTGGGTTATTCTAGGTGCCTAACTCACCCTACCCTGGGTTATTCTAGGTGCCTAACTCACCCTACCCTGGGTTATTCTAGGTGCCTAACTCACCCTACCCTGGGTTATTCTAGGTGCCTAACTCACCCTACCCTGGGTTTTTTTGGTCCCTAACTCACCCTACCCGGGGTTTTCTGGGTGCCTAATCCCTACCGGGGTTTTTTTAGGTCAAACCACCGTACCCTGGTTATTCTGGGTCCTTATCCCCCTCCCCGGGGGTTATTCTAGTGCCTAACCACCATACCCTAGGTTATTCTGGTGCCTAACCACCCACCCGGGGTTATTCTAGTGCTTAACTCCCCCTACCCTGGGTTATCAGATCCCCTAACCAACCTCCCCGGGGTTTTATTCTAGGGCCAAACCCACCCTACCCTGGTTTTCTAGGTGCCTAACTCCCCTACTCTGGTTTTTCTAGGTGCCTAACTCCCCCTCCCTTTTTATTCTAGTGCCTAACCACCCTACCCGGGGTTATTTAGGTGCCAACTCACCCTACCCTGTTTATTTAGTCCCTAACTCACCCTACCCTGGGTTTTCCCTAGGTGCCAAACCTCCCCCTACCCTGGGTTTTCTGGGTGCCTAATCCCCCCCTCCCTGGGTTTTTCCCGGGTGCCTAATCATCCTACCCGGGGTTTTCAGGTCCCCTAACTCCCCTACCCGGGGTATTCTGGGTCCCTAACCCCACCTACCCTGTGTTTTTTCTAGGTGCTACCCACCCTACCCTTTTTTTATTAGTGCCTAATCACCCACCCTGGGTTTTCTAGTGCCTAATCCCCCTACCCGGGGGTTTATTCTGGGTGCCAAACTCACCCACCCTGGGTTATTTGGGGCCCAAATCACCCACCCGGGGTTATTTAGGTCCTAACTCACCCACCGGGGGTTTTTTAGGTCCCTAACCACCCAACCCGGTTAAAAAAATTTATTTTATCTCCCCGCCCTCACTGGCACTCACCTTCCTCACCCCGCCCCTTTCCCTTCCCTCACCCTGCCCCTCACCTTCCATCCTCCCACCTCACCTTCCCCACTCTGCACCTCACTCCTCACCCTGCACCTCACCTTTCCTCCCCCCTGCACCTCACCTTCCCTCACCCCTGCCCTCACCTTCCCCTCACCCCTCCCCTCCCCTTCCCATCACCCCTGCCCTCACCTTCCTCACCTGCCCCTCACTTCCCTCACTCCTGCACCTCCCTTTCCCTCACCCTTCCCTCACCATCCCTGACTCCTGCACCTCACCTTCCTCACCCTGCCCTCACTTCCCTCTCTCCTGACCTCCCCTTTCCCTCATCCTACCTCACCTTCACTATCCCCCCTCATTTTCCCTCCCCTGACCTCACCTCCCTCCCCGCCCCCCCTTCCTCACTCCTGCCCTCCCCTTTCCCCTCACTCCTGCACCTCACCTTTCCTCCCCCCTACCTCCCCTTTTTCTCCCCTGCCCTCACCTTCCCTCACTCCTGCACCTATTTTCCCTACCCTGCACCCAATTTCTCTCACTTTTGCCCCTCATTTCCCCACTCCGCACCCACCTTCCCCACCCCACCAACCTTCCTCGCCCCTGCCCCTCCCCTTTCCCATCACCCCCTTACCTCCCCTTTCCCCTCACCCCTGCACCTCACCTTCCTCACTCCTGCACCTCACCTTCCCTCACTCTCCCCTCACCTTCCCCACCCTGCCCTCCCCTTTCCCTCCTCCTGCACCCCCCCTTCCCTTTTTCTCCTGCCCCACCTTCCCTCACTCTGCACCTCCCTTCACTCCCCTGCTTTTCTTCCCCTCACTCGTGCACCTACCTTCCCCTCACTCCTGCCCCTCACCCCCTCACTCCGCACCTTCCTTCCCTCACCCTGCCCTCACCTTCCCTCAATCCTCACCTCACCTTTTTAAAATTACTCACCCCCCTCACTTCTGCACCTCCCCTTTCCCTACCCGCATCTCCCTTCCCTCACCCCTGACTCACCTTCCTCTCTCGGCACCTCACCTTCCCTCACTCCTGCCCCTCACCTTTCCTCACTCCTGCACCTCCCCTTTCCCCTCACTCCTGCCCCACCTTCCCTCTTCGTGCCCTCACCTTTCCCCCTCACTCCTGCACCCACTTCCCTCACTTGCACCTCACCCCCACTCCTGCACCTCCCCCTTCCCCTCCTCCTGCACCCTCCCCTTCCCTCATCCTGCACCTCCCCTTTCCCATCCCTTTTTGCCCCCATTTTCCCTCACCCCTGCCGCCCCTTCTCTCACTCCTCTCCGACCTTCCCTCATTCCTGCACCTCCCCTTCCTCATCCTGCCCCTCATTTCCCCTCACCCCCTGCACATCACCTTCCCCTCACTCCTGCACCTCATTTTCCCCTCATCCTCACCTACCTTCCCTCACTCCCACCTCCCCTTTCCCCACTCGTGCACCTCCCTTCCCCTCATCCTGCCCTCACCTTCCCCACCCCTTGCCCCTCATCTTTCCTACCCCTGCCCCTCATTCCCCTCACTCCTGCACCTCCCCTTTCCCTCACTCCTCCCCCTCACCTTCCCTCCTCCTGCACCTCCCCTTCCCCTCACTCCTGCCCCTCCCCCCCTATCCTGCACCTCACCTTTCCCCACCCTGCCCTCCCCTTTTCCTCTCACTCCTGCCCCTCCCCTTTCCCTTCCTCCTGACCTCCCTTCCCCCCCCCCTGCATCTCACCTTCCCTCACTCCTCACCTCACCCCTCCTCCTCACCTCATTTTCCCTCACTCCTGCCCCTCTTTTCTCCACACCTCCCCCTCCCCTTTCCCCTAACTCCTGCACCTCACCTTCCTCACTCCTCCCTCCCCTTCCCCACCCTGCACCTCCCCTTCCCCACTCCTGCACTTCCCCTTCCCTCACCCCTCCCCCTCACCTTCCATCACTCCTGCACCCCCCTTTCCCCTCACTCCCACCTCCCCTTTTCCCCTCACCCTCCCTCACCTTCCCTCACCCCCCTGCACCTCCCCTTTCCTCACCGCACCTCCCTTTCCCCTCACTCCGCACCTCATCTTCCCTCACTCCTGCACCCATTTCCCCTCACTCCTCCCTCACCTTTCCCCTCACTCCTGCACCTCACCTTCTTCAGCCTGCCCCTCCCCTTTCCTCCCCTCCTGCACCTCACCTTCCCTCACCCCGCACCTCACCTTCTCTCATCCTGTCCTGACCTTCCTCTTTTCCTGCACCTCCCCTTCCCTCACCCCTCCCCTCACCTCCCTCACTCTGCCCCTCACCTTTTTCCCTCACCCCGCACTCACCTTCCTACTCGGCACCTCCCCTTTCCTCACCCTGCACCTCACCTTCCCTCACTCCTGCCCCTATCTTTCTCACTCCTTCCCCTCCCTCCCCATCCGCCCTCCCCTTTCCCTCCTCCCCCCCCTCCCCTTTCCCCTCATCCTGCACCCACTTCCCTCACTCCTCCCCCTCACCTTCCTCCCCCGCACCTCACCTTCCTCACTCCTGCACCTACCTCCCCTCACCTTGACCCACCTTCCTTCACTCCTGCACCTCACCTTCCCTCATCCTCCCCAAACCTTTCCCTCACCCCTGCACCTCCCCTTTCCCCTCACTCCTGCACCTCTTTTCCCTCACTCTGCACCTAAAATTTTCTTCAACCTCCCCCCCTTCCCCCTTCCCCCCCTGCTCCTCACCCCCCCTTTGCCCTCCCCTTCCCTCACCCCGCCCTCACCTTCCCCACTCCTCCTTCCCCCCTACTCCTGCCCTCCCCTTTCCATCCCCTGCCCCTCCTTCCCTCACTCCGCACCCCCTTTTCCCCCTCCTGCCCCACCTTCCCACTCCTCACCTCATTTTCCCTCACTCCTCCCTTCCCTTCCCTCACCCTCCCCCTCCCTTCCCTCCTCCGTCCTTCCCCTTCCCTCACTCCTTCACCTCACCTTCCCTCATCCTGCATCACCTTCCCTCACCCTTTCCCCCTCACCTTCTCTCACTCTTGCCCCTCCCCTTTCCCCTCACTCCTAACCTCACCTTCCCTCACTCGCCCTCCCTTCCCTCACCCTGCACCCACCTTCCCTCACCCCTCCCCCTCCCCTTCCCTCATTCCTGCACTATACCCCCCCTCCTTTGCATCTCCTTCCCCCACCCCTGCACCTTTCCCTTTCCCTCACTCCTACACCTCACCTTCCCTCACTCCCGCACCTCCCTTCCTCACCCTGACCCCCTTTCCCATCGCTTCTGCACCCCCCTTCCTCACTCCTCACCTCCCCTTTTCCCCCCACCCCCTGCCCTCACTTCCCCACCCCTTTCACCTTACTCCCTACTCCGCCCTCACCTTCCCTAAATCCTGTCCTTCCCCTTTCCTCACTCTTCACCTCCCCTTTTCCCTCACCCCTGCCCTCACCTTCCTACCCCCTTCCCCTCCCCTTCCCCAACCCTTTTGCCCCCACCTTCCTCACTCCACCCTCACCTTCCCCCCTTTCTGCCCCTCACCTTCCCTCACCCTGCACCTCCCCTTCCCTCACTCCTGCCCCCCCCCTTCCCTCATCCTGCACTTACCCCCCCACTTTTGCATCTCCCCTTCCCTCATCCTGCCCTTACCTTTCCCCACTCCTAACCTCCCCTTCCCTCACTCCGCACCTCCCCTTTCCCCTCACTCCTGTACCCCCTTCCATCGCTTTGCACCTACCCCCCTCACTCCTGCACCTACCTTCCCTCATTCCTGCACCTCCCCTTTCCTCCTCCTGCACTTCCCCTTCCCTCACTGCTGCACCCCCCTTTCCCCTCCCCCCCCGCACCTCACCTTCCCTCACTCCGCCCTACCTTCCCCACTCCGCACCTCCCTTCCTCACTCCTGCTCCTCCCCTTCCCCACTCCCGCACCTCACCTTCCCACTCCTGCACCCCCCTTCCCCTCACTCCTGCATCTCACCTCCTCACTCCTGACCTTCATTCCCCTCACTCCTGACTCATTTTCTCTCACTCCCGCCCCTCATTCCTCCTAATGCACCTTACCCCCCAAACTCCCCCCCTTTATTCCATCACTCCTGCACCTACCTTCCCCACTCCGCCCTCACCTTCCTCACCCCTCCCCTTACCTTCCTCACCCCTGCACCCCCCTTCCGTCACTCCCCACCCCCTTCCCCCCCTCCTGCACCCAACCTTTCCCTCACCCTGCACCTCACTTCCCCTCACCCTGCATCTCCCTTCCCTCACCCGCACGTCACTCCCTAAACCCCCCCCTTTTTCCCTCACCCTGTCCCTTTCACTTCCATCGCTTTGCACCTCCCCTTTCCCCTCACCCTGCCCTCACCTTCCCCTCATTCCTGCACCTCCCCTTCCCCCACCCCTGCACTTCCCCTTTTCCTCACTGCTCACCTCACCTTCCCCTCACCCCCGACCTCACCCCCCTAACTCCTCACCTCACCTTCCCTCACCCCGCACCTCCTTCCCCACTCCTGCTCCTCACCTTCCCCCACCCCGCACCCACCTTCCCACCCCTGCACCTCCCCTTCCCCTCCTCCAAAACCCCCTTTCCTCATCCTGCCCCCTTCATTCCCTCACCCCCTGCACCTCCCCTTTCCCTCTCACTCCCGCACCTCACCTTCCCCTCACTAATGCCCTTACCTTCCCTAACTCCCGCACCTTACCTTCCATCACTCCGCACCTCACCTTCCCTCACCCTGCACCCCCCTTTCCCTCACTCCTGCCCCTTCCCTTTCCCCTTCACTCCCACACCTCACCTTCCTCACCCTGCCCTCATTTCCCTCCCTGCACCTCACCTTCCCTCACCCTGCCCTCATCTCCCTCACCCCTCCCCTCACCTTCCCCACCCCGCACTCACTTCCCCTCACCCCCGGGACCTCTCCTTCCCTCACCCTGCCCCTCATTTTCCCTACCCTGCCCTTCATTTTTCCCTCCCCTGCACCTCCCCTTTTTTTTAACCCCTGCCCCTCACCTTCCCTCCTGCAACCCCCCCTTCCCTCCGCACCTCCCCTTTCCCCCTGCCCCTCCCCCCCCCTGCCCCCCTTTCCCTCCTCACCTCCCCCCTCATCCCGCTCCTCACCCAAATCACCCATTTTGGGCTGGAAAATAATATGTTTCTTATACAACATTTGTTTTGTTTTTCATTTTCAACCTTTATGGATGTTACTCTGGTTGCTTTTTAGGAAGGGAGTGCCAAGGTGGCTCCTGCCTGGCACTGGCACTTAAGGGTATACATTTTCAGGCCTTTGTTGTTGTTTGTCCACATGTTCAGAAAAAACGCAGTGTTTTTCTAAAAATTACTTTGAATCAGGTGTTATTTTTTTCTCCGTCGTTTTGAGAGACCCGTCGTTCTTTACAATCGTTTTCCTTTCGAAACCCAACGCGTTTTTGACAAGTTGCCTTTCGAACCAACGTGTTCTTAAAAAGTTCCTTCCAACCCAACGTCGTTCTTTACAATCGTCCTTTTCAACCCAAGTCGTTCTTTACAAGTCGTCCTTTCCGAAACCCAAAGTCGTTCCCTTTACAAGTGTCCTTGCGAAACCCAAGTCGTTCTTGACAAGTCATCCTTCCGAACCTAACGTCGTTCTTGACAAGTCTCCCTTCCGAACCTAACCCTCGTTTTGACAATCTCCTTGCGAACCCAACGTGTTCTTGCAAATCACCTTCCGAAAACCCAACGTCGTTCTTGCAAGTCGTCCCTTCGAACCTAACGTCTTCTTGAAATCGTCCTTCCCACCCAACGTCGTCTTGAAATCGTCCTTGGAACCCAAATTTGTTCTTGAAAAGTCATCCCTTCCCAACCTAACTCGTTTTTTTGACAGTCGTCCTTCCCAACCTAACTCGTTTTGCAAGTCGTCCTTGCGAACCTAACGTCGTTCTTGACAAGTCGTCCTTCCGAACCTAACGTCGTTCTTGACAAGTCGTCCTTGCGAACCTAACGTCGTTTTGACAAGGTTCCTTGCGAACCTAACGCGTTTTTGACAAGTCGTCCTTTCCCCAACCTAACGCGTTCTTGACAAGTGTCCTTCGAACCCAACGTCTTTTTGACAAGTCGTCCTTTCAACCTAAAATTGTTTTTTACAAAGTCGTCCTTCCGAACCTAAAGCGTTCTTGACAAGTGCCTTCCGAACCCAACTCTTTTTTCAATCGCCTTTCGAAACCCAACGTTTTTTCGGACAAATCTCGTTCCCAACCAACGCGTTCGTCAAGTCGTCCCTTTCCCAACCTAACGTTGTTTTTTGACAAGTCGTCCCTTCCCAAACCCAAATCCTTTTTGACAAGTCGTCCTTGCGAAACCCAACGTCGTTCTTGACAAGTCGCCTTTCGAACCCCAAATCGTTTTGACAAGTCGTCCTTGCGAACCCAACGTCGTTCTTGACAAGTCGTCCCCTTCCGAACCCCAAAATCGTTCTTACAAGTCGTCCCCTTCCCAAACCAACGTCGTTTTTGACAATCGTCCTTTCCCAACCTAATGTTTTGACAATTTGTCCTTTCCCAACCTAACGTGTTTTGACAAAGGGCCCTTTCGAACAAACGGCTTCTTGACAAGTCGCCTTTTGAACCTAACTCGTTCTTTTACAAGTGTCCTTCCAACCCAACGTCCCTTTTGACAAGTCGTCCTTCCGAAACCCAACGTCGTTCTTGACAATTTTGTCCTTCCGAACCTAAGTCGTTCTTGACAATCGTCCTTCCCAACCCAAGTCGTTCTTGACAAGTCGTCCTTTTCCCAAACCTAACGTCGTTCTTGACAAGTCGCCTTCCCAACCCAACGCGTTCTTTACAAGTCTCCTCCAACCAACTCGTTTTTGACAATCTCCCCTTTCCGAAAACCCAACTCCCTTCTTGACAAGTCGTCTTCCGAAACCAACGTCGTTCTTGACAATCGTCCCCTTTCGAACCTAACGTTTGTTCTTGAAAGTCGTCCTTGGAACCAACGTCGTTCTTGACAAGTCGCTTCCAACCTAAAGCGTTCTTTACAAATGTCCTTCCCACCTAACGTCGTCTTGACAAGTTCCTTCCCAAACCCAACTTGTTCTTGACAATCGTCCTTGCGAAAATAACGTCGTCTTGACAAGTCGTCCTTTCCCAACCAACGTCGTTTTGACAAGTCGTCCTTCCCAACCTAAGTCGTTTTTGAAAGTCGTCCCTTCCGAAAACCTAACGTCCTTCTTGACAATCGTCCTTCCCCAAACCTAACGTCTTCTTGACAAGTCTCCTTTCCCACCTAAGTCGTTCTTGCAAGTCTTCCTTCCAACCAAATCGTTTTTTTGACAATCGTCCTTCCGAAAACCCAAAGTCCTTTTTGACAAGTCGTCCTTCCCCAACCTAACGTCGTTTTTTGACAATCGTCCTTTCCGAACCTACGTCGTTTTTTGACAATCGCCTTTTCCCAACCAACGTCGTTCTTGACAAGTCCCTCCGAACCTAAAATTTTTCTTTACAAGTCGTCTTCCCAAACCCAACTCGTTCTTGACAAGCGTCCTTCCGAACCCAATCGTTCTTGACAAGTCGTCCTTCGAACCAACGTCGTTCTTGACAAGTCGTCCTTCCGAACCTAACGTCGTTCTTGACAAGTCGTCCTTCCGAACCTAACGTCGTTCTTGACAAGTCGTCCTTCCGAACCTAACGTCGTTCTTGACAAGTCGTCCCCCCGAAACCCAACCGTCTTAAAGTCGTTCCCCCCGACCAACGTCGTTTTTGACAAGTCGTCCTCCGAACCTAACGTCTTTTTTGACAAGTCTCCCCAACCTGCGTCGTTTTTGACAAGCTCCTTCCAACCCAACGTGCTTGACAAGTCGTCCTTTCGAACCCAACCCTCGTTTCTTGACAAGTCGCCTTTCCCAACCTAACGTTTTTCTTGACAAGTATCCTTCGACCTAACTCGTTCTGCAACGCCTTTCGAACCTAACGTCGTTCTTGACAAGTCGTCCTTGCGAACCTAACGTCGTTCTTGACAAGTCGTCCTTCCGAACCTAACGTTGTTCTTGACAAGTCGTCCTTCCGAACCTAACGTCGTTCTTGACAAGTCGTCCTTCCGAACCTAACGTCTGACATCTCGTTGCAAGGTCATGACAGTCCTTCTGAGCGGTGGTTCACCCATCAAGGTTTGCGGTGTTGACTGACGAGGCCAAAATCATATTGTCTATTTCTTGGGAACAGAGTTGAGTGTACAGGAGACAGGCGGAGCCTACCTAGGTGCCCCTTCCTTCATAATGAGTCGAGATTTTGTGTTGAGGTTATAACATTATCGACCTTGTTTTCCTCCGCCTGGTAAGACAAGATTTCGTTTGGATTTTTAACCACGGAGGGTTAGCCACCCAGTCATCGAGGACTGTCTAACTTATTTCCATTGGAGTCCTCAGTCTTGTCCCCCAGGATGCCACCCACACCAGTCGACTAACACCCAGGTACCTATTTGCTGCTAGGTGAACAGGACAACAGGTGTAAGGAAACGCGTCGAAATGTTTCCACCCGTCGGGAATCGAACCCGGGCCCTCCGTGTGTGAACCGAGAGCTTTAGTCACGGGGCCACTGGGCCGCTACCCGCTGCTGCTGCTCCTGCTGCCGTCCTTCAGATAATTAATATATAGTACCTAAATGTATATAGCACGATATCAGTGTACATTAATGTTTATAGAAAGTAACAAGAAGAGAAAACAACTGTGAATGTATATGGAATACAAGATAGTTATTAACTGGGTCACCAGCAGAAGGTAACTTACGTAAATACGCCAATAGTCGTGCATTCAGTTCTCTCCGTTAAGTTATAAGTAATATGTTGTTTAATGAATATTAATGTAATAATAAGTTTGATGTTTCTGACAAGCACAACCTCCACTATTTGCTCGATTTAATAACTTAATATTACTGACTCACGAAATCGTAATGACACGACCGCGGGTTCTATCCCCACCCGTTGTGTGGTAAGTTAATATTACTTTCCAATATTATATATGCGTTTTTTTTTGTATTTTGTAAGTTTGTGAAGATGTGTTTGTTGACCGAGTTTAAAGCCTATTGACCAAACAAGGATCAATAAGGGTCGTTTAACCTGTTCAACGCCAGTCAAAGATATGTTAATTCTTAAGACAGAAATTAAAGTGAACTCCCAGTGTATATAGTGAGAGATACACACTTCTTGGACGTCACGATGTATATAGTGAGAGATACACACTTCTTGGACGTCACGATGTATATAGTGAGAGATACACACTTCTTGGACGTCACGATGTATATAGTGAGAGATACACACCTCTTGGAGGTCTCGATATATATAAGGTGCTCCCAAGAGTATCAAATAAACCGATCTACAGTGTTGATGTTCCAGTTAAAGAAGTGTAGTATATCTGAGAGCTGTGTTAGTGTCAAGTGAGCGTCTGTTACCTCGACTCAGAATACCAAATGATTTCAATGAGGAATATATACTAGTTTACACTTGGGTCTCCAGGGCGACGCTGACAATGGGAAGAGCGTGGAGTTCCAGACTCCAGAAAGCTGACTTTACTGATAGTATATCTGATCTTGTGAAGGCTGCTTCGACAACATCACTCCTCACGAGTACCAAATGCTACACAAGTTTGGGGGGAAGTGAAGGTAGGTTAGAGTACATGCATGAAGGGCCAGTTACAACGACAAGCAATCTTCTTGACTTGTTCATCTGAGAGGATAATGTTGAAGAGGCTGAGTGAGAAGATCAGGTGTGAAGGGTCCGGGACTTCAAGAGACCAGGTGCGAAGGGTCCAGGATTTCAAGAGACCATGTGTGAAGGGTCCAGGATTTCAAGAGACCAGAGTTGAGGGATCATCAGTGTGTCAACACCAGTATAGTCCATCATACACATACTTCATTTTGGCTTCAAACCTGGAGTGTGTATCTGTGTGTGTGTGTATCTGTGTGTGTGTGTGTGTGTGTATCTGTGTGTGTGTATGTGTGTGTGTGTGTATGTGTGTGTGTGTGTATCTGTGTGTGTGTGTATGTGTGTGTGTGTGTGTGTGTGGTGTGTGTGTGTGTATCTGTGTTGTGTGTATGTGGTGTGGTGTGTGTATGTGTGTGTGTGTGTATCTGTGTGTTGTGTATGTGTGTGTGTGTGTTGTATGTGTGTGTGTGTGTGTATCTGGTGTGTGTGTATGTGTTGTGTGTGTGTTGTGTGTGTGTGTGTATCTGTGTGTGTGTATGTTGTGTGTGTGTGTATGTGTGTGTGTGTGTGTATCTGTGTGTGTGTATGTGTGTGTGTGTGTGTGTATGTGTGTGTGTGTGTATGTGTGTGTGTGTGTGTATCTGTGTGTGTGTTGTGTATTGTGTGTGTGTGTATCTGTGTGTGTGTGTGTGTGTGTGTGTGTATCTTTTTGTGTGTTGTGTGTGTGTATGTCTGTGTGTGTGTGTATTGTGTGTGTGTGGTGTGTGTGTGTTGTGTATGTGTGTGTGTGTATCTGTGTGTGTGTGTATCTGTGTGTGTGTGTGTATCTGTGTGTGTGTATGTGTGTGTGGTGTGTATGTGTGTGTGTGTGTATCTGTGTGTGTGTGTATGTGTGTGTGGTGTATCTGTGTGTGTGTGTATGTGTGTGTGTGTGTGTATCTGTGTGTGTGTGTGTGTGTATCTGTGTGTGTGTGTATCTGTGTGTGTGTGTGTGTGTGTGTGTGTGTGGTGTGTGTGTTGTGTGTGTGTTCTGTGTGTGTTTTGGTGTGTGTGTGTGTGTGTGTGTGTGTGTGTGTGTGTGTGTGGGTGTGTATCTGTGTGTGTGTATGTGTGTGTACTCACCTATTTGTACTCACCTATTTGTCGTTGCAGGGGTCGAGTCATAGCTCCTGGCCCCGCCTCTTCACTGATTGCTACTAGGTCCTCTCTCTCCCTGCTCCATGAGCTTTATCATACCTCGCCTTAAAACTATGTATGGTTCCTGCCTCCACTACTTCACTTGCTAGGCTATTTCACTTCCTGACGAATTTATGACGGAAGAAATACATCCTAACGTCCCTGTGACTCGTCTGAGTCTTCAGCTTCCAGTTGTGACCCCTTGTTTCTGTGTCTCCTCTCTGGAACATCCTATCTCTGTCCACCTTGTCTATTCCCCGCAGTATCTTGTATGTCGTTATCATGTCTCCCCTAACCCTTCTGTCCTCCAGTATCGTCAGTCCGATTTCCATCAACCTTTCCTCGTACGACATTCCCTTGAGCTCTGGGACAAGCCTTGTTCCTCTCTGTAGCTCCTCTAACTAGCTCCTCTCACTAGCCCCTCTCACTAGCCCCTCTCACTAGCTCCTCTCACTAGCTCCTCTCACTAGCCCCTCTCACTAGCCCCTCTCACTAGCCCCTCTCACTAGCTCCTCTCACTAGCTCCTCTCACTAGCTCCTCTCACTAGCCCCTCTCAGTAGTTTCTCTCACTTGCTCCTCTCACTAGATCCTCTCACTACCTCCTCTCACCTGCCCCTCTCACTAGCTCCTCTCACTAGCTCCTCTCACTAGCTTCTCTCACTAGCTCCTCTCACTAGCTCCTCTCACTAGCTCCTCTCACTAGCTCCTCTCACTAGCTCCTCTCACTAGCTCTTCTCGCTAGACTAGCCCCTCTCACTAGCCCCTTCTCATTTTGCTCCTCTCACTAGTTTCCTTCACTAGCCCTCTCACTACTCTCATAGCTCTCTAACACCTTCCCCTACTCCTCTCACTATCTTCACTAGCCCTCTCACCACCCTCTCATTTCATTTTCCCCAGCCCTCTCACACCCCCACAGCCCCTTTCCACTAGTTTCCCCCTACTAGCTCCCTCACTAGCTCCTCTCCTACCCCCTCATACCCTTTTTCCTACTATCCCCAACTAACCCTTTCCACTACCCTTCCTATCCTTACTGCCTCTCACTGCCCCTCCTAGCCCCTCTCACTGTCCCCCCTCTCCTCTCAAGCCCTCTAAAACCCCTCATAGCCTTTTCCCCAGCTCTCAACCTAGCCCCTCTCACAGCCTATTTTTAAACCCCCCCTTTAGGTTTCCTCACAGCCCTCTCACTAATCCTCTCACTAGCCCCTTCACAGCTCCTCTCACTAGCCCCTCCCCACTACTCTTTCACTAGCTCCTTTTAAACTACCCCCCCTCAATAGCCCTTACTGTTTCCTCTCACTAGCCCCTCTCATGCTCCTCTCACAGCCCCCCAAATTTTAATCCCCGCAAAACTAGCCCCTCCACTAGCCCACTCAACTCCCCCTTTTCTCACTCCCCCCTCTCATGCTCCTCTCACTACCCCCTTTTCACTAGTTCTCCTATCCCCTCTACTAGCACTCTAAAAGGCTCCTTCCCCAGCCCCTTTTCCAAGCCCCCTTAACTAGCCCTCTCCAGCTCCTCTCCTACCCCTCTCACTAGCTCCCTACTGCTCCTTCACTACCCCCTTTTACGCCCCTTCCACTAGCTCCTTCACTAGCCCTTCACTAGCTCCTCCCCCTACTCCTTTTTACTTGCTCCCAACTACCCCTCAACTACCCCCCTCTCCTGTTTCCCTTTCTACCCCTCTTTCTATCCTTCACTAGTTTTTCCTCTCAAGCTCCCATGGGCTTTCTCCTACCCTTTCACACCCTCCTCCATTCCCCTCCTAGCTCCTCTAACTGCCTCTAACTGCCCTCTCCTGCTTCTCACTATTTCCCACAGCTCCTTCATAGTCTCTAAACTACCCCTTCTCTCACTATATTTTCACTGCTCTCTCCTACCCCTCTCCTACCCTCTAACTGTTTCTAAATACTCTTCACTGGCTCCTCTCACTACTCCTCTCCTTTTTCCCACTCACTAGCTCTCATAATCTTTTACGTCCTCTCACTACTCCTCTCATGCCCCTCTACTACTCCTCTCTCTACTCCTCTACTAGCCCCCTCTCACTACTCCTTCACTAGCCCCCTCATAGCCCCTTTTCCCCCTCCCTACCCCTCTAAAATAGCCCTCTCACTATCCTTCACAGCCCCCCTTTTACTGGGCCCCTCTCAAAAGCCCCTAAAAGCTCCTCTCACTACCCCCCTCATGCTCTCTCACACTCCTTCACTGCCCTCTCATATCCCCCCTTCACTCCCCTTTCATTTAACTCCTCTCACTAGCTCCTTAACTAGCCCTTCACTACCCCCCTCTCACAATCCTTCACTACCCCCTTTTCACTAGTCCTCTCACTACCCTCTAAACTACCCCCTTTTTCCACCTCTCCCCATACCCTCCATCCCTTCTCACTAGCCCCCCTCTCTCTAGCTCCCTATGCCCCTCCTGCCCCCTCTTTTCCCCTCTCCTAGCCCCTCTCATAGCTCCTCTCCTAGTCCTCAAATTTAACCCCCTTTCACACTCCTTCACTACCCCTCTCTCTGCCTTCCCTTTCCTCAACAGCTCTTTTTTTTCCCCTCCCCCCTCTCCCCTCACATTTCTTTTTTTCTCACTAGCTCCTCTCACATCCTCTCCTAGCCCCCTACTAGCCCCCCCTAAACTAGCCCTCCCCCCCTTTTAGTTTCTCTTTTACCCTCTCCCTGCCCCTCCAAGCTAAATAAAAGCCCCTCTCCTAGCTTCCCCCCTTCACATTTTTTCCTCCACTCCTCTCAAACCCCTTTCCTTCACACTCCTCCCAAACTCCCCCTCACCCTTTCTCCTAGCCCCCCCTTACCCTTTTTCTCATACCCCTTCAAGCTCCCCCTGCTCCTTTCACTATTTCTTCTCATAGCCCTTTCATAGCCCCTTCATAGCCCCCTCCTTCGCTCCTTCACTAACCCCTCTCACTGCCCTCCACTGTCCTCTCACTAGTTAAGGCCCCCTCTACAGCCCCTTTACTAGCTCTTCCCCCCCCCTATCCCTCAAGCCCTTCACAGCTCCCTCACTAGCTCCTTCCTACCCCCTCCCCTACCCTCTCAAAAAGCCCCTTTCCCCCTTACCCCCTCTAAATAGCTCCCTCCCTAGCTCCTCAAAAGCCCCTTTCACAGCCCCCTCATACTTCCCCCTTCAAGCCCCTCTCCTAGCTCCTCTAACTACTCCCCCCCACAGCTCTCTAACTAGCCCTCTAACTACCCCTCCCCTTTCCCCCCCCCATTGCCCTTCTCACTTCCTTTTCCTCCCTCCTCCATTTCCCTCCCTACTAGCCTCTCACTAGCCCTTTTTCAATCTCCTCTCATTTTACCCCCCTCTCCCCCCTTACCTATTTTCCCTCACTCCCCTACCCCTCTCACTAGCTCCTCTAACTAGCCTTTAAACAACTCCTCCCCGGGGGCTCCTCTCACTAGTTTTCTTCCTACCCTCCATACCCTCTCCTACTCTCTAAAAGCCCTCTCACTAGCCCCCTTCATACCCCCTCCCCCACAGCCCTTCCTGCCCTCTCATACCCCCTCACTGCCCTTTCTACTATTCCTCTCACTAGCCCCTCTCATGCTCCTTTCATTACCCCTCCTCATGCTCCTCCCTAGCCCTCTCACTATCCCCTCACACCCCCCAAAAACCCTCCTACCCCCCTCTCCTAGCCCCTTTTCCCTACCCTATAACGCTCATTCCCCCACTAGCCTCTCACTAGCCCCTCTCACTAGTTTTCTCTCAAACCCCTTCAATTAGCCCCTCTCACTAGCCCCCTCTCACACTTTTCCACTAGTCCCTCACTAGCTTCTCTACTAGCTCCTCTACAAAACCCCTTTCCCCCCTTTGCCCCTCTCACTCCCCCCCTCCCTGCCCCTTTCACTAGCCCCTCTCCTGCCCCTCTACAATTTTCTCACCCCCCTTTCACTAGCCCCCTCTCATACCCCTCCCTACTTTTTCCAATAGCTCCTTTTTTACTAGCCCCTTACTATCCTTATTACCCTCTCACTGCTCCTCTCAGCCCCTCTCACCCCTCCCTCACTACCCCCTTTTCCATCTCCCTCATAGCCCTCTCATACCCTTTCCCTCTCCCCACTAGCTCCTCTCACTACCCTCTCACTAGCCCCCTCTCACTGTCCTCCCCTACCCCCTCCCCCCTACCCCTTCATAGCCCTCTACTACCCCCCTCTCTCACTCCTCTCACTAGTCCTCTACTACCCTCTCATACCTTCTAACTACCCTCTCACTTGTCCTCTCTCAGCCCCTCTATGCCTTTTTCACTACCTCTAAATCCCCTCTAACTCTTCCCCCCACTATCCTCTCACTAGCTCCTCTCAATCCCCTCTCACTAGTTCCTCCTCACTACCCCTCTCACTACTCCTCTCTACCCCTCCCCCTGCCCCTTTTCACACCCCCCCCCCCTCACTGCCCTTCCGGGCCTTTTTCCCACTAGCTCCTCCCAGCTCCCTCACTGCCCCCTCATTAGCTCCCTTTTTACAGCCCCTTTTCCAAGCCCCCCTCCTCTCTCACCCTCAACTTTTCCTCCCCCTACCCCTTTCTCACACCCTCTCACTAGCTCCTTTTCGTTTCCTTTTCACTAGCCCCCTCTCACTAGCCCCCCCTCCCTACATTTTTCCCCCTACCCCCTTTCTCCTAGCCCCCTACTAGCCCTTCTCCTAGCTCCCTCCCCCTACCCCTCTCACTACCCCTTCCTCCACAGTCCTCCCTAACCCCTCTCACTAGCTTTTCACTACCTCTCTCACTCTTCTTCTATTTCCCCCTCCATAGCTCCCTCTCATAGCCCCTCTCACTAGTTTTTTTCCTTCCTAGCTCCTCTCTGTCCTCACTAGCTCCTTACTAGCCCCCATTAGCCTTTCTCATAGCCCTTCACTATTTTCCCCTTTCCCCCTACCCCTTTCCACAGCCCTCTCCTAGCCCCTACTAGCCCCTCCCCACTAGTTTCCTCACTAGCCCCTCTCCCCCTGTTTTAGGCCCCCTTCACATTTTCCTTTTGCTCCTTCACTAGCTCCCTCACTGCCCCCACTAGCTCCCTCACTACCCCTCTCACACCCCCCCTTTTCCCCAGCCCTCTCACTATCCTCCACTAGCCCCTCTCACTAGCCCCCCCTTCCTTTTTTCTCCCTACCCTCCCACTACTCCTCTCACTCCTTCCCTCCCCTCCCCCCTCTCACTATCCTCCATTTTAACCCCCTCTCATTTGCCCTTCTCCCTACTCCTCTCTAGCTTCTCACTACCCCCTCTCACTAGCCCCTTTCCTAGCCCCTCTCCTACCCCCTCTAAACCGCTCCTCTCACAAAACCCATTCCCCAGCCCTCTCATAGTCCTCCCTCACTACCCCTCCCCCTTTACTATTCTTTTCCTCCTTGCCCCTCTCATGCTCCTGCCCCTTTTTTACCCTTTTTCTGCTCTCTCTTTTGTTTTTTTTTCCACTATCCTACTATTTTTAAACTACTCCTCTCTTTACCCTTTCCCTCCATACCCCCCCACGCCCTTCTCCCACTCCCCCTCCACTGCCCCCTTTCCCCCCTAGCCCCTCTCACTAGCCCTTCCTAGCCTCCACTAGCCCCTCTCACAAGTTTCCTCCCTCATGCTCCTTATTTTTTAACCTTTTTTTCACTAGCCCTCCACTCCCCTTTCCTTACTCCCTCTCTATTTTCCCCCCTCTCACTTGCCCCCCCCTTTTCCCCTCTCTGCCTCTCCACACCCTTTTCCTTTTCCCTTCACTACCCCCTCTCACCCCTTTTCTCACCGCCCTCCACTAGCTCCCAAACCCCCTCCATGCCTTCACTAGCTCCTCTCATAGCTCCTCTACTCCCCCCTCTCACTAGCCCTTTCATAGCCTCTCATAGCCCCCCACTGCTCCTCCACCCCCCTCTCCCTGCCCCCTCATTTGCTCCACTAACCCCCCTTCCTACCCCTTCACCCCTCCTCCAAGCCCTCTAAATGCTCCTCTCCTAGCCCCTTCACTCCTTCTCACTGCCCCTCTAAGCCCCTCTCACTACCCCTCTCATGCCCTTCACTACCCCCTCACAACTCCACAAGCCCTTCACTGCCCCTTCACGCTCCCCTCCCAGCCCTCTAAATGCCCTCTCCAGCCTCTCACTAGCCCCTCTCACTAGCCCTCTCACTAGCCCCTCTCACTATTCCCTCACTGCCCCTCTCATACCCCCTCCACTACCCTTCACTAGTTTTCCTCTCTAGCCCCCTCACTCCCCTCCCAGCCCCTCTCATCCCCTCTCACTGCCCCCTCTCATACCCTTTCTCCTACCCCTTTTCCCCCCTCCTTCACTCCCCTCTCATGGCTCCCCCTACCCCCCCCTAAAGCCTTCTCACTACCCCTCACTGCCCTCCCTACTCCCCCTTCATAAGCCCCTCTCACTAGCCCCTTCACTGCCCCCCCACTAGCCCCCCATGCCCCTCTCCTGCCCTCTCACCACCTCTCACTAGCCCCTCTCATAGCAACTCTCACAAACCCTCTCACTACTCCTCTCACTGCCCCCCCACTACCCCTCCCTTTTCCCCATAGCCCCTCTCAAGCCCTCTCACAGCTTTCCTACTCCCCCTCTCATGCCCTCTACTGCTCCTTCATAGCCCTCTCCTATCCCTCACTGCCCCTCACTAGCCCCTCTCACTCCCCCCTTTTTCCTTCACACCCTCCACGGGCCCTCTCATACCCTCCCCTAGCCCCCAAAATACCCCCTTCACTACCCCCTCACACCCCCTCTCATACCCCCTCCCACTACCTCTCCTACCCTCTCACTACCCCTCTCACAGCCCCTCTCACTACTCCCTTCCTAGCCTCTTACCCCCTCCATCTCCCCTCCATTTCCTTCACCCCCCCCCTTCACAGCCCCTCTCACATTTCTTCACTCCCCTCCCCTTACCCCTCTCACTCCCCCTCTCACTCAACTCTCACTAGCCCCCCACTACTCCCCCTCCTACCCTCCCTACCCCTCCTGCCTTCACTTCCCCCCTCACTACCCCTCTCCCCCTTTCTCAACCCTCCCCTTTTCCTCAGCCCCTCTCACTAGCTCCTCACAAGCCCCTCTCCTACCCTCTCATAGCCCCTCTCACTACCCTCTCCTACCCCCCCTCACCCCCCTTCCTCTCACTGGGCCCCCCTACTATCCCCTCTCACTCCCCCCCTCTCACTACCCCTCTCACTACCCTCTACTGCCCCCTCACTACCCCTCTCACTAGCCCTCTCCTGCCCCTCTCACTAGCCCCTCTCACTGCCCCCTCCAAAGCTCCTCTCCCCCCCTCTCTGCCCCCTCCACGGGCCCCCTTCACGGGCTTTTTCATAGCCCCTCTCACTGCCCCTCTCACTAGTTCTTCACTACCCCTCTCACACCTCTTTTGGGGGGGGTTTGAAATGTAGGAAAAGGGGGGAATAGGGGGAATAAAGGGGGAAAAGTAAGGGGGGAAAAATTCTGAGTGATTTATTAGGGGCCGAGGTGTAGGTAGAAATGTGAGGTCACTGGGGACTACAACTTCACCTCTCATTACTCTCCCCGCAAACCCCTCCCGCTTAAATAAAAAAATAAAAAAAAAAATGGGGGGGGGGGGGGGGCCCCCACATTTTTTTTAATTCCAAAAACAAAATTTTTTTTTTTTGGGAAAAAAGGGAAAAGGGAAAACATCATTTGGGTTTGATAAATGGGGGATGGTATTATAACATTGAAACAAGGAACACAATCAACTTGACGAAAAAGAATAAAACTTACAAAATAGCACAGAGGAAAAGTTCACTACAGGAACTAAGCCCCAGGTCCCAAAACCACAAGCCGGTACGACGCCAAGCCAGTACTCTGCCCAGTGCCTCCAACATCTCCTCCAGAGACTTCAGCGCCTTCCCCAGCTCTGCACCCCAGCAGCAGCCTTCCGAAGTCTCTGCCAGGGGCTCTTTTCACCCCGGCCAATTTTCTCCGCTCGAATCTCCTGATCATGCCTTCCTGGGCTTTTTTTTGGTGGTCCCAAGCACCCTCCACAACCACGTGTACGACCTGAGCCTAGGTCTACCCGCAAGAACAAAAGACCCCAAAGTGGGCTGGCTACAACGTTTTTCCAAGGCAAGGTGGGGACCTATAAATTTGGTTTTTGGTCCCCCCCGAGACCTCCAACCCAGCTGAACTACTCAAAGCCCCTCTCCTAGCCCCCCTTTAAAGCCTCTTCACTAGCCTTTCTCACTACCCCTCCACTAGTCCTCTCACTAGCTCCTCTCACTAGCCCCTCCACTAGCCCCCCTCACTGCCCCTCTCACAGCCCCTCTCCTCCCCTCTCCCCTAGCTATTCACAGCCCCCCTTTATAGCCCCTCTTATGCCCCTCCACTAGCCCCCCACTAGCTCCTCTCACTAGCCCCCCTCACAAAACCCCTTCACTGCCTCCTCATAGCCCTTTTTTACACCCCCCTCACTAGCTCCTCTACTACTCCTCTTACTAGCCCCTCTCACTGCCCCTCTCCACCCCTCCACTAGCCCCCCACTACCCCTCCAAGCCCCCCCTCACTACCCTTTTCAATACTCCTCTACTGCCCCTCCCTACCCCTCTTCACTAGCCCCCTCACTACCCCTTTACAGCCCCCTCACTACCCCCTTTACTACCCCTCTCACTAGCCCCTTCACTAGCCCTCTCACTAGCCCCTCCATAGCCTCTTCACACTCCCTCTCACTACCCCTCTCATAGCCCCTCTCACTAGCCCCCTCTCACTAGCCCCTCTACTGCCCCCCTCACTGCCCCCCTCATAGCTCCTCTCACTGCCCCTCTCACCTCCTCTCACACCCCTCCACAGCCCCTCTCACTAGCCCCTCCACTAGCCCCTCTGACTGCTTCATCAAAAAATGCAAAGTTTGGTTTCCTTACGGTTTTTTCAAATAATTTAAAACACAAATTTTAAATCATTTAGAATACGGGGGTATCAATTTCCGTGCTGGAGTCACACTTTTTTTGCCTAGGGTACTGCTACCGCATGGGTTATTGCCTTTTTTTATCAATTTTTTGGAAATGCGGATCGGGGTTTTCCTCTGGTTCCAATCTCCCGTAATTCAATTTTCTTAAATTGGGGCAAAGAAACCCCCCGGGGCCTTTTGGTTCTTCGGAATCCTTAAAGGAAAAACCCGGTGGTTGTTTTTTTTAAAACCGGGGATTTTTTCCCCGACAACCCCCTTTTTGTGGGGGCCCTTTCCTTAATTTTTTTTTTTCCCCCCCCTTTTTTTTTTTTTAAGGGGCCCCCCCTTTTCCCCCCCCCCCCCCCCCCCCTTTTTTTTTTTCCCCCCAGTTTTTTTCCCCCCTTTTTTTTTTTCCCCCCCTTTCCCCCTTTTTCCCCTTTCCCAAAAACCCCCCCCCCCTTAAAAATTTTTTTTTTTTTTTTTAAAAAACCCCCCCCCCCCAAAAAAAGGGGCCCCCCCCCGGGGGGGGGGGGGGAAAAAAAAAAAAAAAACCCCCCCCCCCCTTTTTTTTTTTTTTTTCTCCACCCCCTCCCCCCCCCCCTCCCTCCCTCTCTCTCCCCGCCCTCCCCTCCCCCTTTTCCTCTCCTCTCTCTCCTCTCTCTCTCTCCTCTCCTCTCTCCTCCTCTTTTCCCCCCTTTTCCCCTCTCCCCTCAACCCTCTCCCTTCTCCCTCCCCTCCCCTCCTTTTCTCTCTCTCTCTTCTCTCTCTCTCTCTCTCTCTCCTCTCTCCCTCTCTCTCTCACTCTTCTCTCTCTCTCTCTCCTCTTCTCTCCCCTCCCCCTCTCCCTCTCCTCTCCTCTCTCCTTTTCTCAAATCTCTCCCTCTCTCTCTCTCTCCTCTCCCTCCCCTTCTTCTCCTTTTCTCCCCCTCTCTCTCCTCTCTCTCTCTCCCCTCTCTCCCCTCTCTCTCTTCCCCCTCTCCCTCTCTTCTCCTTTTTCTCCTCCTTCTCTCTCTCTCTCTCCCCACCCTCTTCCCTCCTTCTCTCTCTCTCCTTCTCTCTTTTTCCTCTCTCTTTTCTCTCTCTCTCCCTCCCCCCCTCCTTTTCTCCTCTCCCCCTTTCCCCTCTTTCCCCTTCTCTCTCTCTCTCTCCTCCTCTCTCTCTCTCTTCCCCTCTCTCCACCCTCCCTTGTTTCCCCCTTTCTTTCTCCCATTCTTTTCGCTCCCCCTCTTTTCCCCTTTCACTCCTTTTTCTCCCCACTTGTCCCCCCCCTTCTTTTTTCCTTTTTTTATTCTGTTTTTTTTTTTTTCCCTTTCCTTTCCTTCTCCTTTTTTCTCTTTTAATTTTCTCTTCCAAAATTTTCGTTTCTCTACTTCCTAGTTCCTTTCTCCTATTAAAATTTGTTTTTCCTACCCGGCCAAGGTTTTTCCCCCCACATAAAAAAGGGGTTTTTTTTATTAAAAAGGGGTTTTTTTATTTCGAAAAAAAATATCAATCCAAAACCCTTTTTATTATTTCTAAACAAGAAAAACCCCGTCATTTTTTATCTTTGGGAAGGTAACTAAACAGGCTATTTTTTATCTGGAAAAAGGGGTTAAACCCCCCTACCAAAACAAAATTGGGGGGAAAAAACACCCAGGGACCCCTTTTTTTATACTAAGAAGGGGAAGGTAAAAACCCAGGGGACCATTTTTATATGAAAAGGAAATAACTAAACCAGGTACCTAATTTTTTTAAAAATAAAAAGGAAGGTAACTAACACCCAGGTACCTATTTATTATACTGAACATGGAAGATAACTAACACCCAGGTACCTATTTATTATACTGAACATGGAAGGTAACTAATACCAAGGTACCTATTTATTATACTGAAGAAGGAAGGTAACTAACCCAGGTACCTATTTATTATACTGAACAAGGAAGGTATCTAACACCCAGGTACCTATTTATTATACTGAACAAGGAAGGTATCTAACACCAAGGTACCTATTTATTATACTGAACAAGGAAGGTAACTAACACCCAGGTACCTATTTATTATACTGAACATGGAAGGTATCTAATAAAGTCATGCCAAGTGACCGGGCTCTTAATGGTGAATTATTAGATTCGTTAGGAAGTTCTAATCCTGTAAGCCATACAGTGCCTGCGGTAAGCCATACAGTGCCTGCGGTAAGCCATACAGTGCCTGCGGTAAGCCATACAGTGCCTGCGGTAAGCCATACAGTGCCTGCGGTAAGCCATACAGTACCTGTGGTAAGCCATACAGTGCCTGCGGTAAGCCATACAGTACCTGCGGCAAGCCATACAGTGCCTGCGGTAAGCAATGCAGTACCTGTGGTAAGCCACACAGTACCTGCGGTAAGCCATACAGTACCTGCGGTAAGCCATAGAGTACCTGCGGTAAGCCATACAGTACCTGCGGTAAGCCATACAGTACCTGTGGTAAGCCATACAGTGCCTGCGGTAAGCCATACAGTACCTGCGGCAAGCCATACAGTGCCTGCGGTAAGCAATGCAGTACCTGTGGTAAGCCACACAGTACCTGCGGTAAGCCATACAGTACCTGCGGTAAGCCATAGAGTACCTGCGGTAAGCCATACAGTACCTGCGGTAAGCCATACAGTACCTGTGGTAAGCCATACAGTGCCTGCGGTAAGCCATACAGTACCTGCGGCAAGCCATACAGTGCCTGCGGTAAGCAATGCAGTACCTGTGGTAAGCCACACAGTACCTGCGGTAAGCCATACAGTACCTGCGGTAAGCCATAGAGTACCTGCGGTAAGCCATACAGTACCTGCGGTAAGCCATACAGTGCCTGCGGTAAGCCATACAGTGCATCCCTCAGCCTGTCCTTCAACGGCTGTTTCGATGGAGACTTTTTGCAGACTCCATCTGTTACTAAGCAATGAGACTGGCAAAGTATTGCGTACCAGTCATTAAGGAGGCTGCCAGGATGGCCTACTCTTGTCTGCGTGTTATTAAGATGATCACTCTGGGCAGCAGTCTTGTACAGGTCAGTCTCCTAGCGTGACCTGGGCAGCAGTCTTGTACAGGTCAGTCTCCTAGCGTGACCTGGGCAGCAGTCTTGTACAGGTCAGTCTCCTAGAGTGACTTGGGAAGCAGTCTTGTACAGGTTAGTCTCCTAGCGTGACTTGGGCAGCAGTCTTGTACAGGTCAGTCTCCTAGCGTGACTTGGGAAGCAGTCTTGTACAGGTCAGTCTCCTAGCGTGACTTGGGAAGCAGTCTTGTACAGGTCAGTCTCCTAGCGTGACCTGGGCAGCAGTCTTGTACAGGTCAGTCTCCTAGCGTGACCTGGGCAGCAGTCTTGTACAGGTCAGTCTCCTAGCGTGACCTGGGCAGCAGTCTTGTACAGGTCAGTCTCATAGGGTGACTTGGGCGGCAGTCTTGTACAGGTCAGTCTCCTAGCGTGACTTGGGCAGCAGTCTTGTACAGGTCAGTCTCCTAGCGTGACTTGGGAAGCAGTCTTGTACAGGTCAGTCTCCTAGCGTGACCTGGGCAGCAGTTTTGTACAGGTCAGTCTCCTAGCGTGACCTGGGCAGCAGTCTTGTACAGGTCAGTCTCCTAGCGTGACCTGGGCAGCAGTTTTGTACAGGTCAGTCTCCTAGCGTGACCTGGGCAGCAGTCTTGTACAGGTCAGTCTCCTAGCGTGACCTGGGCAGCAGTCTTGTACAGGTCAGTCTCTTAGCGTGACTTGGGCAGCAGTCTTGTACAGGTCAGTCTCCTAGCGTGACCTGGGCAGCAGTCTTGTACAGATCAGTCTCCTAGCGTGACTTGGGAAGCAGTCTTGTACAGGTCAGTCTCCTAGCGTGACCTGGGCAGCAGTCTTGTACAGGTCAGTCTCCTAGCGTGACCTGGGCAGCAGTCTTGTACAGGTCAGTCTCCTAGCGTGACCTGGGCAGCAGTCTTGTACAGGTCAGTCTCCTAGCGTGACTTGGGCAGCAGTCTTGTACAGGTCAGTCTCCTAGCGTGACTTGGGAAGCAGTCTTGTACAGGTCAGTCTCCTAGCGTGACCTGGGCAGCAGTTTTGTACAGGTCAGTCTCCTAGCGTGACCTGGGCAGCAGTCTTGTACAGGTCAGTCTCCTAGCGTGACCTGGGCAGCAGTTTTGTACAGGTCAGTCTCCTAGCGTGACCTGGGCAGCAGTCTTGTACAGGTCAGTCTCCTAGCGTGACCTGGGCAGCAGTCTTGTACAGATCAGTCTCCTAGCGTGACTTGGGAAGCAGTCTTGTACAGGTCAGTCTCCTAGCGTGACCTGGGCAGCAGTCTTGTACAGGTCAGTCTCCTAGCGTGACCTGGGCAGCAGTCTTGTACAGGTCAGTCTCCTAGCGTGACCTGGGCAGCAGTCTTGTACAGATCAGTCTCCTAGCGTGACTTGGGAAGCAGTCTTGTACAGGTCAGTCTCCTAGCGTGACCTGGGCAGCAGTCTTGTACAGGTCAGTCTCCTAGCGTGACTTGGGCAGCAGTCTTGTACAGGTCAGTCTCCTAGCGTGACCTGGGCACAGTCTTGTACAGGTCAGTCTTTTTAGCGGACTGGGCACAGTCTTGTCGGTCAGTCTCCTACGTGACCGGGCAGCAGTCTTTTTCCCAAAACAGTCTCCTACGTATTGGGGGGGGCGGGTTGTACAGGCGGGGTCCCCCTAGCGTGACCTGGGGCAGCAGTCTTGTAAAAGGTCATCTCCTAGCTTTGACCGGCAGCAGTCTTTGTAAGGTCAGTCTCCAACCGTGCCCGGGGGCAGCAGTTTTGGGAAAAGGTCAATCTCCTAAATAGCCTGATTCATTGTTTTTGGCGCAGTTAAAATTAAATTTTGAAAAGGGGGTGAACCGGCGGGCCCAGGGGAAAGGGTCTCAGTCGGATGACCAGTGGGGCTGTATTTTGAGGGGTTACGTTTTACTTAGCTCTGTAAAAACCTGTTTGTGTGTTTTCTCTGTGAATCTGAACCAATGCCCTCTCTTGAGCAAAATTTAAAAACCAAAAGCAGTGAGAGAGGGGGCTCGGGTTTTTGTTTAAGCGGAGATCCCGGGCGTTTAAACGGGGGAGAAAAAGAGGTTTCGTATTAACCCCCTTTTTTGTGAGTCCCCAGGTTTAAGAGGGGAAAAGGGAAATTGGTCAGTGGCCGGGAACAGGGAAAACCAAGGGGGGAGGATAAAGAAAAGGGTTGGAGGGGCAAAAAACAACGGGGGAAACCAGGATTACCGTGGAAACTTCCAACCCATTCTTCCGTGCAAACCTGACAAAATGTGAGTGTTCTACGGGGAAAGGGCCAAAAACGAGCAAAGGAAGCTTTTGCGGGACGTGAGTAGAAACCCCCTAAAAACCCCCCAACGAAGACCATCGAGAACTTCTTGACGAATTCCACAAGTGGGTTGAAAAGGTACCTGACGAATGTGAGTCGAACTACTGGGAGACACGAAGGAGGGACCCCAAAGGGAAAGGGAAAAAAACTTTGGTTGTTTTTTGGGGATGCCAGATCAGGACATGGAAGGGCTTTCTGCTTGAAGGATAGGATTAGGGGGCAGAGAGTGTTTTTTCCTGGGGTTTGGGATGAAGGATTTTGTTAGCCGACTGGATGAATCAGAGAGGAAATGGGAGAAATTCCTATTAGGGGGCCGGGGGCGGGAGGAAACGGTTTGGCAGACGTAGGAGTGAGGACCTATTAGCAGGTATAGGTCACAATAAAAGATAATTAGGGGGAAGGGTGGGGAAACCTGTCAAGGGGCATTTTGAAAGGGAGGAGTAGGAAATTGAAGGGTTTTTCCCAAAAAAAATTTGGGTAAAATTGTGCTGGACAAATACTGTAAGGAAAATGGGGGGTTTAAACATTCATTGCCCAACCTGGGCCCTTTTTTCAAATGGCGGGAAAGGGACATGTATCCCAGGGATGGGGTTCACTTATCTAGGTGGGGGGTTGGGAGCACACCCAAACGCAGTGGAGGGAGCTGTTGGGGTTTTTAAAAACTGGGAAATATTTCGTGGTGGGGGTTTTGGGGGGAAAAAAATGAAGTCGCAGGGTAGTAATAGGGTACTAGAAAAACTAAAATAGGCAAAATGAGGTTGGATTTGGAAAGCCGGGTGGCACAAATTGAAAAGGGGACAGTAATGGGTTTAGTGGAAAAAAAAGAAAGGGGCAGGAAGGGTAAAAAGAGAGGGGAAAGGGCCCTTTAAAATTTTTATTACAAAAATGGGCACAGTGCGGGAAATAAGATGGACGATTTGGACTAGTTGCTAGGGGGCCCATTTTACATTGTGTATTTCCATTACTGAGACGTGTTTTTAATTCAAAAAGTGGGCCCAATGAGTGCAAAATGCCACTTTCAGGGTTTTAAATTTTTCCCAAAAGTAGTAAAAAGTGTCGGGAAGGGGGGGGGGGTGGCTTTGGGTTGCCCGGAGACGTTTTGAACTTTTTGCAAAAAAAAGGGTAAAATTCTGAAGTAACAATACAGAGTCTTTTTGGGAAATAGAATTTTCAGATGGGCATAAAAAATTAATTTTTGGTGGGGAAATACCGTCCCCCAAAATTTTTAATAGAAAACCAGGGAACCCCTATGGGAGGAAATTGTTGGGGCCAAAGGCACAAATAATGTAGTTAATTCTGGAGACTTTAACTTAGTCATATGACGGGAAATTTATTGACGGGGAATTTAAAATTCGAAACGATTTCCTAAAGTATTTCAGGATTGTTTTTTGAAGCGGGTTTTAAACTGAACCTAAAGGGGTAATAACCTGTTTTACTTAGTTCTGGAAAACCCAATGAATCCCTTTTTTAAATTAATTTAGAAATTTCAGGGGGAAAACGGGGTGCAAAGCAAACCCACAATCAATTACATTTAGAAATTGAAGGGAAAGTACAAATTAGTAGGGATAATTCAAAAAAGCCCCAAAATTTTCGCTTAGCAGTTTAGGGATGGGCTTAGAGAACACTTATCATCTTTTGACGGGGTAATAAAGGAGAGTATAAATTTATGAAAAGTTTTCTAAACCCACTAAAATCGCTGCCAAAAAAATTTTAAACCCTTAAAAAGGGAAATTAAAAAATGGAAATGCCCCAAAAAAAGGGTTTGAATAATAAGCTAAAAAATATCTACTGGGGGCATAAAAAAGGGGAATTTTATACCCGTACAAAGAGGCGAGGGAAATCTTATGAATCAGTAAAATTGCCCATTAAGAGGGACTTTAAAAAAGGGGATAAAAAAAAATTAAAAAAGGGACTATAAAATTTAAAATTTTTCCCTAGGGATTCTAAAATTTAACCCAAAAATTTTTTTTTCCAGGATAAGAAAAAAAGGGTCAGAGATAAAAAATAGGCCCCCTTAAAAATAACTTTTGGGCATTTTTACGAAAAAAGAGAATGAAAGGGTGCTCGATTTTAAATAATTATTTTTTCTGGGTTTTTTTCCCACAGGAAGAAATTTAATAATATTCCATTTAAATTAAAATTTTTATAGGGGGCCAGAAGAAGATAAATTATGAAAACTTTCACAGCACTAGTAAAAGGGTTTGTGGCAGATAGACCGACGGAAAAACAAAATAAGTCACCGGGTCCTGATGGGGTTTTTTAAAGGGTTCCCAAAAAGGAATGCAAAAGGGGAAGTCTGTGATCCATTAACAAATATTTTTAATTTATTTTCTTAAAACAGGGGGTTTTGTCTGAATGGGGAAGATCCCTAATGAAATTCCTATTTTTAAAACAGGGGCCCAATCGTTACCGTAAAATTTACCCCCCAAATTTAAGGCCTGACCCAATTGTAGGCAAATTACTAGTAAAATTATAGCTGAGATTAAAAGAACCCCATCTCGATAAGCATAGTTTTATTAATGAAAACTCAGCATGGTTTCCACAAAAAGGCCGGGTTTTGGGCTAAAATTTATTAACTTTCTTCAAAAAGCTTTTGGGGGCTTTTTGACCACGATAAAGAATTTGTTTTTATTTACTTAGTTTTAGTAAGGCTTTTAAATAGATTTTCCGCCCAAAAGGGCTTTTGAAGAAAAGTAGCATTTCATGGCTTTGGGAAAAAGGGGTTTCTCTCGGGATCGAACATGGCTCACGGGGACAGGAAAGCAGAGAGTGTCCATAAAGGGGGTTTTAAATTTCCGAGTGGGGATCATTAACGAGTGGCTTTCCCACAGGGTCAGTTTTTGGGTCCGTTGTTTTTTAAAAATTATATCAAATTTTGGGAAAGAATTACAGTGAAATGAGAAAAATTCGCCGAGGGAAAACGAAGAAAAGGTAGGATAATTGTTTTAAAAACCCAGATTTTAGGGAACTTCAGGAGGATTTAGACAAACTTATTTTGGTCGAAAAAGTGGCAGATGCAGTTCCCAATGTAGATAAATGAAAGGGGTTCCCGAAGCTTGGAAGTGTCCTTTAACCCTAGCATTTTATAAGTTAAAAAAAGTAGATTAGCCCTACAGATTGGGGGAAAAGGACTTGGGGATTATGGTAACAGAACCTTAAAACCCAAAACAGGCAATGCCCAAGCGTACGTAATAAAAGGGAAAATGATTTCGGGATTTATATCAAGAATGTAAGCAACGAAGTCCAGGTATTTTTTGCACTTTTTTAAAAATCAATTTGTAAGGCCCCACCTAGATTATGCGCTCAATTCTGGGCTCCATATTACAGGGAAAGGAAAATAAAAATTCCCTTTGAAAACAATTTAGCGTAGGATGACAAAATTTAAAACATAGCATTAAAAACTTCCTTATGAAGAAAAATTGAAGACTTTTAAGTTACATTCCCTTTTTGCGAAGAAAGGGGGGAGACCTGATCGAAGTTCTATAAATGGAAGGGTAGGTATTAATAAAGGGGATATTTAAAAAGGGCTTGAGGATATCTCTCCAAAGAGAAACCCGCAGGTTTTTTGGATTTTAAATTGATAAGGGGTTTTGATTTAAAAAAGGAATAGGAAAGAATTTGGTTTTTGGGAAAAAAGGGTTTGAAAGGTGGAAAAAAGGGCCCACTAATTTTTGGGTTTTTGGGCTTGGACTTTGGGGATTTCAAATTTTGGTTTTGGGTAAGTACATGAGTTTGGGGGGGGTTGGATTTGGAAAAGGGACTTCACATCAGAGTTTTTTCTTGGGTACATTGAAAAAATTTGGGGTTGGGGCCCAAAAGTTTGTTAGTGGGAAAGAATTTTAAAGGGCCCCGCCCAGTTGGGCCCCAAAAGGCCTCTGCATTTCTCCTTTTTTTTGTTCTTATGTTTTTAAGAGCTCCAGTGTTTGGTTCATAATCTAAGAACCCCCCGTTTCCCCCTTTTTCCCACCCATTCTTTTTCCTTTAAACCTTTTTCGAAGCCTCCAAATTTAAGTAGGTCCCCGGGGGAGGGGAAAACCGAGTAAACCCTTTTTTCAGTTTTTCCTGGGAGTTTTCCCTGGAGAGAGTTCCAGGGGTCAACCCCCCCCGGGCCCCGGGCTGGGACCAGGCCCCCTGGTGGATAAGCCTGATCAAAAAAGGCTTTTGATGCTGGGGGGTGCACGCAAACCCAAAGTACGACCACACCCCGGGTGATCCGGAACTGACTTTTGGTGCTTGTTTCCCGTCCCGCTTTTAAAAAACTCCAGGGGGCTGTTTGGGAATCCCCCCTTTTGGGGTCTGGGAGGGAGTTGGAAAAAGTCTCGGGCCCCCGACATTTTTTGTATTGGTTTTCTTAACGGTTTTAAATGCACCCCTGCCTTTTTATTGGGGGGGTTGGTGATCGTCTGCCAAATCTTTTGCTTTCGGGAGTGAGTGATTTTCGGTGCAAGTTCGGTACTTAGTCCCTCAAAGGGTTTTCCAGGGGGATATAAACATGTATCTCTCCCCCGGGGTTCCAGGGAAAAACAGGTTTTGGAAAACCCCAAACGCTCCCAAAAATTGAGGTTTTTTTTAACTTCCCTTAAAAAGCCCCCGTTTAAAAATTCTCTGTACATTTTTTTGGGGCGGCAAATTTTACCTGGGTTTAAAGGGGGCTGTTATGTGCAGCAATATTTCCCGCCCCAGATAAAACAAGTGGGCCTGAAGAGTGTTTATCATGGCTTGGCCTCCCTAGTTTTGAAGGTTCTCATTACCATCCTGTCATTTTTTTTAGCAGATGCGTTGATACAATTTTATTGGGGCCCCTTTAAGGTGAGAAACCTCCGACATGACACTCCCCCGGTTTTTTGGGCGTTGGTTTTTTCGCTCTATTTTGGGCCAGAATTTTTTTTGTACTCTGAGAAATTTTTAATTTTTCCCCATGTTTACCCCTATCGAGTAAAATTTAAATTTCTCATCGTTAACTTCATATTTTTTCTGCAGCCCACCCGAAAGATTTGGTTGATGTCTCCCGGGCTTTTGCAGTGTCTTTCAAAGGAAAAACACTGTCATGCAGATTCCCGGGTTTTCATCTGCAAAAAAACACGGTGTGTCTGACATCCTTGTCCCATGTCGGGGTTTTGAGGAAAGAGGGAAAAAGAGGGGCGAGTACTGTGCCTTGTGGAAAAAGAGCTTTTTTTCCGTAGCTTTTCCTCGGCTTTACTCTGTTGACGAACTACTCTCTGTTTCTGTTAGTTGGGGGGGGAAAATTTTAGATCCATCCCACCGACTTTTTTCTGTTATTTTCCTTTAAACAGCATTTTGGTTTCGGTATTACCCCATGGTCACCTTTTTCGAAGGGTTTTGCAAAGTCTGTATATATTACATCGGCCCTTCTTTTTGTCTTTTTGGCATTTAGGACCCCTTTTCGTTTTTGGTCCAAAAGTTAGGCAGACAGGGACGACCTTTCTAAAAACCCCTGTTTTCCCTGGGTTTTTGTAACTGATGGGGGTTTTTAGATGGGGGGGTGATCTTCTTCTTAGGGCCCTTTCAAAGATTTTTAAAGATTTTGGGGGATGTTGTGCTATTGGTCTGTAGTTCTTTGTGTTTTCTTTTCGCCCCCTTTGTTTGGGGTGGGGCTATGTCTGTTTTTTTTTAAATAAAAGGGGGGACGAAAACCCCCGGGGCCATTTCCCCTCCCCTAGGAAGGGAAAAAGGGTCGGATAGGGGGTTCTTGCAGTTTTTGATGAACACAGGGTTCCATGAGTCCCGGCCCCCGGGCAGAGTGGGTTGGGGGGGTCATTTAAACGGGCCCGTTCGAAAATCATTTGGGGGTCAGGATAAATCGGATGGCCCTTTTGTTAATCCCAAATTTGTGGCTTTTCCCCATAAAAAATTTCATTTTGATCTTCCGACTCTCAGTCGGTTTTGCGGCTTTCTAAAACTGGTCAAAATTTGGGGTTGAGTAATCACCATTTTTTTTTGCTGTCATCTGTGTAGGAAACCCCTCCTTTTTTTAAGTAGGGGCCCAATACTGGAAAGTTGTTTCGATTTTTTTTATTTGGCATGGAGAAGAAAACTTTTTGGGGTTTTTTCGATTTTTATTTATGGCTTTTTGTTCTTTCCCCCGTTTTTTGACTCCTAAAGGATTCTTTTGCTTAAGTTTTGATGCTTGCCCATTTCTCTGACCAGTGTCTTAATAATAATAATAATAAAAAAAAAATAATAATAAAAAAAAATTAAAAAATAATAAAAAATAATTTAAAAAAATTTAAAAATAAAAAATAATAATAAAAATAATAATAATAATAATAATTTTCTACATCTTCCAGTCACGGTATTGTGCCTTTTTTTCTAAAATTTACATTATTCCTTGGGAATTTTTACTGATGAAAACCCCTGGGTGGGGAAACAAACAACAGATATGCCCAGATGTTTTCAAATGTTTAATTCTTCATCTTTGCCCGGGATTTTACACCATCAGGGGACACAAAGGGTAATTTTTGTCAGCAATATCCCCTCTTTGCTCCCTGTATAAGCTCCAGTAAACCCCCCACCCTTTGTAACTGTGACAAAATCAGTCTTTTTTCCCTTTTTATTTTCTTTGGGAAAAACCTTTGGGTTAAAAACGCAGGATAGAGAGTATTTTCAGTATACTGAGTTATTTTCAGCAATTCTGTCAAATTTTCCGGCCGGGATACAAATGTCTGGCCCGTCTTTTACTTAATTTATCTACAACAATATAAAAAAATATTTTTTGAAAATTTTGTCCCTAAAAATTTTGACTAAAAATTTTTTTGTTCCGTTTGGATTTTAAAATTTAAAGGGGGAAATTTAGCGGGGTGGAAGGGAGAGAGTCTTCTGCTTTTCAACCCAAAAGTAAGCTCTCCCAGGGGGGAAAAAAAAAGGCTTTTAAAACCCTCAAACCTCGAGATGGAAACGTGGGCATTTTCTAAAACCCCTCCGTACACTCTCTGCTAACCTCACTTGGGAAAAAACAAACCAAAGCGAGGGTGGGGGCCCAAATGGCCCTGAGTTCTAGGTCTCACTCACCATGATTTATTTACTCACAGTTCCCTGATTTATTTACTCCTATATATTTTAGCAGAGCAAGCACCTCACGTCGGTTATTCCACACCATGGTAAGGCAGCAGGTGTTGTCTAGCAGTCTGCACACCTGGCTGCAGCACCATAACCACGGTAGGATCGAACAGAAAAAGGCAGAAGAGAGAGTAAATATTTATATTTCCCTTCACCAAACAGTAAGACAGTATGTACAATATATACAGTTATACACAATAAGGCAAATGTAAGCAAGAGACAGGACCGTTGCGACCAGACTGGGAGGTAAGTCATAAAATGGAGCTAGCTGGCCCAGTAACGCGTCGGTCTGGAGTTTTGCGACTCTCTGATCGCGGGTTCTAACCCCACCCGTGGTATGGCTCCTTATTGTACATCTTTCTTTCAACACACCGGCCGTATCCCACCGAGGCGGGGTGGCCCAAAAGGAAAAACGAAAGTTTCTCCTTTTACATTTAGTAATATATACAGGAGAAGGGTTACTGCCCCTTGCTCCCGGATTTTTGCGCCTCTTACAACACGCATGGCTTTGGAGGAAGAATTTGTTCCACTTCCCCCGGGAAAAGGGAAAAAAAACAAAACAAGAACTAGAAAGAAAATAGAAGAAAACCCCGGGGTGTGATATTTATGCTTTTACATGTTGTGTAGTGTGCCTAGTGTAAGTAAAGTAGCAAGGTACCCGAAATCTTGGGGGGGTGTATGAGAAGATTTAAAAAACACCCAAACCACATCTTTTAAAACAATTAAAGGCCCTTTTTTTTTAACTACTTGGCGGACGGTATACCTCCTGGGGGTTGCTGTTTCCAAAACCCCTACCAGGTTTTGCAAACGATTAATTATACAAGCACGCTGCTATCCTCAGAATGTCTCGACAGAGTGGGAGGCTCACAACAAGACGTCCTCTGAACCTCTTGGATCTTGTTTCTTACTCGTGCTGTAAGCGCGGCTAAGTAAAATGAATGGGTTTAGGGGAAACCGGGTTATCTTGATGAGTGGGGGGAAGTGCCTGTATCTCAAACAGGTGGGGTGGCAGTTCAGGAGTGTCCAGACTTGATTTGACGCATTTCCGGCAAGACGTGTTAAAAGAAAGACGGGAAAGTGTTTTTCTTTTTCAGGTCGCCTACCCGGTTTCCCGTACCCCCCCGGAGTTTTAAAAGGGCCCGGGAATTGTCCAGGGTTTCCCCCCGGGGGGCCGGCGATTAGAAAAAATATTTTCAAAAATGGGACAAATTTAAAAGGAGCCCCCCGATGGAAACAAAGTAACATTATGAGCGGAAACATTCACATCCATTCCCCTGTTGTTTAAAACGACACTAACTGAGAGTTTTTTCCCAAAATGTGCCCCAATTTAGAAGTAAAGGGGAAATTTGGGTTTGCAGCGGGGGTGCATGTGTGGGTGGGTGCGGTGATGGGTGGGGTGGCGTGTGATGGGGGGGTTTTTAGCAGTGTGATGGGTGGTGTGCGTGTGATGGGTGGGGGTGGCATGTGATGGTGGGGTGGGAGTGTGATGGGTGGTGTGGGAGTGTGTGGGTGGTGTGCATGTGATGGGGGGGTTGGGAGTGTGATGGGGGGGGTGGCAAATGTGTGGTGTGTGCAGTTGATGGTGGTGTGGAGTGTGATGGTGGTGGGCAGTGTGTGGTGGTGTACAGGTGTGGGTGGGGTGCGTGTGATGGGGGGTGAGCGGGGGGTGATGGTGGTGTGGCAGTGTGATGGTGGTGTGGGAGTGTGTGGGTGGGTAGCGGTGATGGTGGGTGCAGTGTGATGGTGGTGTGGCGGGTGTGGTGGGTGGGAGTGTGTGGTGGTGTGGCAGTGTGATGGTGGTGTAGCAGTGTGATGGTGGGGTTTTTTTGCAGTGTGTGGTGGTGTAGCAGTGTGATGGGGGGTTATGTGGGTGGGGCGGGGTTTGGGTGGTTGTGGCAGTGTGATGGGGGGTTGGGGGCAGTGTTGGGTTGGGTGGGGGGGTGTGTGGGGGGGTGGTGTGATGGGTGGTGTGGCTGTGAGGGGGGGGTGTGGCAGTGTGATGGGTGGTGTGGGGTGTGAGGGGGGTGGGCGTGTGATGGGGGGTGTTGCAGTGTGTGGTGGGTGGCTGTGATGGTGGGTGGCGTGTGATGGGGGGTGGGCGTTGATGGTGGTGGGCAGTGTGATGGGGGGTGACAGTGGATGGGTGGGTGGTGTGAGGGGGGGTGTGGCGGTGTGGTGGGGTGGTGGGGGGCAGGTTATGGTGGTTGGCAGGGGGTGTGGGTGGTTGGGGCAGTGTGATGGGGGGGTGTGAGTGGATGGGGGGTGTGGCAGTGGTGGGGTTTGGGTTTTGGGTTGTTACGTGTGAGGGTGGGGTGGCGTGTGATGGTGGTTGCAGTGGGATGGGTGGGGCGTGGGGTGGGGGTTTTGGCGTGATGGTGGTGTGGCAGTGTGTGGGTGGTGTGGAGGGATGGTGTGTGGGAGTGTGATGGGTGGGGGTGGGAGTGTGTGGGTGGTGTGGCGTGTATGGGTGGTGTGCAGTGTGTGGGGGTGTTGGCAGTGTGATGGGTGGTGTGGCGGGAGGGTGGTGTGGGGTGTGATGGGTGGGTGTGGGGTGATGGGTGGTGTGGCGTGGATGGTGGGGTGGCAGTGTGATGGGGGTGTGGCGTTGATGGTGGTGAGCAGTGTTTTGGGGGGTGTGGCGTGGATGGTGGGTGGCAGTTGATGGGGGGTGTGGCAGTGTGATGGTGGTGTGGAGTGTGATGGTGGTGTGGCATGTGATGGGTGGGGGGTTTTGTGGGTTGTGGGGGTGTGGCAGTGTGATGGGTGGTGTGCATGTGAGGGTTTGTGCAGGTTTATGGTGGTGTGGGATGTGTGGGGGGTGTGGCAGGTGTGGTGGTGTGGAGTGTGATGGGGTGGGTTGTTAGCGGTGATGGGGGGTGGGCAGGGGTGGGGGGGTGTGGGAGTGTGATGGGGGGGTGGTGGGGTGTAGGTGGTGTGGGGGTGGATGGGGGTGGGGTGTGCAGTGTATGGGGGGTGTGCGTGTGATGGGTGGTGTACGTGTGATGGGGGGGTGGGAGTGTGTGGGTGGTGGCAGGTTTGGGGTGTAGCATGTGATGGGGGGTGTGGCAGTGTGATGGGTGGTTGCAGTGGAGGGTGGTGTGCATGTGGGGGGGTGGTGGCGTGTGATGGGTGGTGGGCAGTGTGATGGGTGGTGTGCAGTTGATGGTGGTGTGCAGTTTGGGGGGATGGGTGGTGTTTGGGGGTGTGAGGGGGGGCTGTGATGGGGGGTGTGCAGTGTGAGGGTGGTGTGCATGTGATGGGGTGTTTTTTGGGTGTGATGGGGGTGTGGCGTGTGAGGGTGGTGTGCAGGTGTGTGGGTGGTTTGTAGCAGTGTGATGGGGGGGTGGCAGGTGATGGGGTTTTGCAGTGGATGGGGGGGTGGCAGTGTATGGGTGGGGGCAGGTGATGGGTGGTGGCAGGTGATGGGGTTGGTGGCAGTGTGGGGTGGGTGGGGTGATGGGGGTGTGCGTGTGATGGGTGGGGTTGGAGTTGGGGTGGGCGGTTTTGGGGGGTGAGGGTGGTGTGGCAGTTGTGATGGGTGGTGTGAGTGTGATGGGGGGTGTGCGTGTGATGGGTGGTTGGCGGGGTGGGTGGTTGGCGGGTTGGGTGGTGGCAGGGAGGGGGGGTGTGCAGGTTTGATGGGTGGGTGCAGTGTTGGGTGTGTGGCAGGGATGGGGGGTGGCAGTGTGATGGGGGGGGTGGCAGGGGTGATGGGTGGGGTTTGGGAGGGTGAGGGGGTTGGGGAGTGTGTGGGGGGGTTGGCAGGTGATGGGTGGTTGGCAGGGTGATGGGTGGGTAGGGTGATGGGGGTTTTTGGAGTTGTGTGGGCGGGTTTTTGTTGGGGGTGATGGGTGGGTGAGGGGGGGAGGGGGTTTGTGGCAGGGGATGGGTGGTGTGGCGGGGGGGTGGGTGGTGTGGGGGGGATGGGTTTGGGAGGGGGAGGGTGGTGTGGAGGGTGATGGGGGGTGGAGGGGATGGGTGGTTTTAGAGGTGTGGGGGGTGTGGCGTGTGGGGTGGGGTGGCAGTGTGATGGGGCGTGGGGTGATGGGGTGGGTAGCAGGGTGTGGGTGGTTTAGCAGCGGTGATGGGGGGTGAGTGTGATGGGTGGGTGGCAGGGTGATGGGGGGTGTGGCAGGGGGTGGGTGGTTGGCAGTTGATGGGTGGGGGGGGGCAGGGTGATGGGTGGGGTGGCAGGGGGAGGGGGGTGTACAAGGGGATGGGGGTGTGGCGGGTGAGGGTGGGGTGGCAGGGTGAGGGGGGGTGTGCAGGGTATGGTGGGTGGGAGGGGGATGGGGGGTGTGGGAGGGGGGATGGGTGGTTTTGGGGGTGAGGGGGGGGTGTGGCAGGGTGATGGGTGGGGGGGGGCAGGTTTAGGGGGGTGTCCGGTGATGGGTGGGGTGGCGGGTGATGGGTGGTGGGCAGGGTGATGGGTGGTGGCGGGATGGGTGGGGGCAGGTGAGGGGGGTGTGCAGGGTGATGGGTGGTTGGCAGGGTGATGGGGGGTGTGGCGGTGAGGGTGGGGTTTTGGAGGGGGGATGGGTGGTGTCAGGGGGTGGGTGGGGTGTACAGGGTTTAAGGGGTGTGGAGGGTGAGGGTGTGTGGCAGGGGGAGGGTGGGGTGTGGAGGGGATGGGTGGTGTGGAGGGATGGGTGGTGTGGGATAGTGTGGGGGAGGGGTGGGTGATGGGTGGGGTTGGCAGGGTGATGGGTGGTGTGCAGTGATGGGGGGTTGGCAGGGTGGGGTGGTGTGGCAGGTGATGGGTGGTGTGAGGGGGGATGGGGGGTGTGGCAGGGTGAGGGGGGGGTTGCAGTGAGGGGGGTGTGGGAGGTGTGGGGGGTGTGGCGTGTGTGGGTGGGGGGCAGGGAGGGGGGGTTTGGGAGGTGATGGGTGTGTGAGGTGTGGGGGGTGTGCAGGTGTGGGTGGTTTTTGGCAGGGTGATGGTGGTGTGGCAGGGGAAGGGTGTGTGGAGGGTGATGGGTGGTTGGGGGGTGATGGGGGGTGTGGGAGGGTGATGGGGTGGTGTGGCAGGGTGATGGGTGGGGTGGAGGGGGATGGGGGGTGTGGCAGGGGAAGGGTGGTGGCGGGTGAGGGGGGGTGTGGCAGGTGTGGGGGGGGTAGCATGTGTGGGTGAGTTTTTAGGGTGATGGGGGGTGGGCAGGGTGATGGGTGGGGTGCAGGTATGGGTGGGGGGTGGGGGGATGGGTGGTGTGCAGGGGGATGGGTGGTGTGGGAAGGGGGGATGGTGGTGTGGGAGGGATGGGGGGTGTGGAGGGGGATTGGGTGGTGTGGGGAGGGTGATGGGGGGGTGTGGGGGGGGTGGGTGGTGTGGCAGGGTGATGGGTGGTGTCAGGGTGATGGGTGGGGTGGCAGGGGGATGGGGGGGGTGGCGGGTGATGGGGGGGTTGGCAGAGTGATTTGGGGTGGGGGTGGCGGTGGGGTGGTGTGGCAGGGGGATGGGTGGTTGGGAGGGTGATGGGTGGTGTTGGGGTGTGGGTGGTGTGGGCAGGGTGATTTGTGTGTGGCAGGGTGATGGGGGTGTGCAGGGTGAAAGGGGGGTGTGGGTGATGGGGGTGTGGCAGGGGGATGGGGGGTGTGGCAGGGGTGATGGGGGGATCAGGGTGTGGGTGGGTGCAAGTGATGGGTGTGTGGCAGGGTGATGGGTGGTTTAGCAATTTTGGGGGGGGGATGTGTCAGGGGGGTGGGTTGGGGTGGAGGGTGATGGGGGTGTGGGAGGGTGATGGGGGGGGTGGTGTGGGTGGATGGGGGGGTTTATGGGGGTTGTGGGAGTGTGATGGGTGGTGTGGCGGGGTGATGGGTGGGTGGCAGGGGGATGGGGTGTTAGCAGGTGATGGGTGGTGTGGCAAAATGTGTGGGTGGTGTGGCGTGGTGGGGGCGGGCGTGTGATGATGGTGTAGCAGGGTGATGGGTGGGGGTTTGCAGGGGGATGGGTGGTGGCAGTTGATGGGTGGGGGGGGCAGGGGGATGGGTTTGGGTTGAGGGGTGTGGGGGGTGTGGGAGGTGATGGGGGTGTGGCGGGTGATGGGGGGGTGTCGGGGGAGGTTGGTGTAGAGGTGATGGGGGGTTTTCAGGGGGATGGTGGGTGTGGAGGGGGGTGATGGGTGGTGTGGAGGGGGGAGGGGTGGTTGGGAGGGTTTATGGGTGGTGTGGGGGGGGGTATGGGTGGGGGGGCAAGGGGGGGTGGTGGCGGGTGATGGGGGGTGTCGGGTATGGGTGGTGTTTAAAGGGTGATGGGGTGGGGTAGCAGGGGTAGGGTGGGGTGGCAGGGGGGAAGGGGGGTGTGGAGGGGTGTGGGTGGGGTGGGGGATGGGTGGTGTGAGAGTGGATGGGTGGTGTTTGGGGGGGGTGATGGGTGGTATAGGGGGATGGGTGGTGTGGGAATGATGGGGGGGCAGGGGTGGGTGGGGGCCAGGTGATGGGGGGGGTGTGCAGGGGAAGGGTGATGTGGAGGGTGAGGGTGGGGTCCCGGGTGTGGGTGGTTTGGGAGGGTGTGGGTGGTGTGGCAGGATAAGGGTGGGGGTGACGGGTGATGGGTGGGGTGCAGGGTTGGGTGGTTTCAGGGTGATGGGGTGGTTTTAGCAAAGGGTGGGGTTTTGGCAGGGTATTGGTTGGGGGGGTATGGTGGTTTCAGGGGTATGGGTGGTGTGAAGTGATTGGGGGGGGGGTTTCAGGGTGATGAGGGGTTTTTCAGGGTATTTTCAGGGTTGGGTGGTTGGGGTAGGGGGTTTTACAATATTTATCATGTATGTTTTTAAAAAGATATGGGGGGTTCAGGTGAGGATTCTGAGGGGGATTGGGGTCAGGGATTTTGGGAGGGTGAATTTGCATTATTGGGTAAAAGTGGTGGGTGGGTTTTAAAGGGTGTGGGGGGTTGATGGATGGGTTTGGTTTGCAAAGTTGGGTTGGGCGGGTGGGTTGTTTTTTTCTGGGGGGATTTTGGGGGGGCCAGGGTATGGTGTGTGGGGGGTATGGGGGGGGTCGGGTAATGGGTTTTTGAGTGGTGGGTGGTGTAGCAAGATGAGGGGTGGTGTAGTAGGGCGGTGGGTGGTTGTAGCAGGTCACTGGGCGATTGTAGCAGGATGGTGGGTTTCTCTATCAGGCAGGTTCCTGGTAATAGAAGGGTGATGGGAAGTGTAGCAGAGTGATGCGTGGTGTACCAGGGCGGTGGGTAGTTGCAGCAGGTCACTTTATGATTGTAGCAGGATGGTGGGTGGCTGTAGCAGGCATGTTCCTGGTAACAGAAGGGTGATGGGTATATGTATAAGTGTATTTATACGAAGTAGGAAGGTGGGTCAGGTAGTGAAGTGACTTGACTCATCGTGAATAGAGATGTCAGAGGTAACAACGCTTTTAATCCACGTTCTGAACACTCTTTTTCAGCTTGTGTGAAATATGTAATAAATACGTTCTTTTAACAATATATTTAATATAACTTATGTATCGTTTGATTGAAAAAAAAAAGAAATATAAGTGAATTTTAAAAGCAAAGGTGAAAAGGTATTTGCACATGATAGGGTATTAGGGAGGAATTTACCGAGGGATTTACTGAGGAAGATGTGAAAAACTTATGGCAATTATATGAGGATAATATATAGGATGATGCAGGAACTGGTAGAAGGAAATTGCTAAAAGAATGATGAGACTGGTTAGTTGGATATGTGCTTAAAACCGGTACTTGGAGAGATATTTTGTAACTTTTAAGGTAAGTGAAGGTTATAAGTTCTCTTTTTTAAACTGAGGGTAATATAATATTTGTAAGAGGCCTTAGTTTTAATGCGAGAGTAAGATGCTCGCCTGTGTGCATGAAGGGAGGAGGAATCTTAGATTTTAATAAGAGTAACATTATTATGAATGTGTGTGGATGTTGTGCAAATGATCAGAAAGAGATGATTGTGGATGTTATGAATGAGAAGAAGCTGGATGTCCTGGCTTTAAGTGAAATAAAGCTGAAGGAGGTGGGAGAGTTTCAGTGGAGAGGAATAAATGGGATTAGGTCAGGGGGTTCAAATAGAGTTAGAGCTAAAGAAGGAGTAGCAATAATGTTGAAGGATAAGATATGGCAGGAAAAGATAGACTATAAATGTATTAATTCAAGGATTATGTGGAGTAAAATAAAGGTTGGATGTGAAAAGTGGGTTATAGTAAGCGTATATGCACCTGGAGAAGAGAGAAGTGTAAAGGAGAGAGAGAGAAATTTTGGGAAATGTTGAGTGAATGTGTGGGGAGTTTTGAACCAAGTGTGAGAGTAATGGTGGTTGGGGATTTTAATGCTAAAGTGGGCAAAAATGTTGTGGAGAGAGTAGTAGGTAAATTTGGGGTGCCAGGGGTAAATAAAAATGGGGAGCCTTTAATTGAGCTATGTGTAGAAAGAGGTTTGGTAATAAGTAATACATATTTTATGAAAAAGAGGATAAATAAATATACAAGGTATGATGTAGCACGTAATGAAAGTAGTTTATTAGATTATGTATTGGTGGATAAAAGGTTGATGGGTAGGCTCCAGGATGTACATGTTTATAGAGGGGCAACTGATATATCGGATCATTATTTAGTTGTAGCTACAGTTAGAGTAAGAGGTAGATGGGAAAAGAGGAAAATGGCAACAACAAGCAAGAGGGAGGTGAAAGTGTATAAACTAAGGGAGGAGGAAGTTCAGGTGAGATATAAGCAACTATTGGCAGAAAGGTGGGCTAGTGCAAGTATAAGTAGTGGGGGGGGGTTGAAGAGGGTTGGAATAGTTTTACAAATGCAGTATTAGAATGTGGGGCACAAGTTTGTGGTTATAGGAGGGTGGGGGCAGGAGGAAAGAGGAGTGATTGGTGGGATGATGAAGTAAAGGGTGTGATAAAAGAGAAGAAGGTAGCTTATGAGAGGTTTTTACAAAGCAGAAGTGTTATAAGAAGAGCAGAGTATATGGAGAGTAAAGGAAAGGTGAAGAGAGTGGTGAGAGAGTGAAAAAGGAGAGCAGATGAAAGAGTGGGAGAGGCACTGTCAAGAAATTTTAATGAAAATAAGAAAAAAAATTGGAGTGAGTTAAACAAGTTAAGAAAGCCTAGAAAACGAATGGATTTGTCAGGTAATTTCATGCACTGGCCAGGGAGGTATACTATCTTTTAGGAGTGAAGAAGAACAGGATGTGAGTGTGGGGGAGGTGCGTAGAGGTAGTGCTTAGAGGTTACGTAGAATAAAGGGGGTAAAGCAGCTGGAACTGACGGGATCATGACAGAAATGTAAAAAGCAGGGGGGGATGTAGTGTTGGAGTGGTTGGTATTTTTGTTTAATAAATGTATGAAAGAGGGGAAGGTACCTAGGGATTGGCAGAGAGCGTGTATAGTCCCTTTATATAAAGGGAAGGGAGACAAAAGAGATTGTAAAAATTATAGAGGAATAAGTTTACTGAGTATACCAGGAAAATTGTACGGTAGGGTTATAATTGAAAGAATTAGAGGTAAGACAGAATGTAGGATTGCGGATGAGCAAGGAGGTTTTAGAGTGGGTAGGGGATGTGTAGATAAAGTGTTTACATTGAAGCATATATGTGAACAGTATTTAGATAAAGGTAGGGAAGTTTTTATTGCATTTATGGATTTAGAAAAGGCATATGATAGAGTGGATAGGGGAGCAATGTGGCAGATGTTACAAGTATATGGAATAGGTAGTAAGTTACTAAATGCTGTAAAGAGTTTTTATGAGGATAGTGAGGCTCAGGTTGGGGTGTGTAGAAGAGAGGGAGACTACTTCCCGGTAAAAGTAGGTCTTAGACAGGGATGTGTAATGTCACCAGGGTTGTTTAATATATTTATAGATGGGGTTGTAAAAGAAGTAAATGCTAGGGTGTTCGGGAGAGGGGTGGGATTAAATTATGGGGAATTAAATAGAAAATGGGAATTGACACAGTTGCTTTTTGCTGATGATACTGTGCTTATGGGAGATTCTAAAGAAAAATTGCAAAGGTTAGTGGATGAGGGGTATAGCAGATTACTGAGTAGTTTAGTAGATTAGTGAGTGTTGTAGCAGGGTGGGTGATGGTGTAGCAGAGTTGTGAGTAATGTAGCAGGGTGACTGGTTGGCGTAGCAGGGTGATGGATGAGTATATCAGGATTATGGGTGTATATAACAGGGTGATGGGTGAGTGCATCAGGGTAATGGGTGGATCTGGCAGGGTAATGGCTGGTTCTAGGAAGGTGGTTTTTGAGTGTAACTAGGTGGTGGATGGGTGTAGCAGTGTGATGGATGAGTGTATCACGATAGTGAGTGGGTTAGATATGGCACTGACCGGTTTAGAGACATGTGCGTTGTACTTGGCTGGGTGAAGAAGGCAGCAGTAGCGGTCGAAGGCCAGGAGGGAGAAGGTGATCGCTGCCTGGTGGTGCAGGAGAGGCAGCAGCAGTGCCTGGCCCGCACACAGCATCCGAGGGTAGGGCCAGCAGTGATACAGCGTCGGGTACACACTCCCAGGCACCACCACCGCCCCCTTCATCAGATCGCACAACCCAAGAGACGTCAGGAGCCACCGTGGCTGTCAGAGAAAGGTACTAGTGAGTCAGGATGACTGAAGCATTCCCATCCATCACCACGCCCTCGTGGTCAGGATGAGTGAGATATCCTCAGAATATTCATGAGTTTATGACTTATCGGCCTCACCCATAATGTACTCTCCCATAGCATCCCATAACCCATCCTGTACTCTCCCATAGCACCCCATAACCCATCTTGTACTCTCCCATAGCACCCCATAACCCATCTTGTACTCTTCTTATGACGTCTTTAAGACTGCAACTCATAAATATTGACGTAATCCATAAGTTATAACAGACAAAATTTCCTTCAAACAAAAATACACCAAAATAAAGGTAGGTCTGGGAGAACAAGACCTTCTGCCCAACACAAAAAGGAAAACTTGAGGTGTTTCTACACCTCAGTCTCGTACTCGGTCGATTACTCTCCCACCTGTTGAAAGACCTACGAGCGTCCATGGTAAATACCGAAGAGGGACCTAGGAATGAAGAATGAGACACTTGTGCAACTTTTGGGACTATTGTGGAAATGTTTCAGTTCAACACAGAAAAGAATAGTGGAAGATGAGGAATGGAAATGAAAAGACTAATTTCCCGATGCAAGGTGACACAAGAGACCGTTGCTTCACTCTATGTAGACATGCTAGACAGGATAGAATTCCTGTTACAGCTGTGTTTACTCATCCTTCTGACTCATCCTCCTGACTTCTCACAAGGCTAAAGGTACCTGCAAGAATCGGAACAGAGGTACACTCATCCTCCGGACCTTTCAGAGAATCATGGGTATCATGAAGGACCCCAGAAAAGGTACACTCACCCTACGAATCTTTCGATGGAACGAGAATACACAGAAACACCTCAACACTACAATGATTACAATGCTGGAACAAATTTCCAGCCACATTTCACCTCTCGTCTCCTGAATGTTTCCGAGTAAAGTAGTTGAACATCAGAGATAAACTCTCTGAAGGAAACATACACACAGGTACGAGGCACATTTACTCACCTGGAGAGACTGGACCTTTATGTACCTTTGTAACTTCTGCACAAGCATCGGGGCTCAGGACATAACTATGATGCATTTCGGTCGCTGCGCGATCTGAGATGTGTATCCCCGCAATCCATAACCCCAGCCTCCTCCACCTCAATGCACGTGATTGGAATATTAGCATTGCAATTTTGAAGGGAATCAGGAGAGGTATTAATAAGTCGTCATGGTATCAGTGGGTGACTCTTAGTGTCAACCTCAAGTGGTACTTGTTACCTCTGTAATATTGTCTTGATGTGGAAATTATTTTATTTAATTAACACATCGGCCGTCTCCCACCAAGGCAGGGTGGCTCGAAAAAGAAAAATTTCATCATCACTCACTCCATCACTGTCTTGTCAGAGGTACACTTACACTCATGTGCTAACTTTTTCTCTCTTACAACTCTCTTTACATCATTCCACCAATCGCTCTTCCCTCCCGCACCCACTTTCATGTGACCACAAACTTCTGCTGAACACTCTAACACTATATTCATAAACTTACCCCATACACAACATAATTGAGGTTCAGTCATGTATGCGCGGAGCCCCAGACCGACATAATGAGACTAGTCACGAGGGAGCATTCACCAAATTCAACTTCAATAACAAAAACATAAAGTGGGACCAAGTAAACCAAGTCCTAACCGATATAAGCTGGGAAGATATACTAAGCAACACAGACCCCAACTTATGCCTAGAACAGATTAACTCGGTAGCACTCGATGTATGCACAAGGCTTATTCCTCTAAGAAAAAGGAGGAGTAGATGTAAAACAGAAAGAGACAGGCGCTTCCCTTTACAGGCGCGGAAAAAAATAACAGAGCGGCTAAAAGAGGTCAATATATCTGAAATGCGTGGGGGAGACATGGTCAAGAATAGCAAGCATCGAACTTAAGCTAAAAGAATCCTTTAGGAGTCAGGAATCGCGGGAAGAACTAAAAGCCATAAATGAAATCGAAAGAAACCCAAAATATTTCTTCTCCTATGCCAAATCAAAATCCCAGAACAAAGTCCAGTATTGGGCCCCTACTTAAACAGATGGGTCCTACACAGATGACAACAAGGAAATGAGTTGAGCTACTCAGTCCCCAAAATGACTCTTTTTAGCAAGCCGCTAACGACTGAGAGTCGAAGATCAAAATGAATTTTTTTTTTTGAGAGAGCCACAAATTTGATTAACACAAGCCTATCCGATGTTATCTGACGCCAAAGGGCTTCGAACAGGCGATAAAGACATGCCCATGCACTCTGCCCCCGGGCCCAGACTCATGGGAAATCTGTGTTCATCAAGAACTGCAAGAAGCCCCCATCACGAGCCTTTTCCATCCTATGGAAGGGAGCATGGACACGGGGGTCGTCCCACAGTTAAATAAAAACAACAGACTAGCCCCCTCCCCCAAAGGGGGCAGTAAAGCAACAGCAAAGAACTACGACCAATAGCACTAACATCCCATATCATAAAATCTTTGAAGGGTCCTAAGAAGCAAGATTTACCACGAATAGAAACCCATCAGTTACACAACCCCGGGCAACATGGGTTTAGAACAGGTCGCTCCTGTCTGTCTCAACTATTGGAACCACTACGACAAGGTCCTAAATGCACTAGAAGACAAAAAGAATGCAGATGTAATAATATACAAGACTTTGCAAAGCCTTCGCAAGTGTGACCATGGCGTAATAGCGCACAAAATGCGTGCTAAAGGAATAACAGGAAAAGTCGGTCGATGGATCTATAATTTCCTCACTAACAGAACACAGAGAGTAGTCGTCAACAGAGTAAAGTCCGAGGCAGCTACGGTGAAAAGCTCTGTTCCACAAGGCACAGTACTCGCTCCCATCTTGTTCCTCATCCTTATATCCGACATAGACAAGGATGTCAGCCACAGCACCGTGTCTTCTTTGCAGATGACACCCGAATCTGCATGACAGTGTCTTCCATTGCAGACACTGCAAAGCTCCAGGCAGACATCAACCAAATCTTTCAGTGGGCTGCAGAAAAACAATATGAAGTTCAACGAGAGAAATTTCAATTACTCAGATATGGTAACATGAGGAAATTAAATCTTCATAGAGTACAAAACAAATTCTGGCCACAAATAGAGCGAAACACCCAACGTCAAAGACCTGGGAGTGATCATGTGGAGGATCTCACCTTCAAGGACCATAACATTGTATCAATCGCATCTGCTAGAAAAATGACAGGATGGATAATGAGAACCTTCAAACTAGGGAGGCCAAGCCCATGATGACACTCTTCAGGTCACTTGTTCTATCTAGGCTGGAATATTGCTGACACCTAACAGCACCTTTCAAGGCAGGTGAAATTGCCGACCTAGAAAATGTACAGAGAACTTTCACGGCGCGCATAACGGAGATAAAACACCTCAATTATTGGGAGCGCTTGAGGTTCCTAAACCTGTATTCCCTGGAACGCAGGAGGGAGAGATACATGATTATATACACTGGAAAATCCTAGAGGGACTAGTACCGAACTTGCACACGAAAATCACCCACTACGAAAGCAAAAGACTTGGCAGACGATGCACCATCCCCCCAATGAAAAGCAGGGGTGTCACTAGCACGTTAAGAGACCATACAATAAGTGTCAGGGGCCCGAGACTGTTCAACTGCCTCCCAGCACACATAAGGGGGATTACCAACAGACCCCTGGCAGTCTTCAAGCTGGCACTGGACAAGCACCTAAAGTCAGTTCCGGATCAGCCGGGCTGTGGCTCGTACGTTGGTTTGCGTGCAGCCAGCAGCAACAGCCTGGTTGATCAGGCTCTGATCCACCAGGAGGCCTGGTCTCAGACCGGGCCGCGGGGGCGTTGACCCCCGGAACTCTCTCCAGGTAATACATCTTCGACCCGTTGCCTATACTCTCACTAGCCCATCTATCCTCCAGCAGTTGTTTATATCTTACCCTAACTGTTTATAAACCTTCACTTATCTCTTACTTTCTGCTTCCATTTTCCTTGTATCCCATCTACCTTTTACTCTCACTGTAGCTACAATTAAAAAGTGATCTGACATATCTGTGGTCCCTCTTTAAACATGTACATCCTGAAGTCTACTAAACAGTCTTTTATCCACCAATACGTTGTCTAACAAACTACTTTCATTACTCCCTGTATCGTATAAAATTTCAGTTCAAAAATACAATTTTAGAGAGAGTTCGTCAGAGAGTCGTCAGGGTGAGAGAGAAAGTCAGAAACTATAGTCAGTGAATAAAGAACCGGACAGTAATAAGTAGGGAAAATAAGAAGTGGAGAGAGTAAGAAACAGGAGAGGAAAAAGCAGAAAGAACAAAAAATAGGAAAGAAACAGAAGAGTAATAGGAAGGGAGAGAGACTGAGAGATCATGTTTCAATCCACTTAACCTACATCTTACACTTGTAGTTCCCACAGCTCACACACAACGGCGCCACTGTCACCATCACCACCTGATGTTACTGACAACACCATAACACTGTCACCATCACCCACTTGATGTTACTGCCAACACCATAACACTGTCACCATCACCACCTGATGTTACTGCCAACACCATAACACTGTCACCATCACCCACTTGATGTTACTGACAACACCATAACACTGTCACCATCACCCACTTGATGTTACTGACAACACCATAACACTGTCACCATCACCCTTGATGTTACTGACAACACCATAACACTGTCACCATCACCCACTTGATGTTACAGCCAACACCATAACACTGTCACCATCACCCACTTGATGTTACTGACAACACCATAACACTGTCACCATCACCCACTTGATGTTACTGCCAACACCATAACACTGTCACCATCACCACTTGATGTTACTGACAACACCATAACACTGTCACCATCACCCACTTGATGTTACTGCCAACACCATAACACTGTCACCATCACCCACTTGATGTTACTGCCAACACCATAACACTGTCACCATCACCACCTGATGTTACTGCCAACACCATAACACTGTCACCGTCACCACCTGATGTTACTGCCAATACCATAACACTGTCACCATCACCACCTGATGTTACTGCCAACACCATAACACTGTCACCGTCATCACCTGATGTTACTGCCAATACCATAACACTGTCACCATCACCACCTGATGTTACTGCCAACACCATAACACTGTGAACATTAAAATGGTATAAAATACCATACCATACCATACCAATACCATAACACTGTCACCATCACCCACTTGATGTTACTGCCAACACCATAACACTGTCACCATCACCACCTGATGTTACTGACAACACCATAACACTGTCACCATCACCACCTGATGTTACAGCCAACACCATAACACTGTCACCAACACCACCTGATGCTACTGCCAACACCATAACACTGTCACCATCACCACCTGATGTTACTGACAACACCATAACACTGTCACCATCACCACCTGATGTTACAGCCAACACCATAACACTGTCACCATCACCACCTGATGTTACTGACAACACCATAACACTGTCACCATCACCACCTGATGTTACTGCCAACACCATAACACTGTCACCATCACCACCTGATGTTACTGCCAATACCATAACACTGTCACCATCACCACCTGATGTTGCTGCCAACACCATAACGCTGTCACCATCACCCACCTGATGTTACAGCCAACACCATAACACTGTCACCATCACCACCTGATGTTACTGCCAACACCATAACACTGTCACCATTACCGCCTGATGTTACTGCCAACATGAAAACACTGTCACCATCACCCACCTGATGTTATTGCCAACACCATAACACTGACACCATCACCACCTGATGTTACTCCCAGCATCATAACACTGACACCATCACCACCTGATGTTACTGCCAACACCATAACACTGACACCAGCACCTACCTAATGTTACTCCCAGCATCATAACACTGACACCATCACCACTTGATGTTACTGCCAACACCATAACACTGACACCACCACCCACCTGATGTTACTCCCAGCATCATAACACTGGCACCATCACCACCTGATGTTACTCCCAGCATCATAACACTGACACCATCACCACCTGATATTACTGCCAACAATTTAACACTTACACCATCACCACTGATTTTACTGCCAACACCATAACACTGTCACCATCACCACCTGATGTTACTGCCAACACCATAACACTGTCACCATCGCCACCTTATGTTACATAAGAACATAATTAAGAAGGAACACTGCAACAGGCCTACTGGCCCATGTGGAGCAGGTCCATGATCCCCCCACCAGATTAGACCAATGACCCCCCCTCCGGATTAGCCCAATGACCCACCCAGTCTGGTCATTTCCACTCAAGGAAGGAGCACTGCACCAGATCCAGCAGCACAAGCTAGTCAGGTCCAACTCACACCCATCCACACCCACTCATGTATTTATCTAACCTATTTTTAAAACTACACAACGTTTTAGCCTGAATAACTGTACTCGGGAGTTTGTTCCACTCACCCACAACTCTATTACCAAACCAGTGTTTTCCTATATCCTTCCTGAATCTGAATTTTTCCAACTTGAAACCATTGCTGCGAATCCTGTCTTGGCTGGAAATTTTCAGCACGCTATTTGCATCCCCTTTATTTATTCCTGTTTTCCATTTATACACCTCGATCATATCCCCCCTAATTCTACGCCTTTCGAGAGAGTGTAGATTTAGGGCCCTCAGTCTATCCTCATGGGGAAGATTTCTGATACATGGGATCATCTTTGTCATCCTCCTCTGTACGTTTTCCAGAGCATTTATATCCATTCTGTAATACGGTGACCAGAACTGAGCAGTATAGTCTAAATAAGGCCTAACCAAGGATATATAGAGTTGAAGAACAACCTGAGGACTTCTATTATTTATACTTCTAGATATGAAGCCAAGACTTCTGTTAGCTTTATTGTGAACACTAATGCACTGTTGTCTTGGTTTTAGATTACTGCTAACCAGAACTCCTAAATCCTTTTCGCAATCAGTAGTATTAAGATCTACATTATTTAGTTTATATGTGTCATGGTTATTTAACTGTCCAACATTTAGAACTTTGCATTTGTCAATATTAAACTGCATCTGCCACTTCTCCGACCACTGCATCAGTCTATTCAAATCATCCTGGAGTGCTCTAGTGTCCTCATTAGAATGAATTGGACGGCCTATTTTGGTGTCATCAGCAAATTTGCTTATGTCGCTATTTATTCCCTCATCTATGTCGTTTATGTAAATTGTGAACAACAACGGGCCAAAACACTGACCCCTGAGGAACACCGCTTGTGACGTGCCCCCATTCTGATTTCTCCCCATTTATGCAAACTCTCTGCTGTCTATTTGTCAACCATGCCTCTACCCAGGAAAAAATTTCTCCTCCTATTCCGTGTGCCCTAAGTTTCCTCAATAGCCTCTGGTGTGGAACTCTATCGAAAGCCTTACTGAAGTCCATATACACAATATCATATTCATTACCATGATCTACCTCCTCAAACACCTTAGTGAAAAAAATTAGTAAATTCGTAAGACAGGAACGCCCCTTTGTAAAACCGTGTTGAGATTCATTAATCAATCTGTGCCTATCAAGATGGCTACGAATTGCTTCGGCAATTATTGATTGCATAAATTTTCCCACCATGGAGGTAAGGCTTATTGGTCTATAGTTCGAAGCCAAGGACCTGTCACCTGCCTTGTAAATAGGTATTACATTTGCCATTTTCCACTTATCAGGCACTATGCCAGTTTGTAGTGATATGTTAAACAGATTAGCCAAAGGTATGATAAGTTCCTCTTTTCATTCTTTTAACACCCTTGCAAACAGTTCATCAGGGCCTGGGGATTTGTTAGGTTTTAGTTTTTCTATTTGTCTGCGGACCATGTCACTAGTTACCGCAGTCGTACATAGTTTATTATCATCCTGTTCTACATAATCTATTATTTCAGGAATATCGCTAGTATTTTCCTGGGTGAAAACTGAGAGGAAGTAGGTATTGAGAATTTCACACATATCCTTATCACTGTCAGTGATCTGACCAGAGTTACTCTTAAGTGGGCCAATCTTGTCCCTAATCTTACCTCTGTAAACCTGAAAGAACCCTTTTGGGTTAGTCTTTGAATCCCTTGCGACCTTAGCCTCATAATCCCTTTTTGCTTTTCTTATTCCTTTCTTTATTTCTCTCTTTAACTGAATGTATTGATTTCTTAACTGCCCATCCCCTCTTTTGATACGCCTATATATGCCTCTCTTTTGATCAATGAGATGTTTTAATCTATTGTTCATCCATTTGGGGTCATTTTTGTTAGATCTAATTTCCCTAATTTTCCTTCCCTACCCCCCTGATGTTACTGCCAACACCATAACACTGTCACCATCATCACCTGATGTTACTGCCAACACCATAACACTGTCACCATCACCACCTGATGTTACTGCCAACACCATAACACTGTCACCATCACCCACTTGATGTTACTGCCAACACCATAACACTGTCACCATCACCACCTGATGTTACTGCCAACACCATAACACTGTCACCATCACCACCTGATGTTACTGCCAGCATCATAACACTGTCACCATCACCCACCTGATGTTATTGCCAACACCATAACACTGACATCACCACTCACCTGATGTTACTGCCAACACCCTGACACTGACACCATCACCACCTGATGTTACTGCCAACACCACAACACTGACACCACCACCCACCTGATGTTACTCCCTGCATTATAACACTGACACCATCACCACTTGATGTTATTGCCAACACTATAACACTGACACCATCACCACCTGATGTTACTGAAGCATCATAACACTGACTCCACCACCCACCTGATGTTACTGCCAACACCATAACACTGACACCACCACCACCTAATGTTACTGCTAACATCATAACACAGACACCACCACCACCTGACGTTACTGTCAGCATCATAACACTGACACCACCACCACCTAATGTTACTGCCAACACCATAACACTGACACCACCACCCACCTGATGTTACTGCCAACACCATAACACTGACACCACTACCACCTAATGTTACTGCCAACATCATAACACTGACACCACCACCCACCTGATGTTACTGCCAACACCATAACACTGATACCACCACCCACCTGATGTTACTCCCAGCATCATAACACTGACACCACCACCACCTGACGTTACTGCCAGCATCATAACACTGACACCACCACCACCTGATGTTACTCCCAGCATCATAACACTGACACCACCACCACCTGATGTTACTGCCAACATCATAACACTGACATCATCACCCACCTGATGTTACTCCCAGCATCATAACACTGACACCACCACCCACCTGATGTTACTGCCAGCATCATAACACTGACATCATCACCCACCTGATGTTACTCCCAGCATCATAACACTGACACCACCACCACCACCTGACGTTACTGCCAGCATCATAACACTGACACCACCACCACCTGATGTTACTCCCAGCATCATAACACTGACACCACCACCAACTGACGTTACTGCCAGCATCATAACACTGACACCACCACCACCTGATGTTACTGCCAGCATCATAACACTGACACCACCACCACCTGATGTTACTCCCAGCATCATAACACTGACACCACCACCACCTGACGTTACTGCCAGCATCATAACACTGACATCATCAACCACCTGATGTCACACCCAGCATCATAACACTGACATCATCACACCACCTGATGTACAGCCCAGCATCATAACACTGACATCATCACTCACCTGATGTTACACCCAGCATCATAACACTGACATCATCACCCACCTGATGTCACACCCAGCATCATAACACTGACATCATCACCCACCTGATGTCACACCCAGCATCATAACACTGACATCATCACCTACCTGATGTTACACCCAGCATCATAACACTGACATCATCACCCACCTGATGTCACACCCAGCATCATAACACTGACATCATCACCCACCTGATGTCACACCCAGCATCGTAACACTGACATCATCACCCACCTGATGTCACACCCAGCATCATAACACTGACATCATCACCCACCTGATGTCACACCCAGCATCATAACACTGACATCATCACCCACCTGATGTCACACCCAGCATCATAACACTGACATCATCACCCACCTGATGTCCACCCCAGCATCATAACACTGACATCATCACCCACCTGATGTCACACCCAGCATCATAACACTGACATCATCACCCACCTGATGTCACACCCAGCATCATAACACTGACATCATCACCTACCTGATGTTACACCCAGCATCATAACACTGACATCATCACCCACCTGATGTCACACCCTGCATCATAACACTGACATCATCACCACCTGATGTCACAACACCCCACATTCTAACACTGACATCATGCTCACCCACCTGATGTCACACCCAGCATCGTAACACTGACATCATCACCCACCTGATGTCACACCCAGCATCATAACACTGACATCATCACCCACCTGATGTCACACCCAGCATCATAACACTGACATCATCACCCACCTGATGTCACACCACACAACACGACATCATCACCACATGTCACACCCGCACATAATGACATCATCACCCACCTGATGTCACACCCAGCATCATAACACTGACATCATCACCCACCTGATGTCACACCCAGCAACCCTCTACACTACAATTCTTGCAGATTATGTTAACTTCCCACTAGCTATGCTGAACCTCATAACAATAAAAACACTATGTCTCCGGCCTGTTTACCTCCCTCCCTCTAGCATACAACAGAGGCAAGCCGACAGACTATCATTGTGCAGACGAGGCGAGGTGCAGCAGCTGGAGGTGAAGTCAGAGATGGGCGTGGCCCATTAATGGAAAAGGCTTTCCCTTGTGTGAAGACATTATGGTAGTGTTGTGTCTAACAAGCGATAGGTTATTGAAGTTTATAGTACCGAGAAGTTGATAAATTAGACATTATGTAAAGTAAAAGGACACAAGTGCAACTAATGTGACATTTATTGTGGCAACGTTTCGCTCTCCAGGAGCTTTATCAAGCCATTACAAACAATACATGGACACAGAGGGTATATAAAGGCTCAGAGTGAGGTGAATACTAGTGAGGTACCATTTCGATGTTCACTAGTGGTAGTAGTAGTAGTAGTAGTAGTAGTGGTAGTGACAAAAGTAATACAATATGGTAGAGCAATTAATTGCTCTACCATATTAATTGCTCTACCATATTGTATTACTTTTGTCACTACCACTACTACTACTACTACTACTACTACCACTAGTGAACATCGAAATGTTACCTCACTAGTATTGCACCTCACTCTGAGCCTTTATATACCCTCTGTGTCCATGTATTGTTTGTAATGGCTTGATAAAGCTCCTGGAGAGCGAAACGTTGCCACAATAAATGTCACATTAGTTGCACTTGTGTCCTTTTACTTTACATATTGTCGGTAATTCTACCAACTTTATTACAAATTAGACATTGTTGAACGTTACATAACAATGTTGAACATTACATAACAGTGAACACTACCTAACACCAGAGGTACTTGTACACTATGTCACTCTCTTGGTTTATAAACACAGATTACAATGGCGAAAATAACTGCCGTGTGCATAAAGAGATGAAATCTGTGTCCAGTGGTTGACAGTAGTCCTGCAGGATAGATACATCGTTATCTCCATAAACTGCAGCAGTTATAAACCAGAGTTGCCAAATAGATCTCGTAAAAAAAAATTTGCTACTGACGCAGTTTCCACCATTTTTGGATTCCACCTTATTTTCAAATTCCCCCCCCCCCTCCCCATTTTTTTGTAGTTACGTATTTTTTAGGTTTATGGTAAATAAACTATAAGTAATATAACGCAATTGGTTTAATTTACATAATGAATTGTTTGTTGATAAGCTGGAAAATGAGCCAGGTTGGTTGAGGGGGTTTCAAGCCTATCGAATACACTAGGGTCATTTAGGCTGCATGATAACCTCTCCTCCAAGAGACAACAATGTTTATACTCCTTAAATAGGATGAATATAAACTCAGCATATACACACTGAGAGACATGTACACTGAGACATATACATTCTAAGAGTTACACTGAGAGACATACACACTGAGAGACATACACACTGAGAGACATACACACTGAGAGATATACACACTGAGAGACATATACACTAAGAGAGACATACACTACAACACATACACCACTCAGTATACACATCCTGAGTGAGTAGTTAATAGCATCTATAATTTAATTTCTATAAAAAATCATTATAATTTAAACCACATAGGTATAATTAAACCATAAATACAACAGTAACATCAATGATTTAAACCTTATCCCTTTTTTTCTTGTAACTGATATAAATCAGTACGAGAAGATGTATTGGTTTATAAAGACACGCCAGCAAACACGAGGACTTATTTATTAGAAGACGTTTCGGTCCTGGGACCTTGATCAACGTTTCGATCCCGGGACCTTGATCAACGTTTCGGTCCTTATCACTTCTAGAAGATTTAGGTGAAAATATTTTGGGTTACTAGAGACTGGTTGGTTATACAGACTCTGGCTGAGAGGGAAGGTGACGGAGCAAATAAGGTGTGACAGGCCACTACATCTAAGGTGTACGTTGTTGGCAAGGTGATGTATAAGATACCTGTGCAACACCTGGCTACGTTGAGTGGTGAGACGTCGAACCTGCGTAGCGGCGTTATTAACACAGTGGTGAGAGTAGTGGGTAGCCGGAGTAGTGGTAGTGGTGGTGGCACCAGTATGGGTCACAGTAGTAGTAGTGACCTCAAAGATTTGTTAAGTTATACTATGAATTAAGGAAAGATCCTGGACGAAATAAATAAAGAAAATACGATAGTAATTATGGACAAGGTAAATTATAGTGGATAAATGGATATGCTCTTAGAAGACGAGGGAACATACGTTCCTCTTAATTAAAATCACTACATCCCCACTAGACAAGTCCTGTCTACGTTGATGTAACCAACGCTTCGTCACTGCTGCCTTCACTTCATGCCTCTGTGGTAGGTAGGAAAAAAAAGACTCCTGTCTGGGCAAAAAAAAAATCTCTCCAATAAAGCAGCTGGTAGAAAAATGACAGGATGGATAATGAGAACCTTCAAAATTAGGGATGCCAAGCTCATGATGACACTCTTCAGGTCACTTGTTCTATCTAGGCTGGAATATTGCTGCACACTAACAGCACCTTTCAAGGCAGGTGAAATTGCTGACCTAGAAAATGTACAGAGAACCTTCACGGCGCGCATAACGGAGATAAAACACCTCAATTACTGGGAGCGCTTGAGGTTCCTAAAACTGTATTCCCTGGAACGCAGGCGGGAGAGATACATGATTATATACACCTGGAAAATCCTAAAGGGACTAGTACCGAACTTGTACATGAAAGTCATTCCCTATGAAAGCAAAAGACTCGGCAGACGATGCAACATCCCCCCAATGAAAAGCAGGGGTGTCACTAGCACGTTAAGAGACACCACAGTAAATGTCAGGGGCCCGAGACTGTTCAACTGCCTCCCAGCATACATAAGGGGCATTACCAATAGACCCCTGGCTGTCTTCAAGAAGGCACTGGACCTAAAGTCAATACCTGACCAGCCGGGCTGTGGTTCATACGTTGGGTTGCGTGAGGCCAACTATAACAGCATTGTAGATCAGGCCCCGATTTACCATGAGGCCTGGTCACAGACCGGGCCGTGGGGAAGTTCACCCCCGAAACCCTCCCGAGGTATATTTCAGGAATGCAGTTGTTAAATATGTCTTTTACATCATGGCAGAGATTATTGTAACTGATAATCTCTGTTGTTAACTGACACTATGTTGCAACCCCTGAATGGGTTACAATGTATATGATGTATATGTATATAATGTATTTTACCTTTTCATATAATTTTATATTGCTTATATTTGCGATAATAGCTAAATCGTAAATATATTGCTTTATATTATTATTTGACTTAGTTACTTTTGTTAGGTAGGATGCAACTTTCATATATGTGCTCATAGTTCAAGTCTTGATTGTCTAGCTACTGTAATTATCGCTTGTGGCTCGTTTCCCTGCCGGCTTCTCGTTGTTGCTGGGCAGCAACTGTCCACGGAGCTATCACGTGATAGAGGGGGGTATTCTCACCTCGCCTGAAGTATTCAGTCTGGGCTAGACTCGCTTGGTGGTTGGACGTATTCTAGACAGGACGAGCCTAAATCTCCCTTATTGGCCCTTGTTGGAAGATCGTCTCTGTCTTATTATTATTGTTGGTTCTGTAGAACTCTGTTCACAGAACACTGTATAGACTTAGTGATTTTCGACGTTGTACTGAGGTTATGTGTCGCTTAGACACTGAGCAACTCAGGTCCTGAGCTGTAGCTTCTGACCTAATTTGTACTGGTTTCTGTGTACTGTCACAGTCGGGGATTTTCTTATGCTGAACTTAGATTCAGTAGTATGGGAGTTTTGTGACTTTTGTGGAGGATCTGCTGATGGTCCCTACTTAGTGTCGTTATATTATCTCCTTGATCCTGATTGTGTCGCAGTTGCTTGTTATATTGCTATTGGGCTTAGCATTCTTTTTATTGTTCAAGCAGACTGTTCTGATTGCCAGTTGGTCAAGAAGTTAGTTTATTTGAGGACTTTGTCAGTCACTTGTTTAAGTCTAGTCGAGTCTTGAGACATAGCGAACTACTTAGAGCACTTACACACATACACAAACTTATTTGTATATTGTATTATTAAATGTTAATGTACCAGACGGTACTTAAGACATAAATATGTGATATGTGCCTTCAGTACAATACTACTGTACACGAGAGAAGTGATTATTATTAATTTGTTTGAATTTATTAATTTAATTTAATTTGATAATATACCTCTAGACTGATTAATAAATTTATTAAATTTTAATTTCTCTAGTTAGTAGCCTACCAGTTGCAATCTTCAAGCACTATTAATTCTTATTGAATTCTAACGGATAATTGGACAAGGATACTGACTACTTGTTACGAAAACCCAGTAACAGGCGGGATGCTAGAAGGGCAGTCCTTTCTAGTATTCACTGGAGATCTCTAAGCTTTTTAGAATCGCGTTTTTTTGTAACAAACTATTTATTGTTAACTAACACTCTGTTAACTAACACAGTTTGTTAGCTGACACTCAGTCTTTGTGCAGCGGTGTCAGAAATACTAATCGTGCCAGACGACACGATTAGTATTTCTGACATGATAGTTACAAACTTAAAATTCCCCTTTTTACAGCTGAGCCATGTATTAACAAAAACAAAAGTCACTTATATTCTCCCCCATGCAGCATTTCTTACCCCCCCATCCCCATCCCCATGGCTTTGATTTCCCCCGACAAATGAGTAGGCTTACTCCTAAATCTGGCATCCCTGCTGGGAACCCTCTTACAGGACAGACCTGATCCTTTAGAAGCTTGGAGATCCTCTATCCCCCGACACTCCTCCAGCTGAGGCAGGAGGGAGAGAGAGTTGACACTCACTATCTTTTATAATGTATCCTAGTTTCTAACGCCACTTTAATTTGCTATCTCGTTATATTAGATTAAAATCCTTATAGTAGAATTGAAATCCTTATAGTAGAATTGAAATCCTTATAGTAGAATTGAAATCCTTATAGTGGAATTGAAATCCTTATAGTGGAATTGAAATCCTTATAGTGGAATTGAAATCCTTGTAGTGGAATTGAAATCCTTATATTGGAATTGAAATCCTTATAGTGGAATTGAAATCCTTACAGTAAAATTGAAATACTTATAGTGGAATTGAAATCCTTATATTGGAATTGAAATCCTTATATTGGAATTGAAATCCTTATAGTGGAATTGAAATCCTTATAGTGGAATTGAAATCCTTATAGTAGAATTGAAATCCTTATAGTGGAATTGAAATCCTTATAGTGGAATTGAAATCCTTATAATAGAATTGAAATCCTTATAATAGAATTGAAATCCTTATAGTAGAATTGAAATCCTTATAGTGGAATTGAAATCCTTATATTGGAATTGAAATCCTTATAGTGGAATTGAAATCCTTATAGTGGAATTGAAATCCTTATAGTAGAATTGAAATCCTTATAGTGGAATTGAAATCCTTATAGTGGAATTGAAATCCTTATAGTAGAATTGAAATCCTTATATTGGAATTGAAATCCTTTATTGAATTGAAATCCTTATAGTGGAATTGAAATCCTTATAGTAGAATTGAAATTCTTATAGTAGAATTGAAATCCTTATAGTGGAATTGAAATCCTTATAGTGGAATTGAAATCCTTATATTGGAATTGAAATCCTTATATTGGAATTGAAATCCTTATAGTGGAATTGAAATCCTTATAGTGGAATTGAAATCCTTATAGTAGAATTGAAATCCTTATATTGGAATTGAAATCCTTATATTGGAATTGAAATCCTTATAGTGGAATTGAAATCCTTATAGTGGAATTGAAATCCTTATAGTAGAATTGAAATCCTTATAGTGGAATTGAAATCCTTATAGTGGAATTTAAACTCTTAGAATCGAATTCAGCTTCAATAAATGAGCATAAAGCTAGCTGGTTACTGATACCTGTATCAAGGGAGTCTAACTCTATCCTCCACTTCGTCACATTTGTATAAAGCTAGGCTGGCCATAGTCCTGCGCGGGGCGTCGACCGAGTACCTCCACCTATACTCTTCTCCAACTAGTTCAAATATAATATTATATCTGGAAACTTAAATATGTTACATTACGGAAAATAAAATCGACGAAAAATCTAAAAAAAAAAAAAAATTCAACAGCTTTGAAATTCGAAATACGAAATTCGAAATACGAATGACTCACGAAATCGTAATGACACGATTGCAAACAAACCATACCCCGGCCGGGATTGAACCCGCGGTCGGGCTGGGAGTTTGAGACTCTCTGACCGCGGGTCAATCCCGGCCGGGGTATGGTTCGAAATACGAAATTCGGTATTTAGCATATAGATCACAGACGACTTAATAACGTTGGTAAATGTATTATACAACATCACTGACTTCATATACATCATTAAACAACAAGACAGTTCATTATAAACATCCCTAATATAAATCACACTAAACATTACGAAGTTATTGGCAAAACAAATCAAGTCATCACAACATATAAACAAAACAAATCAAGTCATCACAACATATAAACAAAACTAAACAAGTCATCACAACATATAAACAAAACAAAACAAGTCATCACAACATATAAACAAAACAAATCAAGTCATCACAACATATAAACAAAACTAAACAAGTCATCACAACATATAAACAAAACAAAACAAGTCATCACAACATATAAACAAAACAAATCAAGTCATCACAACATATAAACAAAACAAAACAAGTCATCACAACATATAAACAAAACAAAACAAGTCATCACAACATATAAACAAAACAAAACAAGTCAACACAACATATAAACAAAACAAAACAAGTCATCACAACATATAAACAAAACTAAACAAGTCATCACAACATATAAACAAAACTAAACAAGTCATCACAACATATAAACAAAACAAAACAAGTCATCACAACATATAAACAAAACAAAACAAGTCATCACAACATATAAACAAAACTAAACAAGTCATCACAACATATAAACAAAACAAAACAAGTCATCACAACATATAAACAAAACAAAACAAGTCATCACAACATATAAACAAAACAAAACAAGTCATCACAACATATAAACAAAACTAAACAAGTCATCACAACATATAAACAAAACTAAACAAGTCATCACAACATATAAACAAAACTAAACAAGTCATCACAACATATAAACAAAACAAAACAAGTCATCACAACATATAAACAAAACAAAACAAGTCATCACAACATATAAACAAAACAAAACAAGTCATCACAACATATAAACAAAACAAAACAAGTCATTACAACATATAAACAAAACAAAACAAGTCATCACAACATATAAACAAAACTAAACAAGTCATCACAACATATAAACAAAACAAAACAAGTCATCACAACATATAAACAAACGCGACACTTGGAAAAATCTTTCACGTAAAACGTCTGCAAAAAATTAATACAGTAAATGCGAGACAACGTTAGTGATAATTACTTAAATCCAGTTTTTTAAATCACTTTAACAACACTGTTGAGAATTTATACAGAGATATTTCTGGGAGAGGGAATTTATGCAGAGATATTTCTGGGAGAGGGAATTTATGCAGAGATATTTCTGGGAGAGGGAATTTATACAGAGATATTTCTGGAGAGGGAATTTATGCAGAGATATTTCTGGGAGAGGGAATTTATACAGAGATATTTCTGGGAGAGGGAATTTATACAGAGATATTTCTGGGAGAGGGAATTTAATGCAGAGATATTTCTGGGAGAGGGAATTTATACAGAGATATTTCTGGGAGAGGGAATTTATACAGAGATATTTCTGGGAGAGGGAATTTATGCAGAGATATTTCTGGGAGAGGGAATTTATACAGAGATATTTCTGGGAGAGGGAATTTATACAGAGATATTTCTGGGAGGGGAATTTATACAGAGATATTTCTGGAGAGGGAATTTATGCAGAGATATTTCTGGGAGAGGGAATTTATGCAGAGATATTTCTGGGAGGGAGGGAATTTATACAGAGATATTTCTGGGAGAGGGAATTTATGCAGAGATATTTCTGGGAGAGGGAATTTATACAGAGATATTTCTGGGAGAGGGAATTTATGCAGAGATATTTCTGGGAGAGGGAATTTATACAGAGATATTTCTGGGAGAGGGAATTTATACAGAGATATTTCTGGGAGAGGGAATTTATACAGAGATATTTCTGGGAGAGGGAATTTATGCAGAGATATTTCTGGGAGAGGGAATTTATACAGAGATATTTCTGGGAGAGGGAATTTATGCAGAGATATTTCTGGGAGATAGAATTTATACAGAGATATTTCTGGGAGATGGAATTTATACAGAGATATTTCTGGGAGAGGGAATTTATACAGTGGTGCGAGAACAAGATCAATTTTTAATGACTATATAAACTAGATGTGTAAACTAGATGTGTAAACTAGATGTGTAAACTAGATGTGTAAACTAGATGTGTAAACTAGATGTGTAAACTAGATGTATAAACTAAATGCTTCGCTGGCTGTGATATCGTAGAAGTTCATCTGAGCACGAAGTGCACCTCATACTAGTGACTTTCTACTGTGTTTAACAGTAGTTTGTTACGTGTAAACTACGTTTTGTATACAGCAGAAAATAAGTAAAGTTGTATTGTATTATTGCAGAACCGCAGCCCACTGTGCGTCAGTGCAGGCGACTGGAATAGTGCAGAGTGCGGCACAAGTTCGAAATACAGATAAACATTAGCATTAAGGACTTGAAGCGACTCAGAAGAAGCATTCACAAGTCATTGTATGGGAACTAACATGAGAACATAAGTCTGGAGGAACACTGCAACAGGCCTACTGGTCCATACAAGGCAAGTCCTTCTCTAAACCAACCATTCCCACCCACCCACTTGTCCAACTTTTCTAAATTCCTTCGTTAAAAATGGTAAATTGGCCTCTGCTCTGAAATCTCGAAGAGGTAAATATCCCAGAATACTCAAATGTACTCGAGTATTCTGGGATATTTACCAGAAATTGCATAATCAGGTTACGATAATGGAAGACTTGAAGGTAATCAGATGCGACACTCAGTAATTATTGCTTGAAAAAACAGTATTTCTGTTTTCCAAATTTATTTCATGAGTAAAAGCAAAATGGGGTTATAAAGGCCAAAATGGAATCCAGAGTGTAAGTATAAGTATTGATAGTAAGCAAACATGCAAGCGAGTAAATTTTATTTAGGCTCGGGATGCATTACAAACTTTTTACAATGATCTTGAGGGCACACAAATGTTATAGACACATACAGTATAGATATTTAACCTAGGACATAAATCATAGTACTGTATCATCCTGTACTGATTGTAGCAGAATCTATAGAATCCATAGAAGACAGGGAACCTGCAAGCTGTTGTAAACTAAGTTTTCCAGTGGGTCACTCTTAATATGATGATGTTCCATAGGGACAAATTTCAGTTACTGCATCATGAAAGAATGGAGAAAGTGAAAACAAGATCGGAGTATAAGACAAACTTATATCACTCTGAAGACCGTAAGTCAAGTTAAAGAGACCTGGGAGCGATAATGTCAGAGAGATCTTAGGTTTAAAGAGCACGACAATGATAGAATTGCAGCTGCAAGAAAAATGGTAGGTTGGATAACTAGAACCTTCAAAACAAAAGATGCCAAGCCAATGATGATATTTTCTGGGACATTCATTCTCTCCAGGCTGGAATATTGCTGTGTACTGACTGCCTCCTTCAGGGTAGACGAAATTGCTCAGATGGAAAATGTACAGCTCGTATAAACTCAGACCAGCACATGCATTACTGGGAGCCATCGAAGTCCCTGGAACGTAGGCGAGAAAAGTACATCATAATCTTGCACACCAAAATTATTACTTAAGAACACAAGAGACTTTACAGACGGTGTAGGACACCTCCAACGAAAAACAGAGGAGCGATGATTACACTGAGAGAGAACTCAATAAGTGTTAAGGTGTTACGCTTTTTACAGCGTTATGTAAATAAATGTCCTGGCTCCTAGGGGTCACAACCTGCCTAGTCAATGAGCATTTAAAATATTAAACCACATAAACCAACCTAGGGCCAAGCTTGTTCCTTCACATAAGTTATAAAGCGATAATTAAATGATTAATACTTATATTAATTATAAGGAAGGACACAACCTACCCACTACATACAATAATCACCAAACACCAGTACACATTTACCCAGTACTCACATTAGCTCACTAGCACACTGCTACTAGTGGTAAAAAAAACATAAACAGGGAGTCTCCACGAACCCCCTGCCTTTTCTGCCGGTCTCTTAACTGCAGGCAACACCCTCTACAAGTACTCTCCACAACACAGGCCTCTGCACACTAGGGCCTTACAGGTAAACATGAGAGCACCAAGACGAATAAAATAACCTATGGCCTAAACTTACCCAAAACTTCCATCCCTACTTATACAACATCAAATCATGACGACTTACGACATCTTGCTCCAGCTGCTGTACTTCTCGTACTGACTCAAAAACACAACTCACCAGCTCCTGGCCTGTCCTGGCTACTCTTCACTACTAAAACGCGTCCGGTTACAGAACAAATCCCGGAAACTGACATTATATATGGAGCTTTTTATATATATATTTGTAACAACACTGTGTAATATAAGGGACCAGGATTCCTCAACACCCTCCTCCATGTATACAAGGAATCTAATAATAAACTATTCGATGTCTTCAGGAGGAAAGCCGATAGATTCTTCAAACCAGTTCCTGATCAAACGAGTTGTGGTGCAAACATTAGACAGTGAGTGGCGAGCACTAACAGCTTGATCGATCAAGCCAGCAATCGGAAGGCCTGGTCTGGGACCGGGCCGCGGGGGCTATGACCCCCGGAAGCGATTCCAAGTAAATTCTAGAAAGAAAATTATGAAAAAAATATTAAAGACAATATTAAAGTAAATACACACACACACACACACACACACACACACACACACACACACACACACAACACACACACACACACACACACACACACACACACACACCCCACACACACACACACACACACACACACACACACACATCTATCCACGTTAAGAAATATTTCCTCAGGAAGTGGAACAATTTGGAGAGTAATGTATTAGAGGCAGCATCCATACACAGCTTTAAGAAGAGATACGATGAAACTCTTGGGGCAGGGAGAGAGTGAACCTAGTAGCGACCAGCGAAGAGGCGGGTCAGGAGCTGCAGCTTGACCCCTGCAACCACAAATAGGTGAATATACACATAAACACACCACTAATAGGGTGGATGATCAATAGTCATAAAGAACAACTTACCTATACTGAACCAAGTGTTGTGTTGTCACATGCTAGTGTTATACTGAACCAAGTGTTGTGTTGTCACCTGCTAGTGTTATACTGAACCAAGTGTTGTGTTGTCACCTGCTAGTGTTATACTGAACCAAGTGTTGTGTTGTGTTGTCACCTGCTAGTGTTATACTGAACCAAGTGTTGTGTTGTGTTGTCACCTGCTAGTGTTATACTGAACCAAGTGTTGTGTTGTCACCTGCTAGTGTTATACTGAACCAAGTGTTGTGTTGTCACCTGCTAGTGTTATACTGAACCAAGTGTTGTGTTGTCACCTGCTAGTGTTATACTGAACCAAGTGTTGTGTTGTCACATGCTAGTGTTATACTGAACCAAGTGTTGTGTTGTCACATGCTAGTGTTATACTGAACCAAGTGTTGTGTTGTCACCTGGTAGTGTTAAATGAACCAATTGGGTTTTTGTTGTCACCCCAAAGGGTTTTAAATGAAACCCGGGGCTGTGTTGTGTTGTCACCTGCTAGTGTTATACGAACCAAAGGGTTTGTTGTCACAGCTAGTGTTATACTGAACCAAGTGTGGGGTTGGGCACATGCAGTGTTTTTACTGAAAAAAAGTTTTGTTGTCACATTTCTAGTGGGTTTTTTACTGAACCCAAATGGGTTTTGTTTTCACATGTTTTTTTTTATACTGAACCAAGTGTTGTGTTTTTCACATGCTAGGTTTTTTAAATGAACCAAGTGTTGAGGTTTTCACCCGCTTAAATGGGTTTTACTGAACCAAGGTGGTGTTGTGGGGGTTTTCCCCATGCCCAGGTTTTTATACGAACCAAGTGTTTGGGGTTGGGCCCCAAAGCAGTGTTATACTGAACCAAGTGTTGTTTTTAAACCCATAGGGGTTTTATGAACCAATTTTTGTTTGTCCCCGCTAGTGTTTTTTACGGGCCAAGGGGGTGTTTTTTCCCCAAGCTATGTTAAACCCGAACCAATTTTTGTGTTTTTCCAAAATGTAGTGTTTAACGAACCAAGTGTTTTTTTTGTCACCGCTAGGTTTTACTGAACCAAGTGTTGTTTGTTTACCTGTAGTGTTAAACTGAATCCAAATGTTTTTGGGGGCACATGCTAGTGTTATCTGAACCAAGTGTTTTTGTTGGGGCACATGCTTGTTTTTTTATACTAACCAAAGGGTTTTGTTTTTCACCTGGGTAAATGGGTTTTACTGAACCAAGTGTTTGTTGTCCAATGCTAGTGTTTTACTGAAAACCCAAAAATTTTTTTTTGTCACAAGCTAATTTTTATACTGAACCAAATGTTGTGTTGTCACCTGCTAGGGTTTTACAACCCCAATTTGGGGTGTTGGCATGTAGTGTTATACCGAAAAGTGTTGTGTTGTCACCCGCAAAATGTTTTACTTTAACCCCAAATGTTTTTTTTTTGTCACATGCTAGTGTTTTTATTTAACCCAATTGTTGTTTTGTGTTGTCCTTTCTAGTGTTTTAAAAACTGAACCAAGTGTTTTGTTGTCCACCTGCTAAATGTTTTTACTGAACCAAGTGTTGTGTTGTCACCTGCCCAGTGTTATTCTGAACCAATTTGGGGTGTTGTCACCTGCCCAGTGTTATACCCAACCAAGGTTGTGTTTTCACCTGCTTGTGTTTACTGAACCCAAATGTTTTTGTTGGGGTTTTCACCTTTCTAGTGTTAACTGAACCAAGTGTTGTTTTTTGTTTCACCTGCTAGTGTTTTACTGAACCCAAATTTTTGTGTTGTCCAGCTAGTTGATTTTAACCAAGTGGGTTTTGTTGTCACATGTAGTGTTATACTGAAAACCCAATGTTGAGTTTCACATGTAGTGTTTATACTGAAACCCAAGTGTTGTTTGTCACAGCAGGGGTTTTTACTGGAACCAAGTGTTGTGTTTTCACATGCTAGGGTTTTCCCGAACCCAATTTTTGTGTTTTCCCCGCTAGTGTTATATGAACCAAGTGTTGGGGTTGTCAAATGCTAGTGTTATACTGAACCAAGTGTTTTTATTGTCACTGTAGTGTTATACTGAACCAATGTTGTTTTCACTTCTAGTGTTATACTGAAAACCCAAATGTTTGTTTTCCATGGGTAGTGTTATACTGAAACCCAAATGTTGTGTTGTCACCCCGCTAGTGTTTTAAATGAACCCAAATGTTGTGTTGTCAAATGCTAGTGTTTTTTCTGAACCAAATTTGTTTGTCACAAAGCTAGTGTTATTTCTGAACCAATGTTTTTGTTGTCCAAGCTAGTGTTTTCTGAACCAAGTGTTTAAAGTTGTCACATGCTAAAGGGTTTTACTGAACCCAAATGTTTTAGTTGTTTACCCGCTAGTGTTTTCTGAACCCAAATGTGGGGTTGTCACAAAGTAGTGTTATACTGAACCAAAATGTTGTGTTATCACATGCAGTGTTATAGAACCAAAAAGGGGTGTTGTCCCAAAGGGTAGTGTTATACTGAACCAAATGTTAGTTTTTTCACCTGTTTGTGGGTTTTAAGAACCCAAATGTTGTTTGTCACATTTCTAGTGTTTTTACTGAAACCCAAATGTTGTGTTGTCACCCCCTAGTGTTTTTTACTGAAACCCAAATGTTGTGTTGTCACCTTTCAGGGTTTAATGAACCCAAAAGTTGTGTTGTCACATGCTAGTGTTATACTGAAACCCAAATGTTGTGTTGTTTCCGCTAGTGTTATAAATGAATCAAGTGTTTTGTTTCCCCCTGCCCAGTGTTTAAAAGAACCAAGGTTTTTTGTTTTCACCCTCTAGTGTTATAAATGAAAAAAGTGTTGGTTTTCACCTGCTAGTTTTTTATACTGGGAAACCAAAAGGGTTTTGTTGTCCCTGTTTTGTTATACTGAACCAAGTGTTTTGTTGTCACCTGAGTGTTATACTGAACCAAGTGTTGTGTTTCACCTGTAGTGTTTTTACTGAACCAAGTGTTGTGTTGTCACCTGCTAGTGTTATACTGAACCCAAAAGGTTTTTTTTTGTCACATGTTTGTGTTATACTAAACCCAAATGTTGTGTTTTCACATGAAATGTTATATGAACCAAGTTTGTGTTTTTTCACATGCAGGTTATATGAACCCAATGTTGTGTTGTCACAACATTTTTATACGAACCAAGGGGTTTTGTTGTCCCCTGCTAGTTTTTAAAAATGAACCAAGTGTTTTTGTTTCCCCCGGGTTTGTGTTAACGAAAACCCAAATTTGGGGTTGTCACCTGTATTTTTATACTGAACCAATGTTGTGTTGTCACATTTCTATGTTATACGGGAAAAAAGGTTGTGTTGTCCACTGCTAGTGTTTACTAACCAAGTGTTTTTGTGTACCTTTCTAGTGTTAAAACTTTAACCAAGTGTTGTTTGTGTTTTTCACCCGCTAGTGTTTACTGAACCCCAAATTTTTTTGTTGTGGGAGTCACCTGCTATGGTTTTTACTGAACCCCTTTTTGTTTGTCACAAAGCTAGTTTTATACTGAACCCAAATGTTTGTTGCACCCGCTAGTTTTTTAAACTGAAAACCAAGTGTTTGTTGGGCACCCGTAGGTTAACCCGAAAAAAGTTTTTGTGTTGTTTTGTCAACCCGGGCCCCCAAATGTTATATTTAACCAAGGGGTTGTGTTGTGTTTTTTACCTTCTAGTTTATACAAAACCCAAATGTTGTGTTGTGTTGTCACCTGCTAGTGTTTTTACTGAACCAAATGGGTTTTGTTTTGTAGTCACCTCCCATGTTAAAACTGCCAAATGTTTTTGTTGTCCCCATGCTAGTGTTATACTGAAAAAAATGTTTTTGTTGCACCCCTTGTGTTATTTCTGAAACAAAATGTTTGTTGTCAATGGGTAGTGTTATAAATGAACCCAAATGTTGTGTTTGTTGTCACCTGCTAGTGTTATACTGAAACCAAATGTTGTTTGTAAATGCTATGTTTAACTGAACCCAAATGTTTTGTTTGTCAAACCCGTATTTTTAACCGAACCCCGTGGTTTTTTGTTGCACATGCTAGTGTTATAAATGAAAAAACCAAATGTTTGTTTTCACATGCTAGTGTTATATGGGAAACCCAAATGTTGTGTTGGGCACCCGCTAGTTTATACTGAAAACCCAAATGTTGTGTTGTCACCTGCTATTTTACTGAACCCCAAAGGGTTGTGTTTTCACCTTTTATGTTTATGAACCAAATGTTGGGGTTGTCCTTTCTAGTGTTAACCCGAACCAAGTGTTTTTGTTGTCAAATGTTTTTTGTTATACTGAACCCCAAATGTTGGGGTTTTTTCACCTGCTAGTGTTATACTGAACCAAGTTTTTGTGTTGTCAAATGCTAGTGTTTTACTGGGAAACCAAATGTTTTTTTTGTCACAGCTTGTGTTATACTGAACCAAGTGTTTTGGGTTTTTCACCTGTAGTGTTATACTGAAAACCCAAATGTTTGTTGTCACATGCTTTGTGTTATACTGAAACCAAGTGTTGGGTTGTCACCTGCTAGTGTTATACGAAAACCCGTGTTGTGTTTTCCCCATGCTAGGTTATACTGAACCAAGTTTGTGTTTTCACATCTAGGGAAAACTGAACCAAGTGTTTTTGTTGTGGGTTTTCACCTGCTAGTGGCAAAACTGAACCAAGTGTTGTTTTGTCACATGCAAAGTTTTTTTGAACCAAGTGTTGGTTTTTTGTCCCCATGCAAATGTTTTACTGAACCAAGTGTTTGTTGTCACCTGCTAGTGTTTTAACTGAAAACCCAAATGTTGTGTTGTCACCTTTCTGTGTTATACTGAACCAAGGGGGGGGGGGGGGGCACAAGGGTTTTTTTTATACGAACCAATTTTTGTGTTGGGCACATTTCTAGTGTTTTTTAAATGAACCAAAATGTTTTTTGTTGTCCATCTAGTGTTATACTGAACCAAGTTTTTGTGTTTTTTACTGCTAGTGTTATACTAACCAAGTGTTGTGTTGTCACCTGCTAGTGTTTACTGAACCCCAAATGTTTTTGGGGGTTTACCTGCTAGTGTTATTTCTGAAACCCCAAGTTTGTGTTTTTTTGTCACCTGGGTAGTGTTTTTACGAACCAAGTGTTGTTTGGGTTGCACCTTTCTAGTGTTATAAGAACCAAAATGTTGTGTAGTCACCTCTGTGTTAATGAACCCAAGGGGTTGTTTTGGGCCAAAGCTAGTGGTTTTTACTGAAAACCCAAATGTTTTTGTTGTGTTTCACTTTTATGTTATTTTGAAAACCCCGTGGTTTTTTGTTGTGTTGTCACCTGCTAGTGTTATTTCTGAACCAAAATGTTGTGTTGCACCGGCCAAATGTTTTTAATGAAACCCAAATGTTGTTTTGTCACATGCTAGTGTTTTTAATGAACCCAAAATTTTTTGTGGTTTTCACCTTTCTAGTGTTATACTGAACCAAGTGTTTTTGGTTTTTTACCTGCTTTGTGTTATAACTGAAAACCCAAGGGGTTTTTGTTTTTAACAGCTAGTGTTATACTGAACCAAGTGTTGTGTTGTCACCCGGGTGGTGTTAAAACTGAACCAAGTGTTTTTTTTTTACCTGCTAGTGTTATTTCTGAACCAAGTGTTGTGTTGGGTGTTTGTCACCCCGCTAGTTTTTATAAAAAAAACCCAAATGTTTGGGGGGTTTTTCAAATGCTAGTGTTATTTCTTTAACCAAGTGTTTTGTTGTCACATTTCTAGTGTTATACCGAACCAAGTGTTTGTGTTGTCACATTCTAGTGTTATCGGGAAACCCAAATGTTTTGTTTTTCACCTGTAGTGTTTTTAAATGAAACCCAAATGTTTTTTGTTTTCACAACTATGTTAACTGAACCAAAATTTGTGTTGTTTACCCGCTAGTGTTTTTATGGGAAACCCAAATGTTTTTTTTTTGGGCACTGCTATGTTTTATGGGAAAACCCAAATGTTGTGTTGTCCCCATGCTAGTGTTTTACTGAACCAAATGTTGTGTTTTCCCTGCTGGGTTATACTGAACCCAAAGGGTTTGTTGTGTTGTCACCGCCCAGTGTTATAAATGAACCCAAATTTTGTGTTGTGTAAATCACCTGCTAGTGGGTTTTAAAACTGAACCAAGTTTGTGTTTTTCAAATGCTGGGGTTTTAAATGGGAAACCCAAGGGGTTGTGTTTTCACCTGTTTTGTTTAAATGAACCAAAGGGGGGGTTTGGGCACCCCTATGTTATACGAACCAAGTTTGGTTTGTTGGGCCCCCTGCTAGTTTTTTATAGGGAAACCCAAATGGTTTTGTTGTGTTTTCACCTGCTAGTGTTATACTGAACCAAGTGTTGTGTTTGTAGTCACCTGTAAATGTTATACTGAACCAAATGTTGGTTGTCAACATGGGTTGTGTTATACTGAACCAATGTTGTTTTTGTACCTTCTATGTTATTATTTAACCCAAATGTTTTTGTTGCCCCCTCTAGTGTTATATGAACCAAGTGTTGTGTTGTGTTGTCCAACCCGCTAGTGTTTTTTCCCGAACCAAGTGTTGTGTTTGTTGTCACCTGCTTTTTTTTTTATACTTAACCCCAAATGTTGTGTTGTCAAAATACCCAGTGTTTTTTACTGAAACCCAATTTTTGTTTGTGTTGTCACCCGCTAGTGGGTTTTAAATGGAAAAAAAAGTGTTGTTTTGGGGTTTTTCCCCCTTAGTGTTTTTACGGGAACCAAATGTTTTTGTTGTCACAGGGTATGTTAAAACCCGAACAAAAGGGTTTTGTTGTCACCTGCTAGGTTTTTACTGAAACCCAAATGTTGTGTTGTCACATGGTTTGTGTTTTAATGAACCAAGTTTTTGTGGGGTTTTTTAAAAGTAGTGTTTTTACTGAACCAAGTTTTTTGTGTTTTCACCTTTCCCATGTTAACTGAAACCCCAAATGTTTTTTGTTTGTCACCTGCAGTTTTTAAAACTGAACCAAGTGTTGTTTGTCCCTTTTTAAATTTATACTGAACCAAATGTTGGGGTTTTTCAATGCTAGTGTTATACTGAAACCAAATGTTGTGTGTCCCCATGCTTTTTTTATATGAACCCAAATGTTTTTGTTGTCCCCCGCTAGTGTTAACTGACCAAGTGTTGTTTGTCCAAAGCTAGTTTTAAAAACGAACCAAGGGGTTTTTGTTGTCACATGCTAGTGTTATAAATTTAACCCCTGTTTTTTTTGTCAACCCCTAGTGTTAAACTGAACCAAATGTTGTGGTGTACATGGGAGTGTTATACGGAACCCAAATTTGTTTGTCACCTGCTAGTGGTTTTAAAGAAAAACCCCAAATGGGTTTTTTGTTTAATCGTTTTTTTAAACTGAACCAAATGTTGGGTTGTTCCCCATGCTAGTGTTTTACTTAACCAAGGTTGTTTGGCCCCAAAAGCTAGGGGGATAAATGAACCCCCAAATGTTTTTTGTCACAAAGAAATGTTTAATAACCCGAACCAAGTTTGTGTTGTCACCCCTAGTGTTTAAAACCCGAACCAAGTTTTTGTTTTTGTAAAAAGATAAATGTTATACTTTAACCAATGTTTTTGTTGTCCCCCTTTTCTAGTGTTTACTGAACCAAATGTTGTGTTGCACCCGCTATGTTAAATGAACCCAAATGTTGTGTTTCACTGCAAATGTTATATGAACCAAGTTTGTGTTGTCACTGCTAGGGGTTTTACGGGAAAAATTTGTTTTGCACCTGTAGTGTTAAAACTGAACCAAGTTTTTTGTAGTCACCTGCTAGTGTTATAGAAAAAAAAAGGTTTTTTGGGCACATGCTTTGTGTTAATTTCTGAAAACCCAAATGTTGTTTTGTCACCTCTTTTTGTTATATGAACCAAGTTTGTGTTTTCACATGCTAGGTTATAATGAACCCCAAATTTGTGTTGTGTTGTCCCGCATGTTATTTCTGAACCAAGTGTTGTGGGTTTTCACAGCTAAATGTTATACGAACCCAAAGGGGTTTGTTGTACATGCTGTGTTATACTGAACCAAAATTTTTTTGTTGCACATTTCTAGTGTTTTTAAATGAACCCCGGGGTTGTGGTTTTTCACCCGCTTGTGGGTTTTACTTTAACCAAGTGTTGTGTTGTCACATGCTAGTGTTATTTCGAACCAAGTGTTTTTGTTTTTCCCCCATGCTAGTGGGTTTTACGGGAAACCAAGTTTTGTGTTGTCACCGCTAGTGTTATAGAAACCCAAATGTTGGGGTAGTCACCGCTGTGTTATACTGACCCCCGTGTTGTGTTGGGTTGGGCACCTGCTAGTGTTTTTACTGAACCAAAAATGTTGTGTTTTTGTTTTTACCTGCTAGTGTTTTTTACTGAACCAAAATGTTGGGTTTTCAACCCGCTAGGTTATACTGAACCAATGTTTGGGTTGTCACATGCTATGTTTTAAATGAAACCCAAATGTTTTTGGTTTGTTGTTTACTGCTAGGTTTAACCGAAAACCCAAATGTTGTGTTTGTCACCCGCTTTGGGTTTTACTGAACCAAGTGTTGTGTTTTTCAAAATTTCAGTGTTTTTACTGAACCAAAATGTTGTGTTTCCCTGCTTCTTTTTTACCGGGGAAACCCAAAGGGGTGGTTTTCCCCCTGCTTTGGGTTTTTACTGAACAAGTTTGTGTTGTCACATGGTTGTTTATTTCTGAACCCCAATTTGTGTTTCACCTTTCTGGGGTTTCTGAAAAAGTGGTTTTGTTGTCACCTGCCCATTTATACTGAACCAAGTGGTTTTTGTTGTCACATGCCCAGATTTAAATTTGAAACCAAATGTTGTGTTGTGTTTTTCACATGCAATTTTTTAATGAAACCCAAATGTTGTGGGTTTTGTTTTTCACCTGGTAGTGGGTTTACTGAACCAATTTTTGTGTTTTCCCCCTGCTAGTGTTATTTCTGAACCAATGTTGTGTTGTCACATGCTAGTGGGGATACGGGAAACCCAAATTTTGTGGGTTTTCACCTGCTAGTGTTAAAACTGAACCAAGTGTTTTGTTTTCAAATTTAGAGTTATTATGAACCAAGTTTGTGTTGTGTTTTTTCACATGCTTGTTATACTGAACCAAAATGTTGTGTTTTTCACAAAAGCTATGTTATCGGGAAACCCAAATTTTTGTGTTTCACCTGCTAGTGTTTTTAAAAGAACCAAGTGTTTTTATTGGGGCACCTGCTATTTTTATATGAACCCAAATGTTTGTTGTCAAAATGCTGTGTTTTACTGAACCCCAAAGGGGTTTTTTAATGCTGTGTTATACTGGAAACCCCCTGGTTTTTGTTGGGGCAAAATGCTTGTGTTTTTTTGAACCAAGTGTTTTGTTTTCACATGTAGTGGTTAACGGGAAACCCAAATGATGCTTGTCACCCGTAGTTTAAAACTGAACCAAGTGTTTTTTTTCCCCTGCCCGTTTTTTACTGAACCCAAATGTTGGGTTGTCACCGCTAGTGGTTTTTACTGAAAACCCAAATTTTTGTTTTTGTCACCTGCTAGTGGGTTTTACTGGGAAACCAAAAATGTTGTGTTGTACCTGCTAGTGTTTATGAACCAAATGTTGTGTTGTCACATTTTAGTGTTATACTGAACCCCAAATGTTTGTTGTCACATGCTAGTTTATAGAAAACCCAATGTTTGGGGTTGTCTCCCAAATGTTTTAAATGAACCCAAATGAAAGTTTTTGTCCCCCAGGGTATTTTTTATTTCTGAACCAAAATGTTGTTTGTCACAAGCTAGTGTTTTTACTGAAACCCAAATGTTTTGTTGTACCTGCTAGGGGGATACTGAACCCAAATGTTGGGGTTGTCACCTGCAAATGTTTTTAAAATGGGAAACCCAAAATGTTTTTTGTAACTGCTAGTGTTATAAAATGAACCAAGTTTGTGTTTTTCACATGCTAGTGTTATACTGAACCAAGTGTTTTGGGTTTTCACATGCAGGTTTTTAAAGAACCAAGTGTTGTGGGTTTTCACATGCTATTTTTAAAAAGAAAACCCAATTTTGTGGGTTTTCACCTGCTAGTGTTATAACCCGAACCAAATGTTTTTTTTTGTAAATGCTAGTGTTATACTGAACCAAGTGTTTGTTGTCACATGCTAGTGTTATACGAACCAATGTTGGTTGTCAAAATGCTAGTGTTTTTAAATGAACCAAATGTTTTGTTTTCACCTGAAATGGTTTTACTGAACCCGTTTGTGTTTTCACCCGTAGTGTTAAAAACCCAACCAAGTGTTGTGTTTGTCACCTGCTAGTGTTTTACTGAACCCAAATGTTGTGTTTTTGTTGTCACCTGGGTAGTTTAAACGAACCAAGTTTTTGTGTTGTCACCTCTAAGGTTTTTACGAACCAAAATGTTGTGGTTTTCACCCGTAGTGTTTATAAAATGAACCCAAATGTTGGGGTTGTCCCCCTCTATTTTTAAATAAAACCCCGTGGTTTGTGGGTTGGGCACCCTGCTAGTGTTATAAAAGAACCAAGTGTTTTGTTGTCACCCGTTTGTGTTAACTGAACCAAGTGTTGTGTTTTCAATGCTAGTGTTTTACTGAAACCCAAATGTTGTGTTGTCACAATTTCTAGGGGTTTAAAACCGAACCCGTGTTTTTGTTTTAACCTCTAGTGTTAAAACTGAACCAAGTGTTGTTTGTCACATGCTAGTGTTTTTTTACTGAACCAAGTGTTGTGTTGACTTTCAATGTTTTACAGAAACCAAAATGTTTTTGTTGTCACCCGCTAGTGTTATACTGGGAAACCCAAATGGGTTTTGGGGGGTCACATGCCCCAGTGTTATAAATGAACCAAGTGTTGGGGTTGTCCCCCATGCTAGTTTATACTGAAACCCAAATGTTGTGGTTTTTCACCCCGGTAGGTTATACTGAAAACCCAAGGTTTGTTTGTGTTGTCACCTCTAGTGTTAAACGAAAACCCAAATGTTGTGTTGTTTACCCTGCTAGTGTTATTCTGAACCCAAATGTTGTGTTTTTCACATGCTAGGGGTTTTACTGAAACAAGTGTTGTTTTTGCACATCAAAGGGTTTTACTGAACCAAGTGTTTGTTTTTCACATCTAGTGTTTATATGAACCAAGTTGGGTTTTGTTGTCCCCCCCCCCCCCCGCTTTGTGTTATACTGAACCAAGTTTTGTGTTTTCACTGCTTTGTGTTAAAACGAACCCAAATGTTGTGTTGTCACAAGCTAGTTTTATACTGAAAACCCAAAATGTTTTGTTTTCACAAAGTAGTGTTTTTACTGAACCAAGTGTTGTGTTGTCAAAATGTAGGTTTACGAACCAAATGTTTGTTTTTGTCACATGCTAGTGGTTTAAATTTAACCAAGTGTTGTGTTGTCACCGGGTAGTGTTTTAAGGGAACCAAAATGTTGGGGTAGTCACCTGTAGTGTTTTACTGAACCAAATGTTTGTTGTGTTGTCACCGGGTAGGTTTTAACCCGAACCAAGTGTTGTGGGGGGGGTTGTCACCCGCTTTGTGTTATAAATGAACCAAGTGTTTTTGTTCCCCCTGCAGTGTTTTTTACTGAACCAAGTGTTGTGTTGGGGGCATGCTAGTGTTATACGAAACCCAAATGTTTTGTGTTGTGTTTGTCACATGGGAGGTTTTTTAAAATGAACCAAGTGTTGTGTTGTCACCTGCTAGTGTTATACGAACCCAATTTTTGTGTTGTGTTGTCCCCCGCTAGTGTTTTTACTGAACCAAGTGTTGTGTTTTGTAGTCACCTGCCCAGTTTTTATAATGGGAAACCCAAGGGGGTTGTGTTGGTTTTTTCACCGGGTAGTGTTATCTTTAAACCCAAATGTTGTTTTAGTCCCCCTGCTGTGTTATCCCGAACCAAATGTTTTGTTTTTGAGTCACCGCAGTGTTTTTACTGAACCGGATGTTGTGTTGTGTTTGGGCCCTGCTGTTTTTTTTTACGAACCAAGGTTTTTGTTGTCCAAAGCTGTGTTTTTTAAATGAACCAAAATGTTGTGTTGTGTTTTCACCTGCTTGTGTTTTTTATGAACCAAGTGTTGGGGGTTTCACAAAGCTAGTGTTTTTACGGAAAACCCAAATGTTTGTTGTGTTGTCACCTGGTAGTGTTATACGAAAACCCAAATGTTTTGTTGTCACATCTGAGGTTTATACGAAAAAAAGTGTTTTGTTGTCACTGTATGGGTTTTTACTGAACCAAAAATTTTTGTTGGCACATGTAGGGTTTTTACTGAAAAACCAAATGTTGTGTTTTCACCCGCTATGTTATATGAACAATGTTTTATTGTCCAAACCCGCTAGTGTTTTTACTGAACCAAGTTTTTGTTTGTCACCCGCTTGTGTTTTTACTGAACCCCGTGTTTTTGTTGTCCTGCTAGGTTATACCGAAAAAAAGGGTTTTGGTTTTTCACATGCTAGGTTTTAATACTGAACCCAAATGTTTGTTGTCACATGCTTGTGTTATACTGAACCCAAATGATGTGTTTTTCCCCCTGTTGGTTATACTGAACCAAATGTTTTTGTACAATTTCTAGTGTTTTTTACTGAAAAAAAATGTTTTTGTTTTCACCTGCTAGTTTTATTTCTGAACCCAAATGTTTTTTGTTGTCACCTGCTAGTGTTTTTTAAAATGAACCAAGGGTTTTTGTTGTCACCCGCTAGGGTTTTTAATGAACCCAAATGTTGTGTTTCACGCTAGTGTTTTACTGAAAACCCAAATGTTGTGTTGTCAACCCGCTAGTGTTAATGAACCAAGGTTTTGTTGTCCCCCTGCTGTGTTATATGAACCAAGTGTTGTGTTTTCACATGGCTAGGTTATACTGAACCCCAAAGTTTGTTTTCCAAAACCCCCCCTTTTAACCAACCAAATGTTGTGTGTCACATGCTAGTGTTTTAATGAACCCAAATGTTGTGTTGTCACATGAAATGTTATACCCGAACCAAATGTTGTTTTTTTCACCTTGGGGGGTGTTATACCGAACCCAAATGTTGTGTTTTTCAAATGCTTTTTTATACTGAACCCAAGGTTGTGTTGTCACATGCTTGTGTTATACGGGAACCCCGTGGTTTTTTTGTCCCAAAGCTATTTTAAAACTGAACCAAAAATGTTGTGTTGTTCCCCCTATGTTATACGAACCAAGTGTTTTTGTTGGTACCTGCTAGTGTTTAACCGGGAACCCAAATGTTTGTTGGGCACCTCTAGTGTTTATACCGAAACCCAAATGTTTTTTTGTACCCCGCTTTGTGTTTTACTGAAACCAAGGTTAAGTGGTTTTTTTGTCACCTGCTGGGGTTATACTGAACCAAGTGTTGTGTTGTCACCTGTTGGGGTTTAAGAACCAATGTTTTTTGTGTTGTCACCTGTTTGTGTTTTTTACTGAACCAAGGGGGTTGTGTTGTCACCGCCCAAGGGTTTTACTGAACCAAGGTTGTTTTCCCCCGCTAGTGTTATTCTGAACCCAAATGTTGTTTTTTCACTCTTGTGTTTTTACTGAACCAAGAGTTGTGTTGTTTACCTTCTAAGGGGTTATTTCTGAACCAAATGTTTTTGTTTTCACCGCTGGTTTATCGAACCAATTGTTTTGTTGTCCCCCCTGCTGGGGTTAAATGAACCAAATTTTTTGTTGTGTTGGGCCCTGCTTTTTTTTTTTTACTGAAACCAAATGTTGTTGTTTTTTTGTCACCTCATTTTTAACCCGAAAACCCAAATGTTTTTTGTCACCCGCTTTGTTTTTATACTGAACCCCAAAGGGTTTTGTTGGGCACCTGCTAGTGTTATACCTGAACCCAAATGTTGGTTGTCACCTGCCCAGGTTATACTGAACCAAGTTTGTGTTGTCACCCTGCTTGTTTTTTACTGAACCCAAATTTTTTGTGTTGTCACCTGCTAGTGTTTTTAATTTAACCAAGTGTTTTTGTTGTCACAGGGTAGTAGTATTTTTGAACCAAGTGTTGGGGGTTGTCACCTGCTAGTGTTTTTACTGAACCCAAATGTTGGTTGTCACGCTAGTTTTTTATACTGAACCAAGGGTTGTGTTGTTCCCCTTTCTAAAGTTTTACTGAACCAAGTGTTTGTTTTCCCCTGCGTGTTATACTGAACCAAGTGTTTTGTTGTCCCCCTGCTAGTGTTATACTTAACCAAATGTTGTGGTTTTTCACATGCTGTGTTAAAACTTTAACCAAGGGGTTGTGTTGTCACCTGCTAGTGTTATAACTGAAACCCAAATGTTTTTGTTGTCACCTGCTAGTGTTATACGAACCCAAATGGGTTTTGGGTTTTCACCTGCTAGTGTTATACTGAAAACCCAAAGGGTTTTGTTTCACCTTTTTAGTGGGTTTAAAACTGAACCAAGTGTTTGTTTTCACATGCTAGTGATTTCTGAAACCCAAAATGTTGGTTTTTTCACATGCTTGTGTTTACTTTAAACCCAAATGTTGGGGTTTTCACCTGTAGTGTTAACTGAAACAAGTGTTGTGTTTTTCACCTGCAGTGTTATTCTGAACCCAAAATGTTTTGTGTTTTGTCAATGCCCAAGGTTTTTTTACTGAAACCGAAATGTTTGGTTGTTTACATGGGTATGTTATACTGAACCAAGGGTTGTGTTGTCACCTCTTGTGTTTTCCCGAACCAAGTGGGGTTTTTTTTCACCTGCTTGGTTATACTGAAAACCAAAAATGTTTTGGGGTCCCCTGCTAGTGTTTTTACTGAACCAAGTGTTGTGTTGGGCACCTGCTAGTGTTATACTGAAACCCCAAATGTTGTGTTGTCAATGCTAGTGTTTTTACTGAAACCCAATTTTGTTTTCACCTTTCTAGTGGGTTTTAAATTTAAACCCAATTTTTGTGTTTTCACCCGCTATGTAAACTGAACCAAGTGATGGTTGGGACTGCTAGTTTAAACTGAAAACCCAAATGGTTTTTTTTTCAACCCCCAAATGTTTTTAAATGAACCAAGTTTTGTTTGTCCCCATGCTAGTGTTTTATACTGAAACCCAAATGTTTGTTTGTCACCTGCTAGTGTTATACTGAACCAAGTGTTTTTGTTGTACATGCTTTGTGTTTTACTGAACCAAGTGTTTTTTGGGGTTTTCACCTGCTAGTGTTATACAAAACCAAGTGTTGTGTTGTCACCTGCTATTTTTTTATGAACCAAGTTTGTGTTGTGTTGTCACCGTATTTTTTACTGAACCAAGTGTTTTTGTTGTCCCCAAAACCAGTGTTTTTAAATGAACCAAATGTTGTGGGTTTTCACTGCTAGTGTTATACTGAACCCCAAGGTTTTTGTTTGGTTAAACCCTTTCGGGGTTTTTACTGAACCCAAGGGGGTTGTTTGTCACATTTAGTTTATACGAAACCCAAATGTTGTGTTTTCACATGTAGTGTTATACTGAAAAAAAGTGTTTTTGTTTTTCACATCTAGTTTTCTGAACCAAGTGGGTTTTGTTTCCCTGCAAGGTTATACTGAACCAAGTTTTTGTGGGTTTTCACCCCTAGTTTTTAACTGAACCAAGTGGGGTTTTTTTTCCCTTCTGTGTTATACTGAAAACCCAAGTGTTGGTTTTTCAATTCTAGTGTTTTTACTGAACCATTGTTGTTTTTGTCACATGCTTTGTGGGTTTTACAAAAAGTGTTGTGTTGTCAAAATTTCTAGTTTATACTCAAACCCAAATGTTGTGTTGTCACATCCAGTGTTATACTGAACCAAGTTTGGTTGTCACCCGCTATGTTATACTGAAAACCCTGTTGTGTTTTTCCCCCGTAGTGTTATACTGAACCCCAAATGTTGTGTTGTCACCTGCTAGTGTTTTTTGAACCCAAATGGTTTTTTTGTGTTTTTCACCTGCTAGTGTTATACGGGAAACCAAATGTTGTGTTGACCTGCTAGTGTTATACTGAACCAAGTTTTTGTGTTTGGGCACCTGCTAGTGTTTTACGAAAAAAGTGTTGTTTTTGTCACCTGCTTAAATGTTATACGAACCAAGTGTTTTTTGTCAAAATGCCAGGTTATACTGAACCAATGGTTTTTTTGTACCCGCTAGTGTTTTACTAACCCCAAATGTTTTTTGTCACCAAAGTTGTGTTATTGAACCAAGTGTTGTGTTGTCACATGCTAGTGAAAACTGAAAACCGTTTGTGTTGTCACAAAGCTAGTGTTATACTGAAACCCCCCCCCCAAAAAAAAAAAAACCAAAAAAACAAAAAAAAAAAATTAAAAAAGGGAAAAACCCTTAAGGAAAAAAGGCCCCAAAAAAAAATTTTTTAAAAAGGGGAAAAAAAGGGGGGGGGAAAAACGGGGGGGCAAATTTGGGGGGAAAAAAAAGGAAAACCCCCCCCAAAAATGGGGGGTTTTTGGGGGGGGGGGCCCCCAAAACCCCTTTTTTTTTTAAAAAAAATTTTTTTTAAAAAAATTAAAAAAATTTTTAAAAAGGTAAAAACCCCCCCCCCCCAAAAAAAAAAAAAAATTTTTCCCCCCCAAAAAAAAAAACCCCCCCCCCCAAACCAAAAAAAAATTTTGGAAAAAAAAAAATTTTTTTTTTTTTTTTGAAAAAGGGGCCCTTTTTTTAAAAATTTTGGAAAAAGGGGGGGAAAGGGGGGAAAAAAAAAAAATTTTTTTGGGGGGGGGGTTTTTTCCCTTTTTTTCAAAACCAAAAGGGGGGTTTTTTCCCCTTTTTTAAAAAATTTTTGGCAATGGGTTTTTTTTCCAAACCAAATTTTTTTAACCTTTTGGTTTTCCCCAAATGTTTTGGAAAAATTTTTTTTTTTTTGTTTTTAAAAATTTTTTTTCCCCAAATGTTAATTTTCCCCTTTTGGGGGTTAAAAATTTTTTTTTTTTTTATTTTTTTAAAAAATTTTTTTTGGTTTCCCCCGGGGGTTTTTTTGGGGGTTTTTTTTTGGTTTTTAAAAAATTTTTTTTGGGATTTTTTTCCAAAAGGGGGTTTTTTTAAAAAGTTTTTTAAAAAAAGGGGGTTTTTTTCCCCCCCGGGGGTTTTTAAAAAAAAATTTTTTTTCCCCGGGGGGGTTTTTTTTTTTTTTTCCCCGGGGGTTTTTTTGGGGGGTTTTTTCCCTTTTTTTTAAAAAAAGGGGGTTGGGGGCCCGGTTTTTTAAAAGGGGTTTGTTTTCCCCTTGGGGTTTTTTTTAAAAAATTTTTTGTTTTAAAATTTTTTCCAAAAATTTTTTTTTTATGAAAAGGGGGGTTTTTTTTTTTTTTTTTTTTTTTTAAAAAAGGGGTTTTTTTGGGGAAATGAAGGTTAACCCTTTTTTTTGTTTTCCCGGGAAAAAAAATTTTTTTTTTAAATTTTTTTAAAAAGGGGTTTTTTTTGGGTTTTTTTGAAAAAGGGGGGGTTTTTTATTTTTTTAAAAAAAAATTTTTTTTTTTGGGATTTTTTTTTGGGGGGGGTTTTTTTTTTTTTTAAAAAAATTTTTTTTTTTTTTTTGGGAAAAAAGGGGGGGGTTTTTTTTTTTTCTTTTAAAATTTTTTTTTGGGGTTTTTTTTAAAAGGGGTTGGGGGTTTTTTTTTTTAAAAAAAAATTTTTTTTTTTTTTAAAAAAATTTTTTTTTTTTTTTGGGGTTTTTGGGGGGGAAAAATTTTTTTAAAATTTTTTTTCCCCCTTTTTTTTTTTTTGGGGGCCCCAAATTTTTTAAAAAAGGGTTTTTTTTTCACCTTTTTTTTTTAAAAAAAAGTTTTTTTTCCCTTTTTTAAAAAAAAGGGGGGGGGGGAAAAATGTTTTTGGCCCCGGGGGGGAAAAAAAAAAATTTTTTTTTTTCCCCCCCTTTTTTTTTTTTTTTTTTAAAAAATTTTTTTTTAAAAAGGGGTTTTTTGGGAAATTTTGGGGGCCAATTTTTTTTTAAAAAAAATTTTTTTTTTTTTCCCCTTTTTTTAAAAAAAAAATTTTTTTTTTTTTTTTAAAATTTTTTTAATTTTTTGGTTTTTTTAAACCAATTTTTGGGGGGGGTTTTTTTGGGGGGGGCCCCGAAATTTTTTTGGGGGGGGGGCCCCCCTTTTTTTAAAAAAAAATTTTTTTTTTTTTCCCCTTTTTTTTTTTTAAAAATTTTTTTAAAAACCCGGTTTTTAAAAAAAATTTTTTTTTTCCCCAAAAAAAACCAAAAAACCCCCTTTTTTTTTTCCAATTTTTTTTGGGGGGCCCCCCAAGGGTTTTTAAAAAATTTTTTTTTCAAAATTTTTTTAAAATTTTTTTTTTTTTTTTTAAAAAAAAATTTTTTTTTTTTTTTAAAAAATTTTTTCCAAAATTTTTTTTTTCCCCCTTTTTTTTTTTTTTTAATTTTTTAAAATTTTTTTTGTTTTTTAAAAAAGGGTTTTTTTTTGGGGGGTTTTTTTAAAACCAAAAAAAAGGGGGGGGGTTTTTCCAAATTTTTTTTTTTGGGGAGGTTTTTTTTAAAAAAAATTTTTTTTGTTAAAAAGGTTTTGGGCCCCCTTTTTTTTAAAAAAAAAAAAATTTTTTTTGGGGGAAAAAAGGGGGTTTTTTTGAACCCAAAATTTTTTTTTTTTAAAAAAAAGGGTTTTTTTTTTAAAAAAAAAATTTTTTTCCCCTTTTTTTTTGGGGTTTTTTTTTTAAAAAGGTTTTTTTTCCCCCCCAAAATGTTATAAAAAGGGGTTTTTTTTTTAGAAAAAAAGGGTTTTAAAAAATTTTTTTTTTTTAAAAAAAAAATTTTTTTTTTTTTTTAAAAATTTTTTCCCCCCAAAAAAACACACACACACACACCCACACACACACACCACACACACACACACATAACACACACACACACACACACCACACACACACACACACACACACACACACACACACACACACACACACACACACACACACACACACACACACACCACACACAAACACACACCACGCACATACACAAACACACACACAAACACACACACACACACACACACACACACACACACACACACACACACACATTCAAGACACTGTACACCGTGTATGTCAGGCCCATACTGGAGTATGCAGCACCTGTTTGGAACCCGCACTTGATAAAGCACGTCAAGAAACTAGAGAAAGTACAAAGGTTTGCGACAAGGTTAGTTCCAGAGCTAAGGGGAATGTCCTATGAGGAAAGATTAAGGGAAATCGGCCTGACCACTCTGGAGGACAGGAGGGTCAGGGGAGACATGATAACGACATATAAAATACTGCGTGGAATAGACAAGGTGGACAAAGACAGGATGTTCCAGGGAGGGGACACAGAAACAAGAGGCCACAATTGGAAGTTGAAGACTCAGATGAGTCAGAGAGATAGTAGGAAGTATTTCTTCAGTCATAGAGTTGTAAGGCAGTGGAATAGCCTAGAAAATGACGTAGTGGAGGCAGGAACCATACACAGTTTTAAGACGAGGTTTGATAAAGCTCATGGAGCGGGGAGAGAGAGGGCCTAGTAGCAACCGGTGAAGAGGCGGGGCCAGGAGCTAGGACTCGACCCCTGCAACCACAAATAGGTGAGTACAAATAGGTGAGTACACACACACACACACACACACAACACACACACACCACACACACAACACACCCCACCCACACACACACACCACACACACACACACACACACACACACACCACACACACAACACACACCACACACACACACACACACACACACACACACACACACACACACACACACACCACACACACACACACACACACACACACACACACACACACACACACACACACACACACACACACACACACACACAACCACACACACACACACACACACACACACACACACACACACACACACAACACACACACACACACACACACACACACACACACACACACACACACACCAACACACAACACACACACACACACACACACACACACACACACACACAACACACACACACACACACACACACACACACACACACACACACACACACACACACACACACACACACACACACACACACACACACACACACACAACACACAACACAACACACACACACACACAAACACACACACCACACACACCACACCTCACAACCACACAAAAATATACAAAACACACATAATCACACGGTCGTTCATTCCAAACCCATCAACAATAATATTATATTTCCGTGTGAGAGTAACTGCGCATGTATTATACCAGTATTGTTTCCATGTTTTAACATGTGGCGTCATTAAGCCAGTTCAATCCCTACAAAACAGTGTGCTTTTAACCTCCACTCAAACTACCAGGATTAAATTAATCCATCTGCGTTCATATACCAGGTGTGCGTGCACCTGCCAGCGTTCATACACCAGGTGTGCGTGCACCTGCCAGCGTTCATACACCAGGTGTGCGTGCACCTGCCAGCGTTCATATACCAGGTGTGCGTGCACCTGCCAGCGTTCATACACCAGGTTGTGCGTGACCAGCCAGCGTTCATACACCAGGTGTGCGTGCACCTGCCAGCGTTCATTTCACCAGGTGTTTCGTGCACCAGCCAGCGTTCATACACCAGGTGTGCGTGCACCTGCCAGCGTTCATATACCAGGTGTGCGTGCACCTGCCAGCGTTCATACACCAGGTGTGCGTGCACCTGCCAGCGTTCATACACCAGGTGTGCGTGCACCTGCCAGCGTTCATACACCAGGTGTGCGTGCACCTGCCAGCGTTCATACACAGGTGGCGTGCACCTCCAGCGTTCATACACATGTGTGCGTGCACCTGCCAGCTTTCATACACAAGGTGTGCGTGCACCAGCCAGCGTTCATACACCAGGAGTGCGTGCACCTGCCAGCGTTCATACACATGTGTGCGTGCGCCTCCCAGCGTTCATACACTAGATGTGTGTGCACCTGTCAGCGTTCATACACAGGTGTGCGTGCACCTGCCAGCGTTCATACACCAGGTGTGCGTGCACCTGCCGGCTTTCATACACCAGGTGTGCGTGCACCTGACAGTGTTCATACACCAGGTGTGCGTGCACCTGCCAGCGTTCATACACAGGTGTGCGTGCACCTGCCGGCTTTCATACACCAGGTGTGCGTGCACCTACCAGCGTTCATACACAAGGTGTGCGTGCACCTGCCAGCGTTCATACACATGTGTGCGTGCACCTGCCAGCGTTCATACACAAGGTGTGCGTGCACCTGCCAGCATTCATACACCAGGTGTGCGTGCACCTGCCAGCGTTCATACACAAGGTGTGCGTGCACCAGCCAGCGTTCATACACCAGGTGTGCGTGCACCTGCCAGCGTTCATTCACAAGGTGTGCGTGCACCTGCCAGCGTTCATACACAGGTGTGCGTGCACCTGCCAGCGTTCATACACTAGGTGTGTGTGCACCTGCCAGTGTTCATACACCAGGTGTTCGTGCACCTGCCAGCGTTTATTCAACAGGTGTGCGTGCACCTGCCAGCGTTCATACACCAGGTGTGCGTGCACCTGCCAGCGTTCATACACAAGGTGTGCGTGCACCTGCCAGCGTTCATACACCAGGTGTGCGTGCACCTGCCAGCGTTCATACACCAGGTGTGCGTGCACCTAAGCCCCAGATTCCCCTTTCACACCAGGTGTGCGTGCACCTGCCAGCGTTCATACACAAGGTCTGCGTGCACCGCCAGTGTTCATACACCAGGGAGTCCCGTGCCACCCTGGGAGCGTTCATTTTTAAAAAGATGTACGTGCACCTCCCGTTCATACACCAGTGTACGTGCACCTGCCCAGCGTTCATACACCAGGGGTGGTGCACCTCCCAGCTTCATACACAAAGGTGGGGCGTGCACCTGCCGAGCGTTCATACACAGGTGTGCGTGCCCAGCCAGCGTTCATACACAGGTGTGCGTTGTACCTGACAGCGTTCATACAAGTTGTGCGTGCACCTGCCAGCGTTATCATACACAGTGTGCGTGCACCTTCCAGCGTTCATACACCAGTGTGCGTGCACCTGCCAGTGTTCATACACCAGGTGTTCGTGCACCTGCCAGGTTTCATACAACAGGTGTGCGTGCACCTGTCAGCGTTTCATACACCAGGTGTGGTGCACCTCCAGCGTTCATACACAAGGTGTGCGTGCACCTCCCAGCGTTCATACACATGTGTACGTGCACCTCCCAGTGTTCATACAAACCCTGTACGTGCACCTCCATGTTCATACACCAGGTGTGCGTGCACCCGCCAGCGTTCATCACAGGTGTGCGTGACCTCCCAGTGTCATACACCAGGTGTGCGTGCACCTGACAGTGTTCAATCACAGGTGACGTGCACCTCCAGCGATCATACCAGTAGTGCGTGCACCTCCAGCGTTCATACACAGTGTGTGTGCACCTGCCAGTGTTCTACACCAGGTGTTCGTGCACCTCCCCGGTTCATTCAACAGGTGTGCGTGCACCTGCCAGTGTTCATACACCAGGTGTGTCGTGCACCTCCAGTGTTCATACACAGGTGTGCGTGCACCTCCCCGCGTTCATACACCAGGTGGCGTGCACCTCCCAGTGTTCATACACCCGGTGTATGTGCACCTCCCAGAGTTCATACACAGTGTACGTGCACCTCCCCGTGTTCAACCAGTGTCGTGCACCTGTAGTGTTCATACACAGATGTACGTGCACCCCCCAGTGTTCATACACCAGATTTCCCTGCACCTCCCCAGTGTTCATACACCATGTGTGCGTGCACCTCCCAGTGTTCATACACAGATGTACGTGCGCCTCCCATTGTTCATACACCAGATGTACGTGCACCTCCCAGTGTTCATACACCAGGGGTATGTGCACCTCCCAGCGTTCATACACAAGGTGTGCGTGCACCCCTGCGATGCCCTCCCAGGTTCATACACATGTGTGCGTGCGCCTGCCAGCGTTCATACACTAGGTGTGTGTGTACCTGCCAGCGTTCATACACAGTTGTGCGTGCACCTGCCAGCGTTCATACACAGGTGTGCGTGCACCTTCCAGCGTTCATACACCAGGTGTGCGTGCACCTGCCAGCGTTCATACACCAGGTGTGCGTGCACCTGCCAGTGTTCATACACCAGGTGTGCGTGCACCTGTCAGCGTTCATACACCAGGTGTGCGTGCACCTTCCAGTGTTCATACACCAGGTGTGCGTGCACCTCCCAGTGTTCATACACAGATGTACGTGCACCTCCCAGTGTTCATACACCAGATGTACGTGCACCTCCCAGTGTTCATACACCAGGTGTACGTGCACCTCCCAGCGTTCATGCACCAGGTGTGCATGGACCTCCCAGTGTTCATACACCATGTGTGCGTGCACCTCCCAGTGTTAATACACCGGTGTACGTGCACCTCCCAGTGATCATTCACCAGATGTACGTGCACCTCCCAGTGTTCATACACCAGGTGTGCGTGCACCTCCCAGTGTTCATACACCAGGTGTGCGTGCACCTCCCAGTGTTCATACACCAGGTGTGTGTGCACCTCGCAGTGTTCATACACAGATGTACGTGCACCTCCCAGTGTTCATACACCAGATGCACGTGCACCTCCCAGTGTTCATACACAGGTGTATGTGCACCTCCCAGTGTTCATACACAGGTGTACGTGCACCTCCCAGTGTTCATACACAGGTGTACGTGCACCTCCCAGTGTTCATACACAGGTGTACGTGCACCTCCCAGTGTTCATACACCAGATGCACGTGCACCTCCCAGTGTTCATACACAGGTGTATGTGCACCTCCCAGTGTTCATACACAGGTGCACGTGCCCTCCCAGTGTTCATACACAGGTGTACGTGCACCTCCTAGTGTTCATACACAGGTGTACGTGCACCTCCCAGTGTTCATACACCAGGTGTGCGTGCACCTCCCAGTGTTCATACACAGGTGTATGTGCACCTCCCAGTGTTCATACACTGGTGTACGTGCACCTCCCATTGTTCATACACAGGTGTATGTGCACCTCCCAGTGTTCATACACTGGTGTACGTGCACCTCCCATTGTTCATACACAGGTGTACGTGCACCTCCCAGTGTTCATACACCAGGTGTGCGTGCACCTCCCAGTGTTCATACACAGGTGTAGTGCACCTCCCAGTGTTCATTCACCATGGTGTACGTGCACCTCCCATTGTTCATACACAGGTGTACGTGCACCTCCCAGTGTTCATACACCATGTGTGCGTGCACCTCCCAGTGTTAATACACCGGTGTACGTGCACCTCCCAGTGATCATTCACCAGATGTACGTGCACCTCCCAGTGTTCATTCACCAGGTGTACGTGCACCTCCCAGTGTTCATACACCAGGTGTGCGTGCACCTCCCAGTGTTCATACACCAGGTGTGCGTGCACCTCCCAGTGTTCATACACCAGGTGTGTGTGCACCTCGCAGTGTTCATACACAGATGTACGTGCACCTCCCAGTGTTCATACACCAGATGCACGTGCACCTCCCAGTGTTCATACACAGGTGTATGTGCACCTCCCAGTGTTCATACACAGGTGTACGTGCACCTCCCAGTGTTCATACACAGGTGTACGTGCACCTCCCAGTGTTCATACACAGGTGTACGTGCACCTCCCAGTGTTCATACACCAGATGCACGTGCACCTCCCAGTGTTCATACACAGGTGTATGTGCACCTCCCAGTGTTCATACACAGGTGCACGTGCCCTCCCAGTGTTCATACACAGGTGTACGTGCACCTCCTAGTGTTCATACACAGGTGTACGTGCACCTCCCAGTGTTCATACACCAGGTGTGCGTGCACCTCCCAGTGTTCATACACAGGTGTATGTGCACCTCCCAGTGTTCATACACTGGTGTACGTGCACCTCCCATTGTTCATACACAGGTGTATGTGCACCTCCCAGTGTTCATACACTGGTGTACGTGCACCTCCCATTGTTCATACACAGGTGTACGTGCACCTCCCAGTGTTCATACACCAGGTGTGCGTGCACCTCCCAGTGTTCATACACAGGTGTATGTGCACCTCCCAGTGTTCATTACACGGTGTACGTGCACCTCCATTGTTCATACACAGGTGTACGTGCACCTCCCAGTGTTTCATACACCAGTGTCGTGCACCTCCCAGTGTTAATACACCGGTGTACGTGCACCTCCCAGTGATCATTCACCAGATGTACGTGCACCTCCCAGTGTTCATTCACCAGGTGTACGTGCACCTCCAAGTGTTCATACACCAGGTGTACGTGCACCTCCCAGTGTTCATACACAGGTGTGCGTTGCACCTCCCAGTGTTCATACACAGGTGTAGCGTGCACCTCCAGTGTTCATACACAGTGTACGTGCACACCTCCCAGTGTTCATACACAGTGTACGTGCACCTCCCAGTGTTCATACACAGGTGTACGTGCACCTCCCAGTGTTCATACACAGGTGTACGTGCACCTCCCAGTGTTCATACACAGGTGTACGTGCACCTCCCAGTGTTCATACACAGGTGTACGTGCACCTCCCAGTGTTCATACACCAGGTGTACGTGCACCTCCCCAGTGTTCATACACAGTGTGTACGTGCACCTCCAGTGTTCATACACAGGTGTACGTGCACCTCCCATGTGTTCATACACAGGTGTACGTGCACCTCCAGTGTTCATACACAGGTGTACGTGCACCTCCAGTGTTCATACACAGGTGTCGTGCACCTCCAGTGTTCATACACAGGTGTACGTGCACCTCCAGTGTTCATACACGGTGTACGTGCACCTCCCCTTTTTCATACACAGGTGTACGTGCACCTCCCAGTGTTCATACACTGGTGTACGTGCACCTCCCATGTGTTCATACACAGGTGTACGTGCACCTCCAGTGTTCATACACCCGGTGTGCGTGCACCTCCCAGTGTTCATACACAGGTGTAGTGCACCTCCCAGTGTTCATACACGGTGTACGTGCACCTCCCATTGTTCATACACAGGTGTACGTGCACCTCCCAGTGTTCATACACCAGGTGTGTGACCTCCAGTGTTCATACACATGTGTGCGTGCACCTCCCAGTGTTCATACACAGGTGTACGTGCACCTCCCAGTTTTTCATTCACCAGGTGTACGTGCACCTCCAGTGTTCATACACCAGGTGTACGTGCACCTCCAAGTGTTCATACACAGGTGTACGTGCACCTCCCAGTGTTCATACACCAGGTGTACGTGCACCTCCCAGTGTTCATACACAGGTGTACGTGCACCTCCCAGTGTTCATACACAGGTGTACGTGCACCTCCCAGTGTTCATACACCCGGTGTGTGTGTGTCACCTCCAGTGCTTTATACACAGTGTACGTGCACCTCCCAGTGTTCATACACAGGTGTACGTGCACCTCCCAGTGTTCATACACAGGTGTACGTGCACCTCCCAGTGTTAATACACCGGTGTACGTGCACCTCCCAGTGTTCATACACAGGTGTACGTGCACCTCCCAGTGTTCATACACCAGGTGTACGTGCACCTCGCAGTGCTCATACACAGATGTACGTGCACCTCCCAGTGTTCATACACCAGGCGTGCGTGCACCTCCCAGTGTTCATACACAGATGTACGTGCACTCCAGTGCTTCATACACAGTGTACGTGCACCTCCAGTGTTCATACACCAGGTGTACGTGCACCTCCCAGTGTTCATACACAGATGTACGTGCACCTCCCAGTGTTCATACACAGGTGTACGTGCACCTCCCAGTGTTCATACACAGGTGTACGTGCACCTCCAGTGTTCATACACATGTATGTCCGTGACACTTACTACTCCAGTGTTCATACACCAGGCGTGCGTGCACCTCCCAGTGTTCATACACAGATGTACGTGCACCTCCCAGTGTTCATACACAGATGTACGTGCACCTCCCAGTGTTCATACACAGGTGTGCGTGCACCTCCCATTGTTCATTCACAGGTGTACGTGCACCTCCCAGTGTTCATACACAAGTGTACGTGCACCTCCCAGTGTTCATACACAGGTGCACGTGCACCTTCCAGTGTTCATACACAGGTGTACGTGCACCTCCCAGTGTTCATACACAGATGTACGTGCACCTCCCAGTGTTCATACACAGGTGTGCGTGCACCTCCCCTGTGTTCATACACAGGTGTACGTGCACTCTCCAGTGTTCATACACAGGTGTACGTGCACCTCCAGTGTTCATACACAGGTGACGTGCACCCAGTTCTCCAAGGTGTATCATCCTTACACAGGTGTACGTGCACCTCCCAGTGTTCATACACAGGTGTACGCGCACCTCCCAGTGTTCATACACATGTGAACGTGCACCTCCCAGTGTTCATACACAGGTGTACGTGCACCTCCCAGTGTTCATACACAGGTGTACGTGCACCTCCAAGTGTTAATACACCGGTGTACGTGCACCTCCCAGTGTTCATACACAGGTGTACGTGCACCTCCCAGTGTTCATACACAGGTGTGCGTGCACCTCCCAGTGTTCATACACAGGTGTACGTGCACCTCCCAGTGTTCATACACAGGTTTTACGTGCACCTCCCAGTGTTCATACACAGGTGTACGTGCACCTCCCAGTGTTCATACACAGGTGTACGTGCACCTCCCAGTGTTCATACACAGGTGTACGTGCACCTACCAGTGTTCATACACAGGTGTACGTGCACCTCCCAGTGTTCATACACCAGGTGTACGTGCACCTACCAGTGTTCATACACAGGTGTACGTGCACCTCCCAGTGTTCATACACAGGTTACGTGCACCTACCAGTGTTCATACACAGGTGTACGTGCACCTCCAGTGTTCTACACAGGTGTACGTGCACCTCCCAGTGTTCATACACAGGTGTACATGCACCTCCCAGTGTTCATACACAGGTGTACGTGCACCTCCAAGTGTTAATACACCGGTGTACGTGCACCTCCAGTGTTCATTACACAGGTGTAGTGCACCTCCCAGTGTTCATACAGGTGTCGTGCACCTCCACAGTGTTCATACACAGGTGTGTCGTGCACCTACAGTGTTCATAACAGGTGTACGTGCACTCCCAGTGTTCATACACAGGTGTACGTGCACCTCCCAGTGTTCATACACCAGGTGTACGTGCACCTACCAGTGTTCATACACAGGTGTACGTGCACCTCCAGTGTTCATAACCAGGTGTACGTGCACCTCCAGTGTTCATACACAGGTGTACGTGCACTCCCAGTGTTCATACACAGGTGTACGTGCACTCCCAGTGTTCATACACAGGTGTACATGCACCTCCCAAGTGTTCTCACAGGTGTACGTGCACCTCCAAGTGTTATACACGGTGTACGTGCACCTCCAGTGTTCATACACAGGTGTACGTGCACCTCCCAGTGTTCATCAAGGTGTCGTGCACCTCCAGTGTTCATACACAGGTGTACGTGCACTCCCAGTGTTCATACACAGGTGTACGTGCACCTACCAGTGTTCATACACATGGTGTACGTGCACCTCCCAGTGTTCATAACGGTGTACGTGCACTCCCAGTGTTCATACACGGTGTACGTGCACCTCCAGTGTTCATACACAGGTGTCGTGCACCTACCAGTGTTCATACACAGGTGTACGTGCACTCCCATGTGTTCATACACAGGTGTACGTGAACCTCCCAGTGTTTTCTACCCCAGGTGTAGTGCACCTCCAGTGTTCTACACAGGTGTACGTGCACTCCCAGTGTTTCTTACACAGGTGTACGTGCACCTCCCAGTGTTATACAGGTGTACGTGCACTCCATGTTTATAAACATGGTGTTGTGCCCTTTCCAGTGTTTCATACAGGTGTACGTTGACCTTTCCATGTGTTCATACACAGGTGTACGTGCACCTACCAGTGTTATACACAGTGTAGTGCACTCCAGTGTTTAATTACACAGGTGTACGTGCACTACCAGTGTTCATACACAGGTGTACGTGCACCTCTACCAGTGTTCTATACACAGGGGTGTACGTGCACCTACCAGTGTTCATACACAGGTGTACGTGCACCTCCCAGTGTTCATACACAGGTGTACGTGCACCTCCAGTGTTCATACACGGTGTACGGGCCCTACAGTGTTCATACACAGGTGTACGTGCCCCCTCCCAGTGGTTCATTTAAAAGGTGTACGTGCACCTCCCAGTGTTCATACACAGGTGTACGTGCACCTCCCAGTGTTCAATACACAGGTGTACGTGCACTACCAGTGTTCATACCAAGGTGTTCGTGCACCCCCCAGTGTTTTATACACAGGTGTAGTTTCACCTACCAGTGTTCATTTCACTGGTTGTACGTTGCACCTCCCAGTTTTTCATTAAACAGGTGCTTACGTGCACCTACCAGTGTTCATAACAGGTGTACGTGCACTACCAGTGTTCATACACAGGTGTACGTGCACCTACCAGTGTTCATACACAGGTGTACGTGCACCTCCCAGTGTTCATACACAGGTGTACGTGCACCTCCCAGTGTTCATACACAGGTGTACGTGCACCTCCCAGTGTTCATACACAGGTGTACGTGCACCTCCCGTGTTCATTTCACAGGTGTACGTGCACCTCCCAGTGTTCATACACAGGTGTACGTGCACCTACAGTGTTCATACACAGGTGTACGTGAACCCCCCAGTGTTCATAACAGGTGTACGTGACACTACCCGTGTTATACACAGGTGTACGTGCACTCCCATGTGTTCTTAAAAGGTGTACGTGCACCTACGAGTGTTCATACACAGGTGTACGTGCACCTACCAGTGTTCATACACAGGTGTACGTGCACCTACCAGTGTTCATACACAGGTGTACGTGCACTTCTCTGTGTATACGTAACCTAAACCTTTGTTTTTTCCATATATACCCGACGTATTTTTACAGGTATTGTATTTCTTTGACATTTTTTATTCGGTATTTGTAGAGACAATTCACTCTAGTGATATTTATATATTATATATTATATATATATTATATATATATATATATATATATATATATTATATATATATTATATTTTATATATATATATATATATATATATATAAATATTATATATATTATATATATATATGTCTGTGTGTTGTGTGTGGTGTGTGTGTGTGTGTGTTTGTGTGTGTGTGTGTGTGTTTCTCAATATTTGTACTCACCTATTTGTGGTTGCGGGGTCGAGTCCTAGCTCCTGGCCCCGCCTTTTTCACCGGTTGCTACTAGACCCTCTCTCTCCCCGCTCCCTGAGCTTTATCAAACCTCGTCTTAAAACTGTGTATGGTTCCCGCCTCCACTACGTCATTTTCTAGGCTATTCCACTGCCTTACAACTCTATGACTGAAGAAATACTTCCCACTATCTCTCTGACTCATTTTGTGTCTTCACTTCCAATTGTGGCCTCTTGTTTCTGTGTCCCCTCCCTGGAACATCCTGTCCTTGTCCACCTTGTCTATTCCACGCAGTATTTTATATGTCGTTATCATGTCTCCCTGACCCTCCTGTCCTCCAGTGTCGTCAGGCCGATTTCCCTTAATCTTTCTTCATAGGACATTCCCCTTAGCTCTGGAACTAACCTTGTTGCAACCTTTGTACTTTCTCTAGTTTCTTGACGTGCTTTATCAAGTGCGGGTTCCAAAAAGGTGCTGCATACTCAGTATGGGCCTGACATACACGGTGTACAGTGTCTTGAATGATTCCTTACTAAGGTGTCGGAATGCTGTTTCTCAGGTTTGCCAGGCGCCCATATGCTGCAGCAGTTATCTGATTGATGTGTGCTTCCGGAGACATGCTCGGTGTTATACTCACCCAAGATCTTTCTCCTTGAGTGAGGTTTGCAGTCTTTGGCCACCTAGCCTATACTCTGTCTGTGGTCTTCTGTGCCTTCCCCTATCTTCATGACTTTGCCATTTGCAGGATTAAATTCGAGAAGCCATTTGCTGGACCAGGTGTCCAGTCTGTCCAGGTCTCTTTGAAGTCCTGCCTGGTCCTCATCAGATTTAATTCTCCTCATTAACTTCACATCATCTGCAAACAGGGACACTTCTGAGTCTAACCCTTCCGTCATGTCGTTCACATATACCAAAAATAGCACTGGTCCTAGGACCGACCCCTGTGGGACCCCGCTCGTCACAGGTGCCCACTGTGATACATCATTACGTACCATGACTCGTTGTTGCCTCCCTGTCAGGTATTCTCTGATCCATTGCTGTGCCCTTCCTGTTATATGCGCCTGATGCTCTAGCTTCTGCACTAATCTCTTGTGAGGAACTGTGTCAAAGGCTTCTTGCAGTCCAAGAAGATGCAATCAACCACCCCTCTCTCTCTTGTCTTACTTCTGTTATTTTATCATAAAACTCCAGAAGGTTTGTGACACAGGATTTGCCTTCCGTGAATCCGTGCTGGTTGGCATTTATACTCCCGTTCCGTTCCAGGTGCCCCCCACCACTCTCCCTCCTGATAATCTTTCCATAATTTTGCATACTATACAAGTCAATGACACAGGTCTATCGTTTAGTGCCTCTTTTCTGTCTCCTTTTTTGAAAATGGGAACTACATTTTCTGTCTTCCCTACCTCAGGTAGTGCCCAGGTTTCCGGGGATGTGTTGAAGGGTTTTGTGGTAAGTGGTACGCACAACATATCTGCTCCCTCTCTAAGGACCCATGGAGAGATGTTGTCCGGTCCCATTGCCTTTGAGGTTCGATGTCCCTTAGCAGTTTCTTCACCCCCTCCTCATCTGTATGTATGTCGTCCAACACTTGTTGGTGTATTCCTTGTTGGTGTCCCCATCTGGCCCTGTCCCCCCAGAGTCCTTCCTGTCTCTACTGTAAATACCTCCTTAAATTTTCGGGGTTGAGCCCTCACATACCTCTTGATCGTTTCTTGTGAGTTCCCCACCTTCTTTCCTCAGCCTTATCACCTGGTCCTTGACTGTTGTCTTCTTCCTAATGTGGCTATACAGCAGTTTCGGGTCAGATTTGATTTTTCGATGCTATGTCGTTTTAAATACTGTCTTGGGCCTCCCTCCTTATCTGCGCATACTCGTTTCTGGCTTTCTACAAAACTCCTTGTTTTCCTGGGTCCCATGCCCCCTGTACCTTTTCCATTCTCTGTTGCACTTAGCTTTTGCCTCCCTACACCTTTGGGTAAACCAAGGACTCGTCCTTGGTCTTCCTTTTTTCTGTTTCCTTGGGAAACAAAATTTCCTCTTCCTTCATTTGTTGCCACATTATTTCCATCATCTCGTTTACTGATTTTCCTACCATTTCTCTTTTCCACTGAACTCCTGCAGGAAGTTCTCATTACTGTGTAGTCCCCCCTTTTATAGTTTGGCCTGTCCCCTTCAGTTCCTGTTACCTTCTCCACTTGTACTCTACTATTATCAAAACTCAGAACCACATGTGTGTGTGTGTGTTTGTGTGTTTGTTGTGTGTGTTTGTGTGTTTGTGTGTGTGTGTTTGTGTGTTTGTGTGTGTGTATATATATATATATATATTTTATATATATATATAATATATAATATTTATATATATATTATATATTATATATTTTATATATTATTTTATATATATATATATATAAAATATATATATTTTATATTTAAAATATATATATATATAAAATATATACATAGATAGATAGGTAGTAGGTTGGTAGACAGCAACCACCCAGGGAGGTACTACCGTCTGCCAAGTGAGTGTTTAAAAAGAAAGCCTGTAAATTGTTTTACATGATGGTAGGATTGCTAGTGTCTTTTGTCTGTCTCATAAATATGTAAGATTACAGGTACGTCTTGCTACTTCTACTTCACCTTAGGTCACACTACACATACATGTACCACGTTTATTTATACACACTCATCAGAGTTTTCTTTGATTTTATCTTAGTTTTTGGTCTTATTACTTTTTTCTTTTTTATCATGAGGAAGTGGAAAAAAGAATCTTTCCTCCGTAAGCCAAAGCGTGTTGTATAAAGTCAACTAAAATGGGCCCGGGAAAAAATGGGTTAGTAACCCCTTTTCCCGTAATAATTACTAAAAAGAATAAGAGAAGAAAACTGTCAAAGTGGGAAGTCTGAAATTTGCGTGGATGTTGTGCAGATGATAGAAAGAGATGATTGTGGATGTTATGAATGAGAAGAAGCTGGATGTCCTGGCTTTAAGTGAAAAAGCTGAAGGGGTGGGAGAGTTTCAGTGGAGAGGAATAAATGGAATTAGGTCAGGGGTTTCAAATAGAGTTAGAGCTAAAGAAGGAGTAGCAATAATGTTGAAGGATAAGCTATGGCAGGAAAAGAGAGACTATAAATGTATTAATTCAAGGATTATGTGGAGTAAAATAAAGGTTGGATGTGAAAAGTGGGTTATAATAAGCGTGTATGCACCTGGAGAAGAGAGAAGTGTAGAGGAGAGAGAGAGAGATTTGGGGAAATGTTGAGTAATTGCTTGGGGAGTTTTGAACCAAGTGTGAGAGTACTTGTGGTTGGGGATTTTAATGCTAAAGTGGGAAAAAATGTTTTGGAGGGAGTTGTAGGTAAATTTGGGGAGCCAGGGGTAAATGAAAATGGGGAGCCTTTAATTGAGCTATGTGTAGAAAGAGGTTTGGTAATAAGTAATACATAGTTCATGAAGAAGAGGATAAATAAATATACAAGGTATGATATAGCACGTAATGAAAGTAGTTTGTTAGATTATGTATTGGTGGATAAAAGGTTGATGGGTAGGCTCCAGGATGTACATGTTTATAGAGGGGCAACTGATATATCGGATCATTATTTAGTTGTAGCTACAGTTAGAGTAAGAGGTAGATGGGATAAGAGGAAAATGGCAACAACAAGTAAGAGGGAGGTAAAAGCGTATAAACTAAGGGAGGAGGAAGTTCAGGTGAGATATAAGCGACTATTGGCAGAAAGGTGGGCTAGTGCAAAGATGAGTAGTGGGGGGGTTGAAGAGGGTTGGAATAGTTTTAAAAATGCAGTATTAGAATGTGGGGCAGAAGTTTGTGGTTATAGGAGGGTGGGGGCAGGAGGAAAGAGGAGTGATTGGTGGAATGATGAAGTAAAGGGTGTGATAAAAGAGAAAAAGGTAGCTTACGAGAGGTTTTTACAAAGCAGAAGTGTTATAAGAAGAGTAGAGTATATGGAGAGTAAAAGAAAGGTGAAGAGAGTGGTGAGAGAGTGCAAAAGGAGAGCGGATGATAGAGTGGGAGAGGCACTGTCAAGGAATTTTAATGAAAATAAAAAAAAAAATTGGAATGAGTTAAACAAGTTAAGAAAGCCTAGGGAACAAATAGATTTATAAGTTAAAAACGGGAGTAGGGGAGTTAGTAGATGGGGAGATGGAGGTATTGGGTAGATGGCGAGAATATTTTGAGGAACTTTTAAATGTCGACGTAGAATGGGAAGCGGTAATTTCATGCACTGGTCAGGGAGGTATATCATCTTTTAGGAGTGAAGAAGAGCAGAATGTAAGTGTGGGGGAGGTGCGTGAGGCATTACGTTTAGAATGAAAGGGGGTATAAGCAGCTGGGAACTGATGGGATCAATGGACAGAAATGTTAAAAGCAGGGGGGGGATATTAGTGTGGTGTGGTTGTATTTTTGTTTAAATAAAATGTATGAAAGAGGGGAAGGTACATAGGATTGGCAGAGAGCGTGTATTGTCCCTTTATATAAAAATGGAAGGGGGACAAAAGAGATTGTTAAAAATTATAGAGGAATACGGTTACTGAGTTATACAGGAAAAGTGTACGGTAGGCGTTATATTGAAAGAATTAGAGTGTAGGACACAAATGTAGGATTGCAGATGAGCAGGAGGTTTTAGACGTGGGTAGGGGGATGTGTTAGATCAAGTGTTTTACATTGAAGAATTTGTGGAGCAGTAGTTGATAAAAGGTAAGAAAGTTTTTATGATTTATGGATTTAGCAAAAGGCTTATGATAGAGTGGATAGGGGAGCAATGTAGGCAGATGTTGCAAGTTATATGGAATGGTTGGTAAGTTACTAAAGGCTGTTAAAGAGTTTTTAGAGGACTAGTGAGGTCTGGTTTGGGTGTGTAGATGAGAGGGAGACGACTTCCCGGTAAAAAGTTGGTCTTAGACTGGGATGTGTTTATGCCACCATGGTTGTTTAATATATTTATAGATGGGGTTGTAAAAAGGAAGTATATTGCTAGGGTGTTCGGGAGAGAGGGGTGGGATTTAATATGGGAATTAATTAGAAAATGGGAAGTGGACCAGTTACATTTTGTTTACTGATGATTTACTGTGGCTTATGGGAGAGATTCTAAAGAAAAAATTGCAAAGGGTAGTGGACGATTTGGGATGTGCGTAAAAGGCAGGAAGTTGTACGTGAACATAGAAAAAGAGTAAGGTGATGAGAGTATCATATTGATTTAGATAAAGAAAATTAGGATATCAAATTGGGGAGGAGGAGTATGGAAGAGTGAATTTTTCAGGTTTTTGAGAGTTGACCGAGTCAGCGTGATGGATTTATGAAGGTTTGAGGTTAAATCATAGTATTGATGAAGGAAAAAAGGTGAAGTGGTGCATTGAGGTATATGTGGAGGCAAAAAATGTTATCTATGGAGGCTTAAGAAAGGAATGTATGAAAGGATAGGAGTACCAACACTCTTATATGGTTGTGAAGTTGGGTTATGAATGAGCAGCGAGGAGGCGGTGGAGGGGGGAGGATGTCCTGTCTGAGGGCAATGTGTGGGGTAAAAATTATGCAGAAAAATTCGGAGAGGAGTTGGAAATTAGGAGAAGGTGTGGAGTTAATAAAAGTATTAGTCAGAGGGCTGAAGAGGGTTTGTTTTGTTGAGGTGGTTTGGTCTTTAGAGAGAATGGATCAAAGGGGGTAGAATGGACATGGAGAGCGTTTATAAATCTGTAGGGGAAGGAGACGGGGTGGGTGGGGGTCGTCCTTGAAGGTTGGTAGGGAGGGGGTAAAGGAGGTGTCTGTGGGCGAAGGGGTTTGGACTTCCAGCAAGCGTGCGTGACCGTGGTAGATAGGGGGAATGCCATCGAGACAAATGGTATTTGGGGACGGACGATCTGTTGGAGTGTGAGCAGGATAATATTTAGTGAAGGATTCAAGGGCAACACGAGTTATTTTATATAACCGAACTTGAGTCCTGGAATATGGGAAGTACAAAAAAAATGCCTGCACTCTAAGGGAGGGGTTCGGGATATTGGCAGTTTGGTGGGTATATATTGTGTATCTTTTTACGCTATATACTTCTAACTGTTGTGTTTTGAGCACCTCTGCCAAAAAACTGTGTGATTATGTGTGAATGAAGTGAAAGTGTTGAATGATGATGAAAGTATTTTCTTTTTTGGGATTTTTTCTTTCTCTTTGGGTCACCCAGCCCGGTGGGAGACGGCCGATTGTTGAATATATATATATATAGATATATAATATATATATATAGTATTTATTTATATATATATATATATATTTATATATATATATATCTATATATATATATATATATATATATATATTTTGTTACCATACGTGAAACTAAATACTGATATAAAAATAAGGTGAGACCAGCATCAACGAACACAAGAAATATAGAATCAATGGGGAAATTTTTACGTAGTATGGATTTCACAGGAGGTAGAGTTCCCAGAAGTTGAGTTCCCAGAAGGTTGAGTTACCAGGAGGTTGAGTTCAGGAGGTTGAGTTCCCTGAGGATGGTTCCAGGAGGTTAGTTGAGTTCCCAGGAGGTTTGAGTTCCCAGATAGGTTGAGTTCCCAGGAGTTGAGTTCCTCAGGAGTTTGAGTTCCCAGGAGGTTGAGTTCCCAGGAGGTTGAGATTCCCAGGTGGTAGAGTTCCAGGAGGTTGAGTTCCCAGGAGGTTTAGTTCCCAGGAGGTTGAGTTCCCAGGAGGTGAGTTCCCAGGAGGTTGACGTTCCCAGGAGGTTGAGTTCCAGAGGAGGTTGAGTTCCCAGGAGGTTGAGTTCCCAGGAGGTTGAGTTCCCAGGAGGTTGAGTTCCCAGGAGGTTGAGTTCCCAGGAGGTTGAGTTCCCAGGAGGTTGAGTTCCCAGGAGGTTGAGTTCCCAGGAGGTTGAGTTCCCAGAAGGTTGAGTTCCCAGGAGGTTGAGTTCCCAGGAGGTTGAGTTCCCAGGAGGTAGAGTTCCCAGGAGGTTGAGTTCCGAGGAGGTTGAGTTCCCAGGAGGTTGAGTTCCCAGGAGGTTGATTTCCCAGGAGGTTGAGTTCCCAGGAGGTTGAGTTCCCAGGAGATTGAGCTCCCAGGAGGTTGAGTTCCCAGGAGGTTGAGTTCCCAGGAGGTTGAGTTCCCAGGAGATTGAGTTCCCAGGAGGTTGAGTACCCAGGAGATTGAGTTCCCAGGAGGTTGAGTACCCAGGAGGTAGAGTTTTCTGGAGTAGAGTTTCCAGGAGATAGATCCCAGGACGTAGAGTTTCCAGAAACTGATACGCTGGATGAAAGCTTCTCCAGTAAGTGCCGCAGGAAGGTGGAGCAGCACTTCCCGGGGTGATTTTCGCAGATTATTTAGGTTGAACGATCAATACGAAGGTTTCCTTGGATTTTGTGGTTGTCATTCACGATGGAAAATAGACACGAATACAGTTTAATGTTATCCTTTATTGACTACGTCTCAGTAATGACTCGTATTAAACTGTATTTGTGTCTAGTTTTTTTCAATCGTGTCGATATTTATGATAGAAACAACACACCAACAATGAAGAGTATTGAAAGAATTATTAACTAATTATTGAAAAAATACAGAGGCGGCAATAGAGCAAGGATTATGATTCAGATTTTGAAACCGAAATGGCTGTTATATCCTGCACCTCATATCCGCCCTGTAGACTGTAGCCCAAGAGCATATGGATACACAAAAGGCCTGGGAACTAGGCCCCAAAATGGTTTACAGGAGTACATCTGGATTTATATCTACAGTTCACTTATCTGTTACAAGCAAATTATGGAAATTTGCTTAATATATCTGGTATCTTGTCTTCAAGATATATCACATATTAATGATTTTTCAACCAGAGAGAAATAGGATGCGAAACGACGAGGAGATCCAGAAACGTGGAGATATAAGCTTCTTGGATCTCTACTTCAGAAGCATCTACCACAACACTGCTCAAGAACTGGTGAAGAGAAGGAACGACGTACCGGCGAGGTTGAATCTGGTTTTCACCCCCAACAAGAAAGAAAATATTTGGTTGAAAATATAATTCACCTGGAAGGGAAGCAATGGTAGTGTGTTATGTTGTGGTGACGGGTGGAAGTGAATGTAGAGACGGCAAACTGGAGAATACTAAAGGTTGATGTAAAGATAAGGTAATTATAAGGAAATGAGTCATTCTCTGGCTCACGTACGGTGGAATGTTTGTCAACACATTTACTGTGTCTGTCAACACATTTACTGTGTCTGTCAACACATTTACTGTGTCTGTCAACACATTTACTGTGTCTGTCAACACATTTACTGTGTTGTCAACACATTTACTGTGTCTGTCAACACATTTACTGTGTCTGTCAACACATTTACTGTGTCTGTCAACACATTTACTGTGTCTGTCAACACATTTACTGTGTCTGTCAACACATTTACTGTGTCTGTCAACACATTTACTGTGTCTGTCAACACATTTACTGTGTCTGTCAACACATTTACTGTGTCTGTCAACACATTTACTGTGTCTGTCAACACATTACTGTGTCTGTCAACACATTTACTGTGTCTGTCAACACATTTACTGTGTCTGTCAACACATTTACTGTGTCTGTCAACACATTTACTGTGTCTGTCAACACATTTACTGTGTCTGTCAACACATTTACTGTGTCTGTCAACACATTTACTGTGTCTGTCAACACATTTACTGTGTCTGTCAACACATTTACTGTGTCTGTCAACACATTTACTGTGTCTGTCAACACATTTACTGTGTCTGTCAACACATTTACTGTGTCTGTCAACACATTTACTGTGTCTGTCAACACATTTACTGTGTCTGTCAACACATTTACTGTGTCTGTCAACACATTTTACTGTGTCTGTCAACACATTTACTGTGTCTGTCAACACATTTACTGTGTCTGTCAACACATTTACTGTGTCTGTCAACACATTTACTGTGTCTGTCAACACATTTACTGTGTCTGTCAACACATTTACTGTGTCTGTCAACACATTTACTGTGACTGTCAACACATTTACTGTGTCTGTCAACACATTTACTGTGTCTGTCAACACATTTACTGTGACTGTCAACACATTTACTGTGTCTGTCAACACATTTACTGTGTCTGTCAACACATTTACTGTGTCTGTCAACACATTTACTGTGTCTGTCAACACATTTACTGTGTCTGTCAACACATTTACTGTGCTGTCAACACATGTTACTGTGTCTGTCAACACATTTACTGTGTCTGTCAACACATTTACTGTGTCTGTCAACACATTTACTGTGTCTGTCAACACATTTACTGTGTCTGTCAACACATTTACTGTGTCTGTCACATATTTACTGTGTCTGTCAACACATTTACTGTGTCTGTCAACACATTTACTGTGTCTGTCAACACATTTACTGTGTCTGTCAACACATTCTTGATAAGATGCACCTGGATGTATCTTTTGTTTTTACTTTTAATATGTTGGTCAGTGCAGAGAGGAACTTTATTGAGATGTTTCGCCCGTGGACGGGTTTCTTCAGTAATGATGTAAACGGTTTGGAAAATCTGTAGCTTGAAGAATCAGATACTTTTGAAATATTTAAGAGTATTTATTGTGGAGACTTTTCACCAGCCAGTGATTTCTTCAGTCCAGTACAAACAAGAGCAATGGAAGGAATGGAGGAATTTGAGGTAATCAGTCCCTCAGTCTGGAGTCTATAAGTTCAGTCCATCACTCCTGAGAAAAGACTTATATTAACTCTTACTCGAGACTGGTGAACTAATCACATCGACTCCAGGCTGAGGGACTGATTACCTCAACCTCCTCCTCGCCTTCCACCGTTTTTCCCTGTATTGAACTGATGAAGCCACTGGCTGGCGAAACGTTTACTCAATAAAAATTCCCAAATTCTTCAGTCACTCACCAGCTTTGAGTTATTTATCACCATCCAGTTAGTCCCCAGCAGCTCATGCGAAGCATTTGGTATATATTGTATATTTTAATATTAAAGGTGAACAATATCACATTAATGGAGTATAATCCTAGTCGGTGTTGGTCGCCATTAATGTATAATAAACTTGTCTAATATTGTATATTTGTTAACATGGACGTTTGATGGTTCCAAATACTAGTTAGCACATTTGTAGTGTTAAATATTTTGTCGTAAATTATGTATGGGATTTTGGATTAAATAAATATAGCATTCTCTGCTAAAAATGCGTGAGTTGTGCTTTTGAGAGAGACAACCTATAAGGTAGCGAGGCATGACTACGCATCTCCTCGCCAGAGTTGACTTGTTGAGATAAACAGTATGGACGAGTATGGGCCTAGGCCTGAGCTTGCTACCACCTGCAGCTCATAAGACTGCCATCCCCACGAGCCCCTTTGGGGCGGGGCAGATGGCAGACCAGAGGCCTAGCTTCTCCCTACGAGCCCCGTGAGGGCGGGGAATGTGGCTAGGCCTAGGGACAGTTGGTCCCAAAGATGAGGGAGTACTTGTACCTCCTCCCATGGGAGACTTAAGTCTCGAGACACTCCCCACATAGGGAGCCAAGGCCGGGTCACCACTACTTGGAAAAGACCCGGGCCGGGAGAATACCGGCGAATAAAAAACAAAAACAACAGTATGGACGAGTCGGTACGCTCTGACGGGGGAGTGTAGCGTCAAGGAGTTCCTCGGGATATACTCTTGAAAATCTTCTGACTGGAGTTTTCTCCTGTTTACCAGTAAGTGGAAGGCAAGTCTCCCGCTCGGACACAGCTGTCTTCCCTCTCGGACACGGCTGTCTTCCCGCTCGGACACGGCTGTCTTCCCTCTCGGACACGGCTGTCTTCCCTCTCGGACACGGCTGTCTTCCCGCTCGGACACGGCTGTCTTCCCTCTCGGACACGGCTGTCTTCCCTCTCGGACACGGCTGTCTTCCCGCTCGGACACGGCTGTCTTCCCTCTCGGACACGGCTGTCTTCCCTCTCGGACACGGCTGTCTTCCCTCTCGGACACGGCTGTCTTCCCTCTCGGACACGGCTGTCTTCCCTCTCGGACACGGCTGTCTTCCCTCTCGGACACGGCTGTCTTCCCGCCCGGATACAGCTATCCAAACAGACTGAGATAATAATATCTGATTTCTTTGCAGTGTTATTGAACTTTTGATCGCACTTGTGTTTCAAAAACTTGAACTCCACTAATGTTTATTTTAGTTAAAATTCTGATGTTTTTTCCTGTTTTTCTTATAGCTCTTGAGGAGTAACTATAAAGTCATACCCCGAAATGATGAATTCAAAAAGCGATCCACCCAGGAAATGACGATAATTTCCAACCACATGTGCAAAGAAGCCGCTGTCAATTTCGTACTGTCTGGCGGAGGAACAAATAAGACACTGGAGGAACCGACGCTTCAGTCATAACTGATAAAGACGAAGAATGTAGAAATGCAAGAAAATGCAAAAAAAAAAAAAAAAAAAAAAAACAGAAAAGCATCACATTTGGGTGATCAGGGATATGGAAAAAAAATTGAAATCGACATGGAAGAGAAGGTGAAGTCAGAGCCGCAGCTACTTCACAGCTACTTAAGTCGCTTCACAGCTACTTAACAGTCACTTCACAGCCACTTAACAGTCACTTCACAGCCACTTAACAGTCACTTCACAGCCACTTAACAGTCACTTCACAGCCACTTAACAGTCACTTCACAGCCACTTAACAGTCACTTCACAGCCACTTAACAGTCACTTCACAGCCACTTAACAGTCACTTCACAGCCACTTAACAGTCACTTCACAGCCACTTAACAGTCACTTCACAGCCACTTAACAGTCACTTCACAGCCACTTAAGAAAGATGACAGTCTAGGATCAAGTGGTAATACTGAGGAAAGAAGGGGGGAGGGCGTTAACATTAACTAGAAAAGTCTCACGAAATCGTAATAACAAAATTGCAAACAGACCACGGAACGGGTGAGGAATTGAACCCATAGCGAGTGAATTTCAGGACTCGCTCACCATGACTTCAACTCTCACACGTTCCTTGATTTATTAACAAACAAGAAGAAGCAAGCAGCTTGCTCACCTCAGAATTTATAGTCATCATAAGAGGGTCTGGACCAGTGCCAGGACCAGTGCCAGGAGAGGAAGGGAAGAGCGGACAAGATAAAAAAAGAACTGTCACTCATTAACACAAGTAATGAAGAGGTAGTGGGAGGTAGTGGGAGGTAGTGGGAGGTAGTGGGAGGTAGTGGGAGGTAGTGGGAGGTAGTGGGAGGTAGTGGGAGGTAGTGGGAAATAGGGGGGCTAAGTGAAGGTGATACATCAACGACATCATCACCACCGGTAGGGGTATCACTACCATTATTAGAAAAACATTATAAAAACTATGCAAGAGACTCTGCGACAAATGTTTGACGGGTGTGAGGTAGCAGACGACTCCAGAGCAACAGATGAAAGACCAACATTTAGGGAAGTTGAGAGGCAGGACGCCCTCACCTACAGAACGGTGGCCCTGGACATTCCATCATTGAAGTTGCTGACGAAACCATGACAAGGAGAATTGTTAAGCATTCTGAAAATTTTAAATTGCTGATATAAAGACTTCATCATGAGTACTGAAGAAAGACAATACAGAGAAATATTTTTTAATGATGACGTATCACTCAGCGCTGTTGGGCGCCTCTATGCACGAGTGAATTTTCCATCCTTGTCTGATCGCCGTGATGCTCATTGCCTTCGCTATTATGTTCGATCCCATGACCTCTACAATCCTTCCGTATATAGGATAGTCACTGATGTTAGTAGATGTTCTTTGTTTGTTCGTTGCCCCTGTGTACTCTGTCCCTCTTCTCTCCGCCTACATTCGCTGTTGTCTTCTCTTCAGTTGCCACCTCTCTATGTTCATGTAGCATCTCACTTTTTCCTGCCCCCTTGGGAAGTTCCGGCTGTTCGTGTCTGTTCTTTCCCAATGCCATATGCGTAAGCCCAACTACGTACGATGGCTTCCTGCTCTCCTTTTCTTAACCACTTCCACTCTCATTCTCATGCCATCGCAGTGTACACCGATGGTTCTAAGTCTTCTGATGGCGTCGGATTCACAGTAGTGTTTCCGGACAGTGTCGTGCGAGGGCATTTATTGCCCTTGGCTAGCATTTTTACGGCTGAATTGTATGCCATTCCTGTAGCACTTATCCGTATTGCATCTATACCTGTGTCACCATTTGTGGTCGTTTCAGACTCCCTTAATGCTTTACAGGCTATACGGAAATTAGATACACTTCACCCCCTAGTTCTTCGTATCCATCTTTGGTTATGCCGTATCTCTAGCAAACAGAGATATTGTTTTTTGTTGGGTCCCTGATCATGTTGACGTACAGGGCAATTAACAGGCAGACACTGCTGAGCAGTCAGCCATACATGACCTCTCAGTTTCATATAGAGGTGTTCCATTCACGGACTATATTGCTGTAATTTCTACCCATCTTTACACCCATTGGCAACAACATTGGTCTGATTTGCTCCATAACAATCTTCATTCTGTTAAACCGAGTATAGGTTTCTGGCCGTCTTCTTGTCGTCAGTGTCGAGGTTGGGAGACTACTCTCTCCCGTCTTCCCATCGGCCACACTCATCTTACTCACGGGTATCTCATGGAGAGGAGTCCTGTTCCTTTCTGTGAGAATTGTCAGGTTCCAGTATCTGTTAGCCACATTCTGTTGGACTGCCCACTCTATCAACGAGAACACAGAATTTACCTCCAACGTCGTCTCCGCTCTGCTGCCCTTTCTTTACCTTCCCTTCTTGCTGACGGACCCTCCTTTAATCCAGACTTTCTCATTGTCTTTTTGACACCAACTGATTTACTACACAAACTCTGATGATGATGTCTCTAGCACTCTCCTCAGCCCTTTCCACCTTAATCTCTAGCTACTCTCTACCCCTGCAATATCCACTGCCCCACTGCACTTCATAACCTAATAATCATCCCTCTCCCTCTTACTACCCATTACCCCTGCATCCTTCCCTGCCCTGCTGCGCTGTATTACCCAGCCATGGAAATGTTTTGAACTGTAATGAAAAGTGTCGCAAAGCAGTGATAGTACAAGTGAATGTTACCACCACCACCTCCACCAGAGGTAGTGAATGTTACCACCACCACCTCCACCAGAGGTAGTGAATGTTACCACCAGCACAGGTAGTTGTGGCATGCAAAGAGTATGTAACCTTCATTCGGACCATGTACACACCCTCATTAAAAGTCTACCTCCCAACCAGCGAACCAGGTAGCTAAGGATTTGATGATTTCGGGGCCCCATCGTCAAATCAGCACCTAGGTTCATCCAATCATATTGTGGAACAGGCAATTGTGGAGGTGATGTGGACACCACTCACATTCTTACCCTTGTCCTTTTCACCCAGCTGCTGGTTGAACACGGTTGTCCATTTTGTCACCAGGCTGTCTTTGTCTTTGATTAACCGTGTTGTACATATACATTTCCAACTGTATATAGTGTACATACTTAGAAATACTTATAATCGCACTTGGTGAAGGAAAATTTTATCCAAGTCATTCAGCTGTGTTTGTTCTGCTCCTTGCTCCCCTTTACACCCAGGATAACAGGTCTTATTATCCCTGGGTTGTAATAGTAGTGAATGTTACCAATACAGGTTGTGAATGTTACCACCACCACCACAGGTGGTGAATGTTACCACCACCATTAGTGATGTGTGGTGTGAGTTTAGTGTTGTGTGGCTGTACTCGCATTACTGTACTCACCTAATTGTGGTTGCAGGGGTCCATTCATAGCTCCCGGAGCCACTTCTTCATTATTCGCTACTAGGTTACTCACTCCCTGCTCTGCGAACTTTCTCATACCTCTTCTTAAAGCTATGTATGAATCCTGCCTTCACATCACTTTCAAGACTATTCCACTGTCTGACAACTCTGTGACTGAAGTACTTTCCAACGTCTCTGTGACTCATGTGAGTCTTCAACCTCCAATGCGACCCCTTGTTGCTGTGTCCCATCTCTGGAACATCTTATCTCTGTCCACCTTGTCGATTCCTCTTATGGTTTTATATGCTACGTCACCCCCTGTCCTTCCTGTCCTCCAGTGTCGTAAGATCAGTTTCCCTTAACCTCTGTGTTTAATGTTGTGTTGCTGTGTTTAGTGATGTGTGGAGTGTGTATGTGTGCTTAGTGATGTGTGGAGTGTGTATGTGTGTGTTTAGTGATGTGTAGAGTGGGCATGTGTGTTTAGTGATGTGTGGAGTGTGTATGTGTGTGTTAGTAAGTAAGTTTATTCAGGTATACACAAATACAGTTACATAGATTATCATACGTAGCAGCGTATGTGTAGAGAACCTGGGATAACCCAAAAAAAGTCAGAGTGACTTATTTCCACTTATTAGTGATGTGTGGAGTGTGTATGTGTGTGTTTCGTGATGTATAAACCGTTGTTTTGGATGCAGTTGTTTGATTTGCTGATTAGCGATGATTTTCTGGTTGAATGACGAGGTAGCGAAGCTTAGAAAAGATAACTCTCCCTCAAGTAACTGTCACAGATACTTAGAGCACGTAGGAAGAAGCCTATAATGACGCTACGCTTAGTGTTGGTGCCTTGGTGTGAGCAGCAGTGGAGAAGATCGTCTTGTCTGGCAGGTGTCTTGGTGTGAGCAGCAGTGGAGAAGATCGTCTTGTCTGGCAGGTGTCTTGGTGTGAGCAGCAGTGGAGAAGATCGTCTTGTCTGGCAGGTGTCTTGGTGTAAGCAGCAGTGGAGAAGATCGTCTTGTCTGGCAGGCGTCTTGGTGTGACCAGCAGTGGAGAAGATCGTCTTGTCTGGCAGGTGCCTTGGTGTGAGCAGCAGTGGAGAAGATCGTCCTGTCTGGCAGATGTCTTGGTGTGACCAGCAGTGGAGAAGATCGTCTTGTCTGGCAGGTGTCTTGGTGTAAGCAGCAGTGGAGAAGATCGTCTTGTCTGGCAGGCGTCTTGGTGTGACCAGCAGTGGAGAAGATCGTCTTGTCTGGCAGGTGTCTTGGTGTAAGCAGCAGTGGAGAAGATCGTCTTGTCTGGCAGGTGTCTTGGTGTGACCAGCAGCGGAGAAGATCGTCTTGTCTGGCAGGTGTCTTGGTGTGACCAGCAGTGGAGAAGAACATCTAGTCTGGCAGGTGTCTTGGTGTGACCAGCAGTGGAGAAGATCGTCTTGTCTGGCAGTTGTCTTGGTGTGACCAGCAGTGGAGAAGATGGTCTTGTCTGGCAGGTGTCTTGGTGTAAGCAGCAGTGGAGAAGATCGTCTTGTCTGGCAGGTGTCTTGGTGTGAGCAGCAGTGGAAAAGATCGTATTGTCTGGCAGGTGTCTTGGTGTGAGCAGCAGTGGAGAAGATCGTATTGTCTGGCAGGTGTCTTGGTGTGACCAGTAGTGGAGAAGATCGTCTTGTCTGGCAGGTGTCTTGGTGTAAGCAGCAGTGGAGAAGATGGTCTTGTCTGGCAGGTATCTTGGTGTGAGCAGCAGTGGAGAAGATGGTCTTGTCTGGCAGGTGTCTTGGTGTGACCAGCAGTGGAGAAGATGGTCTTGTCTGGCAGGTGTCTTGGTGTAAGCAGCAGTGGAGAAGATGGTCTTGTCTGGCAGGTGTCTTGGTGTGACCAGTAGTGGAGAAGATCGTCTAGCCTGGCAGGTGTCTTGGTGTAAGTAGCAGTGGAGAAGATGGTCTTGTCTGGCAGGTGTCTTGGTGTGAGCAGCAGTGGAGAAGATGGTCTTGTCTGGCAGGTGTCTTGGTGTGAGCAGCAGAGGAGAAGATCGTCTTGTCTGGCAGGTGTCTTGGTGTGAGCAGCATTGGAGAAGATCGTCTTGTCTGGCAGGTGTCTTGGTGTAAGCAGCAGTGGAGAAGATCGTCTTGTCTGGCAGGCGTCTTGGTGTGACCAGCAGTGGAGAAGATCGTCTTGTCTGGCAGGTGTCTTGGTGTAAGCAGCAGTGGAGAAGATCGTCTTGTCTGGCAGGTGTCTTGGTGTGACCAGCAGTGGAGAAGATCGTCTTGTCTGGCAGGTGTCTTGGTGTGACCAGCAGTGGAGAAGAACGTCTTGTCTGGCAGGTGTCTTGGTGTGAGCAGCAGTGGAGAAGATCGTCTTGTCTGGCAGGTGTCTTGGTGTGACAAGCAGTGGAGAAGATGGTCTTGTCTGGCAGGTGTCTTGGTGTAAGCAGCAGTGGAGAAGATCGTCTTGTCTGGCAGGTGTCTTGGTGTGAGCAGCAGTGGAAAAGATCGTATTGTCTGGCAGGTGTCTTGGTGTGAGCAGCAGTGGAGAAGATCGTATTATCTGGCAGGTGTCTTGGTGTGACCAGTAGTGGAGAAGATCGTCTTGTCTGGCAGGTGTCTTGGTGTAAGCAGCAGTGGAGAAGATGGTCTTGTCTGGCAGGTGTCTTGGTGTGACCAGCAGTGGAGAAGATGGTCTTGTCTGGCAGGTGTCTTGGTGTAAGCAGCAGTGGAGAAGATGGTCTTGTCTGGCAGGTGTCTTGGTGTGACCAGTAGTGGAGAAGATCGTCTAGCCTGGCGGGTGTCTTGGTGTAACCAGCAGTGGAGAAGATGGTCTTGTCTGGCAGGTGTTTGGTGTGAGCAGCAGAGGAGAAGATCGTCTTGTCTGGCAGGTGTCTTGGTGTGAGCAGCATTGGAGAAGATCGTCTTGTCTGGCAGGTGTCTTGGTGTGAGCAGCAGTGGAGAAGATCGTCTTGTATGGCAGGTGTCTTGGTGTGAGCAGCAGTGGAGAAGATCGTCTTGTCTGGCAGGTGCCTTGGTGTGAGCAGCAGAGGAGAAGATCGTCTTGTCTGGCAGGTGTCTTGGTGTAAGCAGCAGTGGAGAAGATCGTCTTGTCTGGCAGGTGTCTTGGTGTGAGCAGCATTGGAGAAGCTCGTCTTGTCTGGCAGGTGTCTTGGTGTGAGCAGCAGTGGAGAAGATGGTCTTGTCTGGCAGGTGTCTTGGTGTAAGCAGCAGTGGAGAAGATCGTCTTGTCTGGCAGGTGTCTTGGTGTGAGCAGCAGTGGAGAAGATCGTCTTGTCTGGCAGGTGTCTTGGTGTAAGCAGCAGTGGAGAAGATTGTCTTGTCTGGCAGGTGTCTTGATGTAAGCAGCAGTGGAGAAGATCGTCTTGTCTGGCAGGTGTCTTGGTGTAAGCAGCAGTGGAGAAGATCGTCTTGTCTGGCAGGTGTCTTGATGTAAGCAGCAGTGGAGAAGATCGTCTTGTCTGGCAGGTATCTTGGTGTGAGCAGCAGTGGAGAAGATAGTATTGTCTGGCAGGTGTCTTGATGTAAGCAGCAGTGGAGAAGATCGTCTTGTCTGGCAGGTATCTTGGTGTGAGCAGCAGTGGAGAAGATCGTCTTGTCTGGCAGGTGTCTTGGTGTGAGCAGCAGTGGAGAAGATCGTCTTGTCTGGCAGGTGTCTTGGTGTAAGCAGCAGTGGAGAAGATCGTCTTGTCTGGCAGGTGTCTTGATGTAAGCAGCAGTGGAGAAGATCGTCTTGTCTGGCAGGTGTCTTGATGTAAGCAGCAGTGGAGAAGATCGTCTTGTCTGGCAGGTCTGTGGTCGACTCTGAAACCTGGTTCGTAACCTGATATTACGGGAACATGAAGGGAAGGTACCGTCGACTTCCTCTTGTGTGTATTATACAGAGAACTCGACCTAGTGGAGTTGATGGATGGCGAACTGTATATGAGTTATGATGAGTAATGTCAACATTACGGTGTCAGGCAGGTGTTGAGATAACGGAGCCAGGCAGGTGTTGACATAGCGGAGCCAGGCAGGTGTTGAGATAACGAAGCCAGGCAGGTGTTGACATAAAGGAGCCATTCAGGTGTTGACATAACGGAGCCAGGCAGGTGTTGGTATAACGGAGCCAGGCAGGTGTTGACATAACGGAGCCAGGAAGGTGTTGACATAGCGGAGCCAGGCAGATGTTGACATAACGGAGCCAGGCAGGTGTTGACATAACGGAGCCAGGCAGGTGTTGAGATAACGGAGCCAGGCAGGTGTTGACATAACGGAGCCAGGCAGGTGTTGACATAACGGAGCCAGGCAGGTGTTGACATAACGGAGCCAGGCAGATGTTGACATAATGGAGCCAGGCAGGTGTTGACATAACGGAGCCAGGCAGGTGTTAACATAACGGAGCCAGGCAGATGTTGATATAACGGAGCTGGCAGGTGGTGACAAAACGGAGCCAGGCAGGTGTTGACATAACGGATCCAGGCAGGTGTTGACATAACGGAGCCAGGCAGGTGTTGACATAACTGAGCCATGCAGGTGTTGACATAACAAAGCCAGGCAGGTGTAGATATAACGTAGCCAGGCAGGTGTAGGTATAACGGAGCCAGGCAGGTGTAGGTATAACGGAGCCAGGCAGGTGTAGGTATAACGGAGCCAGGCAGGTGTTGGTATAACGGAGCCAGGCAGGTGTTGGTATAACAGAGCCAGGCAGGTGTTGGTATAACGAAGCCTGGCAGGTGTTGGTATAACGGAGCCAGACAGGTGTTGGTATAACGGAGCCAGGCAGGTGTTGGTATAACGGAGCCAGGCAGGTGTAGGTATAACGGAGCCAGGCAGGTGTAGGTATAACGGAGCCAGGCAGGTGTAGGTATAACGGAGCCAGGCAGGTGTTGGTATAACGGAGCCAGGCAGGTGTTGGTATAACAGAGCCAGGCAGTTGTTGGTATAACGAAGCCTGGCAGGTGTTGGTATAACGGAGCCAGACAGGTGTTGGTATAACGGAGCCAGGCAGGTGTTGGTATAACAGAGCCAGGCAGGTGTAGGTATAACGGAGCCAGGCAGGTGTAGATATAACGGAGCCAGGCAGGTGTTGGTATAACGGAGCCAGGCAGGTGTTGGTATAACGGAGCCAGGCAGGCATTGGTATAACGGAGCCAGGCAGGTGTAGGTATAACGGAGCCAGGCAGGTGTTGGTATAGCGGAGCCAGGCAGGTGTTGGTATAACAGAGTCAGGCAGGTGTTGGTATAACGGAGCCAGGCAGGTGTTGGTATAACGGAGCCAGGCAGGTGTTGGCATAACGGAGCGAAGCAGGCATTGGTATAACGGAGCCAGGCAGGTGTAGGTATAACGGAGCCAGGCAGGTGTAGGTATAACGGAGCCAGGCAGGTGTTGGTATAACGGAGCCAAGCAGGCATTGGTATAACGGAGCCAGGCAGGTGTAGGTATAACGGAGCCAGGCAGGTGTTGGTATAGCGGAGCCAGGCAGGTGTTGGTATAACAGAGCCAAGCAGGTGTTGGTATAACGGAGCCAGGCAGGTGTTGGTATAACGGAGCCAAGAAGGCATTGGTATAACGGAGCCAAGCAGGTGTAGGTATAACGGAGCCAGGCAGGTGTTGGTATAACGGAGCCAGGCAGGTGTTGATATAACAGAGCCAGGCAGGTGTTAGTATAACGGAGCCAGGCAGGTGTTAGTATAACGGAGCCAGGCAGGTGTTGGTATAACGGAGCCAGGCAGGTGTTGGTATAACGGAGCCAGGCAGGTGTAGGTATAACGGAGCCAGGCAGGTGTAGGTATAACGGAGCCAGGCAGGTGTTGGTATAACGGAGCCAGGCAGGTGTTGGTATAACGGAGCCAGGCAGGCATTGGTATAACGGAGGCAGGCAGGTGTTGGTATAACGGAGCCAGGCAGGTGTTGGTATAACGGAGCCAAGCAGGTGTAGGTATAACGGAGCCAGGCAGGTGTTGGTATAACGGAGCCAGGCAGGTGTTGGCATAACGGAGCCAAGCAGGCATTGGTATAACGGAGCCAGGCAGGTGTAGGTATAACGGAGCCAGGCAGGTGTTGGTATAACGGGGCCAGGCAGGTGTTGGTATAACGGAGCCAGGCAGGTGTTGGTGTAATTGAGCCAGGCAGGTGTTGGTATAACGGAGCCAGGCAGGTGTTGGTATAACGGAGCCAGGCAGGTGTTGGTATAACGGAGCCAAGCAGGCATTGGTATAACGGAGCCAGGCAGGTGTAGGTACAACGGAGCCAGGCAGGTGTTGGTACAACGGAGCCAGGCAGGTGTTGGTATAACGGAGCCAAGCAGGCATTGGTATAACGGAGCCAGGCAGGTGTAGGTACAACGGAGCCAGGCAGGTGTTGGTATAACGGGGCCAGGCAGGTGTTGGTATAACGGAGCCAGGCAGGTGTTGGTGTAACTGAGCCAGGCAGGTGTTGGTATAACGGAGCCAGGCAGGTGTTGACATAACGGAGTCAGGCAGGTGTTGGTATAACGGAGCCAGGCAGGTGTTGGTATAACGGAGCCAGGCAGGTGTTGGTATAACGGAGCCAGGCAGGTGCTGGTATAACGGAGCCAGGCAGGTGTTGGTGTAACGGAGCCAGGCAGGTGTTGACATGAACATCATAACTCTTAGACAATTCAGTATCCCTCAATCCAACTAAAGCTCGACCAGGTCGAGCCTCCATCCACTTCACTCTTGAAGAGCAAGTTAACGGCTCTTCACCTTACTTCGATGTTCTCTCCAAAAATGATCAAGAGCTAGCTTTAAAAGTCTTCCACAAACCAACCAGTCAAGACGACCTCTCCACTACTGCTGCTGCTCACACCATGACGACTAAACTCAACATGACTATTTCTCTCTCTCCTCAGATCAGACGTTCTTGGGGATCACTTCTAGTTTTTTTTTTAAGCTAGGTTGGAGCCGGTACAAATGATATCAGTTTTGAATTATGCCGCTTCTTGCCACGGCGTTTCATAGCCCTAACGAGATGTAGCTTTTCCCACAGTTCACCTCAGTCATTGTCTGCTCCAGTTGTTGGACTGACACAGCAGCTTCTGGTGGTGCTGCTGCTGCTGATGCTCTTCCTGGCTGGATGACCAGTTGTCAGTGTCTGTCGTCTGCGTCTGAGTTGTCTCCGTCGGTGTCATGAATTGTGTGTCTGCCGGCGTCCTCGGATATGTTTCCATTAGCGTCCTGAGTTGTATTTCCCTCGGCGTTTTAAGTTGTCCCCGTCAGATTCTTGACATGTGTCTCCATCGGTGTCCTGAGTGGTGTCCCCGTCTGCATCCTGAGTCATCACTGACAGTGTCCTGAGATGTGTCCTCGGTGATGTTCCCGACTCCTTCCATCCTGCCTACCCTGCTGACGTCTTGTGGGAGATGTCCAGTGAGAATGTGTCGGTTACACACTTTTTTTTGTAACCCAAAATTCTTTTATTCTCAAGGTATACTTTTGTTGCTTATGTGTAAGCTTGATATATTTGGTGAATCAGCTGATTCTCCTCTGTCTTGGTTGTTGACCAATTATTTCACTGCCAATTGAGGACGAAACAGCAGTTTTCATTTACTGATATAATTCTGGACCTCTGTAATTTCTTTCGTATGTACTTCTACATGCAGCTCAGCTTGTGTCTCGCTGGTCCCACTAACTTCAGCTTATCATGGAGTGATTTTGTGTATTGATTAGCACACACGCTGACCTCTGGATTTTGCATGATTGTCTCATCCTTCTGCTCTTGTGATTCTGAACCTGGGATCAGATTTTCTGGGTTGTAAACTAAACAACTGAATCTTGTTTGCTACAAGGCGGTAGTGACCCCAACACAGAGTCAGCATTAACCTGTGAGTGTGCGTATCACAGTTCAGGATGAGAATGAATCTCCACTATATATGAGGATTTAACCCAGTTACATGTTATGAAGGATAATGTAATGAGAGTCCCTGAACACTGGAATACCTGCGCCTTGCTAGGTTACGTAGGTGAAGGTAGTGTACCTCCCTTCACCTTGTGTTTGCAGGAGACTCTAGCGGAACATTTTACTCTAGTAAATTATTTGCTGGCCTATTTTTCTTGTACGCTTTGCATGTTGCCTTTGTTTTATTTTATTGTTCGCTTATCGTATTCTGTTTTATTCTCGAGTTAAAAGTCCTGTCGTCACAGCTCCTGCTGATATGCTTAAAATAATACATGACTTTATTAACAACATACGATTGTATCAAATTGTAATTGTATTACACTTATATATATATTATACTTGTACATGTATTACAATCGCATCAGATATGTAAACAAATGAACCATAAACATAAATATTGGAACTTCAATGTGTTTTTATGAGAAATAATTCAATTTTTACTATTTATTATTTATGCGTTTGATGTTTGGAAGACCATGATATGTCTTGTAGTGACCCGTGACGTGAGGTGCTCCACACTCTCACTAGATGTGTAAGAGAACTGGATGTGTAAGTGACTGGGCAAACTCTTGTAAACAATGGATATATGCATTAGAAATCTCTGTGCACATCTTCTACAGTTTTAAATACATTTTATTCAAAATTCTATGCTCCCTGTATTGATCCGTCTACATAAACTTTGGTCAAATGACTTGAAGTTTGAAGAGCGTCGTGAGGTTCACTGGAGTCTAGACTTGAAGAGCGTCGTGAGGTTCACTGGAGTCGAGTCTTGAAGAGCGTCGTGAGGCTCACTAGAGTCTAGTCTTAAAGAGCGTCGTGAGACTCACTGGAGACTAGTCTTGAAGAGCGCCGTGAGACTCACTGGAGTCTAGTCTTGAAGAGCGTCGTGAGACTCACTGGAGTCTAGTCTTGAAGAGAGTCGTGAGGCTCACTGGAGTCTAGTCTTGAAGAGCGTCGTGAGACTCACTGCAGTCTAGTCTTGAAGAGCGCCGTAAGACTGGAGTCTAGTCTTGAAGAGCGTCTTGAGACTCACTGGAGTCTAGTCTTGAAGAGCGCCGTAAGACTGGAGTCTAGTCTTGAAGAGCGTCGTGAGGCTCACTGGAGTCTAGTCTTAAAGAGCGTCGTGAGACTCACTGGAGTCTAGTCTTGAAAAGCGTCGTGAGACTCACTGGAGTCTAGTCTTGAAGAGCGTCGTGAGACTCACTGGAGTCTAGTCTTGAAGAGCGTCGTGAGACTCCTGGAGTCTAGTCTTGAAGAGCGTCGTGAGACTCACTGGAGTCTAGTCTTGAAGAGCGTCGTGAGACTCACTGGAGTCTAGTCTTGAAGAGCGTCGTGAGACTCACTGGAGTCTAGTATTGAAGAGCGTCGTGAGACTCACTGGAGTCTAGTCTTGAAGAGCGTCGTGAGGCTCACTGGAGTCTAGTCTTGAAGAGCGTCGTGAGACTCACTGGTGTCTAGTCTTGAAGAGCGTCGTGAGACTCACTGGAGTCTAGTCTTGAAGAGCGTCGTGAGGGTCACTGGAGTCTAGTCTTGAAGAGCGTCGTGAGGCTCATTGGAGTCTAGTCTTGAAGAGCGTCGTGAGGCTCACTGGGGTCTAGTCTTGAAGAGCGTCGTGAGACTCACTGGAGTCTAGTCTAGAAGAGAGTCGTGAGACTCACTGGAGTCTAGTCTTGAAGAGAGTCGTGAGGCTCACTGGAGTCTAGTCTTGAAGAGCGTCGTGAGGCTCACTGGAGTCTAGTCTTAAAGAGCGTCGTGAGACTGGAGTCTAGTCTTGAAGAGCGCCGTGAGACTCACTGGAGTCTAGTCTTGAAAGAGCGTCGTGAGACTCACTGGAGTCCAGTCTTGAAAGAGTCGTGAGGCTCACTGGAGTCCTAGTCTTGAAGAGCGTCGTGAGCCTCACTGGAGACTAGTCTTAAAGAGCGTCGAGAGACTCACTGGTGTCTAGTCTTGAAGAGCGCCGTAAGACTGGAGTCTAGTCTTGAAGAGCGCCGTAAGACTGGAGTCTAGTCTTGAAGAGCGTCGTGAGACTCACAGGAGTCTAGTCTTGAAGAGCGCCGTAAGACTCGAGTCTAGTCTTGAAGAGCGTCGTGAGGCGTCACTGGAGTCTAGTCTTAAAGAGCGTCGTGAGACTCCACTGGAGTCTAGTCTTGAAGAGCGCCGTGAGACTCACTGGAGTCTAGTCTTGAAGAGCGTCGTGAGACTCACTGGAGTCTAGTCTTGAAGAGAGTCGTGAGGCTCACTGGAGTCTAGTCTTGAAGAGCGTCGTGAGAATCACTGGAGTCTAGTCTTGAAGAGCGCTGTAAGACTGGAGTCTAGTCTTGAAGAGCGTCGTGAGACTCACTGGAGTCTAGTCTTGAAGAGCGCCGTAAGACTGGAGTCTAGTCTTGAAGAGTGTCGTGAGGCTCACTGGAGTCTAGTCTTAAAGAGCGTCGTGAAACTCACTGGAGTCTAGTCTTGAAGAGCGTCGTGAGACTCACTGGAGTCTAGTCTTGAAGAGCGTCGTGAGACTCACTGGAGTCTAGTCTTGAAGAGCGTCGTGAGAATCACTGGAGTCTAGTCTTGAAGAGCGTCGTGAGGCTCACTGGAGTCTAGTCTTGAAGAGCGTCGCGAGGCTCACTGGGGTCCTAGTCTTGAAGAGCGTCGTGAGACTCACTGGAGTCTAGTCTTGAAGAGCGTCGTGAGACTCACTGTAGCCTAGTCTTGAAGAGCGTCGTGAGACTCACTGGAGTCTAGTCTTGAAGAGCGTCGTGAGACTCACTGGAGTCTAGTCTTGAAGAGCGTCGTGAGGCTTACTGGAGTCTAGTCTTGAAGAGCGTCGTGAGACTCACTGGAGTCTAGTCTTGAAGAGCGTCGTGAGACTCACTGGGGTCTAGTATTGAAGAGCGTCGTGAGACTCACTGGAGTCTAGTCTGAAGAGCGTCGTGAGGCTCACTGGAGTCTAGTCTTGAAGAGCGTCGTGAGACTCACTGGAGTCTAGTCCTTGAAGAGAGTCGTGAGGCTCACTGGAGTCTAGTCTTGAAGAGCGTCGTGAGAATCACTGGAGTCTAGTCTTGAAGAGCGCCGTAAGACTGGAGTCTAGTCTTGAAGAGCGTCGTGAGACTCACTGGAGTCTAGTCTTGAAGAGCGCCGTAAGACTGGAGTCTAGTCTTGAAGAGTGTCGTGAGGCTCACTGGAGTCTAGTTTTAAAGAGCGTCGTGAAACTCACTGGAGTCTAGTCTTGAAGAGCGTCGTGAGACTCACTGGAGTCTAGTCTTGAAGAGCGTCGTGAGACTCACTGGAGTCTAGTCCCTTTAAGAGCGTCGTGAGAATCACTGGAGTCTAGTCTTGAAGAGCGTCGTGATGCTCACTGGAGTCTAGTCTTGAAGAGCGTCGCGAGGCTCACTGGGTCTAGTCTTGAAGAGCGTCGTGAGACTCACTGGAGTCTAGTCTTGAAGAGCGTCGTGACACTCACCCGTAGCCTAGTCTTGAAGAGCGTCGTGAGACTCACTGGAGTTTTAGTCTTGAAGAGCGTCCCTGAGACTCACTGGAGTCTAGTCTTGAAGAGCGTCGGTGAGGCTTACTGGAGTCTAGTCTTGAAGAGCGTCGTGAGACTCACTGGAGTCTAGTCTTGAAGAGCGTCGTGAGACTCACTGGAGTCTAGTATTGAAGAGCGTCGTGAGACTCACTGGAGTCTAGTCTTGAAGAGCGTCGTGAGGCTCACTGGAGTCTAGTCTTGAAGAGCGTCGTGAGACTCACTGGTGTCTAGTCTTGAAGAGCGTCGTGAGACTCACTGGAGTCTAGTCTTGAAGAGCGTCGTGAGGCTCACTGGAGTCTAGTCTTGAAGAGCATCGTGAGGCTCACTGGAGTCTAGTCTTTAAGACGTCGTGAGGCTCGCTGGGGTCTAGTCTTGAAGAGCGTCGTGAGACTCACTGGAATCTAGTCTTGAAGAGAGTCGTGAGGCTCACTGGAGTCTAGTCTTGAAGAGCGTCGTGAGGCTCACTGGAGTCTAGTCTTGAAGAGCGTCGTGAGGCCCCACTGGAGTCTAGTCTTGAAGAGCGTCGTGAGGCTCACTGGAGTCTAGTCTTGAAGAGCGTCGTGAGACTCACTGGTGTCTAGTCTTGAAGAGCGTCGTGATGCTCACTGGAGTCTAGTCTTGAAGAGCATCGTGAGGCTCACTGGAGTAAGTCTTGAAGAGCGTCGTGAGGCTCGCTGGGGTCTAGTCTTGAAGAGGTCGTGAACTCACTGGAATCTAGTCTTGAAGAGAGTCGTGAGGCTCACTGGAGTCTAGTCTTGAAGAGCGTCGTGAGGCTCACTGGAGTCTAGTCTTGAAGAGCGTCGTGAGACTCACTGGAGTCTAGTCTTGAAGAGCGTCGTGAGGCTCACTGGAGTCTAGTCTTGAAGAGCGTCGTGAGACTCACTGGAGTCTAGTCTTGAAGAGCGTCGTGAGACTCACTGGAGTCTAGTCTTGAAGAGCGTCGTGAGACTCACTGGAGTCTAGTCTTGAAGAGCGCGTGAGACTCACTGGAGTCTAGTCTTGAAGAGCGTCGTGAGACTCACTGGAGTCTAGTCTTGAAGAGCGTCGTGAGACTCACTGGAGTCTAGTCTTGAAGAGCGTCGTGAGACTCACTGGAGTCTAGTCTTGAAGAGCGTCGTGAGACTCACTGGAGTCTAGTCTTGAAGAGCGTCGTGAGACTCACTGGAGTCTAGTCTTGAAGAGCGTCGTGAGACTCACTGGAGTCTAGTCTTGAAGAGCGTCGTGAGACTCACTGGAGTCTAGTCTTGAAGAGCGTCGTGAGACTCACTGGAGTCTAGTCTTGAAGAGAGTCGTGAGGCTCACTGGAGTCTAGTCTTAAAGAGCGTCGTGAGAATCACTGGAGTCTAGTCTTGAAGAGCGCCGTAAGACTGGAGTCTAGTCTTGAAGAGCGTCGTGAGACTCACTGGAGTCTAGTCTTGAAGAGCGCCGTAAGACTGGAGTCTAGTCTTGAAGAGTGTCGTGAGGCTCACTGGAGTCTAGTTTTAAAGAGCGTCGTGAAACTCACTGGAGTCTAGTCTTGAAGAGCGTCGTGAGACTCACTGGAGTCTAGTCTTGAAGAGCGTCGTGAGACTCACTGGAGTCTAGTCTTGAAGAGCGTCGTGAGAATCACTGGAGTCTAGTCTTGAAGAGCGTCGTGATGCTCACTGGAGTCTAGTCTTGAAGAGCGTCGCGAGGCTCACTGGGGTCTAGTCTTGAAGAGCGTCGTGAGACTCACTGGAGTCTAGTCTTGAAGAGCGTCGTGACACTCACTGTAGCCTAGTCTTGAAGAGCGTCGTGAGACTCACTGGAGTCTAGTCTTGAAGAGCGTCGTGAGACTCACTGGAGTCTAGTCTTGAAGAGTGTCGTGAGGCTTACTGGAGTCTAGTCTTGAAGAGCGTCGTGAGACTCACTGGAGTCTAGTCTTGAAGAGCGTCGTGAGACTCACTGGAGTCTAGTATTGAAGAGCGTCGTGAGACTCACTGGAGTCTAGTCTTGAAGAGCGTCGTGAGGCTCACTGGAGTCTAGTCTTGAAGAGCGTCGTGAGACTCACTGGTGTCTAGTCTTGAAGAGCGTCGTGAGACTCACTGGAGTCTAGTCTTGAAGAGCGTCGTGAGGCTCACTGGAGTCTAGTCTTGAAGAGCATCGTGAGGCTCACTGGAGTCTAGTCTTGAAGAGCGTCGTGAGGCTCGCTGGGGTCTAGTCTTGAAGAGCGTCGTGAGACTCACTGGAATCTAGTCTTGAAGAGAGTCGTGAGGCTCACTGGAGTCTAGTCTTGAAGAGCGTCGTGAGGCTCACTGGAGTCTAGTCTTGAAGAGCGTCGTGAGGCTCACTGGAGTCTAGTCTTGAAGAGCGTCGTGAGGCTCACTGGAGTCTAGTCTTGAAGAGCGTCGTGAGACTCACTGGTGTCTAGTCTTGAAGAGCGTCGTGATGCTCACTGGAGTCTAGTCTTCAAGAGCATCGTGAGGCTCACTGGAGTCTAGTCTTGAAGAGCGTCGTGAGGCTCGCTGGGGTCTAGTCTTGAAGAGCGTCGTGAGACTCACTGGAATCTAGTCTTGAAGAGAGTCGTGAGGCTCACTGGAGTCTAGTCTTGAAGAGCGTCGTGAGGCTCACTGGAGTCTAGTCTTGAAGAGCGTCGTGAGGCTCACTGGAGTCTAGTCTTGAAGAGCGTCGTGAGACTCACTGGAGTCTAGTCTTGAAGAGCGTCGTGAGACTCACTGGAGTCTAGTCTTGAAGAGCGTCGTGAGACTCACTGGAGTCTAGTCTTGAAGAGCGTCGTGAGACTCACTGGAGTCTAGTCTTGAAGAGCGTCGGAGACTCACTGGAGTCTAGTCTTGAAGAGCGTCGTGAGACTCACTGGAGTCTAGTCTTGAAGAGCGTCGTGAGACTCACTGGAGTATAGTCTTGAAGAGCGTCGTGAGACTCACTGGAGTCTAGTCTTGAAGAGCGTCGTGAGACTCACTGGAGTCTAGTCTTGAAGAGCGTCGTGAGACTCACTGGAGTCTAGTCTTGAAGAGCGTCGTGAGACTCACTGGAGTCTAGTCTTGAAGAGCGTCGTGAGACTCACTGGATCTAGTCTTGAAGAGCGTCGTGAGACTCACTGGAGTCTAGTCTTGAAGAGCGTCGTGAGACACACTGGAGTCTAGTCTTGAAGAGCGTCGTGAGACTCACTGGAGTCTAGTATTGAAGAGCGTCGTGAGACTCACTGGAGTCCCAGTCTTGAAGAGCGTCGTGAGGCCCCACTGGAGTCTAGTCTTGAAGAGCGCCGTAAGACTGGAGTCTAGTCTTGAAGAGCGTCGTGAGGGTCACTGGAGTCTAGTCTTAAAGAGCGTCGTGAGACTCACTGGAGTCTAGTCTTGAAAAGCGTCGTGAGACTCACTGGAGTCTAGTCTTGAAGAGCGTCGTGAGACTCACTGGAGTCTAGTCTTGAAGAGCGTCGTGAGACTCACTGGAGTCTAGTCTTGAAGAGCGTCGTGAGACTCACTGGAGTCAAGTCTTGAAGAGCGTCGTGAGACTCACTGGAGTCTAGTCTTGAAGAGCGTCGTGAGACTCACTGGAGTCTAGTATTGAAGAGCGTCGTGAGACTCACTGGAGTCTAGTCTTGAAGAGCGTCGTGAGACTCACTGGTGTCTAGTCTTGAAGAGCGTCGTGAGACTCACTGGAGTCTAGTCTTGAAGAGCGTCGTGAGGGTCACTGGAGTCTAGTCTTGAAGAGCGTCGTGAGGCTCATTGGAGTCTAGTCTTGAAGAGCGTCGTGAGGCTCACTGGGGTCTAGTCTTGAAGAGCGTCGTGAGACTCACTGGAGTCTAGTCTAGAAGAGAGTCGTGAGACTCACTGGAGTCTAGTCTTGAAGAGAGTCGTGAGGCTCACTGGAGTCTAGTCTTGAAGAGCGTCGTGAGGCTCACTGGAGTCTAGTCTTAAAGAGCGTCGTGAGACTGGAGTCTAGTCTTGAAGAGCGTCGTGAGACTCACTGGAGTCCAGTCTTGAAGAGAGTCGTGAGGCTCACTGGAGTCTAGTCTTGAAGAGCGTCGAGAGCCTCACTGGAGACTAGTCTTAAAGAGCGTCCTGAGACTCACTGGTGTCTAGTCTTGAAGAGCGCCGTAAGACTGGAGTCTAGTCTTGAAGAGCGCCGTAAGACTGGAGTCTAGTCTTGAAGAGCGTCGTGAGACTCACAGGAGTCTAGTCTTTAAGAGCGCCGTAAGACTCGAGTCTAGTCTTGAAGAGCGTCGTGAGGCTCACTGGAGTCTAGTCTTAAAGAGCGTCGTGAGACTCACTGGAGTCTAGTCTTGAAGAGCGCCGTGAGACTCACTGGAGTCTAGTCTTGAAGAGCGTCGTGAGACTCACTGGAGTCTAGTCTTGAAGAGAGTCGTGAGGCTCACTGGAGTCTAGTCTTGAAGAGCGTCGTGAGAATCACTGGAGTCTAGTCTTGAAGAGCGCCGTAAGACTGGAGTCTAGTCTTGAAGAGCGTCGTGAGACTCACTGGAGTCTAGTCTTGAAGAGCGCCGTAAGACTGGAGTCTAGTCTTGAAGAGTGTCCCTGAGGCTCACTGGAGTCTAGTCTTAAAGAGCGTCGTGAAAATCACTGGAGTCTAGTCTTGAAGAGCGTCGTGAGACTCACTGGAGTCTAGTCTTGAAGAGCGTCGTGAGACTCACTGGAGTCTAGTCTTGAAGAGCGTCGTGAGAATCACTGGAGTCTAGTCTTGAAGAGCGTCGTGATGCTCACTGGAGTCTAGTCTTGAAGAGCGTCGCGAGGCTCACTGGGGTCTAGTCTTGAAGAGCGTCGTGAGACTCACTGGAGTCTAGTCTTGAAGAGCGTCGTGAGACTCACTGTAGCCTAGTCTTGAAGAGCGTCGTGAGACTCACTGGAGTCTAGTCTTGAAGAGCGTCGTGAGACTCACTGGAGTCTAGTCTTGAAGAGCGTCGTGAGGCTACTGGAGTCTAGTCTTGAAGAGCGTCGTGAGACTCACTGGAGTCTAGTCTTGAAGAGCGTCGTGAGACTCACTGGAGTCTAGTATTGAAGAGCGTCGTGAGACTCACTGGAGTCTAGTCTTGAAGAGCGTCGTGAGGCTCACTGGAGTCTAGTCTTGAAGAGCGTCGTGAGACTCACTGGGTCTAGTCTTGAAGAGCGTCTGCAGACTCACTGGAGTCTAGTCTTGAAGAGCGTCGTGAGGCTCACTGGGGTCTAGTCTTGAAGGCATCGTGAGGCTCACTGAAGTCTAGTCTTGAAGAGCGTCGTGAGGCTCGCTGGGGTCTAGTCTTGAAGAGCGTCGTGAGACTCACTGGAATCTAGTCTTGAAGAGATCGTGAGGCTCACTGGAGTCTAGTCTGAAGAGCGTCGTGAGGCTCACTGGAGTCTAGTCTTGAAGAGCGTCGTGAGGCTCACTGGAGTCTAGTCTTGAAGAGCGTCGTGAGGCTCACTGGAGTCTAGTCTTGAAGAGCGTCGTGAGACTCACTGGTGTCTAGTCTGAAGAGCGTCGTGATGCTCACTGGAGTCTAGTCTTTAAGAGCATCGTGAGGCTCACTGGAGTCTAGTCTTGAAGAGCGTCGTGAGGCTCGCTGGGTCTAGTCTTGAAGAGCGTCGTGAGACTCACTGGAATCTAGTCTTGAAGAGAGTCGTGAGGCTCACTGGAGTCTAGTCTTGAGAGCGTCGTGAGGCTCACTGGAGTCTAGTCTTGAAGAGCGTCGTGAGGCTCACTGGAGTCTAGTCTTGAAGAGCGTCGTGAGACTCACTGGAGTCTAGTCTTGAAGAGCGTCGTGAGACTCACTGGAGTCTAGTCTTGAAGAGCGTCGTGAGACTCACTGGAGTCTAGTCTTGAAGAGCGTCGTGAGACTCACTGGAGTCTAGTCTTGAAGAGCGTCGTGAGACTCACTGGAGTCTAGTCTTGAAGAGCGTCGTGAGACTCACTGGAGTCTAGTCTTGAAGAGCGTCGTGAGACTCACTGGGGTCTAGTCTTTGAAGAGCGTCGTGAACTCACTGGAGTCTAGTCTTGAAGAGCGTCGTGAGACTCACTGGAGTCTAGTCTTGAAGAGCGTCGTGAGACTCACTGGAGTCTAGTCTTGAAGAGCGTCGTGAGACTCACTGGAGTCTAGTCTTGAAGAGCGTCGTGAGACCTCACTGGAGTCTAGTCTTGAAGAGCGTCGTGAGACTCACTGGAGTCTAGTCTTGAAGAGCGTCGTGAGACTCACTGGAGTCTAGTCTTGAAGAGCGTCGTGAGACTCACTGGAGTCTAGTCTTGAAGAGCGTCGTGAGACTCACTGAGTCTAGTATTGAAGAGCGTCGTGAGACTCACTGGAGTCTAGTCTTGAAGAGCGTCGTGAGGCTCACTGGAGTCTAGTCTTGAAGAGCGCCGTAAGACTGGAGTCTAGTCTTGAAGAGCGTCGTGAGGCTCACTGGAGTCTAGTCTTAAAGAGCGTCGTGAGACTCACTGGAGTCTAGTCTTGAAAAGCGTCGTGAGACTCACTGGAGTCTAGTCTTGAAGAGCGTCGTGAGACTCACTGGAGTCTAGTCTTGAAGAGCGTCGTGAGACTCACTGGAGTCTAGTCTTGAAGAGCGTCGTGAGACTTACTGGAGTCTAGTCTTGAAGAAACGTCGTGAGACTCACTGGAGTCTAGTCTTGAAGAGCGTCGTGAGACTCACTGGAGTCTAGTATTGAAGAGCGTCGTGAGACCTCACTGGAGTCTAGTCTTGAAGAGCGTCGTGAGGCTCACTGGAGTCTAGTCTTGAAGAGCGTCGTGAGACTCACTGGTGTCTAGTCTTGAAGAGCGTCGTGAGACTCACTGGAGTCTAGTCTTGAAGAGCGTCGTGAGGGTCACTGGAGTCTAGTCTTGAAGAGCGTCGTGAGGCTCATTGGAGTCTAGTCTTGAAGAGCGTCGTGAGGCTCACTGGGGTCTAGTCTTGAAGAGCGTCGTGAGACTCACTGGAGTCTAGTCTAGAAGAGAGTCGTGAGACTCACTGGAGTCTAGTCTTGAAGAGAGTCGTGAGGCTCACTGGAGTCTAGTCTTAAAGAGCGTCGTGAGACTGGAGTCTAGTCTTGAAGAGCGCCGTGAGACTCACTGGAGTCTAGTCTTGAAGAGCGTCGTGAGACTCACTGGAGTCCAGTCTTGAAGAGAGTCGTGAGGCTCACTGGAGTCTAGTCTTGAAGAGCGTCCGTGAGCCTCACGTGAGACTAGTCTTAAAGAGCGTCCTGAGACTCACTGGTGTCTAGTCTTGAAGAGCGCCGTAAGACTGGAGTCTAGTCTTGAAGAGCGCCGTAAGACTGGAGTCTAGTCTTGAAGAGCGTCGTGAGACTCACAGGAGTCTAGTCTTGAAGAGCGCCGTAAGACTCGAGTCTAGTCTTGAAGAGCGTCGTGAGGCTCACTGGAGTCTAGTCTTAAAGAGCGTCGTGAGACTCACTGGAGTCTAGTCTTGAAGAGCGCCGTGAGACTCACTGGAGTCTAGTCTTGAAGAGCGTCGTGAGACTCACTGGAGTCTAGTCTTGAAGAGAGTCGTGAGGCTCACTGGAGTCTAGTCTTGAAGAGCGTCGTGAGAATCACTGGAGTCTAGTCTTGAAGAGCGCCGTAAGACTGGAGTCTAGTCTTGAAGAGCGTCGTGAGACTCACTGGAGTCTAGTCTTGAAGAGCGCCGTAAGACTGGAGTCTAGTCTTGAAGAGTGTCGTGAGGCTCACTGGAGTCTAGTCTTAAAGAGCGTCGTGAAACTCACTGGAGTCTAGTCTTGAAGAGCGTCGTGAGACTCACTGGAGTCTAGTCTTGAAGAGCGTCGTGAGACTCACTGGAGTCTAGTCTTGAAGAGCGTCGTGAGAATCACTGGAGTCTAGTCTTGAAGAGCGTCGTGAGGCTCACTGGAGTCTAGTCTTGAAGAGCGTCGCGAGGCTCACTGGGGTCTAGTCTTGAAGAGCGTCGTGAGACTCACTGGAGTCTAGTCTTGAAGAGCGTCGTGAGACTCACTGTAGCCTAGTCTTGAAGAGCGTCGTGAGACTCACTGGAGTCTAGTCTTGAAGAGCGTCGTGAGACTCACTGGAGTCTAGTCTTGAAGAGCGTCGTGAGGCTTACTGGAGTCTAGTCTTGAAGAGCGTCGTGAGACTCACTGGAGTCTAGTCTTGAAGAGCGTCGTGAGACTCACTGGAGTCTAGTATTGAAGAGCGTCGTGAGACTCACTGGAGTCTAGTCTTGAAGAGCGTCGTGAGGCTCACTGGAGTCTAGTCTTGAAGAGCGTCGTGAGACTCACTGGAGTCTAGTCTTGAAGAGAGTCGTGAGGCTCACTGGAGTCTAGTCTTGAAGAGCGTCGTGAGAATCACTGGAGTCTAGTCTTGAAGAGCGCCGTAAGACTGGAGTCTAGTCTTGAAGAGCGTCGTGAGACTCACTGGAGTCTAGTCTTGAAGAGCGCCGTAAGACTGGAGTCTAGTCTTGAAGAGTGTCGTGAGGCTCACTGGAGTCTAGTCTTAAAGAGCGTCGTGAAACTCACTGGAGTCTAGTCTTGAAGAGCGTCGTGAGACTCACTGGAGTCTAGTCTTGAAGAGCGTCGTGAGATTCACTGGAGTCTAGTCTTGAAGAGCGTCGTGAGAATCACTGGAGTCTAGTCTTGAAGAGCGTCGCGAGGCTCACTGGGGTCTAGTCTTGAAGAGAGTCGTGAGACTCACTGGAGTCTAGTCTTGAAGAGCGTCGTGAGACTCACTGTAGCCTAGTCTTGAAGAGCGTCGTGAGACTCACTGGAGTCTAGTCTTGAAGAGCGTCGTGAGACTCACTGGAGTCTAGTCTTGAAGAGCGTCGTGAGGCTTACTGGAGTCTAGTCTTGAAGAGCGTCGTGAGACTCACTGGAGTCTAGTCTTGAAGAGCGTCGTGAGACTCACTGGAGTCTAGTATTGAAGAGCGTCGTGAGACTCACTGGAGTCTAGTCTTGAAGAGCGTCGTGAGGCTCACTGGAGTCTAGTCTTGAAGAGCGTCGTGAGACTCACTGGTGTCTAGTCTTGAAGAGCGTCGTGAGACTCACTGGAGTCTAGTCTTGAAGAGCGTCGTGAGGCTCACTGGAGTCTAGTCTTGAAGAGCATCGTGAGGCTCACTGGAGTCTAGTCTTGAAGAGCGTCGTGAGGCTCGCTGGGGTCTAGTCTTGAAGAGCGTCGTGAGACTCACTGGAATCTAGTCTTGAAGAGAGTCGTGAGGCTCACTGGAGTCTAGTCTTGAAGAGCGTCGTGAGGCTCACTGGAGTCTAGTCTTGAAGAGCGTCGTGAGGCTCACTGGAGTCTAGTCTTGAAGAGCGTCGTGAGACTCACTGGAGTCTAGTCTTGAAGAGCGTCGTGAGACTCACTGGAGTCTAGTCTTGAAGAGCGTCGTGAGACTCACTGGAGTCCCAGTCTTGAAGAGCGTCGTGAGACTCACTGGAGTCTAGTCTTGAAGAGCGTCGTGAGACCACTGGAGTCTAGTCTTGAAGAGCGTCGTGAGACTCACTGGAGTCTAGTCTTGAAGAGCGTCGTGAGACTCACTGGAGTCTAGTCTTGAAGAGCGTCGTGAGACTCACTGGAGTCTAGTCTTGAAGAGCGTCGTGAGACTCACTGGAGTCTAGTCTTGAAGAGCGTCGTGAGACTCACTGGAGTCTAGTCTTGAAGAGCGTCGTGAGACTCACTGGAGTCTAGTCTTGAAGATCGTCGTGAGACTCACTGGAGTCTAGTCTTGAAGAGCGTCGTGAGACTCACTGGAGTCTAGTCTTGAAGAGCGTCGTGAGACTCACTGGAGTCTAGTCTTGAAGAGCGTCGTGAGACTCACTGGAGTCTAGTCTTGAAGAGCGTCGTGAGACTCACTGGAGTCTAGTATTGAAGAGCGTCGTGAGACTCACTGGAGTCTAGTCTTGAAGAGCGTCGTGAGGCTCACTGGAGTCTAGTCTTGAAGAGCGCCGTAAGACTGGAGTCTAGTCTTGAAGAGCGTCGTGAGGCTCACTGGAGTCTAGTCTTAAAGAGCGTCGTGAGACTCACTGGAGTCTAGTCTTGAAAAGCGTCGTGAGACTCACTGGAGTCTAGTCTTGAAGAGCGTCGTGAGACTCACTGGAGTCTAGTCTTGAAGAGCGTCGTGAGACTCACTGGAGTCTAGTCTTGAAGAGCGTCGTGAGACTTACTGGAGTCTAGTCTTGAAGAGCGTCGTGAGACTCACTGGAGTCTAGTCTTGAAGAGCGTCGTGAGACTCACTGGAGTCTAGTATTGAAGAGCGTCGTGAGACTCACTGGAGTCTAGTCTTGAAGAGCGTCGTGAGGCTCACTGGAGTCTAGTCTTGAAGAGCGTCGTGAGACTCACTGGTGTCTAGTCTTGAAGAGCGTCGTGAGACTCACTGGAGTCTAGTCTTGAAGAGCGTCGTGAGGGTCACTGGAGTCTAGTCTTGAAGAGCGGGCGTGAGGCTCATTGGAGTCTAGTCTTGAAGAGCGTCGTGAGGCTCACTGGGGTCTAGTCTTGAAGAGCGTCGTGAGACTCACTGGAGTCTAGTCTAGAAGAGAGTCGTGAGACTCACTGGAGTCTAGTCTTGAAGAGAGTCGTGAGGCTCACTGGAGTCTAGTCTTAAAGAGCGTCGTGAGACTGGAGTCTAGTCTTGAAGAGCGCCGTGAGACTCACTGGAGTCTAGTCTTGAAGAGCGTCGTGAGACTCACTGGAGTCCAGTCTTGAAGAGAGTCGTGAGGCTCACTGGAGTCTAGTCTTGAAGAGCGTCGTGAGCCTCACTGGAGACTAGTCTTAAAGAGCGTCGTGAGACTCACTGGTGTCTAGTCTTGAAGAGCGCCGTAAGACTGGAGTCTAGTCTTGAAGAGCGCCGTAAGACTGGAGTCTAGTCTTGAAGAGCGTCGTGAGACTCACAGGAGTCTAGTCTTGAAGAGCGCCGTAAGACTCGAGTCTAGTCTTGAAGAGCGTCGTGAGGCTCACTGGAGTCTAGTCTTAAAGAGCGTCGTGAGACTCACTGGAGTCTAGTCTTGAAGAGCGCCGTGAGACTCACTGGAGTCTAGTCTTGAAGAGCGTCGTGAGACTCACTGGAGTCTAGTCTTGAAGAGAGTCGTGAGGCTCACTGGAGTCTAGTCTTGAAGAGCGTCGTGAGAATCACTGGAGTCTAGTCTTGAAGAGCGCCGTAAGACTGGAGTCTAGTCTTGAAGAGCGTCGTGAGACTCACTGGAGTCTAGTCTTGAAGAGCGCCGTAAGACTGGAGTCTAGTCTTGAAGAGTGTCGTGAGGCTCACTGGAGTCTAGTCTTAAAGAGCGTCGTGAAACTCACTGGAGTCTAGTCTTGAAGAGCGTCGTGAGACTCACTGGAGTCTAGTCTTGAAGAGCGTCGTGAGACTCACTGGAGTCTAGTCTTGAAGAGCGTCGTGAGAATCACTGGAGTCTAGTCTTGAAGAGCGTCGTGAGGCTCACTGGAGTCTAGTCTTGAAGAGCGTCGCGAGGCTCACTGGGGTCTAGTCTTGAAGAGCGTCGTGAGACTCACTAGAGTCTAGTCTTGAAGAGCGTCGTGAGACTCACTGTAGCCTAGTCTTGAAGAGCGTCGTGAGACTCACTGGAGTCTAGTCTTGAAGAGCGTCGTGAGACTCACTGGAGTCTAGTCTTGAAGAGCGTCGTGAGGCTTACTGGAGTCTAGTCTTGAAGAGCGTCGTGAGACTCACTGGAGTCTAGTCTTGAAGAGCGTCGTGAGACTCACTGGAGTCTAGTATTGAAGAGCGTCGTGAGACTCACTGGAGTCTAGTCTTGAAGAGCGTCGTGAGGCTCACTGGAGTCCCAGTCTTGAAGAGCGTCGTGAGACTCACTGGAGTCTAGTCTTGAAGAGAGTCGTGAGGCTCACTGGAGTCTAGTCTTGAAGAGCGTCGTGAGAATCACTGGAGTCTAGTCTTGAAGAGCGCCGTAAGACTGGAGTCTAGTCTTGAAGAGCGTCGTGAGACTCACTGGAGTCTAGTCTTGAAGAGCGCCGTAAGACTGGAGTCAGTCTTGAAGAGTGTCGTGAGGCTCACTGGAGTCTATCTTAAAGAGCGTCGTGAAACTCACTGGGGTCTAGTCTTGAAGAGCGTCGTGAGACTCACTGGAGTCTAGTCTTGAAGAGCGTCGTGAGATTCACTGGAGTCTAGTCTTGAAGAGCGTCGTGAGAATCAATGGAGTCTAGTCTTGAAGAGCGTCGCGAGCTCACTGGGGTCTAGTCTTGAAGAGCGTCGTGAGACTCACTGAGTCTAGTCTTGAAGAGCGTCGTGAGACTCACTGTAGCCTAGTCTTGAAGAGCGTCGTGAGACTCACTGGAGTCTAGTCTTGAAGAGCGTCGTTGAGACTCACTGGAGTCTAGTCTTGAAAGACGTCGTGAGGCTTACTGGAGTCTAGTCTTGAAGAGCGTCGTGAGACTCACTGGAGTCTAGTCTTGAAGAGCGTCGTGAGACTCACTGGAGTTAGTATTGAAGAGCGTCGTGAGACTCACTGGAGTCTAGTCTTGAAGAGCGTCGTGAGGCTCACTGGAGTCTAGTCTTGAAGAGCGTCGTGAGACTCACTGGTGTCTAGTCTTGAAGAGCGTCGTGAGACTCACTGGAGTCTAGTCTTGAAGAGCGTCGTGAGCTCACTGGAGTCTAGTCTTGAAGAGCATCGTGAGGCTCACTGGAGTCTAGTCTTGAAGAGCGTCGTGAGGCTCGCTGGGGTCTAGTCTTGAAGAGCGTCGTGAGACTCACTAGAATCTAGTCTTGAAGAGAGTCGTGAGGCTCACTGGAGTCTAGTCTTGAGAGCGTTGAGGCCACTGGAGTCTAGTCTTGAAGAGCGGTGAGGCTCACTGGAGTCTAGCTCAAGAGCGCTTGAGGCTTGGAGTTATATACCAAACTTGACATTGTCAGTTTATCAAAAAATCTATTTCATATGTTACAATTAAACCATCAGAATCCTGAGATGGACCCCTGGATTGAGGCTTACTATGGTTTAGTGAGAAGATCTGTAATTCACATGAGTTATCTTTTGAAGACCGTGCTACTGAACTAGTTACTTAACACAGTCGTGACTCACGTTGTCTAGTCACCTTGTGAAGCGGGGATCTCATGGATATCTTGGAGCGTCGTGAACTACTGAGTTAACTTGAAGAGCGTCGTAGAGCCACTGGAGCATCCTAAAGCGTGTGAGACCACTGGCTCTAATTTGAGCGTCGTAACTGATTAGTACTTAAGAGGTCGTAGAACACTGGGTCGTAGTTGGAACGCTTGAGCCAGAAGTATGTCTTAGAGCGTCGGGACTGAACTGGTCTTCCTGTGAAGGACTGAACTACGTGAGGCTGAAAATCTGAAACGGAGTCTAGTCTTGAGAGTCTGTGAGCTCCTGGAGTCTAGTCTTGAAGTTGACATGGAGTCTATCTTGAAGAGCGCTGAGCTCTGGCTTAGTCTTGAAAAGGTCGTGAACTCACTGAGTCTAGTCTTGAAGAGGCTCGAGACTGGAGTCTGATTGAGGCGTCTGAGACTAGGCTAGTCTCTGAAGGCGCCTAGTCCTAGCTAGCTAGGCTCTTGAAAGACCCGTGAAGACTGGAGTCAGTCTGAGAGGCTAGACTACTGGAGTCTAGCTTGAGAGGTCGTGAGACACGCGTTAGCTGAAAGGGGTCTTGGAGACTCACTTGAGTCTGTAGTTAAGGCGTGTTAGACTCACGGATAGTCACGAAGCGTCTAAGATCATGGAGAGGCTAGTACTGGGTCTGAAGAGCTCGTGAGTCTAGTCTAGAGGTCGTGGCAGGTCTACTTGGAGTCTCTTGAGATGGAGTCTGAGACCTGGTTGACTAGTCTTGAAGAGCTGAAGTCCGAGACTGCGTAGTCTTGGAGAGCGTGGAGCTCACGGGAGCTAAGGCTGGCAGGCCTTGGAGCAGTCTAGGCTCCTGTCTTAGATAGCTTAAGAGCAGACTCCGTGGGAGACTATCGTGAGCGTATCTAGAGAGTCTAGGTCTGAGAGCGGTCGTTGGAAGCTGAGTCTAGTCTCAGTGGAATAGAGTCGTGAGGTACTGAGTCTAGCGTTAAGGTCCTGGTCTAGTCTTAAGCGTGGAGGAGCTCCTGGAGTCTAGTCTTAAAGAGTCTGTATGAAGTATGAGTCTGAAGTCAGGACTAGTTAGTCTTGAAGCACTGGAGTCTAGCTCCCTTGAAGAGTCGTGAAGCCTTTGGTCTAGTCTTGAGAGCTCTGAGACGTCATAATCTAGCTCTGACGAGTCTGGAACAGTGAGTCTACTGGAGTCTAGTTTAGAGACCGGACTAGGTCTCAGCTGAAGAGGTCTGTCTGAGACTACTGATCCTAACGTCGGAGCATGAGCACGATGGTCTTGAAAGAGCCCTAACCCGGGTAGTCTAAGTCCTTGAAGGGGGCCTGGCGTGAGACTCACTGGTAGTCTTAAGGCTCGGTTAGCCCAAAGGGGTCTTTTGAAAAACCCCTTGGGCCCCAGTCTAGCTTTAAACGGGCCCGGTCCGGGGGAAACTTAAGTTCCGTCATGTCATGTATGTATACTACATAATAGCACTGGTCCCTACATGACATGGAGGGAACAACGAGTCATAGTACGGAATAGGTGTCAGGAGTAGGGCACGCAGTGACGAGCGGGATTCCACAGGGGTCAGTTCGCTTAGGGTGCAGTGCTATTTTTTGGCATACATAAATGACATGTTGGAAGTGATAGACTTAAATGTCCCTGTTCACAGATGAAGGAAGTTTAATGAGTAGAATTAAATCGGAGTGAGGATTCAGGAAGGACTACAAAGAGACCGGACAGACTGTGCATCAGCCTGGTCCAGCATCTGGCTAACTTAAATTTAACCCAGCCAAATACAAAGTTAATTACAGGTCGGGCAGGGGCAAAAAGACTGCACACAGATTATAGCTAGATTGACCAAAGACTGAGCAAAACCTCACGGAAGAGGAGAAAGAACTGGGGAGTATAATACCGTAGCAGTCTTCAGAGACACAATCAACCCGAGGCCAATCGCCTGACGAACACTGAGAGTAGAAAAGAGTTTAGGGGAGACATTATAACGACATATAAAATCTGTATGAACTGACAGTAGAACAAAGCCAGCATGTTTCCTGAGAAGGGACACAAAAACAAAGGTCACCAATTGGAAGTTATAGACTCAATTGAGTTAAAAGGGAATTTGGAAGTATTTCTTAAATCAAGAGTTCGTCAGGAAGTGGAAATAGCTTGGCAATGACGTAGTGGAGGCAGAACCATACATAGTTTTTCAAGACGAGCATGTCAGCTAATGAGGCAGGGAGAGAGAGGACCTAGTAGCGCCGGTAAAGAGGCCGGGGGCCAGGATGCATGAATCCGACCCCGTAACCACAAAATAGATGATGTAGCACACACACTATATATATAAAAATAAATAAAATAAATAAATATAGATATATATATATATATATATAAATATATATATTATATATTATAATATATATATATAATATATTATATATATATATATAAATATATATATAATATAAATATATATATATGTCGTGCCGAATAGGCAGAACGATGCTACTTTGCTTATAATAGCAACGGCTCATCATCTTGATGCCATATAGATCAAGTGAAAAATTTGTGTAGATCAACACTATCGCGCCAAAATCATCTGGTAACCTAATCTAAAAAAATATAATTTCACAGTGTTTTGTTTAGTATTAAATTATTGTAAACAAATCTAAAATATATTTAGGTTATGCTAGGGCTAAAAGTAAAACACTAGTTAAAATAAGGTTAGGAAAGTTTTCTAAAGATTCTTTGGTGCAAAATTAAAATTTTTACATTAACATTAATGAAAAAACATATATACTTTACAAGTAAAGAGAAAATTTCAGAAAGGCCATAATTATAAAGAGTTTTGCTAAATGACCAGTTTTTAACCCTATTCGGCGACTATACACCACACACATATACGTGATAAATGATATATATATATAAATAAAAGTATGTATATATATATATATATATAAATATAATAAATAGTATATAATAAATATCTAAATATATAAAATAAAAATAATATAATAGATATATATATATATATAGGAGAGAGAGAGAGAAGAGAGAGAAGCGAGAGAGAGAGAGAGAGAGCGAGTAATAGAATTATCATTTATTATTAATATTAATATCAGCTAAACAAAATTACCACTTAAAGAGCCATATTAATTAACAAATGCCCTTAGTAAGGTCAAATAGCGGAACCCACGGCACTGTGGGCACTCTAAAACACTGTTCGACTAGCACTGAACCTGACAAAGTTCCAGTTCGACAAGAGAATCATCCAGTTTCAGCCCTGTCAATCTGAGAGAGCAAACGTGTTGACAAGCATGTGTTTCCTCGTGCATAATCCTTCAGACTACGTACCCATGCCCTTAACCCACTGCCAGTCATAACTCCTGCAGTGACTTCCTTGCCTCAGTGACCTCATCTCAGTCCACTGACTGTTCAGTGTTCACCGTGTCTGACCTGTTCCCTCCCTCCATGACCTGACTACGTTGCCAGGTAACTAGATCAGACCCATCCAGACATGAATGAGTCAGGTTTCTTGATGTAATAAAACGATTAAACAAATAAACAGATCATATTATAATCCAGATAAACTATGCACATTCTTAAACAATCCTCCACACATCACTCTGCACATCCCTGAACATCCTCCACACATACACACTGCATCCATCCCTGCACATTCCACCACACATCGCATCACACTGCACATCCCTGAACATCCTCCACACATCACACTGCACATCCCTGAACATCCTCCACACATCACACTGCACATCCCTGAACATCCTCCACACATCACACTGCACATCCCTGAACATCCTCCACACATCACACTGCACATTCCCTGATAACATCCTCCACACAGTCACACCTGGCTACATCCCTGAACATCCTCCACACAGATCACACCGCACAATCCCCGGAACAACCTCTACCATCAAACTCTGCACATCCCTGAACATCCTGCCACACATACACCCTTACCCTGCACATCCCTGAACATCCGCCACACATCACACTTGCACATCCTGAACAACACCTCACATCACACTCTGCAACATTCCCTGAACATCCTTCAACATCACACACACTGCACAATCCTGAACAATCCTCCACAACATCACACTCTGCACATCACTGAACATCCTCCACACATCACACTGCACATCCCTGAACATCCTCCACACATCACACTGCACATCACTGAACAATCCTCCACACATCACATTCCTGCCATACACAGAACATTCTCCACACATCACACTGCACATTCCTGAACATCCTCCCACATCCACACTCAGCACATCACTGAACAACCTCCACACATCACTTTGGCATCACTCTGCACATACCCTGAATATCCTCCACACAATCACACCTGCACATCCCTGAACATCCTTCATCACATCACACTGCACATCCCTGAATATCCCCCCACATCGCACACTGCAAATCCTAACATCCACCACACATCACACTATGCACAACCCTGAACATCCTCCACACATCGCACTATTGCACATCCCAGAACACCTCCACAGCATCACTGCACAACCCGAACATCCTCCACACATCACACTATGCACATCCCTGAACATCCTCCACACATCGCACTATGCACATCCCTGAACATCCTCCACACATCACACTATGCACATCCCTGAACATCCTCCACACATCGCACTATGCACAAGAACCCTGAAAACATCCTTCCACACACACACTGCACATCCGCTGAACATCCTCCACACAATCACACTATCGCCCATCCCTCGAACATCCTCCACACATCACACTGCAACATCCCTGAAACATCCTCCCACACATCGCACTATTGCACATTCCCTGAACAACCCTCCACACATCACACGCACATCCCTGAACATCCTCCACACAACCACACTATGCACAACCCTGAACATCTCCACACATCACACGCTGTGCACATCCCCCTGAACATCTCCACACATCACACTCAGTACATTCCTGAACATCCTACACACATCACACTATGCACAATCCCTGAACAACCTCCACACATCACACAGTCACATTCCTTGAACACCATCCACATCATCACAACTGCACATCCCTGAACAATCCTCCACACATCACACTGCACATCCCTGAACATCCCCACACATCACATTCTGCACACCCTTAACATCCTCCACACGATCACACCCTGCACAACCTGAACATCCTCCACACAGCACACTCTGCACAACCCTAACATATCCTCCACACGATCAACACTCTGCACATCCCTGCGACATCCTACACACATCACACTATGCACATCCCTTGAAACATCCTCCACACATCACACTGCACATCCTGAACATCCTCCACACTCACTCTATGGCCCATCTCTAAACATCCTTCACACATCACAACTGCAACAATCTTGAATATCCACCACACATCACACTCTGCAACATCCCTGAACATCCTCCACACATCACACTATCGCAATCCTGAACATTCTTCCACACATCACACGGCACATCCCGGAACATATTCCAGTATGTCACACTATGCACATCCCCCTGAACATCCTCCACACACATCACAATCTTCACATCTCAGCAACATCCTAAACACATCACACTCTGCACATCCCTGAACATCCCTCCACACATCACACTTTTGTCTGCACATCCATGCACATCTCCACACATCACACTGCACACCCTGAACAACCTCCACACATCACACGTATGCACATCCCTGAACTCCCTTCACACATCACACTGCCAACATCCTCTGAATATCCTCCACACATCACACTCTGCACATCCCTGAACATCCTCCACACATCGCACTATGCACATCCCTGAACATCCTCCACACATCACACTGCACATCCCTGAACATATTCCATATGTCACACTATGCACATCCCTGAACATCCTCCACACATCAACACTGCACATCTCTGAATATCCTCCACACCATCACAACTCTGCACATCCACTGAACATGCCTAACACACATCAACAACTAAGCACAACCCTGGAACAACCTCCACCCATCACACTGCACATCCTAAACATCCTCCACACATCACACACTGCACATCCCTGAACATCCTTCACATACCACAATGCACATCCCTGTAATATCCTCCAACACATCACACTCTCGCATACATCCCTGAAACATCCTCCACACATCCACACTAAGCGCCTCCCTTAACAACCTCCACACATCACAACAGCACAGACCCTGAACAGTATTCCAGTATGTCACACATGCACATCCCTGAACATCCTCCACCACATCACAACTGCACATCCTGTAATAACCCCAACACATCACACTCTGCACATCCCCTGAACATCCTTTCACACATCACACTACACATCCTGAAACTACCTCCACACATCACACTATGCACATCCCTGAACATCCTCCACACATCGAAACTGCACACCCTGAACATCCTCCACACATACACTGCACATCCCCGAACATATCCTCCCTCACAACACACTGCACATCCCTGAACATCCTCCACACATTCACACAGCAACATCCTGAACAACCTCCACACAACACATGGCTGCACATCCCTGAAACATCCTCCACACATCACAACTGGCCACATCCCTGAACATCCTCCACACATCACACTGCACATCCCTGAACATCCTCCACACATCACAATGCACATTCTCCTGAAACATCCGCCACACATCCCACTGCACATCCCTGAACATTCCCCTCCACAACAACACTGCACATCCCTGGAAGCATCCTCCACACATCACACTGCACATGCCCTGAACATCCCCACACATCATCACTGCTGCACATCCCTGAACATCCACCACACATCAGCAATGCACAACCCTGAACATCTCCACACATCACTGCACATCCCTGAACATCCTCCACACAATCCACGAGCACGATCCCTTGAACATCCTCCACACAACACTGCACATCCCTTAACATCCTCCACAACATCACACTGCACATCCCTGAAACATCCCCACACATCACAATGCACGTCCCAGAACATCCGCCACACATCATTCTGCACATCCCTGAAACATCCTCCACACATCACTGCACATCCTCTGAACATCCTCCACACAACCCTGAACATCCTCCACACATCCCTGAACAACCTCTCACACCACCTTGCTCATCCCTCCACAACATTCCCTGAACATCCTCCACGACATCCCTGAACATCCTCCACACATCACTGCAATCCCTGAACATCCTCCACACATCCCTGACAACATCCTCCACACATCACTGCACATCCCTGAACATCCTCCACACATCCCTGAACATCCTCCACACATCCCTGAACATCCTCCACACATCCCTGAACGACCTCCACACATCCCTAACATCCTCCACACAAATCCCTGAACATCCCCACACATCCCTGAACATCCTCCACACATCCCTGAACATCCTCCACACATCCCTGAACATCCTCCACACATCCCTGAACATCCTCCACACATCCCTGAACATCCTCCACACATCACTGCACATCCCTGAACATCCTCCACACATCCCTGAACATCCTCCACACATCACTGCACATCCCTGAACACCTCCACCCATCCTGAACATCCTCCACACATCCCTGAAACATCCATCCACACATCCGAACATCCTCCACACATCACTGACACACCCTTAACATATCCTCCACCCATCCAGAACATCCTCCACACATCCCGTGAACATCCCACACATCCTGAACATCCACCACAACATTCCCTGAACATCCTCCACACAATCCCTGACATCCAATCATCCTCCACAGCAATCACTTGCCATCCTCCACACAATCACTGCACATCCTCCACACATCCCTGAACATCCTCCACACATCACTGCACATCCTGAACATCCACCACACATCACTTCACAACCCGAACATCCTCGCACACATCCCTGAAATCCTCCACACATCCCTGAACATTCCTCCACACATCCCTGAACATCCTCCACACATCCCATGAACACCTCCACACATCCCTGAACATCCTCCACACATCCCTGAACATCCTCCACACATCCCTGAACATCCTCCACACATCCCTGAACATCCTCCACACATCACTTGTGCACATCCCTGAACATCCTCTCACACAACCCTGAACATCCTCCACACATCCCTAAGACATCCTCCACATCAACCCGTGAACATCCTTCCACACATCATTGCACATCCCTGAAATCCTCCACACAACCCTGAACATCCTCCACACATCCCTGAACATCCTCCACACATCCTGAACACCTCCACACATCCCTGAATCATCCACCATCACAATCCAGAACATCCTCCTTCCACAACAGTCCCTTACATCCGCCACACATCACTGAACATCCCCTACACATCACTGAACATCCTCCACACATCACTGCACATCCTCCACACATCACTGCACATCCTCCACACATCACTGCACATCCTCCACACATCACTGCACATCTCCCACACATCACTGCCCCTACCTCGCACACAATCACTGCACATCCTCCACACATCCCTGAACATCCTCCGACACATCATCTCACATTCCTCCTCACATCACTGGAACATCCTCCACACATCACTGCACATCCTCCACTAATCACTGAACATCCTCCACACATCACTGCACAACCCCAGCACATCACAGAACAACCTCCATCACATCACTGCACATCCGTCACACATCACTGCACATCCTCCACACATTCACTGCCAACATCCTCCACGAGCATCACTGCACACCTCCACACATATCCCTGAAAAAATCCTCCACACATCATCTGCCATCCTCGCACACATTCACTGAACAACCTCCACACATCACTGCACATCCTACCTCCACACATCAAAGAAGCAGTCCACCACACATATCACTGCCCATCCTCCACACATCACTGCACATCCTCCACACATCACCTGAAAGCATCCTCCACAACATCACTGCACATCCCTCCACACATCACTGAACATCCTCCACACATCACTAGCCCATCCTCCACACATCACTGAAACAATCCTCCACACATCACGTGCAATCCCTCCACACCATCACTGCACATCTCCACACAATCACAGAGACATCCTCCACACATCACAGCAACATCCCTGAACCCCTCCACACATCCTTAACAT